>CM017479.2:2085101-2760373 GCA_007827005.2 Populus simonii
ATGCAGAGAAGTTATGGGACCATCACAAGCTTCTTCTTCATGATCATATAGAAAAACAGTTTCATGCTAATAGATCATGTAAATGAAAGTATTTAAGCATGATCAAAAGTCAAGATGGATTAGTGATTGCGTGAAGGAAATTGGTACCAATATGTGGGAAGTTGGAGGTCGTGTGATCAATGACAATAGGAAAGTTAACAGAAAGGTTAGCCCTGTCCAGCAAATATCAATGGGTCTAATGTCATTGGTGCAGAAATTTGGGACTAGCTCATAGGCTCATAACCTGCAGATCAATTGGTTAAGATTGATTCAGTTTGGGCTAGTTAGTGCCCTTCTGAAATTTGGGACATAAGTTATGGTTTTCATATCATGTTCTGTTCTTTAAGAAGATGATTTCTCATTTTAAATAGCAGCTTCCATATTTTATACATGTATTTTTTTACTATTGTAATGGTTTGTGCAGACCTTCTTTGAACTATGTACAATTGAAGTTTCTCTACCATCAATCTTCTAAAATATGAAGATGATGGCACCTATTCAAGAGTAAGACCAATGCAATGATGACATTGTGCTCATTGAATCTTGGTTGGGATTCAATAAAAGGAAAGGAATGGTGGAGAAAGCTGGATAACTTCAAGTGGGAAACAAGGTTTAATTGGTTCTGCAGCTTGCCTGAGAGTTCACTCTTCCCTATTCTCCCTTGCTATTCAAATTTTGAATTCTCAACCTGCTAGGACTAATCGATCAATTTATCAAATTGCACAAATTAAGATATCATTGTTTATCCAGGGTAGTTAGATTTTACCATTGGAGATGGATTCTGAAATGCTAATTTGATGTAAAAGGAAGGAAATAAGTCTTATGTTTAGTTACGCTATTCATCCTTTTAGATTTATTGCTTGGCTAAACAGACTGTATCAGGTACTTGAAGAATGGACCAGGGAATCTTGAAAAGGACGTGGAGAGGAGATTAGTTACGCATGGAGCAGAGAAGATATAGAAAACGTTACTCTTGGAGGACCATAAAGAAAATGAAAGTGATCATTTCATCTTTTAAATGGTCTCACTGTATTCATGGGAATATCTCATAGGACTTGCATGGTGTTCATTCTATATCCTCATTCTGAGCATACGCTCTCCTTTTTTAAAAAATAAAAAATAAAATTCTTTTGATGTATCCCAAGTTGTCCAATTCCTTGTCAATGGGCTTTGATGATTGATAAATGCATCCGTCTTTGGTCTCTGGTCTTGATCAAGCATGCTCTCTTTTTGCTTCACCATTCATCATTGGAAAACAGAGGAACATGCTTTTACGCTATCAGAATCTACAGCTTCTGCATCATTTTTCAGGACAAAAGCAGCAGCAAAAGAGGAAGGAAGCAAAAAGCCTATAGTTCAAGTTTCAGTAGCACCACCTTTTGTATTCTTCGTAGAGCTCCTGGATTCAACTCTAAATGATAGTTATCACTGATGATTTTGACAGTGTGATTTCCCAGTATCTATCCACACTAAAGAGTTAGCTGCAGGAGTGTGGATAGATACAGGGAAATCACAGTGGAGTGGCAACAGGTCTGCAACATGATGCTCTTGCAAAAAGTGGCCAATTTCATTGAATTGCTAAGAAGAATTTTCGGAACTTGATATTTGAATCTAGTTCAAAACTGATGTTAGGAACTTCAGTTCCTCCTCCACATTTCTCCCTCCCTAGACCTACAGTATTGTTGCAATACTATACGACCTACTTGTACTAATACAAGTACAAAAAGCATGGGGGTAGAAAGTGTTTTTCATCCATTGGTTAGATGATGATTATATACAGATTAAAAACTATATATGAGCAAGAATTGGAAAGCACCTTCCACATCTCCTAGTCAGTATGCTGAGAAAAGGGGTCCAAAATGCATCTCACTGTCCCTTTAGAGATAGTAGAATCTTGAGGTATTATTCCAAATCGTGACCTCAAATCATCAAGTCCAATCTCAGAAATGTCAGCGCCATCCACTACAATCTTTCTTCCCTCTGGTTCCACCAGCCGAAATAGAGCACCGATAAGAGTAGTGTTTCCACTTCCAGTTCGACCAACAATACCAAACTAATCTCTCAAAGAACTAGTGGTGTGTCAGGTATATTTCTAATCTGTTTCATATGAACCTTTTCAGCCCTGCTTGCCTTTATCAATTGTCAATCTACCCTAAACGACAATTTCAGTATAAAAAATTTCCCTTTACCTCACCAATCCATATGAGTGGAGAATTTATTATAATTTTAAGTTATGTTTTAGGACAATTTGGAATTTATTTTAACATTTTGGATGCAAATACTTTAAAAAGTATATACAAACATACTCTAAGAAAATTGATTTAATGTTCTCTTGCTTAAAAGATTTCTCTTATTCTCTCTAAAAGTTCTTAATTGAGAAATCAAAATACTTCAAAAATAAAATTGATATAAAAAATAATTTTAAGGTAAATTGATATTACCCTAATAGTTTATGGTATATTTGAGGTTTGCCAATTTTTTTATGTACAGCTTAATATTCCCATCTCATTAATTTTACAATTTTCTTATATTTGGTATATATTATTAACTAGTAACTTGCTACTATATTGATCATGTTGCTAAGTTCATAATCCCCATGGGCATAGGTTGATATGATAGTTAAGGAGATGAACCATGTTCCTTAATTTCTTAAGTTTATATTTTGAGGCCAATAGCTATGAAAATTTATGAATTTCTTTTTAAATACATGAAAATAATATAAAAATGTAATTTTAAAATTACTGGAAGGGATTTTGTCTCAATTGAATCGAAAACTAATCTAAAAATAAGGTTACTATTGAATAAATAAATAAAAAAGTTGTTATTTGTGCATGTGTCTGCAGCATATCGCTTAGAAACTTCTAATAAAGAACATAGCATTGCCAAAAAAAAATTATTGCTATTAAAATAATTTGCATCCACTAATTTACATGCATCCATCATCCTGGTTACAAGTCAATTTCCCAGTAGATATTAGCAAGCTTGATGTTTGAATACAGGTGCAAAACTAAGGATAGGAACTGATATTCCTCTTCTCCATTTTTCCTCTCTAGCCCTGTAATATTGTTGCAATATCATACATCATACTTCCCACCTGGTCCTAGCATCCTTTTCCTTGCTGCAAAGGTAGGGTGAAATTAGAAGTGGGATACACGATAAATAATATTCAGCTTCAATGTGATTCTGCAGCTTGTAAATGAGACCAGTACTCCTTCACAAGTTGTCCATAAAGTGAACCTTCCATCTTCATTAACTTCTCCGGCTCATCGAACTCGACTAGCTTTCCTAAAATAGAACAAAAACAGCTCAGTGATACATCTTGGAATTTCTTTTGAGATTTATCTACGTGAAGTTGCAGCTACAGTCATCTCTCGTTCTTAAGTGTTAGGCTGTGTTTTTGTCGTCTTTTTTTTTTTTTTCAAATGGAAACCAAGGTTTGGCAATAGATCGCCTTATAGCTCTAGTATTTTGGGGTCACTCCAGAAAAATAAGCCTCTGCTAAGATGTTGGATGGCATGGATGAATGATCAGCTACATGAGATTATCTTGGAGTGGCGACAAATCAGTGCAAATCCTCAAAGTCACGATGTGCAGGATACAGATAAGTGCATTTTTTAGATAAGAATTAAAGAAATGAAACTTACCATCGCTAATGGAAAGTACCATTGTGCAATCCATCACTGTTGGTATCCTGTGAGCTACTGTGATCACAGTGCAATCTGAAAATTCAGTCCGAATAGTCTTTTGCAAAACCAAGTCAGTTGCATTATCAATTGATGCGGTTGCTTCATCAAGCACCAGTACCCTACTCCTACTCAAAATGGTACGACCCAAGCAAAATAATTGTCTCTGCCCCATGCTCCAATTCGATCCATCTTCCACAACTGTGTTGCAGGTTGTTAATCATTCACTGACTATTACAATCGAAAGCATACACTCATTATTTTCCATGTAGGGAAAGAAAGCATACCTAAAGAATCTAGACCCTGCTCTTTCTCCTGTACAGCCTCTCGAAGCTGACACTTTCCGAGAACCTTGAAAATATGGAACAAACTTTCAAGTTAGAAAGCATGAAGGTAGAAAACAACAGTTCCGCTGGTTTATAGACAATGATTACTAGATTAAAATGTCTAATGAACTGGAAAAGTTACCTCCCATATCTCCTGGTCAGTGTGCTGGGATAAGGGGTCCAAATTGTATCTCACAGTTCCGTTAAAGAGAGTAGGATCTTGAGGTATTATTCCGAGTCGTGACCGCAGATCATGAAGTCCAATCTTAAAGATGTCAATTCCATCTACGATGATCTTTCCTCCAGCTGGTTCCACCAGTCGAAATAGAGCACCTATAAGTGTAGTCTTCCCACTGCCGGTTCGACCAACAATTCCAATCTTGTGCCCTCCTTCAAATGTGCAACTGATTCCTCGAAGAACTAGTGGTGCGTCAGGCCTGTATCTAATCTGTTTGATACTAAACTTTTTCAGTCTGCTAGCCTTCACCAATTGTCTCATTAAATACCAATAAATCATAGGAGTAAGACTAACCTGCAAATCACAAATATCCACTTTACCCTTTTCCGGCCAATTCGATGGAGGTCGGTTATCTTTAATCACCTCAGGGGCTTCACTTGGTATGTGCATGTATTGATTAAGCCTTTCAACAGAAATGATGTAATTTGCTAATGTGCACTGGCTTTGAATCGAAAACACCAGCGTCATATTTAATGAAAGTCCATAAGAAAGTGCCATTCCAATAAATCCTACAGTAATGGAAGTATTACAACGAGTCAGAATTGGGAAGCTCGTAATATTATGTGTTCAAAAAAAGTTGAAAAAAAGTAAACATAGATGCTCACCAGAGTTAAAAGTTCCAGGAGGTAGTAAAACCATGCAGAGTGCTGCAGAGGCAAGAACAGTTGCACTAAATATTTCAAGCCGTTGAATCAACCACTCATTTGCAGCAAAACTGTGGAAGAAAGGACTAGCATTTATGTCAATAAGGTTAAGGGTTTTTGCGAAGAAACGTTCTTCCTCCTCAAAGGCCCTTATTGTCATGGCTCCTGCTACAGATTCAGCCAGATGATTTGACACTAAAGACTTGGTTGTGCCATTGATCCGCATCAATTCTTTAGCAGAGGCAAAGTAATATGCCTGCAGATAAGAATGAGATAATCCTTAAATCCACTTTATAAACTTAAAATCATATTCAATGGCAGTATGGTCCTCAAAAGAAGGAGATCATAACAGCATACTGCCACTTCCAGCCATATAATCAATTTATGCATTATATTTGAGCAGTTCAACTTTGTTAGACTAACTGAGGCGTCCATTCTTGTAGAAGTTATGCCAATACTACTGTAATCTTTAGATTTGTTCTCAGCTTGAAAACAAGATTTCCCTCGTGAATGTGTACACTATACATGCCTTGATTTGTTAAACTGGTTACCTATCATATAAACATTACTAATACAATTGAAAGTTCATGTCTTAAATTGTACACGATGATTACTTGCGTTACATTGCATTGATTCTTCACAAGTAGTAAGAAAGTTGTTCTAAAAAAAAGTTGGGATGATAACCAGTTTCAGAAGAATTACAAACTCCAGGCAGTTTGGTCAATTTGAAGCTCACTGCAAGAAAACTTTTAGCCTTTTTTTTAAGCCTACGGTCTACATTCCTACATGTGGCAATGTAAGACAATAAACATCAAATTATTCTATAAAAAATGATTAGTTACGTTTCATTGCATTGAACTTATGACATGGTCACAAGTTGTAAGGAATTTTTTTTAAAATGTAGATGAGACGCTATCCTGTGGTTTCAGAAGAACCACACTCCAGGCAGTTTTGGTGAATTGAACAGCTCATTGTAAGAAATTAAGAATTATTTTTAGCCTTTTTTTTCTTATTATTCTTGAAGCCCCAAGCCTGCTTTCCTGATTATTTAGATTGGGCCATTGCCAAGCTTCTCACAATTCCAAACCACTCATGTAAGAGGATAACATAATTACCTGTAAGCGAATAGCCAAATAAACCATTGGTATGGAGACAAACAGGACTTGCCAGGTGACAACAGCCAGTACTCCCAGGTCACTATAAGCATTTGTGGTTACACCAACGGTGAAGATCAAAGCGAAAGGAACATCAAGATCGACAATGCTCAAATCTGACGTGACCTATGAGACATAAAATAAACACAGGTCCAGATCAACAGTTAAACATCATTCCTCATAAAGAAAACAACATTTTCTAGGTGAGATGCTTACCCGGCTCAGTATTCTTCCAAGAGGTGTGGAGTCATGGAAAGACATGGGTGCACGAAAAAGAGAATTTAGTAGCTGGGAAAATAATGACTTAGATGATTGAAGACCCAAAACAACTATAGAGATTGATCTACATAGCAAGAAAAGTGCTGAGGTAACTTCGATACATAGATAGACTGCAATTAAACGTAATGTGCTGACATGAGGATCATCAACATTAGCTGCCATCCAAGAGTTCTGTGTTATCTGACCAATGACAAACAACAGGTGACTGAAAGCAGCAATGGAGAAGTACAAGTATCCTTTGTTTTGATTTAGATAATGCACATAAGGCTTAAACCCTGTGTCTCCCACTTCCTTTTCTTCCTGCTTAATCAGTTGATCTCCTTGAGAGGTTTTAATCTGCCCCTCTACATAGCTCTTCTTGATCTCCCTAACAGATGATCCCAGTCTCTGCGGAGCATCAACCTCGGTATACCTTTCAGAACCAGCTGTTTCTTTGTGTGCATTGACAAGGTCCAGAAATTCTTGGCTTGACAACAATAACTGATGATAAGGAGCAGCTTGTAGGATTTCTCCATCCGACATCAACTGTTTACAAAGATAAGCTGTCTCAAGGTAATTCTTTTGTGAAAGCTTTAACAAACAAATTGTATGGAAAAATTGCTTTAACGTGAAAATGACGTTTAATCAGCCATAGAATTGTAGCTAGTAACTAATTATTTCCTAAAAGTGATTGAATCAAAGGATACTAACCATAACAGAGTCAAATGCTGGGAGGAAATCAACTTGATGAGTCACAAGCAAGACTGTTTTCCTTGAAAGTGCTCCCATGATATATTCCTGTAAAGAATCAAGTTAGAATTGAGGGAAGGCTAGCAACTAAGAGTGGAGACAGAGGTTTCTATCAGGAAAATTTGATTACATTGAATAAACTTGTAGCTGTGTGTGCATCCACAGCACTGAATGGATCATCCAAGAGATATATATCTGCATTCTGATAGAGAGCCCGGGCAAGTTGAATTCGCTGCTTTTGACCACCACTCAAATTGACTCCTCTTTCACCTATTTCAGTAAGATCACCATAAGGAAGCAACTCAAGGTCCTTTGCCAAAGAGCATCGCTCAAGTGTGTCATGGTATCGTTGCCTATCCATTTTCGAACCGAATAGAATGTTCTCTTGTATCGATCCCGTCTGGATCCAAGCTGTTTGAGAAACATAGGCAATCCTACCACAAACCTGAATCTGCAGGTCATAAAGACCAAAAAAAGGCTCACTTATGAAATAGGAAATAAAATTTGCATTAAGGCACATTTGTTCTTAAGAAACTCCAAAAGGTTAAGGACTGGAAGAGCATGGCAAGATACATTTAAGAAGATTAAAATGGAAGTTCTAAAAAGATACACTTACAGTTCCCTGTGTATGTGGAACTTCTCCAAGAATTGCTGCTAAAAGGGTAGACTTGCCAGAGCCAACTTCTCCACATATGGCCACCTTTTCACCGGGCCGAATTCCAAAACTCACATTTCTCAATGTAGGCTTTGAAGAATTCTCTTCCCATGAAAAATCAGTAGACTTGATTAAAACAGCATCGTCCACACTCCCATTGTTGCACTTGTGCCGAACATTTCCGTTCTGCAACTCTGGCGCTTCAAGAAACTTCACAATACGTACAAAAGCTACCTTTGCTTGAATAACCACTCCAATAACATCAGGGATTGATCTAATTGGGTCTTGAACAAGACGCAAAGTCGCCACAAAAGTGAAAACATTATTAGCATGCAGAGGAATTTTCAGGAAATAGCATGCTCCAAAGGTAGCAGCAGAGACCAAAACAGGAGAAGACCAGAAGAGAAAACCATTATATGCTTTGCTCGTTTGCACTGCTGACAACCATTTATACTCTACATTTCTCAAATTTTCTATGGCATTCTTAAAATGCGTTTCCCAAGCATATAATTTCAATACCTTCATATTAACCAGAGCCTCAGTACAAGCCTTCAATCTCGCATCTTGTGCCACCATAAGCTTAGACTGAAACTTAAGCTGTAACTTAGCAAGTGGAGTGTTGCATAACACAGTAATTATTATAACCACTAAGGCAGCAAATGTTGCTAATCCCACTGCACGGAAAAGAATTACAAGAGAGAGACAAAGCTGAAAGCTTGTTGTCCATGTCTGATGAAACCAGAAGGGAAACTCGCCTATCCTGTAAGCATCCACAGTAACATAGTTCATGATCTCACCGCCCGAGTGCATCAACCTACCAACATTGGATAACCTTTGTTGCTTCTTATATATTGCAGCCGTGAGCAAAGACCTGACTTTCAAACCAACAAGCCTGCTCCTAAAATACCATTGCCTTTGTGATAAGGACTCTAAGCTCTTTGAAAAGAAGAGCGTCAGAACCAATACATAACCTTCATATTTAAAACCTGCTTTTCCTTCAGCAACCAAAATGAAGGCATTCAGAAGCAGAGGCCCAGCTGACAAAGTAAGTATCTTTAGCATGGCAAAGAATCCTGAAATTACAATGTCTTTCAAGTGGCAAAATACAATTGTCCACAAGAGAGATGGCTGAGATGATTCAGCTTGTTTTTGTTTGTTCAGTGCTCCAAAAACTCCATATAACAGCTTTCTGCTCATTCTGCCTCTCGCAACTTTGGTATATCCTCATCCTCTAGAGTTTTCTCCTTACCCTTTCTCATCAGTGGATTCAACCACCAAAATGACATTTTATTGAAGAATCCTGCTTTAGCAAATGGAGTAACTTGGTCAACGGAATCGGTTTTACTTACACCATTGGCCTCGCCATTCAATAGAGCATACAGGTCCCTTTCTTCATTCCCTTCGTGTTTATAAACCTTGTAAACACATAACAATAACAATATTGCTCCTGGAAAGGAGAGGACATCCAAAGCTATCTTAACCAACATTCCTTCACCTAAAATGGCGCTATATATGGACAAAGCACAGACAATACCAGCAAGCAAGGAAGCAAGAATGGACAATAACCGCAATGGCGTTCTTTGAAGATGCTTCCCTAGAAGGCTTATGGTCAAACCCACCAAAAGCCATGTAAATCCCTGAAACAGCACCACTAACCAACTTCTCAATGGCAAGGCAGTCTGGTTTTTCCTCAACTTCTCTTCCAAAATCCATATGCCCAAGCACAAGTACACAAATCCGATACCACCATTGAGTATAACAGAAACTATCTGTAGACTCGAATAGCCTCTAAATCGAGGTGTTATTTTATATATTTTTGAAGATTCTGAAGATATTCGCATGAAAGTGAACAAGAGCACGATTAGAAGCAAAACATCGAAGCAAATGATCAGCGCGTGATTGATACATGAAGTTGGTTGAAATACCAAGCTAGAACCAGATGGCTTTCCACTTGTATCCGAATTGACAGATTCCCCACAAAACAACGTCCACAGGTCTTCCATTATCTTTCCTTTCCTGCTTACTTTTCAACTCCTGCTTCGGCATACAATGTAAGAAAACAATGCTCTGTGTTACAAGAAAAATCATCAATTAATCAAATCTTTAAAACCATCTAACAATATCTAGCTAATTATCAGTGATTTTTTAATGAAGAAGAAGCATTTTTTACACACACCCCACAATAACAAGTACCATCACTCACAAAGAACTAAAGATTAAAGAAAATGTGATTATAAAAAAGCAAGAAAGGAGAAACAAAAGGTAGAGAAGTAATCTTACGAAAAGATAAAAACTTCATCATTAGTTCATTACCAATTCTTTTTGGGCAAAACAAAAGGTTTTAATACACGACAAAATAGTATTTCTTAATGACCAACAGACGATGTGAGATCCTCAAAAATATTTAACAAGCAAGTCTTGCTAAAGATATTATAAAAAATCGAACCTTATTATCATAATTAAATTAAAGAAAACAAGCTTGTCAGCCAATCTTGAGTTCATAAGAAATAAAAGAATTCAGGTTTGCATTCATTCAACCAGCAGTATGGCACACCTGGATAACATTTAAAAGAATAAGAAGACTAACCTGAAAATTGCACCAAACCTCAAATTTTACAAGCCAAGATTTATTAATGTTCCATTTCAGAGTTTTTGAGGTCTCTCCCTCTATGTTTAGGACACGGAGTGGAACCAGAATTTCAGAGAGAAAGTGATGCTGCAGTGTTGTTAAATACTTTTTTATTATTATTATTAATATGAATATTCAGCCCACTTGAATATATTTTGATTAATTTAATGAATTTTAAAATTAATTTTTAATGATTAAAATAAAAGTAAATTCAAAACATAACCTGTAGAGCTTCCATTAACAAATACTTGGATATATTAGGCCATGTTTGTTTCTGGAATTCACTTTTCAGGAAACTACTTTCCAAACTTTCCTGTGTTTGTTTGCCATTAGAAAAGTTGATCAACGGAAAACACTTTCCGATCAACGGAAAATACTTTCCAGTCAACGGAAACACTTTTCGGTCAACGGAAAACACTTTCCAGTCAAAGAAAAATTTGGTTTGGTTTTCAAGAAAGTGTTTTTCCTTTTGGCTGTGTTTGTTTTCCGGAAAGTGGTTTCCGGGAAACCACTTTCCAAACTTTCATGTGTTTGTTTGTTATTAGAAAAGTTGGTCAACGGAAAACACTTTCCAGTAAAAGGAAAATTTGGCTTGGTTTTCAGGAAAGTGTTTTCCTGAAAAATTTGGGCGGAAAACACTTTCCGGAAGTTGTGAAAAATTTAGAAATGTCATTATTTGCTGATTATATCAAATTTGATCATCAAACTTTTGATTGCTATATATAATTTGTTTTGAATATTTATTTTTCAATTCCATCTCTTAAAATTTAATTTTTATATTAATTTTGGTCCTTATTTTTATAATTGCGATTTGCTTTTTCCTTATCATTTTTTTATTGAAATTTTTTATCTATCAAATTTGATCCTCATTCTTTTGATTGTTACTTATTTTATTTGAAATAATTTATAAAATTTTAATTATTATTACTTTAATTTCTTCACCTTTTATTTTTTTTTAATTTTTTAGATTTGATCTCTATTATTTTAATTATTATTTATTTTATTTGAGATAATTTATGAAATTATATTTTTTTTCAATTTCATTCTCATTCAACTTTTTAATTTGTAAGATTTGTTCATCATTATTTTAATAAACTTGAGAAAAATAAAACATTAATAAGTTTTTTCCAGCTCATTTTCCATGACATAACCAAATACTGGAAAGTGTTTTCTAACTTATTTTTCATTACACTACCAAACATCGGAAAATACTTTCCCGGAATTCACTTTCCCGGAATTTATTTTTCCCGAAATTCACTTTCCAAAAAAAAATTATTTTCCAGCAAATAAACGAGGATAGTGTTGCAAGATAGGAAAAGGAGGGAGGAATTGTGATGTTGCTAGGCATGCATGGGATGGAAAAATAATTAAATATTCTATTATTTCATGATCATGATACGAATTCAATTTCTATGAATATCGATATACAGGAAAGAAAGAAGAAAAAGGGTCTCTTTTTTTTCTTTAATCGTCATGGCTCACGTCAGATCGGTCTGTTGACATGTACCTGTTTTTTTTATATATATATAACCCGGGGTTTCCGAGTTAATTTACGTGTACCACGGCTAATTCTTGAATTTACTGAATAACTTATAAGCCTAATAAACAGATAAAATACCATAGAAATAACAGGCATACATACTGAAGCTTGAACTTAGATGCAGAGGCAAGAAACCTTGGCAAGATCATTTGGCCACAAGCCTCTGTGCCTTGTTTTGGCTTGTTTCGGCTTTCGAACAAAGAGGCCGATCTTGCTGGCCGACCAGTCTCTTTCCTTTCTATTACTCGTCCTCTTTATTCTACTTTTGTTTCATATTCATATTCCAATTGGCTTCTCCATGGTTTAGTTTTATTTGTGAAGTAAAAATGTTTTAAAAAAGATTTAATTTTTTTAAAATTAATTATTTTAATGTTTTTAGATTATTAAGATATGTTAATATTAAAAATAAATTTTAAAAACTTAAAAAAAATAATTTAATATATTTTTAAATAAAAAATATTATTTCATACAACAAAATAACACTTCTCGCATGCTATTATCATGAAGTTTCTAATGCATTGATGAAGAAATTGATAAAATTTATTTTTTTAACAAAATTGAGAATCTATGACAAAAATAAGTAAAAACTAATACACAATAAAAGATTGTATAGAGAAACTGTTGGCCTTATCATGATTGTCCTATCTAAACCATCAATTATAGAAATATACTAGTTACATTACCCGCGAGATGCCGCAAGTCAATTTGTTTCGCATAAAAAATATGAAAAAAAAACTAAAATCTAAAAATATTAGGCCTTTTTACGAAGCTATACCCAAAAATCTTGGGTTTGGCTGTAACGCATGACCTAAGAGTAATATTTATAATATTAATAATAACATTAAACTTGCATGACCCAAGTTTAAGTGGGTTTGGCTGCAATACCAGACCTAATAGTCTTGGAAAATTATATGTAGAAAAACTGTTGCAATCCACAATGTTTTCAAGGAAAAAGCTACAAAGCTAAATTCTCAACCAGATTAATATTTACAAAATTAAACAAAGAAAATTTTGAAAAAAATCATAAAAAAAATCGAAAGGGAAAAAAACATAGAGGGAAACACTATAGCAATCTATAGTGTTTCATGAGGAAATCTACAGTTGTAATTCTCAACCAGCTCAATATTTAAAATAATAAAATCGATAAAGATAATTTTGAAAAAAATCATAATAAAAAAAATTCATGTGGGGAACACTGTAGCAATCCACGATGTTTTTAAGAAAAAAACCACGAAGCTAAATTCTCAACCAGCTCAATATGAAAAAAAATAGAATCGACAAAGACTATTCTGGAAAAAAAATCATAAAAAAAAGAAAAAAAAACCATGTGGAGAAACACTGTAGCAATCTATAGTGTTTTAAAGAAAAAACTACAAAGCTAAATTCTCAACCAGCTCGATATTTAAAAAAAAAACACATAAAAAAGAAGACAATTTTGGAAAAAAAAAGCAATAAAAAATGGAAAAAAAAGAGAGGAAAAAACATGTGGGGAAAATTAAAACTGAATTCTCAACCAGCTCAATATTAAAAAAAAATTAGATAAAGATAATTTTTTTAAAAAAAATATGGAGAAACACTGTAGTAAAACAAAAACAATATGGGAAAATATTGCAACAATCCACAATGTTTTTAAAAAAAAAAACTACGAAGCAAAATCGACAAAGACTATTTTGGAAAAAAAAAGGAAGAAAAAATTCATAAAAAAAGCCATGTAGGGAAACATTGTAGTAATCCATAAGTTTTTCTTTAAAAAACTAATGAAGAAAAAGAACAAAAATCTGAATGAACTGGGTTAACCCTTCAAAGTAGGTTAATCCGTCAAACCTTGGATTCGCGTTGTGAAAGTTTGATAACTAAATAGAAAAAAAAAACTGATGGGTTAACCATAATTAATTGGGCTAACCCGTCAAACCAGGTTAACCCGTCAAACCAGGTTAACCCGTCAAACCCGGAATCCGTGTCATGAAAGTTTGATAACTAAATAGAAAAATATTTAATATCAACAAACTAAATAAAAAAATTAATTAAAAAGAAGAAAATAAAAAAAGGCATCAGCCTTTTTATCGTGGACTGCACTGTGCAGTCCGCAGTGAAAGGCATAAAAAAAAGAAGCTAAAGGCATCAGTCTTTTCACTGTTGACTGCATGCAACATTAAAAAATAAAATCGGAAGAAATAACTAATGAGAAAAAATAAAAAAAATCTGAATCAACTGGGTTAACCCGCCAAATCAGGTTAACTCGTCAAACCTGGGATCCGTGTCATGAAAGTGTGATAACTAAATAGAAAAAAAGATTTAATATTAATGAACTAAATTAAAAAAAAGATTAATTAAAAAGGAAAAAGTAAAGAGAAAACCACCTACAGGAAGCCAAAAACTAAAAAAGAAAAAGAAAAAAAAATCGGAATCAACTGGGCTAAACTAATGAAGAAAAAAATTAATATTGAGAAACTATAGAAAAAAAAAACTAAAGGCATAAGATTTTTCACTGTGGACTGCACTGTGCATTCCATAGTAAAAGGCTTAAAAAGAAAAAGAAAAAGGAAAAAAAACCAAAGGTATACGCCACGAGTTAATTTTTTTCGTGTATAAAAAATATAAAAAAGGCTAAGATTTAAGAGTGTTAGGTCTTTCTGCAAAGATATATCCAAAAACCTTGGGTTTAACTACAACGCTTGATCCAAGAGTAATATTTATAATATTAATAATAATATTAAACTTATATAACTTAAGTTTAAGTAAGTCTGGCTGCAACACCGAACCCAAGAGCATTGGATGTGGGTCTGGCTATAAGGTCGTATCATAAAAGTGTGATAACTAAATAGATTAATTAAAAAGAAAAAAAACCAATAGGAAGAAAAAACTAATGAAGAAAAGGAAAAAAATCTGAACTAACCGGGTTAACCCTTCAAATCAGGTTAACCCGTCAAACCTGAGATCCGCGTCATGAAAGTTTGATAACTAAATAGAAAAAAAAAATTGGCGGGTTTACCCAGAATTAACTGGGTTAACCTGTCAAACCAAGTTAACTCGTCAAGCCCGGAATACATGTCATGAAAGTCTGATAATTAAATAGAAAGAAATTTAACATTAACAAACTAAACTAAACGAAAAAAATTAATTAAAAAGAAAAAAAATTCTGGATTAACTTATCAAACCAGGTTAACCCATCAAACCCGAAAATCATGTCATAAAAATCTGATAACTAAATAAAAAAAATTAACATTAACAAACTAAATTAAACAAAAAATAAAAATAAACAAAAAATAAAAATAAAAAAGACAGCTACACTACTTTTTAGGATATGTTACAATAAAATAGAATAATATAATATAATATAATAATTATAATAATATAATATATTAATAATGAGGAAATGATGGGGAAAGTTAAAAGGCATGGGAAAGCTACAGTGCTTTCCCATGCCTTTTAGAATATTACTTAATTATTTTGAAGTTTTTTATATTCAATTGAGAAGGTCATTCCTTTTTAACAATCTTTTCATTTTTATCCTTAACTAAATTTTTATAGTACTAGCGTGTCTTTGTATTGTAGTATAGGATATGATTAATTTTTTTTTAAAAAATTTTATATTAAAAGATCAAAATTATTGAAATACATTTTAAAAAATATTAATTTAATAATTTTTTAAGATAAATATATTCTTAAAAGACGCTATAAAACCATAGTTATAAAACCCGACCCGGTAGTTGACCCGGTAAAATAACTGAGTCACGGGTATTGGGGGTCAACCCGGGTTAATCCGGGTCAATAACAAAAGGCACACACTAATATGATTCTTTTGACATAAAATATCACATTAACATATATGCTAGCATAATTAACAAGAAAATATCACATTAACATATATACTAGCATAATTAATTAGCATCAAGGTGCATTTATCTTCAAATAAATAAATATTTAATATAATTTAAAGATATTAAAGATAAGGATAATAAAATAACAAGTTGTTCTAGAGACACAAAATTTAACATAATAGATATAAGGGGACAATATTCAAACTCTAGTTTGCATTAGAATCCATAAATCAACATTTTAACTCCATTTTGCATTAGAATCCATAAATCAACATCTTCAGCTGCATAAAAAAAACAAAAGATTGGTAAAAACCCAAGAGGGCAGCTACTGGCTTCATCTGTGCCTTCTAGGATCCGCCACTAAAAATGTCCAACATATATCAAGTTCTATAACAGTGTTTGAAATTTGAACGTGAAACTTATAAAAAAAAAAATTCAAATTTTAATCATGGGAGCATCCCGTGTAAACAATATTCTCTTTGTTTTTTTCCCCTCCCCTTACAGGACGAGCAATCAAATAAACCAAGATGAGAAATTAGGAAAACTGGGACTATGATAGACTGGGAATGTAGAGAGAAGAAATCACTATGTTGTATTCAACATCATGCCCATTATTGTTGCATCATGAATCAACTTTTTACTCAGTATTAATTCAACTAACAAAATTAAAAAACTTGCAATATGGAACTCATAGAAGCAATGAAAATAACTGCTCATCATCATAATAATTTGATATTCATCTTGCCAAAAAGCATAGAGGTGATTTCAATTCGGCAGAGTAATAATTGATTCATGGTATAGAGTAATGATAGACATGTATGGCAGTAATTGGTTTAAATGAATGTGCATAAATTGGATTATTCCAGATTATAATGTAAAAACATTATCAGATAAAAGACTTGTAAAAACATTAATTATTTCAGATTATCATACAGAGCACAAACCAAGAGGAGCATGTTTTTTATAATGTATATTCATTAACAAATTATTATGAAACTGTCCTGAGAATGTTTGTTATGAGAAAGTTAAAAAAAAATACATGAATTTAACAAATAATAAATCAATGACAGAAAGGGAATGATGTAAGTTGTGAAATGGGAGATCCAACAGGGGCTAGAAATTCAAAGGAAAAAACCCAAATGTGAAAAGCAAGTAGCAGAGTTGCAGATGCGAAAATCATAAAAGCAAATAATTTAGCTCGGACACAATATCAATGTAAAAGAGATAGAGAACCTGTAGATTTCTCCAATGAACTCTCTGTTAATTGTTGTCTATTCTGCAGGAAATACCAACAGAAGTAAATCTCTCGATTGTTGTCTATTCTGCAAGAAATTAGTGCAAAAACTCTAGCTTTCCTTTCGTTTTCCCTGAGTCAGTGATCTTTCAATAAAGTTAATATATATACCGGGTCTCACTCGGGTTAGCCCGAATCAACCGGGTCACGGGTCGACCTACCAGGTTGACCGAATTTGACCAAATTTTTTTTGGCCGGTCTTTTATCTTACCCACCGGTCCAGGTCCCGGGTCAGCCTGTTAGACCGGTCCGGGTTTTATAATACTGTATAAAACAAATAATAACGCATTCCCAGGTGAAATAATTGTACTTAATAAATTATCTAGAAAAGTAGTTGTGTCTCTTTGTGATGCATCGTCAGAATTGGTCTTAGTGCATTGCATCGTGATTATTGTGTCTCTTTGTGATGGAATCGATCATTGTCATCGAAGAATTGTGCATAACACTCGTAAAATATGCCATCAAAGTTTGAATGAGTCTCCTGGGGTGAATCAACTTTTACCCTGGCGTCAGATTCTGGTATCCATCCCATCAGATTTGTACATATATGATAAAAATTATAATTTAAAATATTTTTTATTTAAAAATATATTAAAATAATATTTTTTTTATTTTTTAAAAATTACTTTTATCAAAATAATTCAAAAATATTAAAAAATATTAATTTTAAACAAAAAAAATTTAAAATTTTTTGGGACATGGGTTGGACCGTCTTCCCAAACATGTTATTCTATTCAAGAGGGTGTGGTGCGATGCTTTCAACTGTGTTTTATTAGAGCATCTTCAATGAAAAATATTATTTTAAAAAACTAAATTGATAAAATAACATTTTAAATAGTATAAATATAGAATTTTTTACCATGTATATTCCAATGAAAAAAAGCTATTTGAAAAGCTAATTGTATTGGAATGGAATAAATAAGTGTTTTATTTTTTCTTAATTATTTTGATGTCAATTTTTTTTTTCACATGGCTACATTTAATTGGTTTATTTTTTTATTGGCCTCACTTTGTTGGTTTTGGCTTTTTAAGAGGTATGTACGACACTGTTTGGGAACGCGGTGCCCTCAAAATTCAATTTTTTATTTATTTTTGGATCGTTTTGATGTGCTGATATCAAAAATATTTTTAAAAAAATAAAAAGACTTTATTTTGATGCATTTTTAAACCAAAAGTACTTTGAACCGCCACCACTATCACAATCTCAAACAGGCCCGTAGGAATAACATTTATGGAAAGAAAAGACATTTTAACATTTTATTTAACTTCCCCCTTGTACCATGAAAAACAAGGCAAAAACAAAAAAAACTAAAATATAATTTTTTATTTTATTTTTGGCTCTTTATTTAGCTCTGCATTGGAGTTGTCGTCTCTATCACAATTCTGGTATTTAGTTACTTAATATATATTATAATTTTATATAGATTTTATTGAAAATTTTCTTTTAAAATCTTGATCATAAAAAAATTATAATTTATAACTTTTTTAAAATTTATTTTTTCAAATCACAACCGTAAAAACCACCACTATGTTAGATGCACACTTAAACAAACACTCAACTTTAACTCAAATGTTATTTTTGTTAAGTCAAACTATTTATGATTTTTTTAATATTTGAGAAATTATGACATGTTGTTAAATGGTGCACTTGATATTCAAAATTTATTTATTTATTAACTCTATTTATTTGTAATTATAATTTATATTTAAGTCAACATATTATAAACCTAATAGGTCATACTCATTAAGAACTATTAGTAAAAAATTAAATTGAAATAATTAATTAAGTATGATTTGATTGAAATAAATTTAGAAATAAAGCATTATAATGTATTTAATTCAAAGATTATAATTTTTAGAATTCCCTATAAATATAAAACTAAGTCTATTATTTTGAGAGAGAAAAAGTTATGTCAGACAATTTTTAAGAAAAACTATATAAACATAAAATTAGAGTTAGCATTCTAGATCTACCAATTTTTTTTATTTTTTACAGGTGATTTGTGTGGATTATCGTTCGAGATAGAACAATTAGATAGCTTGTAATTTACGACAATGTAAACCTAAAAATTTAATCAAAGCCGAAAATTATATCTTCAGGTAAATATATCAAGATCATAGAAAATCTAAAATAATTTTTTCATTATTTCCACTGCTTATATGAATATTAAGAAACCAACACTAGCTTCATCAAATCCAGTCAATAGTTTTGATAAAAAAATGGACAACTCGTGAACTGAATATAAAAGTAGCCCTTGCTCTTTTCACGACGCGGTCCCTGAGCTGTTTACTGGGTTTTTCTTCCAATGAATTCAAAGTTACCACGATTTCAGTCAAATATTACTTTATGCGACTGAGCTGGGTAAGCAGAAAACAAACAATGAATTGTTGAATACTATTGTAACAATAACTTTGTTTACTGTAGTGTTTGTTGACACACTGTTAAAAATGCTTTTTTATTTCAAATTGTTTTAAAATAATTTTTTATTATTTTTTAAAATTTATTTCTAATAACTCCAAAAATACTAACAATAATTAATTTTAAAATAAAAATAAAATTTTAAAAAGCATAACATAGCCTTAAAGAGACTGTTTCGGATTATGATAGTGGTGGCGGTTCAAAATATTTTTTGCTTAGAAATATATTAAAATAATTTTTATTTTATTTTTTAAAATTATTTTTAACATTAGCATATCAAACGATTTTAAAACATAAAAAAAAATCATTTTAAGTAAAAAACAAAATTCTAAACTTTTTAGAATATGGATTACATTACTTTGCCAATAGTGATAGCGGTGACAGTTCAAATTACTTTTTATTTAGAAATACATCAAAATATTTTTTTTATTTTTACAAGTTATTTTTGATATCAGCACATTAAAACGATTTTAAAACATTAAAAATTTAATTTTTAATAAAAAATCAAATTTAAAATTTTTAAGAATACAATCAACATCACGTTGCCAAATACACCCAAAGAGTAGCTAGAGCACGCATATCAGACGCATTAAATAATTTGCACTCCATGATTAGAATGCAAAGGAAAAGGGAAAACATTATCTGCATGCAGAATACACAAACATGAAGCTTTAGGTATGTGTTTGATTTGAGACCCTCAAATTGTATAATCACTTATTAAAAGACTATAACTTACTGATTAGTGCTACACATCTGATCAAAGTAATGAATATTTCATTAAAAAAAGTAATGAATTAGTTTCTAGAAGTGTTCGTTTTGTGGATTAGTTTGATGACTAATTTTAGCTCGAAAAAAGTAAGGAATATTTCATTAGAAAAAGGGGTTGGGATAAGGTAAAATATTTATGGTTATTGAATATCTATTAGGTGATTTTGGGCGTTGAGAAGCGTTCTAGAAGTGCAGAAATTGTATGCAACAACTTACATTCCAGTCCCTCTCCTCTTGAAAAAGATATAGTTTTGTCCTGGAATCTAGATATTTGATATTAGAACTCTGGTTTTTGCTGGTTTTCACAGCAACACAACAGCTAAACCAGGAGTGATTATTTTTTGTTCGGTTTGATTTTTATTAAAAAAAGTAACCAAACCGATTTAAAAAAAAAACCAAAACCGAACCGAAATTGTTTCAAACCGACCGGTTTCGGTTCGGTTATTTTAGAACAAAAACCGGTTTTTTTCAGTTTGACTCGGTTTTTTCAGTTTAATTCTGTTTTTTTTGTTTGGCTCGGTTTTTTTCAGTTTTTTCGGTTTGGGTTCAATTCTTTTTTTTTCGGTTTCAGGCTTATAAAATCAAAACTGAACTGATCAGTTTTTAAAAATTCTAATCAATTTAATCGATTTTTTTTTATGATTCGATTTTTTCTGTTATTTTTTTTTAGTTTTTTTAATTTAATCTGTTTTTTGATTTTTTTTATTCACCCTTTAGCTGAACAACAGTTGGGCGCAACAATTTAAGTGCAGAGTAAACTTGTCGGAGAAAGAAAGTGGCAAGAATGTTGCTGATCGATCATTGCAGAGAAAAAGAAGCAAAAACCCGTACATGAGGAAGAGGAATAAATATTACATCATTACTTGAGAGCCCTGATCCTTATTTTATAAGGGGAGTCAATTAATTTTTTTGCTTTTGGTAAACTCATAAACTCGATCCGAGTTTATTGATTGGACCGAGTTTAATTGAGTTTGTATATTTTTAAGTTTTTAACTTGATTTTATATATTATATACATATTAACTCGTAAAATTATATAATTTTACGAGTTAATTCGTGATTTTAACAACCTTATATGTACATATTAAAATTTCATTATTGATCATTTTACGCTTTCTTTTTGAAAAAAATGAAAACTTCATAAAGAAAAACTATTGAAAATCTGTGTTTTCCCAAACCAATATAAATTTATTTTTCAGTATTTTAGACCAGGAACTATTGCATTTTACTCAATAAAATATTATTCTATTTATGATTTGGTCGTATATATTTTATTTTCAGTGTGACTTCCAATTTAAAATAAAATTCTGGCAAAAGACAGAAGCAATTGTTGTGAATTGTGATTAGTAAAATACTGGACGAAGGGCTTCCTTGAGTCATGAATTTAAGTTGTTTTAAGAACATGGCAGTGATTATTTTTTAAAATAATTTTTATTTAAAAATATATTAAAATAATATTTTTATATTTTTTAAAAATTATTTTTAATATCAGTATATCAAAATAATATAAAAATACTAAAAAACTTATTTTAAAACAAAAAATAAAAATATTTAATTTTTTTTAAAATATTTTTAAAATACAAAGCCAACTGGAATAAATATTCTAATATTCTATTATACCGGTGGTAACAACGTGATGGCGCTTTTGGTAAACCCATGCAAGTTGAGTTCAGACCAAATTAAAATCATGATGACAAAGTCAAGAATCAATGTACTGTTCTGCATTATTGGGAGGGAATAAATGGTTAATGATGGAAGCAATACAAGACTTGAAAATTAACCCTTGTCAACGTACATAAAACTGTAAGCTAAAAAGGCTGTTGACGAGGAAGAAACAGGAGGAAGATGGATTCAGCTATCTGCCAACATCTATGGAATTTGTGATCATTTCAATGGAAAACTCTTCCATATATCTTGTGCTCCTACATGGAGAATCGGAAGAGCCCAGATCATCAATCACTGGGAGCTTGTCTTCCCAGTTGAGATAACGTATGACTTTTCTCATGGTTGGCCTGGCTTTAGGCTTGTGATGAGAACACAGAAGACCCAACCCCAGCACCACCTCCATTTCCTTGACCATGAAGGCAGAGTTCAGCTCTGGATCAGCTGCATCAAGAACTCTACCCTTTTGATGGCATTCAATCACGAAATCTGTCAGGATGAAGTTACTCGTTTCAACGGGCTTTCGGCCACAAGCCACTTCAAGGAGCAAAATACCATATGCGTACACATCGGAACTGGTAGAAGCCTGACCGGTCCGTGTCAATTCAGGTGCGATATACCCTATCGTGCCAACAATATTTGTGGTGTGCGACATGGTGCCATGATCATACAACCTGGCTAGACCAAAGTCCCCTAACCGCCCGTTCATTCCAGCGTCTATCAGGACATTGCTTGACTTGACATCTCTGTGAATCACCACTTGCTCCCATTCCTCATGCAGATACAAAAGCCCTGCTGCAATGCCTTTAACAATATTGAATCTTTGCTCCCAGCTCAGTACAAAGTTGTTTCCCCGACTGAAAAGTAGACCGGCAAGGGATCCATTTGGGATGTAGTCGTAAACCACGAGGAGGTCATTATTTCTCTTACACCATCCTTGGAGATTCACCAAGTTCTTGTGCCGTAAACGTCCCAGGCTCTCGATCTCCGCAGTGAATCCTCTCAAACCCTGGATTGAATTGGGAGTGATCCTCTTAACAGCAACTTCATTTCCGTTTGTAGGCAATCTACCTTTGTACACCGCACCAAACCCACCAGCCCCAATTATCTCACTCTTTTTAAAACCCTTGGTAGCCGTATGTAGATCTTGATAGCGAAACCTGTGTGGACAATCCAATTCCCAGTCTTCAAGAGCCTCAGACTGAGGCCACTTTCTGTACACAGCATGAAAGAACAGTATTGCTAACAGAATAGTGGTCACACCGCATAAAGAAGCGATAATAGCAATCACTGAGGGTTGGAAAGAGGATGAACTTTCCTCAAATAATGGTGCGATGGGAAGTAGAGAAAGATCGAGCGGAGGGGCGCCTGATCCTTCAGTGGAAAAACTCCATCCCAGTATGTAATGAGAGCTTGTCTTTTCACCAGTAGAGGAAGAGAAACCAGCATACATGGTATCCTTAACAACTGCGCTTAGATCTTCGCTAGCAGAAATGAGTGGTCGAATCGGTCTTCCTTGCTCCATGGGACCTATTGTTACATTAACAAGTTTAGCCACACCATCATATTCTATCCAGGCTTGAATAGGTTTACCACTCTCCAACATCAAATCTTCAAACCGGTTTGCGTTGTCATCCTCTACATAGGAAGCTGCATTCGCTGATTTCGAACGCATGCTGTTAATGTTGACTCCGACATGATTTCCTTCAGTGTCTGAATTCTCGTTGAACCCATTAACCGTGTCAAATTCAACAGCAAAGATATGGTTCGAGCTATTACCATCATTTGAAGAGTTGAAAAGACCAAGGTAATGCTTCGCGGCTGCCCCGGGAAGCTGGCTGGAGGGAGCCAAGGCGAAAGCAAGGCCGAAGCCTCCTTTTCCTTTTGGAGAGACTATCTGAAAGACAAAGGTTGTGCTGAAAGATGAAGCATTTGGAGATGAATTTGAACTGGCCATAGTGTCAAGCATCTGTATTGGTTTGGAATAAAATGCATGCCCTACAGCATCTCTTGTGTTTTTGGTGAGCCTTAGTAAACCATTAGGCTTGATAATAGAAGCTCCATCAATTGATAGGTTTTTTTCACTTTCACTGAATCCATTGAAGATGAACTCTACACTTTGAGCCTCAACAATCATAGAAAAGAACAAGAACAACACAAACAAACAAATCGTGGAGGCCATGGAATCTAGATAGTTAAGATCAACTTGCAACTGGGAAACTAACTTTTGAGACAAGAAAAGTGTTTAAACAAAAAGATGGAGCACGTGAGAACCCCTCAAGATGACTGGGAAGATATAAAGACTTGAAATTGGCCCATCTCAAGAACATGTGGTGTAGGACAGACAAAGAATAAATCAAATATCAAAGTTGCCTGAACAAAAGGATATTGGAATGCATGAACATGTGCACCCAAAGAAGATTATTCGTGGCATTTTTGGCTGGTTGGAAAGACTTGAAAATTCCCATGTCGTCAACCTCGATAGCCGGCCATGGAGTGTAGGAAATTCAAAGTGATTTTGACACTTGTGAATATGCTTGCTCACGGAAAAACCTTTCAAGCAAGATTGACAACAAGAACCACACGTAAGATTGCCCAACAAGCAACTTAAATCTCTAACTCTTCCTTCTTTTTCTACAAGTAAAATCATTGATTCTACAATATTAGGGTTCCATTAAATTGCATAAAGTCTTGTAGGGAATAAATGAAGGGAGGAGGGTATGTTCCTGTTAGCACATTTGACCGCTATTGCAAATATTTTTGTCCTGTGCAATCAATGATTCCAATCTCTTTCCAATTC
Organism: Populus simonii; assembly: GCA_007827005.2. Classification (NCBI taxonomy): domain Eukaryota; kingdom Viridiplantae; phylum Streptophyta; class Magnoliopsida; order Malpighiales; family Salicaceae; genus Populus; species Populus simonii. The sequence goes on from CM017479.2 coordinate 2,109,781, forward strand.
AATTGATAGTTTAGTTATCAGGAATCACATGCATCTCTTTCATACGCGTGATCGAGTTGATGGGATATTAATTGCTAGCTTCCACAACCCTATTCCCATGCATCTTGGTTTCAAGAGGTTTTTGAAAATTACTTTTCAAAATTACGATACATTGTAATACTTTTGACATGTTATTAATTCATTTTCAACGGTTTTGATGTTTGAATATTAAAAATTAAATAAAATCTATAAAAAAATTATTTTAATATATTTTTAAATAAAAAATATCATATACCGTAATCTCAAACATACTTGCAATAAATACATGCACATTCAAATATATAATCTTGGCTTTTTTTTCTTTAGAGATTAATTTTGATTGCTAAAAATAAATGATTGTTATTTTTATAAGTCCGTCATATAATTATAATTAATTTATATTAAATATAAGAGAAAAAATAAAGATAAATTATACTAATCTCTTTGAAATATTATGAAATTTAAAAAATAATTACTATATATATATTTTATGAAAGATTAACTAAAAAAATTTAAAAAAATAAGTGAGAGGATATATATTAAATAATTAAAAAAAACTAATAAAAATAAATAAATAAAAGATATGGTAATAATTAAAATCTCAAATCAAAAAATCAAAAGTCTTTTTTTTTTAAATGCCAGGCTAAGATTCAAAGGGTTGATTAATGTTTTTTTGAATTCCACTCCAGCTTTTTTTTCTCTCCAAAACAATGACATATTAATTTGTTTTCACTTAAAAAGACTTTAAGAACAACTTTAAAATCTTAATAAATCAATTTTCAATCCTTTTAACAGTCTCTAAAAGCAAGAATTAAATGAATAAAAAAAACTTTAAGAACCTCAATTTATTTTTTTAAGCATATTTACTTTAAGAACATATATTTACTTTTTTAAGTATGATGAAAGGACGACGCTACTTCCTTTGCCCAAGAAAACGAATTTAATAACACAAAGATTAGTTTTTTTAGTGATTAAAATGCAGCCATCCAACAATTTCTCTAGTCTTAATATTTTTTAAAATTTTTCTTTTTCATCTCTTAACATATAAGGATTAAAATATAAAAAAATAAAGTTTGAGATCAAAATATAAATGTTAAAACAACATGGGCCAATTAATAGATAAACTGAGATTTGAGGGTGCAAATTAAAGTTTTCCTTGCTAAAATCTGAATGGAGTACATTTTATTTGTTTTGTTTAATCTCTTAATATATTGAAATTGAGAAATTCGGTCGACATTATATATATATATGTGAGAGAGAATGTAAATTAAAAGAAATATCAATTTATAAAATCATGCTAATTAAAAGAAATATCAATTTATTTGGTCGACATTATATATACTTTAGGCCCGATACTAAAGTACATCATAACTTCCGGGCAGAGAATTTGATCAACTGAGTTCCTCTAAATTCCAAGACCATCTCGTTGCAATTCTCTCCTTCAATCCTCACTGCATATGTAGCTAAAGCTTTGTTTTTTTCTATTCAGGTTTTCTTTATCTTTATATATATATATATATCTTAATTTCACTCAAAAAAAAAAAAAAAACTCAATAGCAACTATAGTTTTAAAACATGATTCAAGGCTAATTTTGGTCGGTTGTTTTTAAAGAATAAAAAATAAAATCAACAAGTTGATGATAAAGTTTTGACTGAGCTAATTAGGTTTTTTTTTTTAATTTTTTTTTAACTTGGATTGGTTCAGACCCTGAATTGATTAATTTTTTTTTTCAATCCATACTAGTCCATACCCTGGATCAACCAGGTTCTAGGTCGACATACCGGACTGATTCAGGTTTTAAAATAACAACGAAAACTTATAAAATAGACTAATTTTATAAATACATATTATTTTTCTTTCTTTTTTTATATTCAAACTTGGAAATTAAATATGAATTTATATTTAAGAATTCCCCGATGTTTTGATGTATAAATTATCTGTATTGTGATGGAATCCAATATTTAATGGAGTCCACATAATCCAATATTTAAGATAATGAAATCTTTGGTAATGCATGTTGGGATTAATTTCTATAATTAATGTTTGATCTTGTTTCATTCATTGACTAATTGATTAATTCTCATGCCATTTTTGTTCCTAAAACCATGGCAGATCATAGGATATATATCACAGACAAAAACATTTCCGATTAGAACAAGACTGTTAAACTGTACAGATTTCTTAATGAACAAATTAACGATCTCTCTCTTGTTGTTTTGTTAGATTTGCAATGATTTTGTGATGCAGGGCTCCGAGGTAAAATACAGAGCTAGTTAAATTAAGAATCTATTAGTTTTTTGTGTTTTAAAAAGAAAAAAAGATATCTATTTATATATATTTATTTATTTTAAATTATTTTTTTATATTTTTAAATAATTTTAATTTAACATTTCTAAATAAAAATATTTTGAAAATAAACGATACCATTCTAACATGACTATGCAACAAATTAAGAATCCCAAAGGGTTGCTATAACTACATCGAAATCGGTATAATACAATTCTTAGGGTACGTATAAATTATAAAAATACATACACTGTATATGTTAACAATTGCGGTAATTATCTCCAAGTTGGATTTGCAGCATTCAAGTCCTACATTGTCTCTGATATTAGCTGGAAAGATATATTCCAGCATCCCGGTAAATACGTGATTGTATCCTAGTAGAAATAGGTTTCCATGTAATTAGCAAATCAGTCCTAAACTATAGGATCTGAAACGTAGGGATTCTTATGTAAAGTAGCTATATATATTCTGCTTGTAACAGAGGAAGTTTCAAGTGAAAATAAACAATTGAATCCCTTTGAAAACTCTGCGTACGTTTTGACTTGGTATCAGAGCAGGTTTATTATCTGCTCTTTATATCACCACACAAACCTTATAAATCTTACGAATCCTCCTTCTCGTACCGTGGCCAGTGACAAAACCGAATCATCCTCTGTTCCAGTTATCCAGGTTCAATCAGAGAATTCCAGTTTCTCAACCAATGTCACCCTTACTGAAAGCAACTATGATGTCTGGTCTCAAATCATGGAGATGCAAATTGCAGGACGAGAGAAACTTGAATATCTTGTAAGCAACACAATCCCAGAAAAAACTGACCCATCCTATGCTAAATGGTATGCTGAGAATCAAAAGATTAAAGGATGGTTGTTGACCTCCATGTCACCAGAAATTATGAAACGCTATCTTAGACTTCCTATTGCACATGAAATCTGGAATGCTCTAGCCAAAGCATTCTATGATGGGGCAGATGAATCACAGCTATTTACCTTGAACCAACGTGCGTTCTCCACCAAACAGGTTGGTCGTCCTATCTCTACCTATTATGGTGATTTGGTAGAAATATTTCAAGAACTAGATCATCGTGACAAGATTGTTATGAAAGATCCCGATGATGTCATTGCCTACAAAAAATCAGTTGAGAGACTGCGGGTGCATATTTTTCTAAATGGCCTTGATGAAGAATTTGAACAAATTCATGGTGAGATTCTAAGGAGAGATTCTGCACTAGACCTTGAAGAAACATATGCTTATGTTCGTCGTGACTCTATCCGTCGAAACACACTGAATGGGGAACCTGGACACTCAGAGCCATCTGCTATGATAGCTCACCGAAGTAAGTATCAACGACCACAGAACCTGAAACCAGATCGAGCTTCTGGTTCACTGAATCATAATCATTTAATTGGATCGCAAAATCGCAGCTATGAAATAGGAGCTGCACGACCAGAACGCATATGCACTCACTGTGGTGAAACTGGGCACACTAAGCTACGCTGCTATGAATTGATTGGATATCCAGAATGGTGGGATTTTTCCAAAGCACCCCGTAAGAGAAACTTAAAGGCAAATCCTCATATGTCTGTTGCTGTGGCAGAACCAAATCATATGTTTGGCAATAAATATGGGAAAGACTCCTCTTCTGGTGCTATTACTGGGAATGCACACGACACTACTGAGAACACAGGTGCTGATGCTGTAAATGCAGGTAAGGCTCTTCATACCTCCACTTCTGTTAGAAATAGTGAATGGATAATTGATTCAGGTGCCACAAATCATATGACGTTTAACAATAATATTCAGACCATACAACCCTCAAACCACCATGTAGTTTGCACAGCCAATGGAACTCCTTCTTCTATGTCAGGAGAAGGCACGATTACTCTTACAAAAAATCTGAGTTTAGAGTCAGTTCTTATTGTTCCGAGTCTCAATCATAATTTATTATCTGTTGCTCAAATAACTTGTGCCTTGATGTGTGTTGTAATTTTTTGGCCGAACCTTTGCATATTCAAGGACATTCAAACTCGGAAGACAATTGGTTATGGTACTAGGAGAGGGAAGCTCTACTACCTGGATCTGATTCCGGCAAGCTCAAATCAGTTGGCACAAGTCTTCTCAACTAATACAGCTAATGAACACCAGAAGTCTGAAATTTGGCTATGGCATAGGCGTTTAGGCCATGCATCCTTTGGATATTTACAGAAATTATTCCCACAATTATTTTCACAATTGATTGTTTCAAATTTTAAGTGTGATGTATGTGAACGTGCTAAAAGTCATCGTGTTTCATTTTCTATTAGTATGAATAAAAGTCCTGCACCTTTTATGGTTGTTCACTCGGATGTATGGGGACCAACAAACACTCCTTCTCTAAATGGATCACGTTGGTTTGTTTCATTCATTGATGATCACATCCGCATGACTTGGATTTGCTTAATGAAATCAAATAGTGAAGTGAGTTCTTTATTCCAGCAATTCCACAAAATGATAGCAACACAGTATCAGACCAATATTCAGGTGATTAGGACTGATAATGAGGGAGAGTTTATCAATCACAGCTTGAAAGATTACTTGAACACACATGGCATTATTCATCAAACAACTTGCCCTTACACCCCTCAACAGAATGGGGTGGCTGAACGGAAAAATCGTAATCTCCTTGAGGTCGTTTGTGCCTCCTTATTTGAAGCTCACATGCCTACTAGTTACTGGGGAGAAGCTGTTACTGCCGGAGCATACATTATCAACAGGGTACCTTCTAGTTCTCTGCAATTCCAAACCCCCTTCGAGGTTCTCCATCGCCTTGTAAGTGCTCCTACAATGCCAAACTTACCTCCTAAAGTTTTTGGATGTGTAGCTTATGTACATCTTCATAAAGGTTTGAGAACTAAGTTGGAACCTCGGGGACTTCGATGTGTGTTTGTTGGCTATGCTCTGCACCAAAAAGGCTATCGATGTTATCACCCTCCTTCTCGCCAACTTTATGTTACTCTGGATGTGGTCTTCCATGAAACTACTATGTATTATTCATCTCAAACTAAGGAGAACGATGAAGTGCAGATAGCAACTAAGCCTACAGACAATGTGGATATCATTGCACATGGTAACCAACTGATTGATACTTTGGATAGCTTGGAGACTAATGAAGAATGTCCAGTTAATGAGAATACAGAGGAACACCAGACAGGGAAGAGTATACCAGTGAAAATGGTCCAGAAATCGTTGATGGTAACCAGGATACCTTGGAGGGGCCGACAGCTTCCCACAGTGTACCAGTTAACCAATTGTCTTCCCCGGTTGATTCCAGACTTGAGTCTCATGATATTCATCCAGTTGAGTCCCTAAAAGAACTACCTAATCGAGTCACAAGAGGTAAACCCAAGGTGAACTATGAACCAACCCTTCACTCAAAACTCAAATACCCTATGAATAACTATGTATCCTATCATAGATTGTCAAACAAAAAAATGGCATTTGTACATCAATTATCCGTTGTATCTATTCCTAACAATGTACAGGAAGCCTTGGCTGATCCTAGATGGAGGGAGGCAATGAATGAAGAAATGAAAGCCCTTCAAAAAAACTCAACATGGGACGTTGTTGACTTGCCGAAAGGAAAGAAACCTGTTTGGTGTAGGTTGGTCTTCACCATTAAATACAAAGCTGATGGAACTATTGAACGGTGCAAAGCAAGGCTGGTAGCCAAGGGATATACTCAAACATATGGAATTGATTATATGGAGACTTTTTCACCGGTGGCCAAACTTAATACTGTTCGTATTATACTATCTCTAGCAGTTAATCTTGACTGGCCGCTACATCAATTTGATGTAAAGAATGCATTTCTACATGGAACTCTCCAAGAAGAAGTGTATATGGAATTACCTCCTAGCTGTAAACAGCAAACGAAAGGTAATAAACAGGTCTGCAGGTTGAGAAAATCCCTATATGGTTTAAAGCAGTCTCCCAGAGCGTGGTTCGGAAGGTTCACAAATTTTATGAAGACAGTTGGTTACACACAAAGTAACTCGGATCACACTTTATTCTTGAAGCATAATGAAAAACACATTACAATTCTCATTGTGTATGTTGATGATATAATAGTAACCGGAGATGATCCAGGAGAGAGGAAGAGATTACACGAGCACCTTGCCCGTGAGTTTGAGATGAAAGACCTTGGAGAGTTGAAGTATTTCTTGGGCATTGAAGTGTCACGGTCAGATAAAGGTATTTTTCTTTCACAAAGAAAATATGCCTTAGACTTACTAAGTGAACAGGTATGACAGCATGCAGTCCAGCTAGCACTCCTATGGAAGAGAACTTGAAACTACATGGTGATTCCAATCAAGTTCCGACTAACAAAGAACGCTATCAGAGGTTGGTTGGAAGGTTAATGTATCTTGCACATACTCGACCTGATTTAGCTTATTCATTGAGTGTGGTCAGTCAATTTATGCACTCTCCAAGCGAAGAACACATGAATGCTGTCACCCGTATCTTACGCTACTTGAAGTCGTCTCCAGGAAAAGGAATTTTGTTCACAAAAGGACACAATTTGGATGTTAATGGTTATACAGATGCTGATTGGGCTGGTTCTATTCAAGATCGACGTTCTACTTCTGGTTATTTCGCATTTGTATGAGGAAACTTGGTTACATGGCGAAGTAAAAAACAGGAGGTAGTTGCTAGATCAAGTGTTGAGGCTGAATATAGAGGGATGGCTAAAGCTATATGCGAATTGTTGTGGATTAGAAATATGATGATAGATTTACATATTAAGCCAGTCAATCCTATGAAGTTGTATTGTGACAACAAGGCAGCATGTGATATTGCTCATAATCCTGTTCAACATGATCGTACTAAACATGTTGAAGTTGATAGGCATTTTATTAAGGAAAAGCTAGAAGAAAAGCTAATTGAAGTTCCTCATGTTCGATCTCAAGACCAGCTCGCTGATATACTAACCAAGGCACTGTCAAACCACACGTTTAGTGCAATTCTCAGCGAAATTGGAATGAGTGACATCTACGCACCAACTTGAGGGGGAGTGTTAACAATTGCGGTAATTATCTCCAAGTTGGATTTGCAGCATTCAAGTCCTACATTGTCTCTGATATTAGCTGGAAAGATATATTCCAGCATCCCGGTAAATACGTGATTGTATCCTAGTAGAAATAGGTTTCCATGTAATTAGCAAATCAGTCCTAAACTATAGGATCTGAAACGTAGGGATTCTTATGTAGAGTAGCTATATATATTCTGCTTGTAACAGAGGAAGTTTCAAGTGAAAATAAACAATTGAATCCCTTTGAAAACTTTGCGTACGTTTTGACTGTATATGCAACAAATAAAACTTTGGTTTATCAAGAGATTGAAATCTTCATCTTATCCTAAGAAATCACAATTAATTAGTTCGGAAACAGCTAATTGGATTATGATAATGGCTTGATTAAGTTTATTTATTAATTAATTTAAAACAAAGAATGGAATTAGGAAATCCCTTATTTTTTATACATATATTTTTTCCTTTAGAGATCATGTTGTTGCGTACGTATTAGTAGCAAACGTAATTATTTCCCAGCTCAACTAGCAGAAGGTATTGGTATAAAGGTTACAAAACTTTATACCAAGAATTAAGAACCTGGAGAGATTAATTATAGGCAGGAATAATTAGTGTTGGGATTGTGATAGCGGTTATGATTTAAAGTGTTTTTTTTTAAAAAAAATACATCAAAATAATATATATTTTTTATTTTTAAAAAATTATTTTTGGGATCAACACTTCCAAACAATTTAAAAATATAAAAGAATAATTTTAAATAAAAATAAAATAAAAATTTTAATTTAAAAAAATATGATTTGTACACATTCTCGAGGATATAAAGATCCACCACATTTATTATTATTTTTTTTTAAAAGCAAAAGAGTCCCAACAAATCTTAGAAACATAGGATGGATATTAATTATTGTCTTGTAGTAAAAATTTTTTTGTAAATGATTTCTAATTGAATTATTATATTTGTAAAATATAAAGTATCGGAAAACATGTTTATTGAAAATTAATCAATCGCAATCATAATTATCGTACAAGGAATTGTATTGATCAATCAAATTAAGAATGGTTTTATTTGCTAAATAAATAAATTAATTAATTAGCAAGTCGTTGCTTATCCATTGTGTGTGGAAACAAAACATGTCCGACTTAAAGCAACAGGGAAAGATCCCGTATGGTGGCAGTGGAAGCAGGAAGAAAGAGTCACGGCAGTTTTTAGGTTACATATTATGGCACTATTCATGACAAGGCTTCTTCTCTCATTGGTCTCTAAAGTCAAAGAAATGACAAAATTATTTGGCAGAGACGTTCCTCACTCAACTACATAGCATTTCGCACGCACGCCCTGAAAAAAACTATATTATAGTTATTTAATCCGAGCTTGGTTGGTCCACTGGATGAATAAATCCATATGATCGGAAACTGATTTAAATTGATTTTGAAATTAACATAGTTAAATGCAGAAGATTTAGTAATTAATTTACAATCCGGTTGACTCGGCTTGAACACCCGATTAGTAATTAATTAATTTATAAATTTTATGCCACTTTGAGTGGTTGAAGTGTTCAAGTAAATTAAGGGTAAGTTAGCCAATTATATCGCACTACAAAGTGATTAAAATAATGAGATGATGTAACGAATTCCATAAAGAAAATATAATTATAGAGCTAAATTAAGTAATTAATGATCAGTGCCACGCAAATCTTTGTGTGTTTAGATGTGATTTTCATTTTAATTTAATGATTATCCAATAAATGTGTTGTTAGAACGCAATCACATGGGGAGCATGAAAAGACAAAAGCTTAAAACAACGAGAAATTTACATGAAGTTGCGTCCATCTTTGAAATGTTAAGTGCCAATAAAATGCAAAGAAGTGTTCATAAAAACGTGCAATTAAATGATGAGTCGTCAATTTCAATATTTATCAATTCACAATTGACAATTTTTATTTTAGTTTAATTATATTGAACTATGTGCATTTACAAATTCACGTAAAAATATTAATATTAAACACTGGTTGACAAGTCAATTCATAACTCAATTAATCAAAATTATTAATTTTTTTTAAAATAATTTTTTTATTAACCTAGATGAATTTACTCTATTTATAACCAAAGTTTTATGTCAAGCTTAATAACCATGCCCAGTAAGATTTTGAGCGACGACAAAAAGTGCAATTGACGGAGCTAGAACAGGCAAACTCCTCAAATTTATAATGACAGTTAATCTTGTAACTATATATTTACTATTAACATCATCAATTGTTATATAAAAAAAGAAAGTTGATGGATCATAATTATTTTTTAATTAATGTGGGTGTTTAAGCAAGCTTGCGTGTACCTCAATTAATCCCACGGGCCCTGAAGTTAACGACCATGTAAGCCTCCAGTGCCCATCATATGAGCAAATACAGGGCTCGAACCTGAGACCACAGAGAGAACAAACCTCTTAATCCCAAATTTTTATTACTTGATAACCATCTAGATTGCTTGATGCATCATAATTTCTTCTTTAATATTTAAGTGGGGTCGACGGGTAATTTAGAAAGCATTTGACATTCTGAAATATGTGAGAAAACAGAGAAGAATATTTATTTTAACGGACAGGAAGATGGTAAAAACACGTAGTCTCATTCCACCGTAATAAATTAACTCATCGAAGTAATTAATAATGTAGCTTATATATATATCAGACCCCAGAAGAAATTTACTGTATATTTGCTTGTCTTTTCTTAGTAGGAAAATATTTTGATGACTCCAAGGCTCGTGGAAGGTCTAAATTTGTTTGAATAAATTACCCCAAGAAATTTAATTTATAAACATTAAAAACAATACACAAGCTTTTCAATAAAAAAAATAAATATACAAGCTTTTTAAATATTTTTTTTATTTCTATTTATAAATAAAAAAGTCTATGCATGAATTTAATTAAATATATTAAGAATCATATGCATCAATAAATATAAAAAAATAAAGTGGTAATGCCTCAATTTAACTCGTCTTGTTGCAGATCGAATAATTTTTTTATAACACAAAAGAATTAATGTGTAGGTGTTATTAGTGTACTTTTTTATATATAATAAAGTATTATTTTGATTTTTTTTTGAGAAAAAATACTTTAAAAAATAACTATTCCAGTACTCCCAAACGAATCTAAGCTCCCTTTAAAGATATGGATATTCTGCATTATATACTCCATTACCTTGCTTTCTTCCAAGAGAATAGATTAAATCTTACACATCTAGGTGGGAAGAATTAAGGAAAAGGCTGGGAAATGTTGCCCCATTGGAAATATTAGCGTGTGTGTATTTACGTGCAAGACAAAGTAATTATAGTGTAAGGTAATTACTTCGAAATTTAAATTATTAATGAACCTAATCTCTTGGATTAAAATAGTAGTATCTAAATAAATGGATATGCATGAAGAATATACCATGTCTTTAAGAGGCTACAAATACAAAGAAAGGAAGGCGCGGTTGGTAACTTGATAGGAATAAAACTCTATAGAAAGCCTGTGAGAATGATTGGCAGGACCATTTATTTTTTTAATTTAATGTTCATTTCCTGCTATCATATTCTATTATGCTAATCTGTCTCTATATTGTTCTCTAATCTTTGTATAAATACCCACTAATCTTGTGCTAAAAAATGATCAGAAGCAGCAACAACAAATTAACTCTTCTTTTCTACCTAACAATTAATTAAACCTTTCATCAAAATTAAAGATGATGCAACCAGAAGTTTTCCAGTCTTCATGGCCATTCTACAGGGTCATAAGCTCAGCTAATCTTGACCAACTTGGTTTCTATGGTACTGACATGGATGCGTATGTTGATGCCTGTCAATTCTCTTCTTCGTTTGCCAACAATGAGGATATCTATGATATTTCCTCAATGTCTCCTACAGTTTTCAATGGTGATCAGTCTGTCCAATCCCCAGTTTCTTCCGATGACGTCCAAGTCAAGGTACCTTGCGTTGAGGATTTTTTGATGGAGGGCTTTGAGCCTAATCCCATCAAGGACATGGAGCTTATATTCTGCGAGAGCGAGGGAAATTCTTCTTCACAGGAGCTATCCAGTGAAGGGGAAAATGTTTGGAGTCCTAGCGCTTCAATAAAATCAAGTGAAGCATCCATGGACACCACACCAATTCCACAGTCAACACTTGAATTACCAGGGGAAGAGCTACAGCTTGAAAATCAAGTGAGTCTCTTTCATTTACTCAAGGCTTATGGAGAAGCCATGGATGGAGGACAGAGTGAGCTTGCAGATGTGATCATGAGATGTGTAAGTGAGAAAGTTAGCCCAGCTGGTGAAGCCTTGGAGTGTCTCGCCTTTAATCTATGCCAAGATCTTGAGAAGCAAGGGGATTATATAAAACGAGAATCCTGCAGGAATTTTGAGGCAGCTTTCAGGGCATTCTACCAAATTTTCCCATATGGGAGATTTGCTCACTTTGCTGCCAATTCAGCAATCCTTGAAGCTATTCCAGCTGATGCAGAGACAATACACATAGTGGACTTCGATCTTGGGGAAGGCATTCAATGGCCTCCATTGATTGAGGCCTTGGCACACCAACAAAAGGCAGTGAGATTGACAGCAATAAAATGGAAAAAGGATGACTGCAATTGGGCTCCCATGGTCTGGAGTTTCGATGCGGCGAAAAGGAGACTTCTTGATCATGCAAGATACTTTGGTCTAAACTTGAAGGTAGAGGAGATGGGAATTGAAGATTTGGTGAATGAGGAAAAGAAGGCAAATAAAAGAGGTGGTGGGAAAGAATGGTTAGTCTTCAACAGCATGCTCAGACTTCCACACATGGGAAGGGCAAGGAGCAGACAGCTTGTTGAGCAGTTCCTAAGGGTAGCCAAAGCCTTGTTGGCCAATTCTGCCTTCTGCAACTCCAGCAGCAGGGGAATTATTACTTTTGGTGATGGTGATTCCTGTGAAAACTTGAAGAACAGTTCCGATTTCGGATCATTTTTCGAAGGGCATATGGCGCATTACAAAGCCCTGCTTGATTCAATCGAGTCCAAATTCCCAGTTCATCTCACAGAAGCAAGAATGGCATTGGAGTGTCTGTTCGTGGCACCTTACATCTCTTTCCAGGATTGGTACCAAAAGTGGGTGGAGATGAAGCAAGGTTGCAATCTTGAGCTGGGAAATGGGTTAGAAGGATGGAGGGTGAGCAGAGTGAACCTGGAGGAAGCTAGAGAAATGGTGGGAGGCAAGCAAAGTTCTTATGGAGTAAAGATCGGGGGAGACCTGGGAAATGAGATGATTTTAGAGTGGAAATCAACTCCGTTAGTCAGAGTTTCTACATGGAGAAATTAAAGCTAGAAAAATTAAAAATTATTTTTCAAGTAAATATAAAAATAATAAATTTATTACTCCATGTTGCATAGATTCATTACTTCCAAGTTCTAACTGTAGAAGAGAAATGTTTGTCTAGCTCAGGGAAGAATTCTGTTTTGTATAAAAAGGGCATCGATGATGGAAGATGCAATATTTTCAGCTTTCTTATTTGATTTAATAATTATTTTCTTAATTCTCCTTCTAATTTTATGTTTTTTTTTTTTTTTTAATTTTGAAGAAAAAATGTTTTTGAGTTTTATAATTATATATGAAAAAAGAACTCCATGCTCATGAATCTATTAAATGATTAAAAAAATATATGATAGTGTTATTCTTACTTGTTCGGTGCAATTTTACTATTTTTTAATTTAATAACATGTTAATCGAGAATATTTCTTTTTAGATAATTTAAAAAAACCCCTTCTAGATGTACATAAAAATATTTTAAAGAAAGAAACATAATTTTTTAACGACATGATAAATTATAGGGGTGAAAAAAAAATCAAAAAATTAATTAAATCGAGAAAACAAAAAAAAAAATTAAAAAAATCGAACCGTAAAAAAAAACCGATTAAAATTTTAAAAAAATCGACCGGTTCGGTTTTGGTTTTATAAGCCTGAAACCCCCAAATAAAAAAAAACCAGAAAAAAACCAAGAAAACCAACTCAAACCGAGCCAAACCAGTTTGAATCAGTTTTTATTCAAAAAAATTAAACCGAACTAAAACCAATCGATTTAAACCATGAAAGGTCGAATGCGACCCAAAACGACCTCGTTTCCCAATTTTTAATCAAACAATTAATTTCTCGAGTTTTTCCCTCTCTTATCCTTCCGCTTTCTTCAACAAAACAAATTTCGAAAATTCGAACGCTTCACAGTATCTTACAGAAACCCTAAAAAAAATAAAAATGGGGGATTTCTCTGGAAAAATCGACGTAGAGAAACTAATCTCATTCAGCGACGATCTCGTCGCCGTTTTGAAGGATCAAAGAGACATTAACAACTTGAGTCACTGTCTTCAACAGTCACACTCTCTCAAATCCTCTTGCGATGCTGAATTCAACGACTCCAAAACCCTAATCGAAGGTCTCTGTTTGCTGATTTTAAATTTAATTTGTAATTATTATTTTTTTGTAGATCTGATTGGTTTTAGCAATTTGGAGCAGATTATGAGAAAAAGATAGAAGAATGCAAGATGAAAACGGAGAAGGCGAAAGCGGAAGTTGTTTCCGATGCCGACATGGAGATTCTGGAGCAGGAATTGGAAGCGGAGCTTCAAAAAGAAGCTGCTCTTATGGAGGAGCTCAGATAAGTACTTTACTTGAGTTGTTTTGGATAATTATTTGTTATTATTTTTTTGGTGGTACTCGGAATTGATTATTGTTTTTTTTTGTTTAAACACAGTGATCAACAATGAGATTAGTGATTTGGAGTGTCAACGGGTTTCTTTTGAGGAACGAAAGCGAAATATGAAGAAAAACGAGAAAGATGAGCTCAGAGCACAGTGAGTATTTCTTCATACCTGGTAGATAGAAAGAAAGAATTGATTACTATGTGTTACTTGAACTGTTTGGAAAGAAAATTGTGATTGTGTTATCTTTTTTCGCGTACCGAAAATGATTATATGTTATTAGTAGCTTGATTAACTGGTAATGCAGAAGATTGATTTCGATTGTTTATTTCTTTTAAAGTCTTTGTGTTCAATCCCAGTTGTGAATATTGAATCTTATAATGTGCATTTGTTTTTTTAATAAGTATTGCAAAGACGAGGTGTTGATGACTGTGTGATACCTAGTAATGCTTCCCATTTTTGTTTGTGCTTGCAGGAGGATGCTTTCAATGTATGCATCTGTGACTAATATCATTCCGGACTTGGATGATCACTCCAAAATCTCTGGCCGTATCCTTTATATTACAATTGACTCACATGGATTTCTTTTTGTTTTGTTTTTTTTATTGTGTTGAAATTCTTTCTTCCTATCGGGTGTCTTTCTTTCAGGTTCAATGCTGTTTGCTAATTGTGGAAGGTTGACTGTCCTTAATATTGGTTATAGATATTGTGCATAGAGATAACAAGGCTGTTGAGAAATTTGAATTTGATCCGACAAAGATAAGTTCATTTGAAATATGTCAGAGCATCTGGGAGATGATAAATAAGCAATAGATGTTGGATATCAGCTGGCTTGTGTGCTTCTACTTGGTTTTAATGCGTCTTTCTGTAATATACTTGGTCACTTATTTTGTAGGAGGTGGTCTTCTTTTGTTGAATGTATTTGGCTTTCGTCCCTTCAGATGTGATGGTGCTCTTGTGAGGCATTGCATTCTAGTGTTTGTATGTTCACTTTTGTTGCAGCAATGAAATGTGATAGTTTATAAACCTTGTTTCCCTGCTATTCTAGTCATTATCAAAAAAGGCTAATATTTTTCTCAAAAGAATGGAGAAAAGGAGAATGTTGATATGATTTTTCTGGATGAAAGCTACGAAATCACAGCACATGGAGTGGAACTTTATTAAATGCATTTTCCCTTTTGTTTATATGCTTGCAGAACCGCTAATTACATCACCCTATGGTTTATGAACTACAGGAATCCACCTGGGGAGTTCCTTGTGCAAGAACCATGCCTGGAAAATTGAAAGCCATAGGTACATACTCCCTTTATTTTATTCTATAATAAAAGGATGCATGCATAATAATCATGCAAGGGGTTCCATCTTCATTTGGTGCTTCCCTGAACTGTCACCTGACCTCGCGTCGCTTGCATGACAGACTGATTGGAGTGAGGTGTCCTTGTTAATTGAGGTGTCGGGATGTGAACTGCAAGTCTTGGGCAAAGACTTGCCTTTGTATGCCTTGCAAACATAGTGAATGAAACTCCCATAGTCCTGCATTAAAAAAATAAATATATAAATAAATAAACACGAACAAGGATATTGTTCAGAGGGGAATAGAGATCGTAGAAGGGTTGTGACTCACATCAAGGAGAGGTGTATCATCTACTACCACCCATGGCACGTATTTGTGAGGTGGTCTGAGATGATCTGTTTCTTTGCCATTTTGTAGGACAAGCTGCATGTTTATTTACTTGAAACATCAGTTCTAGCATTTAAACTTAGAATGCAGTATGCTTCATTATACAAGTTGAACGACAGGAAAAAGTGCTTAAAGAAGCCAAGAACCATAGCAAGTAACTTTGCATCCAAAACTGCGCACCACCTTCTTGAAAATTTGAATCGCCTACCTTTAGGCTTGTCTGAATTCCAGGCAAGCAAATCTAATTTTTTTTTTTAATCAAATAAAATGTAATCAGTGGATGAACCAAACCTCTTTTCCATGTCCACTGTCATAGCATTTCTTGATGGATTGTGTAGACAGTCTCAATTTACCAGAACATACTTCCCAGGATTCTTCTGCTCCATTTCTATCAGGAGCTTTATATTGCTTTTCGATACACTTGATGAAATCGAAGTGCTTCTTCTGCATAGTAATTAACTGAAGATCAATTTCATTCTGTGGCTGAATTGTATCTTCTAAATTACAATAAATGCTTGTTTTTTCACCATGTTTATTTCTGTTCACAGTTAAGTATTTATCGGAGAGAGCAGGTTTTACCAAATCAGGCCAGAGGTTGATGGCACAAGCATGTATGATGTTCAGATAGCATTCATCTTCCCCATGCTGCAAAATACCAAAGTAAAAGGTGATTGATCAAACAATGGAAAGAACAAGAAACAAAAAGAAAGAACAATACTGAAGATGGAAATTGCAACCTGACACTCAATGGTATTGTTGGAGTCTAGAATAGCATTTCCCCATGGAACCAGTCTGAGATTGAGAATGGTCATGAGATCAGTCTCCAGGACCTGAGCTAGGGGACCTGCAATGAAACTGCTGCAATATGGACAAAGAGATTCATAATATAAAGACATTGTAACTTTCTCAGAATTGCGAGAGATTTTCCTGGACGTAACAGGAGGCGCTGGTTCCTGAACAACATCGTACTCTGAAGAATGGGAAGGGGTGACGAACAAGAACACCAGAGAAGTGAGAACTAGGAAAGAGAGTAATGGAGAAGAGCCCATCTCTCTTTGATGGTTGGTGCATTGAAAACTCAACGTGGTGTGCGGTATTTATAGGTCTAGCAAGTGACGAGAAATATTTTTGTCCCAGTCAGATAATGTGACACCTCATGCCCTACCATCAATGCTCTGTGAGTAGTAGCTGAAACCCATCTAACATTTTTTCTTTCTAAGAACATATTCATCTGATAGACTGATTTATTGAAGCACCAGCTTAAAATGGAGTTAATTAAACATAAATACTGGAGATACGGAGATGGAAGTGACATGTTTTTTTTTTTTGTTAATTTTTAATTTTAAAAAATATAAGTTTATTTTAAAATTATCATAAAAATAGATTTATATTATGGTTTTTTCTCCGTCTCTTCAGCCAAGTACACTGTGTCCTTTCTGTTTAGCATGAGACTAAAGTCAGCATAAACTTTGGCCACTGACCACCCTAATCGTCTAACAGTTATGGCAAGAGCCTACCAAATCACTAGACGAAACCATGGTGGAATATCGAGCTCAGGAAACGAGAGATGAGCAGCAAGTCGTCAACATTTAAGTGGCTGGCGTTAATGCCATGACAGTGATCTCATCCAAGGAGTTTTTGGCATGTGCAACTTAGAGATTGAAAAGGTGAAGCTCTTCAAGTCGTCATAAGTTTGCTATAATAGTTAAAGTGCATTTACTCCCCTGTCAGCCCCAGTTAGGAAACGATTTAGGGCAGAAGATGCGAGGGTTCTTCTGCACTTTTGCCATGGGATATAATTTTAGAGACCAGAAAGCAGCCGTTCATCCTGCTCTGAGCTGTTAACGACCAGTCTCTGCTGTACACGAGTGGGGTGAAAGAAGAGTGATTCCAAGAAAAACTCATGCGGCATGAGTCATGCCGTCTCTCATATTGGTTAGGATGACTAGTAGTTGGCTGGTTGCTTCCGTTGCTAGCACTTGGTCAACTTCAGTCAGTCAGACACAAGTGACAAAATTACACAGAGCTCAAAAACTGTGTTACAAGTCAGAAAACACAGTGTTACCACGGCCATTGATCAAAAGTTACCCCAACGCAGTGAGAAAGAGAAGGAGGGCAACTGTGGAATGGACCAAAAAGAGTCATGAACCATGGTGAACTTGTAGAATATAGGCGTTCCATTAATAATCAGATACCTACCCTCTTGCAGTGTTAGAAAATGGTTGTCGCCAAAACAATTAAACTCCTGGCACCATTCTTTATGCATTAATGGTATACCAATTGCCCTGCAGTAACCCAGACGCCAGCTCCTAAGCTGCTTTTCCAGTCATTTGTTACCTTTTTTTTTCTTTTTTTTTTTAATTCAATTAAGTGAACTTGAGAAATATAGGTGCCAAAGTTATTGCTCAACATTCCAAAGCACATGCTGATTTCCAAAAGCTATATAAAAAAAGATCTATTTTAAGGAACTTTTTCAAGATGTTAGCCAAGGCCATGTAGCTCAAGTGTCTAGACTGCCCAGTGTCAAAAAACTCTCAGCCATTGAAAGAGCTGGAACATGCATCCTTACATCGGATCTGACATCATACCCATAAAGCAAAACCATTTGGCTGCTTACATTCAGAAGAGATAGATTTTTATGAGCCATGTAAGCTTTAGGCAAAGCTTGAAAATGCTAGGAAATCAACATCATTTTCTATGCAATCAAAGGTGTCAAGACAACCTTAGTTAGAAAGTACATCCCCAATCATGCTGCTGTCAAAATATCCGCATGAATGTCACACTCTTCAACAGGATACAACCTAAAAATGAATAGGAAATCAATAGTTAGGTGAGCTGATTGCTAGTTTGCTACCAGGGAATACATGTTACGCAGGCATAGGATTGTTTATTTTTGTCTCAATTCTTTTTTTAAAAAAATTTAATTTACAAAATAACACCTTCTCTTTTATTTTATTGTAACCATTTACAATATATAAAATCTTTTTATTTAATCTATTCGATATTTTATTTATTTTGTTCATATTATAATTTATCGGATTTTCACATGTAAGACATTCATCAAAATCATCACCATCTAGAAGATTATTATTGCTACTACTAGTATCAATACCAATATTGTGAACATTAGTGCTACTACTATTATTAACATCAATATTATCAATAATATTTAAATCAAAACTACTTGAATTAACTGGATTGACATTATTTTAAATCTCTAAATCATCTCCAATCCCATGACTCTTTATTTTAGCATCATTATAAATCTTTTCATTGTTACTTTTTTTTTTTTTGTATTACACTGTCAATGACACCAAACAAATTAATATTTAATGAATTATCATGTTTTTTTTTACAATCAGTTATCTAATCATTAAATAAAAAATCATCTAAAACTTCACTAAAATCATCTATTTGTCTTTTTATTTGATTGTTATTTAATTTTAAATTGCACAGGAAATTACGGAACCAAAAGATAAAAAATGTTGAAAGCCTTGAATCACATAACTAGTTGACTGGATTCTGGAAAATCTAGAACCGTCCGACCAATTATTCATATAAAAACAAAGGAAATCTTCTTCTGTTTTTCTTCTTCTTCGCTACTTTCTTGCTTGGTAGCCCTCTTTAGAATCATTAACCTAGAGGAGACGATCATGAAATTAGAATGGGAGGAGCAAATTAGATAATTCAAATTTACTCGTAAAATTATATAATTTTATGAATTAGCTAGTGATCATTTTAATAACGACTAAGTACAATATGCTATGAGTAATTTAACTTCGAAAAAAATAGATGAGGATGATTGAGTTGTCTCTTGTCTGGGTCTCTGCAGATGATATATCTGCTACCATCACCGATACCCATTCCTGCTGCTCATACTTGTGTTAGTGGCCTTTCCACTTTGCTGTATAAATTTTAATATCATTAATTACAGGCAAAGCAATATGCTGGCTAATATTGAGTCATCCACAAACCATGCAGGTCTTAGAAAATATCCTGAAAATTTATTCCTTAGGATCCTTAAACTTTTAAGAGGATGACCAGCCAAAATCCTCAACAAAGACATCTAACTTCCATGTCATTTTGGGAACCACTTTCTTACAAGTTGAAACAAAAATTAATTAGCTCGATCGATCGATGAACTGTAAGAATCTCAATGTCTTACCCATTCAAGAAAATGATAAATTTGTGATGACACAAGGCACATGCTTGTACATTAACTTCTAATATGTCTGCCAAACCTGGAAATTCTTGTTTTCAGCATTAAGTAGGTCTGTCCATGAATTCTTGTTTCACAGCTGTGTTATGATGGTTTTTGTGGAAAAAAAAAAAAACATTGTATAGGATAAAACAAGGTTATCAATTCTGTCTAGTTGGCGTTTTGGTTTTTTTTTTTTTTTTTTTAATGGAATGATAAATTTTGTTTCTAAAATATTTCAGTATTCCATTCTGAGATATATACTATGCTTTTTGAATATATATAATGTAACATATATGATTCTAATTTAATTTGAAAGATAAATTAACTTTAAATTATGCAATACAAATATGATATCAAATACTTAAATATAATTTGAAAATTTAAAATATTTTTAAATAGTCAGGAGTACTCAAGATTTAAAAATTATTTAATTTAAAGTAATTTAACACAAACAAAATACCAAAATAATGAAAAAAAATAAAAGGTTTTAGTATATATAAAAATAAAAATAAAATCAAATATCATCTCCATCATTAATATAAAAATAAAATTTTTGATGTTGTGGTGGTATATAAAAAAAGTTATCAAATAGACATTTTGATAGATGATAATTTTCACTAATCAGTCCTTCCTCTCCATCAAAATAAATCACTTCTTTATTTAAAGTTCAGGTAGATAGAGATATATTAATAATCTTCCTACTTAAATTCTTTTCTATCCGATTATATACAAATTTACTTATTTAATAATTCAATAAAAAAAAGCTCACACCAACTCAATCAGATTTTAAGCAAATATACAAACATTTTTTTTAAGAAATAAATTCGTTAAACTTGTAAATAGTTCACAAATTTAAATTATTTCTCAAGAATTTTAAACTCCAAAAATACTTCATTATAAAGAAAGGTGACTAATCATTCAATGGTAAGACGACACTCATGTATAATGATCCTAACCCCATAGCCTTATTGCTCTTGGTTGTAAACACAACTACTTTCTTAGTTTTGGAAATCTTGGGGCGTTCGGTCCACACTCTTGAAAAGGAAGGACCCTCTAAGCTAATATATCCAAAGCTTAAAGTTCAAACCCCTGTTTGATGAACGCAAATACCTTTTTAAGAGACCAAAACTAATGTATGAAGTCCACTTATACTGACCTGTCTGCACCAATCCAACGTGGTTGTAACCTGAAGCCACGTTGAAACTGTTTAGATTTCATACTCAGGACGAGCCATTCTTCTCCCCTTTATAAGATTTCCAATTTTATTCGGAACCAGAACAGAATGGAGTAGATTTGGATGAGAAATCCGGAATGACCCGAGATCTTAAGCCAGAATTGTGACCATAAAATAATAATGCCACTAATGATGAATTGTTGGAAGCATTTTTACACAAATCATTCTCTTAATCTACGATTGTGTTTTAGCAATAAGCGGTAGAATTCGAAAAAGTATAATGTTAGAATGACATAATCACAGGATGAGACTGTTTAAAGCTTGGAGCTGAAGCTGAAGTTCAGTGGGAACTTGATTTTCTATTTGTGAAATCATCTTCAGAGTGCCGCAGGGCTTCTGGACAAAGGATGCGAGGTTAACAGGTCAAGTTTAAGGCAACACACATTTAGTCTATAGGTTTTCCTATGGTGTTAACAGGCCATGGCTTTGGCAGCAGAAACTACAGTCTCCAGATTGTACTAGTTATTGACTTCCAGCTCACATGCCTGAAACTTGCGCTATCAGGATAAAAGGATGGATTAAATTGATTGAGTTATGTACGCCTACACCATCAAATCTTAACATCTTATTCAGATTTCTTCTCATTAATAAAGAGAGCGAACAGTACAACAATGCGAAACTCAGGCATTGAAACCTGCACAATTCTGAATTGGCTAGACTAGTTTTTGCATATGGATATCATAGCAACTCGCCAAAATGCACTAGAGTAAACTACTTGAATCCCTTTACAGGAAATTTCCAGAAAGCTCTCTTCAACCTTGGAATTCTCTTTATTGCTCTCAACAAACGTCAAATTCTTAGCCCCACCATGGTATCAAACTGGATGGATAGGACTTTCCTCCTTAATTGAGCTGACACTATTAGGTGGATGATTTGCAGGCATTTGGCTTGACTTTGCCTTCGTATGCACTGCAGATATAGGTGGTGAAATCTCCGTAGTCCTGCATTACTAGTAGGGTTATCAGTTGCACACTAGAGAGAAAGAGAGAAACCAAGGATTAGGGACTAACCTTTCCGAGTGATTTATTATTCACGACTACCCAAGGCATAAACACATGAGGCGGATCAAGATGTGCAGTTTCATAACCATATAAAGCTTGAAGCTGCATATCAATTTGCCTTAAATGTTAAGGCATAATCAACAGGAAAGAACAAGAAAGACATCATAGTGCTACAGAAGAAATATCAGAATTGGGAAATGATGAAGTTAAAAAAGTATTTGATGTTACCTTTGCTCCAGTTCCATTGTTATAACACTCCAAAATAGGTTCTTCAGACAATCCAAGCGAGTTGAAACAAGACTGCCAATCCGAATGCGTTCCATCGATAACAAGGAACTCCATGCAGTGAATCAGTGCATAATATTTGTCCTGCATTAGAGAATAGATGAATAAATCTATTTTCAAATAATTTATTTTAAAAACATTTGGCAATAATTTTGCTTCGAGTTATTATGAACATATGCATAGGGTGGTTATAGCTATGGAAGAATAGAAAGGAGGTCCTACCACATCATTCCAGACATTGATGGCGCAGGCTTGAATTTTATGCAGAAAACATTCATCACGACCATTCTGCTAATTTGGTAAATTTAGATTTGCATAAGAGAAATAAAGCTATTACTAGAAAAGAAAAGAAAAGAAACACGAAATTTTTTATGGTGGTTGCACATCTTTATCACTATGGTATCCAGCATTAACTGGGCTAACATTTTCTGTTGCCATCCTTCAATGGAAATGACTGTGAAGGCGTAATGCTGATTTCTAATGGTTATAATTTATTCTCTTCTTTCCATCTTGCAAACTCAACAAGGTCAAATACTTAACCATGAAAAAAGAGAAAATGGACCCTCGTTCTTAATGAATGGTGAGTCCACAGTAAATCCTTCACTTTTCTGGTATTCCATTGTCCTGTTTGGAAACGTAGGATCTTACAGATTTTGGCTCTATGAGTTAAAACAATTTTGCTTAGCTTTCCATATAAACAATTCTTAAGCTGCTTCAATCCATTGAGCCTTAAAAGTATCTCATGTTTTGGCAATGCAAACTATCATTCCAAATCCAAAGCAGATGGTGATCTCCATGTAGTTGGAAAAAAAAAAAAAAAAGAATAAAATTTGGCCCTACCAAAACGCCATTTAATTATAAAGTACGGGCAGGCAGATGAGTAGATGACAATTTAAATTTAATAGCAAATGAAGATGGAGAAGATGGATATGACCTGACAAATGATGGTGTTGTCTGTTTCGTTGACATGAGCATTACCCCAAGGTACCATCCTGAGATTGGTGATGGTGATGAGATCATCGTCGAAGACACCTGTGAGATTTTGGATAATGAAGGTTGCACAAGATGGGCTTAATGCTTCATAGTAAACAGAGAGGTTAACCATTTGAGAATGGATAGAGGATGATATCTTGATATCTTCGAAATCTGAGTGAGAAGCAGCATGAGATGGAGGTAGAAGGAAGACCAAGAAGGAAGCAACGATGAATGAGAAGACTAGTTTTGTAGAAGCCAATTTTTTTTTTGTTAGCAGAGTACGTGGATGTTTCGATCTCCACAGAGTATCAAGTTATAAAGGTTGTAATTTTGATAATCATTAACGGACAACAATACCCTTAATTAATTTCATATCTATATGTTTAAAATATTTTCATTTTCTTTATACAACGAGTAGGATTAATTTTTGTTTTTTTTATTATTTTGTTTTTTATTTAATTTAAAAAATAATTTTCTTTTATGGTATTTTAATTTTTTTTCTTATTTATTTTAGAAAATCAAATATAACACTTGATAATTTTATTTTATCTATTTAATTTAGAAATTATTCAGTTTAAAAAATTTATTTTTTCTTTAATTTAAGCCCATACTAGTATAAATGGGGTTGTTGATGCAACTAAGCTTATAAAAATTGAAAGTTATAAGCATTCAGATGGGGATATGTCATAACTAAATAAGAATCTGACACATATATTATGTTGATAACCCAATAAATATTTTTATGGATCAGTAGGATAGGTCAAGAAGGCAGTAACAAGAGATCCGAGCATTGAATATGTAGCTCAAATTTTTTTAGGTGATTCTATAGGTAGTTTTTTAATTGAGAACCATTTCATCAGTCATGGAGTTGCTATTTGGATCAATTTTGTTATTTTTTCTAGGTTTTTCTGGACTTTTTTTTATTTCAAATTCTATGTTAATTTCCTTTGTGCTTTCAAATGTTTATTTATTTTCTAGTAGAGATATGGTTTTCTAACCTAATAAAAAGTCATGTGAACCACATAAAGAGACAAATTTCATAGCCTTATTTCTTAAAATAAAATTGTGAATTTAGAGTTTACATCTCCTACATTTTTCGCTCATCAACTTTTTGTGTTTTCTATGTTATTGCTATCCTTATAGCTTCCGCTTGTTTCAGTTTTTTATTTTATATTTCAACAGACTACTTGAAGAGAAATATTCAGTAATAAAATTCTGAATTATAATTTTTTAGCGTTGACCCTATATGACAAAATTTTGTGTTACTTGTGTTTGCTATCTTTCTTGTATTGTTTCTACCTGCGTCAATTTGTATCAGAAACCAATGATTCCTAGTGGTTTTTGTTATGTGGTTTCAAATCACAACGGTTGGAGGTCATAAATGATGTGTTCATGGTGGGCGATAATTTCTGAATAAAGAGGTTCTACTCGAAGAAGGATATGTTGGATGTTTTTATAGACAATTTGAACTCGTGAACAAGTTTTTTCCAACCTAGTAAAATCGATGCAGGATCAATTTTAGAAAATGAAATATTGTCATTATAATTTTGTTTTTTTCTATTTAGTTTACGAATCCTTATTTTAACTTTATAACTATTTCTTAGGGTTTTTTTTTCCTTCTCTTTAGGGATTAGAGTTTAGACTTAGGATTAGTATTGTCGTAAGGGACATCTAGGCGAGCCGATTAGGATTGATGGGTATAAAATTGAAAAAACAATTTACCACCTCGTTCTATGATAACCAGGAACCCTAATTGGTCTTTCAAAGATTATAGGTAAAATGCTAGTTATATCAAAGAAAATATGAAATTTATCCCGAAACATCATACTTAAATTGTTTTGATTTTGCTTTTCATGATAAAAGATACCTATTACGCATGCATGCTAAAAGTTTGCATAAGCTAGTATATGTGTGTTTGCTTATTAAAGGCAAGAAACTACTTAGATCTAAGATAGTGATTTGGGATCTTGCCCGATAATGAGGCCTAATCCTCACTTTTGAAATATAGGCGTTGGATCATGAAGAATGGTGATGATTAAGTGGGATTTGGACCATATTCTTTAGTTATGTTCGAAATGGGCCTTTGTGTCACCACTCGCTTTAAATAGGAATACATAAGATAACATCAATTTAGCCCAAATTCACTTGTCATGTCAGAAAAGGCCAACAAGAACATGAAAATATATTTATACACATCAATCATGGATATAAACTCGTTTACGCTGCATGTGACATCCAAGAAAAAACCTAATTAAGATTTATAATTTCTAAGTTGAGTTTGAATAATAAGAAAAACAAAAATCATTGAAAAGGACAAGAATAACTACACTGATATAAATGTTTACATTTAGAATCAACTTATTTACCTTAACGCGACATTCAAGGAAAATGTAATTAGAATTTACAGTTCCTAGGTCAGTTTTGAGTTATAAGAGAAACAAAATAATATATATAGCTTTCTGGCTCGTGCTACACTACATATCGATTTATTTTTTAGGAAGTCAAAAACTTGATGCATAATGGCCGAAACACATTTAAAACACTTAAATAGTGACATAGTGGATGACATTTTGTTTTTAAAAAATAATGAGACGAAGACATGTTGAATCAACCCGGACTAACAATGGTTAACTTATGAAACCTGCAATCTAGGGTGTGAGATCGTGGTAAAACCATAAAATCTACAACAAAACAAGTTTAAAAGTCCAATTATAATGAACCAAATATTAAAGGTTGGAAGAGAAAAAAAAATTTAAATAAGGAAAAAAAATCACCTAAGTAAACTTATATCGGTGGCCAACACAACACTATGGGAAAAGCCAAATTTTTCCGAACATAAAAGAACAAAGTTAAGGTAATGCTAGAATTTCTATAAAAGTACAAAGAAATTTGAGACTTAGGTCATTGAGTCGACTGAGTTTAATAAGTTCGTTTAATTTAATAACATAAAAAAAGACAACCCTAATTTAATAACATTAACAACCAAATAAACCTAGGTGAATCTTCTAGACTTGGGTTAATCTTTCAAAATCATAACCCGTGAAATCTCAGACCCAGTCTCAATTAAGAAGATCAATTCCCAACCAAGAAAATAAGCAAAAAAAAAAAGGTCAACCCATGTTAATCTATTAAGCCCATGACCCGAGTCATTTGACCAGAAGCATGAAATTTAGAAAACCTCAAACCTAATTTTCAATTAATCAAATGTTGAATGATGAAATTGAAGAAAAAAAAAATCAATCATACATGTTGAATAATGAAATTAAAGAAAAAAATCAATCATACGAAAGGATAAAAAAATAGTAATTATAAACCAAAAAAGGGCTCGACCCCACCGAGGTCAACCCACCAAACCCACAGGTTAGGTTATGAGAAAATGTAACATGATAGAAAGAAAAATAAAGAAAATAACGAAACTCAATTTTTCAAAACCATTATTAGCTTATAAAACCCGTGACCCGAGCCATTTAACTAAAATCACCAAATATAAAAAATCATGAACCCTAATTCTCAACAAACCAAATATTTAAGGATAAAATAAAAAAAATTCAACCGCACAAAAGGAAAATAAAAATAAAAAAGAGTAATTATGTAACCCCTGGCCTAAAAATCAGTAAATTAGTGTTAAATATAGTGATTTTTAATTGAAAAATAATAAATTAGGAGGAGAAATTTTTGTAATTTGGGATTAACATCCTTAGTAAATTAACCTAAATTTTGGATGAGATGAAATAATGAATCAATACATGAAATGTCAACCTAGTGACAAATCATGTAAATTCTCTAATTGTGTAAAATTAGTTTTTAAATGATAATTTTTATAAATTGAGGAGGAAATGATGATGATGATATTTTTTGTAAATTGGGGTGGAAATGTTGTAATTAGCTTATAACTAGTATATTGGCTTGCCCTCCGGAGCGAGTCAACATCAATTTTTTTTTTAAATGTAAAGAAAAAATATTAAGAGTATGAAAAATATTTTAATAGTGTTATTAAACCTAACTAAGTGTGTTAATTTTTAAACCTTCACTCAACTCTTTTCTAAATTTAAGTGCCTTAGGTCTGGAATCAATGCCAGACTCAAACACCTTAGGTTCGATAACCATGCTTAAACAACAAAAAGTGAGCTTGAGAGCGTTAATTATAACTTATTCCTTTTTTTCTTATTTAATAAAACTAGTTAATTAATCCTTAAAATTTCGAAATATAGATTTAGATTCGCTTTTGCATTGTTATTTTAGGTCTGGAATCAATGTCATACCCAAATGTCTTGGGTTTGATAACTATACTTAAATAACAAAAAAGTGAGCTTGAGAGCGTTAATTATAACTAATTCCCTTTTTTCTTGTTCAACAAAACTAGTTAATTAATCCTTAAAATTTCTAATATAGATTTAGATTCTCTTTTGCATTGTTATTTTTTAATATTTTTGAATTTTATTTTTGACTCAAGCACCTAGGCCGGACAACCATGTTAGATCCATACGCCTATTTTGGAATGTCAGACCCAAGTGTTGAGTCTGATAACTATGCTTGAACAACAAAAATTGAGTTTGAGAGCATTAATTATAACTTATTCTCTTCTTCTTTTGTTCAATAAAACCACTTAATTAATCCTTAAAATTTCAAAATATAGATTTAGGTTCGCTTTGCACTGTTATTTTTTTAATATTTTTAAATTTTATTTTTGACCCAAACTCTTGAGCTTGACAATCATGCCAGACCCATGCACCTATTTTTGAATGTTAGACCCAAGTGTCTTGGATTTGACAGCCATATTAGACCCAAACATGATTGTCAGACCTAAGTAGCTTAGGTTTGGTATGGTTTTCCAGACCCAAGATGCTTTTGTTGGCATGATTGTCAGACCCAAGACGCTTGGGCCTGACATGGTTGCCAGACCCAAGACGCTTGGGCCTGGAATGGTTGTCAGATCCAAGTATCTTAGGTCTGCCGCTTAGGATTTGCATAGTTTTCGTGAGCCAGATAAAGGTAATGGTTTTGTTGAGGATCAAAATACTCATGCAAATATGTTGAATGGTCCTAGGATATTTAACTAATAATTTTTTGTGGACTTTTAATATATTGCTAAGAAAAATGCCAGACCCATGCGCTTGGGTATGACAACCATGCTAGACCCAAGTGCTTGGGCCTGACAACCATGCTAGACCCATGCGTTTTTTTTTTTTAAAAAAATAGGAACTCACTTATACTTGTTCTAAAAACATATTTATTTTGTATTTTCATCTTTGTCTTTTTAACCAAATATATTTTTATCTTTTCTATATTTTTTTTCTTCTATTTTAGAAAATTAACCACACGTATCCCTAAAATTCACTCAATTTTTTTTTATTAATCTTTAATTTTAGTGAAGAAATCATCTACATAATTTCACAAATTAAGATAGTTAAAAGGACAATAAGTTTTTTTATATACAATATTTTGTTTTCCTACAACATAATGTATTAATTCAAAAGTTCAAAAGTTTTATATTATGATTATATATTTCATATTTTCATATATACTAATAGTTATAGAATAAACTCTCATTGTAACAAACTTTGATAATTAGATCATGCAACAACATCTCAAATTTAAAAAAGTATGAACTCTTTAAAAAACTATGAAACACTTGGATGGAAACATAAAATTAATATTTTCATTCATAATGCATACAAAAAAAGAAAGTTTTTTTTTAAGACCTGAAATAAATCACTTAGAACTCAATATTTTTTTTCATTCTTTCCTCTTCGAATATAATAAAATTATAAAATAAGTTACACAAACAAAAAAGAGTTTGTAACTAAGTTCTACTATATATGAATGAAAAATCTTGTTTGAATGAGGCAGTGCTTGTTTTTAAAGTTCAATCATGCTTTTAAAAAATTTTAAATTTTTTAATCTAAGCGCGCGGGTCTGGCATGGTTGTCAGACCCAGTGCCTAGGTCTAGACCCCAAGCACCTTAGGTATGACAAACATGTCTGATTTGATAAACAACAAATAAAGAAAATAATTGTGCATTTTAGTTGTTAGGAGAGAGAAAAGAAAGAAAAAAAATACAAACAATCTACCACAAAAAACAATCCAATCATTATCTGTTTACACGTGCTATACCATATGGAAAAGAACACGGTTATGCATCCAGTGAAACAGCGGATGGCCACTGGAAATCGTCACACGCGTCTCTTTAATGGTGCAGGTGCCACCCATTCGCTATGGAAGAAAAAAATAAGCCAAAGAAACGTCTTGTGAAAAGATAAGATATTGAAAGTGAAACTATTATTACAGTCAACAGTAGAACGTCTCTTGATCTACAATGATTTCCCCACACCATTTAGCTTTTAATACAATTATTTTGGTAGGTGTATATAAAATGAGCATCTTGGGTATATGAGATTTCGACACCGTTTGTTTTTGTAATGTAAAAGTGTTTTTTTTATATCTTTTTATTTTAAATTAATTTTTTTTAAGATTGTTTTCATATGATGATACTAAAAAAAAATTAAAATTTAATGCATTAAAAAAAACACTAAAAAAAAATAGCTAAAAAGACATCCATGATTTAATTCATTATTATCTGAAGTTATGGGCTTCATTTCTTTTTCCTCGTTTTTGGTGCGGAAGAATCCATGTAAAGATATTCCTAGTCCACTGCAAGGGATAAGGAATTGCTGTTATAAAAACTCCAGGAACCCTGTGATGCTGCTTTAAGGTAAAACGAAGCATGCTCTTAATGCTACATTTGCAATGACCTAAACACAACAGCAAATAGTATTTCTCATTCTGTTCTGGCTAGACTGATCTCTACAGACCAACACATGAAAACTCAATCTGAATACTATAAATCAGCTGGAAAGTTTACCATACACCCACTAGAGCACATTGATCAACAATATCATATCAGTAAGTCAAGATTCCACCTTAATTCATTGAGACCATCGAGCATGGTTGATCTTGGGACTTCAATTTATTGCCGGTGCTGATGATGTCAGGTTGCTAGTTTGGTCTACATAGCAAACTGAATTAATGTGATTTTCCTTCTGGGATGAATTGCTCTCTAGAGGAAGTGATTTGCAGGCCTCTGGGATTTTCGTCCCTCTATAAGCCTTGCAGATATAGCTCACAAAATTCTCGAAGTCCTGCATCCATATACCTTCTATTGAGTTCGAAAGACAAGGTGACATGCTGCCGTTAACTAGCTAGAGTCTCAGAATTATGATAGACTAACCTCTCGGAGTGGTTGATTATTCACCACCACCCATGGCACAAATCTATGGGGTGGATGGAGCTGGGAAGTTTCAGCTGCATATTTTCTCTCAAGCTGCATCTCATCATCATTCAAGCTCAAACTATCAAAGAAATGAAACTTGGCAGTGGTGTAAATAGGATCAGATAATCATACTGTGGTTAACAAAAACGAAACTCACCACTTCCCCATATCCACTTGTGTAGCAATCAATTGGTGCTTTGCCCAGCCCACTCATACCAAAGCAATTAACCCACTCGTTCATCTTGTTTTCCAAGGACATTTTCTCAACACAGTGTATAAATCTAAAATGCCTGACCTAAATCAAGGGAAAAAGTGAAAATCAATCCATCACAAGCTGCAGATCAAAGTAGGCCATGAACATGACTAAAGATTCTATTGGGAAATTGATTTCGACAAGGTAAGCTTACCGCATCAGGGTAAATGGTTACAGTGCAGGCTTCGATAGCATTTAGGAAACATTCATTCGTACCATGCTGCAATGTTTTCGACACCCCCCCATAAAAAAATGTAATTCAAAACATAATTAACCTCTAAAAAACAAAAAAACAAAAGATTATTGCTGTACTAACCTGGCAAACAAAGCTGCCATTAGGTTGGATGAAAGCATTTCCCCAGGGGATCAATCTGAGATTGACAATGGAGATGAGTCCTTTGTCAAAGACTTTAACCAAATGGTTCACTATGAAATCTGCACAATATGGGCACAGAGTTTCATAGTACAAAGACAGTGTAACGTTTTGACTGCTGCTAGTAGATGCGATCAAGAACAATGCAGTGCAAATGAAAAGCAAGAAGGCGGTGAACAATGAGGGATGAGAAGCCATTCCAAACTGCAAAAACTCCCATGTTAGACTACAGTGGTTTATAAATTATAAACGGCCATGTCCTCTCATTTTCCTTTTGCAAAGAGTAACTGTCACTCTTGGTGGGGCTACTAGTACTTATGGTCTCTGGTTAGCTTTTTTCCTTTTCCTTTTCTTGTTCTGTTTTGGATTTCACAGAGATAGGATAACATTCTAATCAATTTTTAGTCTTTTTGTACCTTCAAGTTTTCCTGGCTTTTGTTCATGATATTGTATTTTTACCTCTGGGAAAAAGAAAAAGGGGAATGGAGCAGGGCAAACTTCAAGGCTCCTTGCACTGCCACAGAATAAAAAATGTGGACCGCTTTTTGACCCTTCCTAAAAAGGCTACATTAGTTAAGAAAATTACAAGGTTCATACTCCATAGAATCAATAAATAGAAAGAAAAAGAAAAACAGTAGTATTCTGTTACTCTTTTCATTTTACCTTTGAGAGCATGGTTAGTGGTGTGGTTGTGGTTGATTTTTTTAAATGTTTTTTATGCTGAAATATATTAAAATAATATTTTTTTTATTTTTTTAAAATTATTTTTGAGATTAGCGCATCAAAATGATTCAAAATATAAAAAAATTTTAATTTTTAGTAAAAAATTTTAGTTTTTTTGGAAATACCGGTTGACCCGCGTTTCAAAAAAAATTTTAATGTGTAAAATACCAGACTACTGAGAACTTGTTTGAGAGTTCCTAACTTTTTTTTAGGTGTTTTCTTTAAATTATTTATTTAAAAAAATATCAAATTAATATTTTTTTATTTTTTATGATTTTGATATGTTAATATAAAAAATTAAAAAAATATATAAAAATATATTTTAATTCAGTAGTTTGCACCGCATGACAATTTACTTACTGAAATACCAATTTTTATTGGTTTTAGGTAACCTAGAAAATCTCTCTACCTTTATTTTTTAAAATGTATTTTTTAATTAAAAAATATATCAAAATAATTAAAATGATGTTTTTAAATTTATTTGTTAAATATATTTTTTAATTAAAAATATATCAAAATGATATTTTTTGTATTTTTAAAAAAATTAAAATTAAAACTATTAAAAATACCTAAAAATAATTAGTTCTTTTCAAATAAAAATTAATTTAAAAAATTAAAATTATCATAATTCCAAACAAATAAATGAAAAGTAAAATGTTTTAGATGAATAAAGTATAGTATTGTTTAATTTCCTCTCTTGCTGTCTTACAACTGTCGGTTCAAATTTCGATGTGCTAGTTGGATTTTCTTTTGAATTTTTCTGGCCACGATTCAATGAAGTGGGTTGGCTACGAGAGGCTGCGCCACAAAAACTAGGTAGCACTGTCTTAAGACACTCTGGGCTTTGGCCCATTTATTTGAGGCTTATTTAAAGCCATCCCGGGCCTGTTGTGGGCTGTATCTTGCCATGATTCGATCACCCGACACACAAGAAAGAAATCCCTCATGTTGAAATTGAAAAAATGAAAAAAAAAATGAATTTTTTTTCATTAATTCATTTTAAGTTTATTCTTTAATTTTATTTATAAATTCATTTTCTTCTTATTTTCATCTTATTGTTTGCTATTAATCCCTTATACATGTATAAAATCTCACCAACACTTAAATAACATTTTATTATTATTATTGTTTTGAGATAAAACAATAAAAAAAAAATGAAGAATAGTAATGGCAGATCCTTATTTTATCTTTTATTTTAAAAATATAAAATTCATTTAAAAAATATTTCAAAAACAGATTTATTTTCATGTTTCCTTCTCCATTTTTTTTGTTTTGGATTTTTTTTTAATTTTAAATTCATCTGTCTATAAAACTCAAATCCAATTTTAAAAAGTAGGTTATTTAATGATTAGGATAATATTGAAATCCTCTTCCTCATGTATACTACATACATACATATGTCAAAAAATCATCTCAACTTAATAGCTTAAACTGTTATGTGAGATTTCAGGATATGATTCATATTATTCTGACCCACAATACCTCGTGCTTAATTTTTTTATTAAATAAATGAGGAAGGTAAGATTTGAATTCGTGACCATTTGGTTATCAAGACTCTGATACCATGTTAAAAAACCATATCAATCAAATAGCTTAAACTGTTAGATGAGATCCTAAGATATAATTTATATTATTTTCTAACAATAAAATACATGCATATATATATATATATATATATATATATATATATATATATTCATGGTTTTTTTTTTTTTTTGAGGATATACTCATGGATTGGAAACCAAGATACAGTGGTCAAATCAAATTTATAGGAAACCATTAATAAGTGAATAAATCATATTTTACGTGTAATACTGACATGAATATATAAGAAAACAATGGAATCTTTCTATTACTTAAAGACTGACAATAGCTTAATGGGGGGAGAGAGAGAGAGAGAGAGAGAGAGAGAGAGAGAGAGAGACTTTCATTTTTAAATCTAAAATATCCTAGAAATGATGTGAGAGTGATATCGATCATGCATGGAAGAATCTTTCTATGAAGTATTTATTTATTTTATTTATTTATTTGATGAGTAAACTATGAGACATTAGCCTGCCCAATTAATATATATAATGCCTCTTGAAGCATATATATTGTGGAGCACCGTGAGCTGCTACAGTATGTCTGCTGGAAAGGTGAAGGGTCCCTTCTTGGTCAAGCTATTTGGAACCATTATTTAGGTGCAATTTGTTTCACATTAATTTTTTGGAAATTATTTTTTAATTTTTCTTTATTTATTATTAGAAAAATTGATCAACTTAAAATAATTTTTAATTTTTAAAAAAATTGATTTGGTTTTCAGAAAAATAATATTTTTCTTTTATTTTGAGTGAAAAATACTTTTTAGAAGTTATGAAAAAATAAAAAATATCTTGTTATTTGTTGATTGTATCAAATTTGATCCTTAATATTTTTATTTTTATATATTTTATTTTTAATTTCATCCCTTAGTATTTGAAGTAATTTTATTTTTATATCAACATTGGTACTTATTATTTTGATTATTATTTGTTTTTCTCTTATAATTTTTTTAATTAAAATTTTTTATCTATTAGATTTGATCCCTGTTCTTTTAATTATATTTATTTTATTTAAAATAATTTATGAAATTATAATTTTTTTAATTTCATCATCTTTTAACTTCTTATATGTCAGATTTGATCTCTATTATTTTCATTATTATTTATATTATTTGAAATAATTTATAAAATAAAATTTTTTTTCAATTTTATTTTCCTTCAACTTTTTTATAAGTTAGATTTGATACTTATTCTTTTAATAAATTGAAGAAAAAAATTATTTTTTAATTTATTTTTCATGGCATAGTTAAATACTAGAAAGTATTTTCCAACTTATTTTATATTACATTATCGAACATCAAAAAATTATTTATTTTTTAAAAAATTATTTTTTAAAAATTATTTTTAATAAATAAATTCATCGTTATATATATGAGATAGATGATGGCTGGATGGACCCAAGTACCCTGAAAAAATTATTAGAAAGAGAAAGGGAAATGATTAATTACTTTGAACGTTTATCATGGTTAATAAGTCAATGATTATATTGAGATTGTCCTCCCTGCAAATTTAATAATTACATAGGGATTAAAACAATTTCTAATAATCTCTCAATTAAATTAATTTATCCCCTTCTTAAATTAAAACAATGCCATATCATCTAATAATAAGAAATTAATCTAGTGAAAAAATATAGATTTTTTTTTAACTTTTGCTTGTTCTAAATAGTCCAATTTCATTTTGTTTTTTTAATTGCTATAATATTTCAACTATATCATTTCTAATTCTTCCCCTCCTTGGCCAAAACATTTATCAAGAAGGAGATTAATTTTTTTTATTACTTAATATCCATTTGAATCTAATAACATATTCAAGCATGAAAATCCAACATCAACACATAAATTCATTCAATTTAGTCATTGCATAATATTCCATAACAAAATTACTCATCAATTCATCAAAAATAATTGCATCCAAACTTAAAACAAGTTGACTTACCACCCCAAATCCATGAAAATGGTGGTAAAGGTCTTGAAGACAAGTTTTCCCCTTTTTTCTCCTTCTCACTCCCTTCCTCCTCTTTTTTTACCAAGGAAAATCCCAAACCCTAGCTTAAAATTCCATTAACTCTCTTAGATCACTTCAATTTTGCCCCCCTTTAGTGTTTATTTTGATGAATTTCAGGGTGATTTTTCACAAAATTGTCACAAAACCCTTCTCTCTCTCTTTCTCTCAAAGGAAAGAATAGCTTCTCTGATAAGCCTCTCACTCCATATACATCTTCACAATGAGTCAAATTCCTACTTTGTCTTTCCATAGTATTTTTTTATAATTTTCGGATAAAATTCCCAAATCTCAACACCTGTTTATAATAAATTTTACCTGGGTTATTTCAAGTTTCATTTAATTACACAATGGTACTTTCAATTCTGTATAAATCATTAATTTTCATTAAATTTTTATTCATGTTTCTATGTTTTCTATTTTCTAGGTATTTTGATTTTCCATTTTATTTTTTGACCCATAATACATAACATTTCACTTCAAACTCCTAAGAATATCATCATTTTCATAATAGCTGAGAGTTTATAAAAATATTGTTACTCATTTGTTTTGTTTATTCACTTTATTATTAATTAACTTTAAAATTCCTTCTGGAGTTTACAAAAAAAAAAAGTGCTAACACAATTAGTGCTTGCTACAACTTCTTTTTAAAATTAAGATTGTGTAACAAAAAATAAATGTGTGCATCTACTAAAACAAACTGAGAATCATATGCGTTAAAAAATATAGCCTTTTTAGGCAATGTTTCTCATGTAATTAAGATTTAAAATGACTCGATTTCAGGGTGGAATCCTTTTTCAATATCAAGAAGTTGACAAAATAGACCAACATCGAGCAACCCAGGTTAACATCAAAATTCATGACCCAAGTCATGGAAACAATCCTAAATCAATAATATGTTGCGCAACTATCTCTTTCTTTTCCATTTTACTTCTTTCTTACTATTATCTGGCCTTAATTAGACTCCGATTGGATGAAATCCTGGGTTAAAATGAAGTGTTATTAAAGAAATAAGGACTAAATTGAAAGAAGAAAGCTTGAGTTCTGGTGGAATTAAAATCGGGACTCATTTGATAATTTCTAATAGATTTAGAGACTAAAGTGAGAAAAGAGAAGGAAAAGGATGGCACGTGAAGAAGGCACATTAGCGTATGAGAGGTGGCAGCGAGTTTCGAGCGATATGTTAGGTATCATACAACCTCCAAAAGCGGTCTTCTTTAGTGTACATGGAACCTTCTCGGCCTCCCTATCCTAAAAAAATGACGTGTGTAGGTTAATTCTCCATGGCATAGCACCAAGGATTTTTTTTTTCCACTCTTTTTTCTTTATTTTTCTCTCTCATCCCTTCGGCTTCCACAATCTTATTTTTTTCTGTAATATCCTACATCGGCGAGTGAGGACTTAAGGGTGGACTTTATATGAGCATGCTTATCTTGACTAGCAAGACGCGTTTTGGAGCCATGCGTGGCTGCCAAGAACAAATCCGTGAGACTTGTGGGGTAAAGCGGATAATATCTTGCTAGTGGGGTGGGGTGGGGTGTTACAGTTTGGTATCAGAGCTCAGCTCACTAGCTATCCAGTGGTGTCGACGGGGTCGCTGGGCTCCTTAAACGTGGTGGATTGTAATATCTCATATCAGCAGGTGAGGAATTAGGGGAGGGCCTTATATGAGCATGCTCACCTTGACTAATAAGACGTGTTTTGGGGCCAAGCGTGGCTGCCAAGAACAAATCCGTGAGGCTTGTGGGCTAAAACGAATAATATCTTGTTAGTAAGGTGAGGTATTACATTTTCCTTCCCTTATATTGTGTTGTTTCTTTTCTTTTCTTTTCTTTACTTGTTTTGGGGCCACGCGTGGCTGCCAAGAACAAATCTGTGAGGCTTATGGGCTAAAACGAATAATATCTTGTTAGTAAGGTGAGGTATTACATTTTCCTTCCCTTATATCGTGTTGTTTCTTTTCTTTTCTTTTCTTTTTTGTTGTCAATTTTAAAATTTTCAAATTCTTTTTTTTTTTACATTTAAACGTTATTATATATATTATTTTAAAATAAATGGGCTGGACCCGACCCAACCATCTGGGCTGGGTTGAAATGGGTCCGACCTAGCATGTTTTTTCGAAGGGGATTTTAAAAATCTTTATGGGTCCCTTGCATGTTTTTTTCCAATAATTTTGTATAATATTAAGTTGTAGACTTATACGGCAAGATACAGATCTGATATTAAAAGTACTTAGTTTTCGGTGAAACTTCAAAAAATAAAAAAATCCAAAATTAAATTATTTTTCTCCTTCCAAAAATAAAAAAATATATATATTTTGTTTTTGTGTATATGACCAAATCCTAAAATTATATTTAGTTTTATGGTAAAAAAATTAACATTAAGTTTTGAAACTAATTAATTAGTTAAATTAAATTTATAAAGAGCACAAAAAGAAAATAAATTAATTAAATTGGAGTGTCAGGCCGCTCTCAATATTTTTTCGTATTTTCCAAATAAAAACATAAGAAATAATTATTGTTATAAAATTAACTTATTTAATGTGCATGACCGATCATTCTCATGTTCCAATATTTATTTATTTATTTATTTTTCCTTGCAAGACAGAGATAGAAAAACTAGAAGATGGCGATGGTCATTGACGCTTTGAAATGTATTTTAAACTGTTGACACATTCAACTTCGAGACTAAATAAAATTAAGGAAGGAGCCTCGTATGATGATTATGACAATGCCTTATGAATATGAGTGACATCAGTGTAGAATATATCCAGAATAACATTTCTTTTGGGTATTTGTCGATTCTTGGCAGGTACCAGGCATTTAATTAAATTAATAAATTAGTAATTAATTTAAGAATAATTAACCAGAAATTGATATTAATTTGATAATGTGTGTGTATAGACCCAGGCTAGGTAAATTTGTATGTATACCATCATTTTGTACGTACCCATTCCTAAGTCAGATTACGTACCAGAAGACAAAACTTGCCTTTGACGTTAATGAGGTGCTATCAATTTAATTCCTGAAAATAAAATAAAATTTATCTTCTTTAATTCTCTTTTCCCACCATGCATACGTATTGACAGCTATATATAGAGTAGTTTAGTATACTAAATTTGACCCTCAATCCACTTGTAGCTAGCTAGTTGCAAAGGGGGGTAATTATAAATTTTGGATTAAATTCTATTATTGATCTGAAGGAACCCTTTAGAGATGAGATCTGATTTCTCCCATCAACGTACAAATCAAAATATTATATAATTTTTACTTTATTTAAAACTATATGTAGCGAAACAACTATATGTTATGTCACAATGTGGCTTGCAATACTAGCTATAAGTCTACTATTCAAAAGTGTGTAAAAGAAAATCATTATTAAGATATTGTTTTTAAATTTATACCTACAAATGATTCTCATGACAACATATCTCAAATAACGCAACACAATAACTTAAATTGTTGGACGAGATTTTGAGATATGATTTATATT
The DNA here is from genome assembly GCA_007827005.2 of Populus simonii. Taxonomy (NCBI): domain Eukaryota; kingdom Viridiplantae; phylum Streptophyta; class Magnoliopsida; order Malpighiales; family Salicaceae; genus Populus; species Populus simonii. Next base: position 2,148,921 of record CM017479.2, read on the forward strand.
ATTCTGTAACACACCTCCTTAAGTGAAAGTTATTTAGACTTGAAACTTGCACAGACTTATATTACCTTGTGCTTGATTTTTGTATCAAATAAATAGGGATGGTAAGATTTGAATTCGTGATCGTTTGGTCATCAAGGCTCTGATATCATGTCAAAGAACCATCGCAATCCAATAGCTTAAGCTATTGGGTGAGATTTAAAGATATGATTTATATTATTCTCTAATAATATATATGGATGTGAATTTTTTTTTTGTAATCACTTTTAGTTATACTATTTATGTCTTTTTTGTTTTAATTGTATTTTAAATTAATTAGTTTTCACACACTAAGATTAGTTTTTTGTTCGTTGATTTTAAACTAGTCATTAATTAATACTCGAAATGATGCCTTCACGAAATACTATTTTACATTGATTTCAATCCATCTAATTGATTGATTATAGCGCGAAAGATTCTTTTTTTTTTAAAAAAAAAATTCTTGATTTATTTTGTGATTTAATAAATTGCTGGCTTAATTTCAAGATTTCTCAATTTTAAATCGCAATACGTACATGCATCCTTTTTCTCTCCTCAATCAATCCATGTGTGATGTGTGATGTGTGAGTGAATATTCATCAAAGATTATTTGTTAAATTACAGATATCAATTCCCTAAAGAATTATTTTTTTTAATCAATAAATAAATAAATTGAGGAACCACTATATATTTATTTATAGATCATTATTAAGCAGTTCTATTATTAGCTAAGAAACGCCAACTAATCCAAGTTCCAAGAACATTTTTCTTCTTTCTTTGGTAAGGTAAGAGAATAACTCAATCTCTAACATAAGAATGAAATAAAAATCACAAGAATTAACAAATTTATAAATTAATTCGACCTTTATATTATGTGGCAACCATGCATGGACGACATCCAACACGAAAACTCCAATCTATCTACCATAATATTCCAATACGTCGGTCCTGTTCTCTCTTTAATTATTAAATTTGCATGCCAAATTTTAGCTTGTAGTTTTTAATTAATTAATTTGGATAGGAAAACTCTCAACTACCATCGCATAAATTGATTGGAAAACCCCACAAATACTTACAAATAAAAACCCTAAATAGACAAATTAATTAATATTCAAGATTGGAGCAGTTATTGTATGATGCTTCTTTGAAACTTCAAAATCTTTTTTAAAACAATTAAGGATTGGCATGCATGAGCATCATATATATGATCATGATGCATGGTCCATGGATGAACATAAGAACATAAAGAATAAATATTGGCAACGATGCTGATGCATAATATTATTATTAATTATATAACATTAGACTGGTATAAAACGACAGACATCCTCATTCTCAAATGATAGTCGATCCGGATTATCGTGCATGTAATTAAAAAAATAGATGAGGACAAGAGAAAGAGAACCAAAGTATTGCTAGGAGTTGACTTTACAGGCTAGGTGTTGGAGTGAAGCTTTCCAAGGATTATGGTGGTGTCATCTAGCAGTGTCGCTGCTCCTCCATTTTTTTTTTTTTTTGATTATCATGGGGTGTCCGGGTCAGCTTGCGCGCACCACGACTATTCCCCACGGCCCACTGAACATCCTACAAGCCCAGTGAGCAGGTAAGGCACCGCGGGGGTGACAGGCGTGCACATAGAGGATCGAACTCGGGACGGGAGCGGAATAAGTCACACGGTTGACCACTAAGCTAGATCCTCAAGTGCTCCATTATTCTTTTCACTAGATGAGCATCGGCCATTTTTTCTGGTGGGTTAGAATTTGTTTCTTGAAGGAATTTAAGAAAAATGGATTTTGGTGTGGTGGGTTAGACCATTTGTCACAGAAAATTATGTTGGTGCATAATTAATTACAGAAATTAGATATCCAGACTGTTCATTATTAAATTTAATTAAAAAATAACTAAACAGGTTATCTTTTCTCAATATATAACATTTAAAAATGTTATGGAATGCATTGATATATCTTGAAATAAAACATTTAAAAATGATATAATGTAAGTAGAAATAGAAACTTAATTCCATCCCATAATTTATAATCTCCTTATAAAAAATTCCAGAACTTTTTTTTTTTTAATAACTCGGGGTGTTCGGGTTAACTTACGCGCACCACAACTAATCCCCGGATCCACTGAACACCCTACAAGCCCAGTGGGCAGGGAAAGCACCGCGGGAGTGACAGACATGCACAGAGAAGATAAAACTCGAGTGCAGAGAAAGGGAACAAGTTCCTACCCCCACTAAGCACCTCAAGTGCAAATTCCAGAACTTATTTTATATATATATATATAGCGAAAGTAAAATATTATGATTTGATGGGTAGGAACTGTTAAACTAATTAATTGTGGATTTGCTCGAAATATATAAATTGTTATAGCATCTGAGTTTCATATGCCTCTTCCTAAAGTTGATAGTGTATTAATTATATATAGTATTAGAGGGACTGCAGAGTGATGGTGTGAAGTTGAAATTAATGTTTATGGCTTGCTTGGGATTCAGGAAAGGATTTTGTTGTTGATTTAATTATAATGGTAATTATAGTGTATTAATTCTTATAATATTCTTAATTATTGTAACGCTTCAAGTAGCTGATGGCCTAAGAACCTAATCAAATGGGTTTTACCTTCACATAATAAAAAAAAAAGCTTAAGTTATAATGAGTGGGATACTGAAGTATTTAAGTTCTTGGGATAGGATTGGATTCAACATCACAAATTTGGTCCAAAAATTTATTTAAGTTTTTTTTAATGAGAGTGATTAAACTAATTAAGTCACGCTTCTTATTAAGTCATTAATCTTATCTTATGCTATGCTTTTTCATTTTTTATTTTTAATTTAATTTCCGTTATTTTCAAAGAATTTGATTTGCTTCTCTTTTTAAGAATTAGATTGTCTATCATTAAAGAGATATGCACTGAAAAGTACATGGAACTCTCCTAGAATATGCATGCTTTGATGACGTATAAACGAATATTGGACAACAATTTGAACAAGAAAGCAATCTAAAAACCTAATTTATTGTCTTATTAATCCATTCTAGCACATAAGCATCCTATGATGATAATTTAACCATGGTATCCGAACCAATTTAAATAATGTTCTTAAAAAATAATTACCTTATTCAATGAATCATAGATAAAATATAAATATTGTAAAATTCAACTCAAAAACCAATAAAAATATATGCAATTAATATTAAATATATATGTGCATGTAGAACATTTATAAATGAAACTCAATGGGTAAGATGTAGACATTTAAATATTTGCATAAGATATGAATATGGTAGAATATTGATCATATGTTAATATTTATTATTATAATGGGACCATTATTTATATTCTTAACCAATATATAATTCTAAGACGCTATTTGGAATTGTGTTCCAAATAGCGTTTGATAAGAAATTAATTTTTTATGTTTTCGAATCGTTTTGATGTGCTCATGTAAAAATTTTTTTTAAAAAAATAATATTATTTTGATGTATTTCGGAGTAAAAAACACTTTAAAAAACAACCATCACCGCATTTTAAAACACCCCTTAAATGGTATATTGTATACCTCTAAGTTTTTTAGTTCCATACCACTCACATACTCAGTTATTTATGCTTATCATAAGCAATAATATTTTGACTTCGTTATGAAGTTTCCTATATATTATTTTAATGTCCTTTAAGATTTTAGTTTGGACAAATTAATTTTAGACAGTATCCTTAATTAATTAGCACCTAACGTGACGAGATTAATTTTATTAGTGCTGTCATAGTGATCATATTAGTGAGAGAGTTATCCGATTCTCTCTTCTTCTTCTCCTTCTTTATCGTGTAAAAAGGCATGAAATATCAGATTTTCCAACTCTTGTATGGCAAGATCCCTGTGAAGAATAGACTTGTACACCGAAAAAGAAGAAGCTGTGGTCTGCTTTATCTTGTAATCCCATTCACAGGTTCATACATATTCCAAATCCTATACATGTGGGCAGAATGAAAAAGTTCCATTGAAATTAAAAAAAGCCTGCAGAAATTTTCAGGCCAAACCGCAGATGAATTAATAAAACTGATACAAGAATATATACAAGCTATAAAATAATTAATCCCCTTACCAAAAGCTTAAACTAGAGATGAAATAGTATAAATATTTGAAATTATTTTAGTGAATTAATTTTAATAATTGCAAGCATCGATCAACACGATGTGATATTTATAAAAGCAATTTAAATGGATATTCAGAAACCCAGAAAAAAGCGATTCTAGATTATGGCTGGATTGTAGAAAGAGGGGACCCCTAAGCCATTTAGTCCCCATTTTTCCTAGCAAGGATGAGATCATGTGATTCCTTGAAAAAAGACAATTTCTAAATCATCTTTTAATCAATTTCTGCTGTCTGCGTCAGCGACAGAGGAGCATCAAACACATGCATCAACCCAAAGTGAGTTGAAAACTTTAGCAATGGAGCGTGCAAATGTAATAACCCCAACTGCTCAATCACACACACACGTTCATATCTCAACAAAATTTTACTTTATTAGTTAAATTTCAAGCAACTCACCTGGGTGTGTGTGTGTGTGTGTGTATATTAGTCTTTTGTTCATGTCCCAGCTAATCACATTAATTACTGGCAATTGATTCTGTATTATGATTTGATTGGGTTAATCGTTATCTTGTTTAATTTAATTTGGGTGTTAAGCACCGATATATTTTGACACACACACAAAAAGCACTTGGCAATTAAATTGCTTTCATGTATTTAGTATTGTAGTACATTTTATTTTTTTAAAATATTTTTTCATTTTAAAATATTTAAAAATACATCAAAAGCATTTAATAATTTGATTTTTTTTCAAGTAAAATATAATTTTAAAAATGTATTAAAAAATTTATTTTAATCCGAAACACTTTCATAGAGTTGAATATATATATATATATATATATATATAGAGAGAGAGAGAGAGAGAGAGAGAGAGAGAGAGAGAGATTGATTTTGCCTAGCTTGTCATTTACTCAAGTAGGAAATGACAAAAAGAGTAAATGAAAAGCGACAATATTGATTGGTCGGAACCAAACCCGGCATGAATTTCCAAAATTAGTGAGAAGAATAAAAGCCCAACCTTTATAATTTAATATACCACATGCGAGTAATATTGATTTCTTAAACATCTTGACAAATAGTAAATGTATTTTTAATATTAATATTATTTGTTAACGCAGATATTGTACATATAAGTTACAGAAAATGTTTCATAAAGGTTGAGAACAAGACAAGTGAATGGCGAAAAAATGAACTTATAATTCAAAAGTTTAAGCTTTTACATTAAAGATGGTTTCTTATTCATCATGTATATTTATAAGCCTCGCTCATGCAGATCTATATGTGAAACCAAGTGAAAAGTTAGTTTGGACTCTTAGTGAAGAGCGGTGATGACGGGTCGAGGAGTAGGGAAGACATCGACTCCTAGATAAGCAAGACTCTTATAACATGTTAGTTGCAGAAAGTATCCCATAATATTAGCAGTTGAGGACAGAAAAGTGAGTGATTTATATACAAGAAAGCAAGTAATTCAATAGTTTAGGTTTTTAGATTAAAAGTGTCATCTATTAATTCATATATATTCTAATCTGCTTGCTAAGCTGAATTATAGATGGATTAAAATGGGTGGCTCGCGGTTTAAAAGGATTTCAAAGGGTACACATTCTCGTTTTACAGAGGAGGTGAAGCAAGTAGTGTGGGGCTGTGATGGTTTGAAAGCTTCAAGTCCATATGGGTACACATTCTTCTTTTATAAAAAGGAATGGAATCTTATGAGCTCTGATATGTTTTGATGGTCAAAGAAATTTTTTGAACTAACAGGTTGCCCAAGGATATTAGTTCTTCCTTTGTGACGTTGATTCCGAAGACTAGAGGGTTAGACAGGTTCTCGTAGTTTCGGCCTATTAACTAAATTCATGGGTTATATAAAATAGTGGCAAAGCTTCTGTCTACTAAGCTTCAGTGTCAACCAGTTAGCTTTCTTTGATGGGCATCAGTTTTTAGATAGATTCATGATAGCTAATGAGATTGTTCATGGTATTTGTAGCTAGGGAGGTCACGAGTTCTTATTGAAAGTGGATTTTCACAAAGCTTTCGACTCGATTTTGTGGGAGTAAATTGATGTTACTATGGGTTATATAGGATTTGGTTCTCTTTGAAGAAAATTGATTTTTGAATGCTTATCCTCTTCTAAAATGGCCATCCTGATCAACGGCTCTCCTAGCAGAGAACTCAGCCTAAAGAATGGGCTAAGGCAATAGGACCCTCTTTCCCTATTATTTTTTTTTGACGTAACTGTGGAAAGTTTGACTATTTTATTTAACAAGGCTCTATATTCAAGTTATTTCAAGGGTCTTCAGACTGATCCAGGGCATTATATAATTCATCTGCAATATGCAGATGACACTCTGATATTCCTGCTGGATGATTTCTCTTCTTTGCTGCATGTCAAGAAGATTCTGTGTTAGTTCAAGATCATTTTGAGTTTTAAAGTTAATTTCTATAAAAGTTCTCTTAAATGAATTAACTTGGATGAGAATTACACTTTAGGTTTGGCTAACGTGATTTTTTGTCGCAATGATTCTTTTCCAGTCAGATACCTTGGGTTGCCTTTAGGTGCCAATTCAAGTAGGCTTTCTACTTGGAAACCGGTGTTGTCTATTATCAAAGCTAGCTAAGTTGAGTACTTGGAAAGGGAATATGAGCATGGTTGGGATGATATGTTTGATTAAATCAGTTTTAAGTTCTTTGCCTTTGTATTATATGTCTATTTATCATATGCTAAAGGGTATTATTCATGTCATATCTTCTATTAATCACTCTTTTTTATGGAGTGGTAGTTTGAATTCCTATGGAAATTGCAAGGTGGCTTCGTATAAAGTCATTAAGTCAAAATCTCTTAGTGGTCTCGGCTTGGGGTCTCTATATCACAAATTTTTTTTGGCTTTGCTCTTTAAATGGGTTTGGAATCTAAACAATGGAGTGGCAAGAGGCTCGCAAGAATTTATTCTTTAGAAGTATCAGCCTAATTTTGCTAATGAGTTTCATGTGTTTGCTAGTTCTCTTTCTCCAACCAGATATGGAATTGTTTCGACTTTCTCCTCAAGCAAAAGCATAGCCATTCCACTTAAGTCCAACATTGGGTTCAAGGTGGGTGATGGCAGTAACATTCATTTTAGACCAATTCTTGGCTAGGTACTTCAGCTCATCTTCAGAAATTATTTCCTAAACTATTTAATTTTTCTCTGCAGCAATCAGCTTACAGATGTGTATAGCTCAGTTGATAATTCAGTCAGCTTGACTTGAAGGAGGAATCTCAAGTCCTGTGAGCTTTATATGTGGGAAAGTTTAATTGTAGAGATGGAGCATGGTTTAGTTTTTTCTTAAGGTGAAGATATAAATGCATGGAGATTTAATAGTTCTGGCATTTATTTAGTTCATTCAGGTTAAAAATTTCTAGATAGCTTATCTGTTTTAGGGGCTCCTTCTTTTTCTATTTTACTTTGGAAAGGTTTTGCACCTTCTAAAATTGATATGTTCATGTGGCTCCTGCTTAATATTAGTCTCAACACTAGGGGTTTTTTAGCTGAGAAGGGGATTATTAATTATGAGGATACTCTTTGTTCTTTTTGTTGTGAGGAGATTAAGATTATTAATCATTTGTTTTATCATTGTACTACTACATGGAATTTTTTAGGTAGATTCATGCATTGGTTCGAATGTAGTGTTTAAGTTGTCTATTAAGGGACCCTGAATAGAATCTTCAGGAATGGTACGGTTGGTCAGAGGCAATTTTCAGTGTCGACATGCTATTATTATTTTCTGCAAAGGCTTTTATTAGTCTATCTGGTTAGTTCCCAATTGACATATCTTGGAGTCAAAGGTCTTTGATTATGATGTGATTTTGTTTCTCATCTTCATTGTTTGGTCTTTTGGTTGAATTGCTCAGTTAGAAACTTCAATTACACAAGTTTTGATTTGGTTAGAAGCCCTTAATGTATCTTGAATTGAACTAATTAGTTTGGTTTTTATTTGTTTGCTTTTTTTTTAGATACTCATATTGTAAGTTTCTATTCCTTCAGTCACCATCTTCTTAATGGTATTGTTTTAATTTAATTCTAATTCATTACTATAAGAAAAAAAAGGCCCAAAAATGGATCCTTGTATTTGTTGTTCTTTGTTGTATTTACTTTGACGAGTTTTTTAAATTGTTATTTTTTTTTAATTTTATCCTTTAATATTAGATTGATTGAGAATTAATTTTTGTTTTCAATTTCATCCTTCAAAGTTGGAGTTTTTTTATATTAGACTTTCTAATTTTCTTCAGTTTCTTTTTCATTTGTTTATCTTGGTCTCATTACTTAGACCACGAGTTTAGCGAGTTAGCTTGAATTGACTCATTGTTTTTTGGATTTTGTTTTCAAGCTAATATTTGTTATATTTCATCATTCAATACTGAGTTGTTTTGAAATTGAACTTTGTAATTTTTTTGGTTTTTCTTCTATTGAATTTTTTTATTTGCATGATTTAGAACACAGTTGAGAATAATAGAATGTGTTGGGTTGTGCCTTAGCTAACGTTCCTATTTATATATATGCGGCAGAACACGACAGTAACTGTAGGGATTACAACATTGGAATAATCCTATATTATTTTCCTATTCTGATATATACAAGCTATACATTCTATAATATGCCCCCTCAAGCTGAGGATGGGGGATCAACTCGAAGCTTGAACCGAAAAGCAGTAAAGGATGCAACAGGAAGCGGTTTGGTGAAGACATCGGCAAGTTGATCCCGAGAGGGAACAAAATGAATCTGAATCTCTTTCTTGGCAACACGGTCACGGACAAAGTGATAATCCACTTCAACATGCTTAGTACGAGCATGAAAGATAGGATTGGCTGAGAGATAGGTATCACCAAGATTATCACACCAAATAGTAGGAGCAGAAACTGAAGGAACCTGCAGATCTGTTAACAAGTATTGAAGCCAAATGACTTCAGCGGTACCATCAGCAAGAGCTTTATACTCAGCCTTAATAGAGGAGCGAGCAACTGTGCGTTGCTTGCCAGATTTCCAAGAAATCAGTGTCTAACCAAAAAAGACAAGATAACCACCCGTAGACTTGCGATCATCAATACTACCAGCCCATTCTGCATCTATAAAGCCATGTAGAGCAAAAGAGGAGCCCCGAGTGATATGAAACCATAAGATGTCGTACCTTTAAGATAGCGTAGAATACGCTTAACAGCGGCCCAATGAGAATCTGTAGGAGCATGCATAAACTGACAGACTTTGTTAACAGCAAAGCATATATCCGGACGGGTGAAGGTAAGATATTGGAGAGCATCCATGATTTGACGAAATCGTGTAGGATCAAAGAATGAGTGATCCGGTAAAAGAGTGACTTTCAAAAGGGAGACTGGAGTATCAACGGGTTTGCATGAAGTCATACCAGCGTGGGTGAGGATGTCAAGAATATATTTATATTGACACAGCATTAAACCCATACCGGTAGACTGAACTTCAATACCCAGAAAGTAGTGAACAACACCTAAGTCACGAAGCTTGAACTCAGAGCTAAGTAACTGTATTAGATGATGAAGCATAGCAGAGTTGCTACCCGTAAGCAGAATATCATCAACATACACCAGGAGATAAAAGATATTAGTACCATCAGATAAAATAAACAGAGAGGTGTCAACCTTGGAAGCGCGAAAGCCGATGGAGAGCAAAAAATCACTTAGACGAGTGTACCATGCTCTCGGTACCTGTTTCAAACCATACAATGATTTGTGCAATCTGCACATATGAGATGGAAGAGAAGAGTCAACAAAACCTGGAGGCTGTTTCATGTAGACCTCTTCAGTAAGAACACCATTGATGAAGGCATTATGAATATCAAGCTGATGAATCTTCCAATTGCGCGAAACCGCGATAGAGAAAACCAATTGGACAGTGGCCTGCTTAATAACTGGACTGAAGGTTTCAAAATAATCAATACCTTTCTGCTAGGTAAAACCTCTAGCAACAAGGCACGCTTTATAGCGCTCAATACTACCATCAACACGATGTTTGATCCGATATACCCACCTACTGCCAACAACATTCATAGAAGAATGAAATGGAACCAAAGACCAAGTGCGATTTGAGCGCAAAGCAGCAATCTCATCACACATAGCATCATGCCAAACTGCATACCGGTCAACATCAGAGAATGCAGAAGGCTCAGAAGAGGGAGAATGCAGTACCTGTGTGGAGGCAGAGGTGGCGGCAGCGGAAGCAGTCAGATTTACTGTCTTCAGCTGCCGCAGTCTGAGAGTCATAGGATGGCTGCTGCGTGCTGGTGGAGACGCAGGGGAAGATGATGGTAGTGAGAAGACCTGTGGCAACTGATAAGAAGATAAATCAACCATAAGTTGCAGACCTGCGGGAGAGGATGATGAAGAAGCAGCCTCCAGTGCAGGACTGTCAGTAGAGGAGGGGCTGTAGGCAGAGACCGAATCTGCAGGAATGCTGGCCAGGGTGGGCGAAGCAGAGGAGGGACTAGATAGCGTCCCAATATCATGAGGAGAGGAGACCAATTGTCGAACTGAACCTGCATCATAAGGGTTAGGTAAACAAGCATGTGATGATGGCCAAGGGATGATTGGGTGCTGTGGTCGGGTGGCTATTTGGAGTGGCAGAGCTAAGTGCTGTAGGCTGTTTGGGTGGCTGGTGGAAGTGGGTGATGGTGGGTGGTTTAACAAGTTTGGGAGGGTGACAGTAGCGAGTGGGATGGGGGTTGTGGTGGAAACCTTTGCAATCTGTTCAGAATTATCAAATGGAAACACATGTTCATGGAAACGGACATGACGGGAAATATAAATACGGTGAGATGCAATGTCAAAACATTGATAACCAAGATGGGAGGAACTATATCCAAAGAACACACATGGAGAGGAACGAAAATCCAATTTATGATTATTATATGAATGCAGAAAAGAAAAACAGAGACACCCAAAAGTACGCAGAAAATGATAATCAGGAGACCGGTGAAATAAACAATCAAACGGAGAGCGATGAGTAAGAACAGGAGTAAACATGCGATTTATAAGATAAACAGAGGTTTCAAAAGCATAATTACAAAATCAAAGAGGTGCTTTACATTGCCCTAAAAGAGCAAGACCTGTTTTCACAATATGCCTATGATGACGCTCTACTGTGCCATTTTGTTCATGAGTGTGAGGACAAATCAGACGATGATGAATACCAACATTTTGAAAAAATGTGGATAATTTTTTGTATTCACCGCCCCAATAAGTTTGAACAGATTTTATTTTTAATGAAAACTGACGTTCAACGAGAGTTTGAAATTGATAAAAAACAGAGTAAACATCAAACTTGGCAGCGAGAGGATAATACCATACATATTTAGTATAAGCATCAACAAAGATAACAAAATAACGATAGCCATCTGAAGAAAAAAGAGGAGCAGGGCCCATACATCACTAAAAATTAATTCAAGCGGAGCAGAAATTTTGTGACCCGTAGGTCCTAAAGACAAACGCGATAATTTTTCTAAAGGACAACTTTGACATTGAAAATTAAGACATTTGTTGTTACAAATGACCTTATTTTTCGAGATTAACAATTGAAAAATACGTGTAGTAGGATGACCTAGTCGACGATGCCATAAATCGGCAGAGGCAGAAGTGCAGGGAGACCAATAGGCTTGAGGAACTGACGTGACAGAAGACTTGGTCAGGGCATAGAGACCATCTTTACTCTGACCTGAGAGAAGGACTTCATGGGTGTTGAGATCCTTGACATAAAACACACGAGGGTGAAATTCAAAATAAACATTATTATCAAGGCAAAATTTCTGAACAGAGAGCAGAGGTTTCATGATTGCAGGAACATGAAGAACATTAGATAAGGTGAAAGAACGATGTGGTGTATAAATTTTTGTATGACCGAGATGAGATATAGGGAGGCCCTTACAATCACCAACATGCAAATTATCATTACCAAGATACGGTTCTGAAGCAGTCAAGGTGGCAAGATCAGGTGTGCCTTGTTGATTGGCACCGGTATCCGGAAACCAATCAACAGAACCGGTTGAGGAGAGATTGCGCTGCACCAGATTGGTAGTAGGCTGTTGGCCATAACCTTACTGTTGGAATTGAGGACAGTGGGGAGCTGTATGGCCGAAATTTTAACACAGTTGGCAGCGTGCATTCTGCCCCCTATTGCGCTGCCAAGAGCCCTGCCGACTGTCACCGAAGGAGGAGTTCCAGAAGCTGCGGTGATCAAGTCTGGGGCCAGCAAACCGGTTGCCTCTGCTGCTAGACTGGTTGGGATGCCAACCACCGTTGAAGTGGCCCCTGCTGCGACCAGACTTGCCAAAAGTCTGGCACTGCGCAACAAGAGCAAATGATGGAGTGCTGGGTGTAGGTAGCAGAGGAGCATGTATGGCAGCTGAAGATTTGTTAAGAAATTCATGCGTGAGGAGATGATTGTGAAGATCTGCATATGATAAAGGTTCAACCTTGGTAATAAGACTTGTAACTAGGTCTTTAAACTCTCCCCGAAGACCACGAAACACATAAATTGAAATCTTCAAGCGAAACTGGCCAACCAACAGCAGCCAATTCATCAAATAAGGCCTTAGCTTTTTGCATAAATTGAGTTACTGATTCATCACCCTGTCGAAGATCCTGAAGAGAGCCGTGAAGTTGCATAATACGAGAGTTGGAGGTGGAAGCGAGAGCTCGCTCAAGAGTGTGCCAAGCTGAAAAGGAGCTTTGACAGCCAACAACAAGATGCAAAACTTTCATAGATAGGGAGGAAAGAAGAGCACTCAGAATAAGTTGGTCATGTTGTTTCCAACGAAGAAAGAGCGGATTTACCTGAAGAGAGATACCATCTCCGGCAAGAACATGTGAAGATGGACATGTGTTGGAGCCATCAACAAAACCAAAAACTCCTTGACCTAGGAGATACAGCAGCATCTGCATATGCCAATATAAATAATTGGTGTTTGTTAACTTGAGGGAGATGACTTGATGAGTGTGAGAGAGGGAGATAATGCTTGCGGCAGTAGAGACAACAGTTGCATCAAACATGGGTTGCAAGAGGAGATGTTCACCAGCCATGGTAGAGGAGAAACCAGGCTGTGAGGCAGCAGAGAAGAGCAGAGGAGGCGCTGCAGGGGAAAAAGGCTGCACTGCCGAAGAAGAAGGCTGAACTGCTGGTGCTGCAAAGGAAGAAGATGTACGTGGCGGCTGTTCCATGAAGAATGGAGGTTGTGCTGCAGGGGAAGGTGTATGTTGGCTGTGGTAGGAAGGTTGCCGGCTGTGAGAAAAGTAGGCTAATTATTTGTAGGGTTTTGCGGCTCTAATACCAAGTTGAGAATAATAGAATGTGTTGGGTTGTGCCTTAGCCAATCTTCCTATTTATATATATGCGGCAGAACACGACAGTAACTGTAGGGATTACAACATTGGAATATTCCTATATTATTTTCCTATTCTGATAGATACAAGCTATACATTCTATAATAAACATAATGTTTAGTTGGCTTACCTAGTTTACTGGTTGTTTCTTTGGTTCTTTTTTTTAATTAACTTATTTTTCTTCATTTTTATTTTTAATTTTATTCTTTAATATTATGTTTGATTTATTTGGAAATCAACTTTAGCTTCTTCTTCTTTTTTATCTTCTTTCTGTTAATTTATTACAATCTTATGATCTAATTTGCATATTTGACATGCTCACTTAAGTTGACTCATATCAATTTTCTTTTTTCTTTTTCAATCTTTTTTCTTGTTTTTTCATTTACTTGGATGGAATTCTAGTTTCGTCACCTTTTACATTTTGGTGACTATTCTTTTTTTTTTTTACAGGTTCCAATAATTCTTTTTTGTTTTTATATGTCTATTAATTATCATTATATTTTTTTTATCTAGTTAGATTATATTCTCTCTGTTTTTTTTTCTCTCAGAGTCATTTTCTTACTTATTTAAAAAATATTTGTTTCTCCCAAGCATATTTCTTTTTACTTAATAACAGATGTTCCGGTCCATGGCATATCATATACCCACAAATCTATTTACAAGCTAAACACAATAAAACCCACAAATTTCTAACAATATGGGTTTACAATTACCCAAAAACAAAACATTAATAATAATAATAATAATAGCTACATGAATAAATCTGGCTCACAAAAAAACCTTCTCAACAAAATCCTTAAAATAAAAAAACTTCACAAATAAAAACTCAATCGAGAAACTCTCATAAATCTAGAAATCTCAAAAGACTACACAAAAACTAATACAAAACCTTCTATATATGCTTAAACTAATTTATTTTCTTTTTTCACCAAGAAAAAGATCTCTCCCCCTTGGATCCAATATTCAAGAGTTTTTGTAGATAAAAGGAAACACTAATTAAAAAAGAATCACTCTATACGAAATGAAATACTATAATACTAATAAAACTGGAAAATTGAAATATTTTTGAGAACAGGAATTTGATATAAATTCCAACAACCTTTTCTTTTCTTTTCTAACAATTGAGGCCCACATACGGGTCAGAACGAAAGGGAGGAAATTTTCTTTACACGAGAAAGGCTTCTCTACCTAGCTGGTTTGTTTTCTTGCTTTGCATGACATCCATGCATACATGTACAACATCACATGTTAAGTAGAGAGGAAAACCGTATCATATAATATAAATTAATAATCTAATGGAACATACAAAAATTTAGGTGAATAATTGTTTACATGTCCCAAGAGGGAGAGGGAGAGGGAGAGTGAGAGACTATCTTCTTTGTCAAGATCTAGGGTTCCTATCCCCTCTTTTTGCACAAAGAACTGCATCTCTTTTTTGTCTTGCTTAGTTGATGAGTTTTCATTACCAAAATCGATGCCTCGTGTCTTCTGAACAGCAGTTTTTCTCTCCTATCAGGAGGTGAGAAGGTACATGGTTATCTATGGTCACCTTCATAGGGGCCCTAGTTCCAATTTCGTTTTTAGCTTTGTAAATCTGTCTGTAGCCCTAAAATCTCTTGCTATGTAGTTGTCTTTGTCAGGTGAAATAGAAAGTTTAGACTAAGATTTGGGAAGAAAGATAGGAGTGGAGTCAAAAGGAAAGATCATATGGAGGAAAGCAACCATACTGGATGTTCAAAAACAAGTGCCTCTCTACAAGATCATGATGAGAGTGCTGGTGGAGAGAATGATGAAGAAGAAAGTAGGCCTAAAAAGGGAGGAAGTTCAAGCAACAGCACGGTCGAAGAAAGCGAAAACAAGTCTTCAGTAAGACCCTATGTTAGATCCAAGCTGCCAAGGCTCCGTTGGACGCCTGAGCTTCATCTTTGCTTTATTAAAGCTGTGGAAAGACTTGGTGGCCAAGAAAGTAAGTCAAGATACCATATTTTTGCTTGAATTCTCAAGAAATGAAATCCTCTCATGACGGTCATAAATTCAGATTTAAATTCTTCAGTCTTATGGATTGACGTTGTAAAAACAAGTGAAAATTTCTTATTATCATTTTTTTTTGCTAATTTCTTGGTGCAGGAGCGACTCCTAAACTGGTTCTTCAACTGATGAATGTTAATGGACTTAGCATTGCTCATGTCAAGAGCCATCTACAGGTAGTTTTATTGAAGAATTAGGATTAGTTTTCTAACAATTCCTTGGAAATATATTATTGACTGCAGTTCATATATACATACCATAAGGTGATTCAGCATGTTCTAATTTTCTATTTCTTTTCCTTCTTGGCCTGGAATCCTAATCAGATGTATAGAAGCAAGAAGGTAGATGATCCAAGTCAAGGTAATTAAGCCGTTTACATTCCATTCTTCTTCTTGACTTGATGAAACATGAAGATAGATAAAGTTAGGCTCTCTTCATTTTGCTCTGATCCGTAGAAGTACTGGCCTTTATTACATGCAGGCATGGCTGATCATAGGCATCTTGTGGAAAGTGGGGATCGCAATATTTATAACCTCAGCCAACTTCCCATGCTGCAAGGATATAATCAGTACCAACGACAAAATTCCAGCTTCAGGTATCAAATATGCAATCAGTAGGCATTCTTGTTCTCTATTTTCATAAATTAAGAATATATATCTTTTTTTGTCCATCAAATTTTTTCTTCCTGTTTTTTGAAGGTATGGAGATGCTTCTTGGAATGCTCGTGAACATTTTATTTATAACCCTCATGTGGGTCGGTGTGTAATCGATCGAACCAGACCAGGATCCTATGGAACAGTGGCTGAGAGGATCTTTGGTAGCAGCAACAATAGCAACTGGAGTGCCAATTCTGCCAAGTTCCAAATGGGTGCTTCGTCTTTGATTGCACAATCTAAATGGAAAAATGAAGAGCTTAAAGGTGATCAACAATTGCCACAATCATTGCACAACAATAGATTCTGGCAACCCCAACCAAGTCCAAGCCTCATTGATGTTAGCCCTCTCGTGCTACCTCAAATGCAAACCAAAGTAGGGGAGAGTAGTAGTACACATTTTAAGAGGTTTCTGCCTTCAGATTCAAAATCAACAACTAGTACTGTACAAGAGTGGAAGACACTGAAAAGAAAGGCTTCAGATTGCAATCTTGACTTAGATTTGTCTCTGAAGCTAACACCAACAAAAGATCATGATAGCAACCAGCGAAGTTTGGAGGACAGTACTAAAGTTAACAGTGAGCTCTCTCTCTCTTTGTACTCTCCCTCATCCTCAAAGCTTAGTAGATTGAAGAGAGAAGGGGATGGGAATAAAGATCATGGAAAAAGGGCAAGTACTCTAGATCTGACTATATGAATGAGACATTCTAAGTGAGATCTTGAGGTACTTGTCCAAAATATTGCAATTCATATGATTGTCTGTTACCATCATACAAATCAATAGCCAGCATTTCTTAACTTCGAGCTTGCTATCTCCAATGTCTCGTCGTCATCACCGATGCACAATCTTGCCTATTATATGAATTAATTCCCGTCTGTATATAGCATCACACATATGCAATCCAATATTACACATGCAGGTGCCTTGCCCTACCTCTTACATAAACTAGGCGGTCCAAGGTTAACCGAATCCAGTCATGATTTAGAGCGTTTTTGGCAGTGTGGTAGTGGTTGCTTTTCAAATAGTTTTTCATGCTGAAATACATGTCAATGATGTTTTTTCATTTTTTAAAAATCATTTTTGACATCAGCACATCAAAACGATCAAAAAAATACAAACCGCACTCAATTTTAGAAGAAAAAAAAAATTGAAATTTGATGAAACGCAGGT
This sequence comes from Populus simonii, assembly GCA_007827005.2. Classification (NCBI taxonomy): domain Eukaryota; kingdom Viridiplantae; phylum Streptophyta; class Magnoliopsida; order Malpighiales; family Salicaceae; genus Populus; species Populus simonii. The sequence goes on from CM017479.2 coordinate 2,166,251, forward strand.
TCAACCGCAGAGCCAAACATACTCTTAATCTTTTATATATTTTTTCGCACCCAACGGATGCTATGACATCCGATAAGACTGTTCTAAAAAATATCACATCTATTATGAGTCTTTCTATAACCTTAATTTAGGTCTGATCTCCAATCTTGGTTAGAGATATGCTTGGAACTGAAGTGGGAACATATAAGCAAAGCTTGGTCTAATGGCAAGCAAATGAAGGATATTATAAAAGGGTATTATTCACCATTCAAACCATCCAAATAAGCTAAATTAAACTGTTAATTTAAACTAGCTAGGAAGATCTAGCTTACATTTAAACGATATGGTATGATTTTGTTCTTACAACATGACTCGAAACATCTTTATTTTGACGATTTCCACCATAGAAAGCAAATTACATTTCATGGCAGATTATTCTTGTCCTGCTAACTTACTCTGAAAATCTGAAAGTGCTTCCCCAGCTGATAAATCAGTTATAAAGCAAACGCATAGAGGCTCCCCTTAGTGCCTGCAGTTCTTTCTTCAGATATTGAAATTCCACTGCAAAAAATACAGAGACTTGAGAGATCTTTGAGAGTGCGGCGGCGATGATTTATTTTTAAAGTTATTTTTACTTAAAAATACATTAAAACAATTCAAGAATATAAAAAAATAATTTTAAATAAAAAAAATTAAAATTTTTAAAAATATAATTTCAAATAACCCCTTAGTTACATGACGGAACACAAACACTTAAATAACAATCGGAACAACCTATAATATATTGTAACTCATTGCATATCATAACATATTTTAATCCATTCCAGTGTGATCAGTCTAGTTTCAACGGATCAAAATCTATGTAATAATTTTCCAAAAACGTAGCATAATTACCTTCTTTCATAGCCTTTTCTCTCTCAAGTCCTTCCATGATCTCCTTTATATGAGTATTTTCAGTTTTAAGAGCCATTTGGGATTGCTGGTAGAGTGACTCTTGTAGAGATAACCAATATACTTTGACCTGCATTTTTGTTAAATATTTGAAACATGGATATTGATCATTTGTTAGACACACACACACACACACACCAGTTTTAACCTTTAAAGGAGACGATGATCATGGGAGACAAAATATTTCAAGCACCTACGTACCTCTTCGGCTTTGACATCTCTTTCGAGTTTTTCTACATACACCAGCTTCCGAAGTCGGGATCTTTGAGCAGACAATCTGTTGGCCATAATTCTACACAACAAGTGCGCCAATTTAATTAGGCAAATATCATATAAAAATTAGTCTATATTCGACACAAGAACTACCAAATTACAACATTCGTTTTTTCAAAATAGCAATTTTATTATTTTGTTTGGTTAGTGTTTTAAAAAGAAAAAATAAATACAAAAAAAAAATTTAATTAAAAAGATATAAATAAATTTATTTCTGAAATAATTATGAACTTAATTTTTGTCTTTCTATACTTAATTACTTTTATTCCTTTTTTTATCCCGAAAAAAGCTAGGATATGGAATAATATTTCTTATATAATATGCTTAATTGTAGGATTTAGAAATAGTATCCCTAAAATTTATATATGGGTATGACGTTTATTGCCAATAAGTTCCGATTAACTTATGTTTGGCGATGCCGTGCATGGCCATAAATATTGAGAAATTATATTACGTAAATCTCAAATTTAGCAATCGTGTGGGCTTGTGCATATACATGCGGCACGTGTGCATAATATAGTTGTCAAATAGAAAATAATAATTTAAAAAACTGAATGATATTTTAGCTATAACAATTAATCTTTTTTAAATTTCATAATCGCAAGATTTAGCAATTCTAAAGCATCTATATATAATTTTGGCGATGACATATATTAATTTCCAATAAGCTTTGATGATCTTATATTTGGTAATCTGCGACATGTCATGCATGGAGAAAAATTCATGGGTGATTAATTTAATTTTGGTAATTATGTGCATCAAATAAACATAGATTATATATAAAAAATATTAATAGTGGTTTCAATTTATTTTTCTAGAAACTTTGGCAATGATATATATATAGTCATTAAAATAGTATTTAGTTACTGTCTCGAGATATATAAAAGTGATGGAGATAGATGAGACAGAAAAAATATATTTTTGTGTTTTTTTTATTTTGAAATGATAAAAATACACTCCAAAACCATGTTAAGGATATATTTACGTTATTATTCTTCAAACCAAATACATTTTTGTATTTTCTATATTTTATATTTTTATTTTAAAACACTAACTAAATACAACCTTATTATAATTGATGTACGACATGTCGTTGAAAATATTATTTTTATTTTATGTGCTAAATTTTTAATTTGGGAACGCATGCGTCACATAAGCATAGAGATCATATAAGAAAATAACAAGTCAAGGGAAAAAATCAACCGTTTAATCCTTTTCGAGTCCAATTCCGAGTCTAGAGCGTTGTCATGCCTCCTCTTGCCCTGTGTATCATTCTGTTGCTCAGCTACGGTGCAAGAACCTGGAATAAAAGGCACTTTAATTCCATAGAATGAATTATCATTGAACAAAACTTTTTTCAAAATAACTTTGATCTCTTTTCAAGAGGCCTCTAGTAGCAGGGGCCGAAACAGGAGAGGGCTGGCAGGGCCCCGCAAAGAAAAAAAAATTCCAACCTTTTTCTTCACAATATTTATATTTTTAGTCTAAATAATAAAATAATTAACACTTTAGCCCTTCTAATTTTATTTTTTTTATTCCGCCCCTGTCTAGTAGTAAAATTTTATATATATAGAGGAGATATCTATTAATCAATTGTGATAGTCATTAAAAACATGGTTTTAACTTTTAACATAGTAGTAAGAAGCTATTACCAGTCCCCGACTTGACAAAGCAGGGTTTCTTCAGAAAAGCAAATGAATCTCTAGCCGATCCAAGGAGTAATGGAACCCTAGGGCGTGAATTCACCTCCATGTCAAAGTAGGAAGCAGAGTGATCACTTCTCTTAGGGTTCAGCATTTTTGGAGGGTCGATAGAGATTTGGTCCACCGCTTATGGCGATGTTACCTACAAATAAGCAATATCCATATTCTTATATAATAACGAAAAACTATCAAAACAATAACAAGAAGAAATCAGAAAGACTCACTCACTTGGAAGAGCTAGTTGTTTGAGAGGAATGAAACCTTGTTAGGGCTTGTCAGCTATTTATATAAAAAATTTCAATTGTCACAGGAAATTTCTTTTTAATTATTTGGCTACAGCCAAAAATATTGGAACCCCAAAGTAATACAATTAAAATCACTAAAAATCCAAGAATACAAGGTAAGTTTTTGGATGATGAACAAGAACAACTTGGATCACCAAATTTAGACATATTGTGGCCTCGTTTATTTTTCTTTATGCGGAATATATGTGGTCTTGTACACAACAGATTGAAGAAGAAAGTACGTCAAGAGTATCAGACCCAGAAGAGATTTACTTAGAAGGTCATTAAAATGGCTTCCAAAGCTAGCTATGTATAAAGGTGAAACACGCACCAACTCCATGGAAAAATTGATTTATATTGCATAGCAGCTGCAGCCCTCTAGATCCTAGATATGATAGTGATTTAGCTATATCTAAATTATTGGTGCATTTGAGGATAAGGATAGATTAGCCCTAGACGAACAAGGTTATACATGGCAGGTGTTTGGTGGGAATTCTCAAAAAAAAAAAAATGGGTTCAAGAACTCAAAATATAAAATGGCCCATGCAGGTTTCGAACCTGCGACCTTCGCGTTATTAGCACGACGCTCTAACCAACTGAGCTAATAGGCCAGTTGCCGAGCTGGTTGAAATATTATATGGAAATAATTTGATTTCTAGCTCTATAAGAGATTAAAACGGCCTGGCCTTCTAAACTGAGTTAGAAAGAAAGGCCTGGGCTTTTTCAAGTTCGTTCTACCTTTGCTAGCAATTTGGTATGGGGAAGAGGGCTTCACTATTCTTTTGCATTTCATGCCTATCAAATTATCAAAAAAATCAGTTTTATAATAAAACAATTATTTCGATAAATTCCATCTTCGCTTTTTAGGCATTACTTTTTTTTAATTGAATCCCTCTATCCAATTCATTGTAGTTTTTTACAGGAGAATGCTAACTTCTCATCAATGCACTGAAGAATCAATTGAAGAGTGGTTGATGTCATCTATAGAATCTCATAGGAATAAATTTTATTTTAAGAACCCAATTAAAAATTGGTGGCTATGTTTGGAAATAACTTGAGATATTCTTTTCTATTATTATGTATGAGGTGTAGAACTTTAATTTCATAAATTTTGATAAAAGTTTGTATATATATTTTTATACATCTTGTCATAACCCAATTTTTAACCCTTTTCTTTTAATTATTTTATTTACTGAAAAAATGATGAAAAAAATGATGAAAAACAAGTAAAAATAAAATAAATGAAGAATGAATTAAAGTTTGGGTTAAAGGCAACATGATTGGAAGTTTTGAGGTTTAATTAAGATTGGAATCAATTTAATTAATCTGGTTTAATTGGAGAATTGATAAGTTTTGAGACTTAATTAAACTTAGAATTAATTTAATTAATCCATTTAAGGGCTTAATTGGAGAATTGATAAGTTTTGAGACTTAATTGAGATTGGTATTAATTTAATTAATGAAATCAGGGGGCTTAATTGAAAAATTATCAAAGTATAGGGCTGATTCTGGTAAATTTTACAAGAAATTAACATCAAGGGACTGTCTTGTAAAATTCACTGAAATGCAGGGGTCCAATTAAAGTTTATCCAAGGGCTTGATTACAAAACTTTCAAAACATCAAGGACCAAAACGCAAAATAACCTCAACACTGTTCATCTTCTTCACCCGAAAAAAAGAAAACTGCTGCCTTTACTCCTGCATTAAAAACAGAGAGCAAGGGACCGCATGGCATTCTAAGGGAGGATAAAACCAGAAAAAAACAGCTGGAGATGGAGGGGGGACAAAAGAAAAAGAAAAGGAGTGGACGTGGGGTAGCCTCTGGTTTCTTGAAAAAGAAAACAGAGGAGACGAACGAAGGGGGGGAAAGAAACAAAAAAAAAATCACAGAACCAGGGGAGAAATAGAACCAGGGGAAAAAGGGAAGAGAAGGACAGGGGTGACTGGAAACAGAGAGGAAGAAAAAAAAACGGAGGGGAAGGAAGAAAACAGAGGAGACAAAACCGGGGATCAGTTTCAACCATCTCTTCACCATCTTCAACAACTCTTCAGCCTCCAGGAACCCAGACAGGAGAAGAACCCCCGTCGACTTGACTAGGGTAGACGCAAAGTTATAGAATAGAGAGCGGAGAAGCATACGAAAAAAAACAGAGGGGAGCAAGCTTCCATTCAACCGACAGCACCTAACATCTTCATCACCATCGTTGATGTCCTGAGCAGAGGAAACACTGAAGGAAGACCAAGGAAAGCAGTAGACAAGAGTCACCACCAGCATCACCATCGTTTTCGTCGCCTCTAGAAGCAGCAGCTTCAGAGCTCCATCTTCAGCAGCCACCGCTGTTATGGCTTGAGAAGGAACGAACAAACACTAAGGGGCTGACTGAAGAAAGCTTCAACAGGGAGAGGAATGAAAAAGACAATGAGGGGCTGACTGAAGGAAAGCTAAAACAGAGGAGAGGAAGCAATGTTGGTGGAACAACCTTTCCACACCGCCATCTTCTTTTGCAAGCAGCGGATTCCAGGAACAGACGAAGAAGGAGAAGAGAGAGAGAGATCGGGAAAGAGAGGACTGACAGACAAGAAACCAGGAGGGAGAAGACATCGTCCGGCCAGAGCTAATCGGTTGTCACCTTCGTCTTCATCTTTACCCCGCAGCTGCTTCAGGTAAGCTCTCGGTTTCCCTCCCCTTTTGCATTTGTGTTTTAATTCACTAAGCTGTGCATGCAAATATAATTTGCTTGGCACTGTACATTTGTAATTTTAATTACTCTTGTACTGTGCTGAGCGTGTGTGAGGTTTTCTTGGCCAGCCGGGTCACTGGTTTGAGTCAGTGACCGGGCCGGGCTACTGGGTCCAACCCAGCCCCCCAAAAAAATACAAAAATAAAAAACAAAAAAAATAGAATTAGAAAAAAAATGTATTTTTATCAATTTATTCATTGATATCCGGATCATGAAATTAAAAAAAAAATATACTGATTTTTTTTTGTAGCTACGAATTTTTACCAACGCCAGAGTTGAAATTATTCGTGGTTGGAATTTTTACCAATGCCAGAGTTGGAGTTATTCGAGATCGAATATTCACTGGCGCCAGAGTCAGGAATATTATAAACAAATCATCATAGCATAAGCGAATAAATGTTTAGCAATTTAAGACAAAACCAACAATGCAGTCTGCTCAGGCAGAACGTTTAAAGGGTGATAATATCTTCTCTTTTATGTAACCAGTCCCGTACAATAGAATCTCTGTTGACCAGTTAGGGTTTCTAGTGACCATAATACTAGGTGGCGACTCCTTAAACAAGACATTTTTTTCTAAAAGAACAAGATGTCAGAAATCTGTTCTTTTTTCCAAAATCAAGATTATTTTTTAGGGCCGCCGCGATGTCGGGTGCAACACATCTATTTTGAATTTTCAATATTTTCTTATAAAACCCAATGGCATTGACTTTTTCTAGAAGATCTGGTCCAATTTTAATTTGAATTATAATTGTATATATCAAATAATTAAATAATGTAGCTATGGTCATTTTTTTTAGTATTTACTCATCAATTTAAGCATCAATAGATTCAAAAGACTTTCCTAGACAATTTTAATGGTGTATCTTTCATTTAATTTGCTGTATTTAGAAGCATAAATTCTCTTAATTACTTACTCCTAAACTAGTAAAATTATGAAAATAAATAAATCTCTAACCATGGAACTGCTCATTGAGATTATCTATAGTTAATTGTGAAATATTAGATAATCAAAGGGTGTGCATATAATTTATGCAAATCGCAACACAGGACACAGATGGCACTGGGTTACATCCACCCCAAAATATCCCCGCAAATGTTCAATGTATATAGCTTATATTAAATTATTAATTTTGTCGCTCTCCCCTTTATTGAAGCAAACGACAAGATGCTAACGCTTCCTAAAATCATTTACACACCAAACAAAAATAATAATTGCTATATTATCACTTGTATTGTCTTCGAAATATTGCCACTAAAATCATGAATTTTAAGGAGCATGTCCTCTTCCTGATCAACTAGCATATCGGCACCATGATTTTTAAGGTTAACATGCCTTGATATATATATATATATATATGCCAAATACAATTTATGGTTAAAGAGAAAAGGATGCCGTATACTACTTTTTCTCGAGGAGGAAAAAATATATTGCACACATATTTCTCATGAATAACATAACTTATTAAGAAAAAAAATGTAGATTAATTCGGAAGAAGATACGATAGTACCGATCTAAAGTTATAAACTAATACGATATGTGTATATTATCATAGTTGATGCTCCAATCTGTTGAAACTAGAAGTAGACATCTAAAAACTACATTACATAAACTTAGGAACTTGATGTGGATCAAATCACATGAATCCATCACAACAGTAAGAAATATATGTAAAAAAAAAAGTTTATAATAATAATCAAGTGGGTTCATGCTCTTGATATCTTAAGATTGTGAAAAGAAGAAGCAAGCGCGCTCGCGCATATATATATATATATATATGGAAATTATTGCAGTAACCTCTGGATCTGGATGAATTAATTCTGAACCTTGATATAGAATCAGGTTGATAGCTCCAAGGCTCTGATCATTGGCAGCAATTCAGGCCAGGCATATTTTAGGAACAGTGCAGATGCTGCAGCGAGCCTATATTTCTATACCGGCTGCTGGGTTGTCTTGTGCTCCACGGATTGATGCATCAAATACCCGTCTCTAATCTGACCTTTGAAGTCAGGACTACCGGAAACATTCCTTGGCGAGACAAGCTCCGGTTGCCTGACTTTTGAGGCATCCTTTAGTCGTTTTGCACACATACAGTAGAGAATAAACAGAAGACATAAAGGGAAAAGCAAGAGCAGCACTAGCATCGTAATCTGACCCTGGATAGCAAAGTTACGGTCATTTGAGACAGGAAGCTCATCCTTCTGAGTGTGAACAATAACAGGGGCCAATGTAACTGATGGTAATGAACCAGCATTAGCCATAGAAATTACCAGTAGTGACTTTACTTGCTTGATGACTGTAAGTTGTAGTGGGCTAGAGAGAAGGTTAAGGGTCTCAATGTGCTGGGATGTTGCCAAGAAAAAGAGGAATGACTTGTTATGGATGGGATGGTGACAATGAAATAGAGGAGGCTGAGCAGCCAATAGTTTTTGAAATATTGAAATATGGCCCTTTTTAGACTATTCATGAGTTGTAGATAAGCATCTTTGCTCTCAATCACATGTAAGAAATCAGTTTGTGATTAATTGATAATTATGGGAAAAAGAAAAGACATTGATCATGCAATCTATATCGAAGTCGTACGTGTCAAATTGCTATTCCCTTATTGATATTGAGGTGACAATCAATTAGGTTTGGCCTAACATTTATATATATATATATATATAATCAATTGAACATTCAGATAATAATTTGAAGAAACAAGATTAATAAAAAAAAAAAAAAACTAAAAACAAAATTGGAATAAGCCTAATTATAATATATCAATAGTATCAGAATTTAAACTTTATTTTTTATGTGCTTCTTTTCATGATATCCGACGTCCTCCATGAAAGTCGAATTCTCACCGCCTTCTTGAAAACAAAATGTCTTGAACCATCAGACGGCGGCGGCGCATTTGCCCGTCCAGATTATGATTTCAGAAATGCCCTAATGCCATCTCCAAATTACTTATCTTTTTGTTAGGCAAGAGATAGGACAGAATACAATACTGGTTTGGGGGTCCCCAGAAACGATACAGGAAGATGTCTAGCTCTAGCCCCCTGGCCCAATTGGGCAAATTAGTGATAGGACAATTATGAACCTTCTCTTGAAATATTTTCTCTACAATTGTTTTTTTGAGATTTTTGTAACAATTTCTATAGCAGTTTTAAGTGATAACACTATAATCATAGTCTAGAGATATTCTTAAATCAATTTTTATACATCAAGACTAAATCTCTTTCTAACTTGTAAAATTTTGAATAAACTATATATATTTGAATGGAAGCATCGATAAAATAAAAGGTATTTTCTCAATATATCTCATAAGATTGTAATTTTGACCGATAGTGTAAATCCACTTAAGACTTTAAGAGTAGATTATGTATAATTTTTTATTTAATTAATATGAATATTCAAGTCAACTTATATATACTTTAATTAATTTTACGACCCTAAAGTTAATAATCATATAATTTTTTAATAACTCTGAAATTTATAAAACTTAAATGGATAATTTTAAAAAAATAAATTAAAAACATTACTAATTAAACTAAATCCCCTTAAATTTTATCATATATATGTTTTTATCAGGCAACGAAGAGAGGTGGAATCCAATGAATGCAGTCAGTACTCTAGATATTTCTTTATGAAGTTCCATTTTTCTGGCGATGGAGAGTGGTGACTTCCACGAGGAGCCAATCGAGTACTTGATTGGAGGTAAGGTGATGATGCATGGTAGGGTTTGGGATCCGTGATGAGCTCTTTTCTATTTCTTTTCGAGGGCATTGTGACAGTCATTCTTCGTAGGCATATCTATATATGATAACATCGATCGTTTTCCTTTGGCAGCTTCTTGCACTGTCTGCATGTAGGGGAGGCAACTTCTCATTCCGATCACATATTTATTACTACCAGGTTATCCTACTCCACTTAATTATGGAAAAGAAAAATAATTAAACTAAAATAACTTAGGTGGTTATGGAAGTAGTTCTCATTAGTTAATTATAGATCCGTTGAAACCGGGCTAAATAAATAATCTTGTAGGAATATTTATGAATTAATAGAGCTAATTTTTTAAAAAAAAAAATCTGAGTTATGTATAATAATCAAGATAAAAAAATCTAAAATTTTCGATATAATCCTTTAATATTACTCATTTTTTACCACAAGATTTTAACTCTTGCTGATCCATTGAGCTACGAAAAGGTAATGAAAAGTTACAAGTAGAGGCAAGATATGATGCTGGAATACAATCTATTTAGAAAAATAAAACATGAAATTTGACTGAATTAGCAGCAGAAGATTGGAGTGAAATGGATTTTACCACAAGAATTTATAGGTTAAAATAAATTTGGATTAGTTTTGTTATATTGTATCTTTATTTTTTATTTTATTTAAGACTTTTATTGCTTCTTTTTTTCACTTGGAGTTTCTTAATTTGTTTATGTTTAAAGAGTTGTAAATATTTTAGAGAAAGAAATTACTTGGAGAGAATATATTTACTGATAAAATCTGGAATTAAGACTCTGTAATTTGACCCCATTTGACAGGATTGCTTGTTGTCTGCCTTATGATATTATCATCTGCATCATCTTGTTAAAGGGTTGGGCTTATACCTCTTAACAGGTAGACCATGGAATTGCAAACTAAGCCCAACCCATCTGTGCCTAAATCGAATCAAAGAACAAGTAGGTGCAATGAGGGCCGAGCCATCGAGCCTGACTCAGCCATCATCACTGCCAAAAGGCTAGTGATTGCTTAAAGCATGGTCGTTTGATATGATAAGAACTTGTAAGAAAACCTAGCTTGTAAAGAAAACTCCCTTGTCTGTTCATGATTTGGATTTTCATCTATTTATCTAAGAAAAAAATTTAATATTGCATTATGTGTTGGGTGTAAATTTAAAATTATTTCTATTTTAGAAAATATAGAAGTCCATGTAGCTGCTATTAATCAAATAATTAAGGATGAAAATGAAAATGATCCCATTGTTTTTATGTGTTTTATTTTGAGAGTTGACAAAAAGCTTTGGAGATCAAACATATGGATAAACGAATAGGGACAAACGAGTAATATCAGAGAAGAAGTAAATTGTGTGTGATGCTATTTATCATAGGTTTTTACATGTAAAGGACAATGGCAGCTGATTTTAGGTTAAACTAGTTGGATGGCCAACGAATTTCCACTAATTGGATTTAAATGAAAAATTCAATATAGGGTTTGGTCAGTACCTAAATAATTCATTAAAAAAAATCCAAATTTCCTAAATCATCTGAACCAATTTAAGTTTTAAAAAAAAATTGAGAATTTTGAGAATGGGCAATTTGTGTAATTATCTTGATTTTTTTGGGTGATACATGAAAAAAAAACAGATTACTTGAATTATATATACACAAACACAATAAAAAAAGGAATAGCTTGCAAACATTTTTTTAACCTAATTTTTTCTAGTAAAGTCGTTCATTAGACTTAAAATTTTGACAATTTGAACCGGTAAATTCTTTAAACTGATTAATCAATCTTATATGTATGTAGAGTGAAGTGTGAGATGTATGAATTTATTTTAATGTGCTATCCTGATAAGATGTACATATTTACACATTGCACCAAAATATATACTTAATTCTAAATCTTCACTTGTTTCGTTTTTGGATTTCTTTTTATTTTGTTTATCAATATATTTTTTGAATAAACTTGTTTAAATTTATTCTCAACAAGACAATATTAATTTATTTTTTTATTTAATTATTATTATCAAAATATATAAAAATATAAATATATGATCCAAAGTTCAACAGTGCTCATATGAGCTATTGTATGCTATAAAATTTGAGTATATTGGACAAAGTTTTAGAGTTTATTTTGGTCGTGTGTTATCACCACCAAATATAGTGAACATATTTTTATAATAGAGTAGACTTAATGTTGTTGAACCATACTAAGTTTTTTATGTCTTTTTTTTTATTTTTTGCATAGTATTATTTTCTATTAAATAGATCTTGTATTGTAGATATTAAATCAACTACTACCTACACGCACACTATGGTTTTGTACAACATGACTTATACAAAATGATTTTTTTTATTTTGAGTTATAATTCAAAAGTTATTTCTCATAAATAATTTATAATAAAAATATATAGTTAAATAAGAAGTGTGTTTGAGAAAATAACTTAATGCAACTTATTTGGAGCAGGAAGATACTATGATAAAGAAATAATAAGTTAGAAATTAAAAATCCTAACTTTTGATTAAAACAACATTTTGAGTTTATTTTTGTAACAATTTCTTAAATTAAGTTAAGAAAATAATTCTATCTATAAATATTTATGAATTTTATAAGTTAAAAACTAAAAAGTAATTTAATTTAATTTGTAAAAATCATATCAAATAGAATCTAGATAATTTTACTAGTTAGACTAACAAATACTCAAAAAACAATTTAAGAGTATGAGTTAAAAAAAAAAAACCATATTAATTAAAAAAAAAAGTTGTCAACAATAAGAAATTATCATAGGATTATCAATGGAGAGTTAGAGATTTGTTATAAAAAACATGGTTCATTAGAATATTTGAGATCAAATTAAAAGTGGAATCCACTTATTTTTAAAATTTAAAAATGTTGAAAATTATTCCGCAATAAAAACACTTTAACATGAAACATTGACTTGAATAAATTATAGGTATGAAAATTTGATCTTAAAAAATCATTGGTTAGCATGTTTTGTATGTCCAAAAACTCTTATTCCCACAATAAAATATTAAAATATTTTCTTATAGTTTATATAGTGAGAAGATGAAGATCTAAAGATGTGGCTTGGGCCTTGGGCCTAGATTTGAGTTTCTTGCAAAATGATTTTTTGACTAATAATGAATTAATTCCTGCCATCTATTTTATGTTTGAGTTTGAGTTTGAGTTTGCAATAAGATGATTTTTTTGGCTCATATGAAACTATTTTTTGTTAGTCCATTTTTTTATTTGTCCAGGACATGAATAAAAAGTTTGAACAGTTTTTTTTTTAACTTGAATATATTTTATTTATACAAAAACATTATATTTAAAAAAAATTATGATGTTAATTTTGTTTTATTATGAGTAATTAAAGCTGATAAATCACAAGAATCAATATTTATACAAAAATATTAATCATTAATAACAACAACAACAACAATAACATATTTTCATCTATTTCAAATTTAAAGTACTTCAACAAATAATTATTATTTTATTTATGCAAATTAATTCAAGCATGTTTGTTTTGTTTTAAAGTTTTAGTGTAATCTTATATTTATGGTTTATATATTATTATAAATTTATGGTATTTACATGCTTTTTTTATATAATTCAACTAAATAAACAACTAATCTAAATTAACATTGAGTTATATCATTCAAATCTGTAGTAATTTTTACAACATGAAGTGCATCACAACTTTCTTTGGATGCTCGTTCATTTTCATGCTTTTAATATTCTATTCTCTTCCATTCCGGTCCAAAGAATATGTTTATACACATCACCATTATTCACTAATATGAATTATGCTGATCTTAGCTAGATATTATTAAATATTCTATTCTTTTTCTTTTCTTTTCTTTTTAATTTCCACTCTAGATGTATATTTTGCCATTTATTCATAACATAACCGATCATATTTTGTCATCAATTAAGGTCACCTTTCATGCTTCTATAGACATTAATATTGAATGATTTAATTAGAGGCTCCGATATTTTAGAGGTCTCGATATTTTATTATGAATTAATAAGTAAAATATTCTTGAGCTTGTCAATACTTTTTTATATATTTTTTTTAATATTTTGAATTTTAATTTATAATAGTTTCAATAATAAATTAACTGGTTTCATCAGTAGTATCTCAATTATTATATAAAAAAAACATTAACATCATGAAAATGACACAACCCTAAAACTTCTTTATAATGATAAAAGACAATCAATTGCATAGTATAACCGAAGCTCTACCCTACATATGCTCGACTTGGGTATATATGCCCCGTCATGATTCTTCTACGCAGTGGCTAAAGGGTTGCTAGAGGATATGTTCCTTATTTGACAACTAAAGTTATATCACGTTAATGAATAAAAGTTCTATAAATTTCTTGATTTTTTTCGATCCATGGCTCAGCTCAATGTACGAAAATATGTAAAACCAAGAAGAAGAAAGGGAATGATTCTCTTAAACAAGATATTGTTGTGTTCTCTATATATATCACAGAACAAGATCACTTGTCAAAAATCAAATTATGACTAACATGGCTTGCATTACTGTGCCCTCTACGTGCATGGAAAACGCTGGCTCCAAAAAGGGCATGTTCTGTGGCTGCCAAACGCTACAAAAAATTGCAGAGCAGCTCCAATTTCTTACTCAACCTAGAGTGAATACTATGGAAGTTGAGCACTTTGATGATAATATTGGTTCAAAGCTTGAGATCATGGAGTCTGTAGCAGTAGAAAATGATGAGTTTTGCTTGGAGAATTGGAGGAAGAGGAGAGCGGCTGTCTTGATTTGCCTCTTTGAAGGCAATGAAGGCGAGCTACGTGTTATTCTTACTAAGAGATCTATGAAGTTGTCTTCTCATCCAGGTAATTAATCAAATGTATAGAATGAATTGAAAACTTCAAGTAATTTGGGTTTTATATAAATTATAAGTTGTAATTTACACTTGGTAAGCATTATTTTTCACAAAGATTTTCTCAACTGCAACACCAACCATCATTAGGGAGCAAATAGGGCTGAAATAGATTATCGAATGCCAAAATTGAATTGGTTTGTCTAATTATAGTGGGATACTACTGGTGTGTCTCTTTCACAAGAGGATTCGAACACTAAAAGAATTCAATTGCTAGGGAAAAAAAGGATTAAAGGAGGGAGACTACAGTTTCATAACATAATTTTGCAAGGCTAGTGATTAAGGATCATGATGGGGAAGCTCATCAACACCAAGATTATATATATGGTGACTGATTTTCTCCAACACAAATGATTTTCCAACAAGAATTCCCAAAAAAAAATTGCTTAAAATAGATATGGTAATTAATGAAAAAAAATTATAATTGACTTAGGTTAACAAGCACTACAACATAAAATTGGTTCTTGAGTGGATTAATTCTCTTCAGTTGAAATCTCACTTCATTTAGCTTCCTACACACCCTTCTACAAGATAGAATCTAGTGACAATTATTTGATAATTATGTCAACATTTTGAGTAAACGTAATTAGAAATACATGTTATATATAGTAGTATTTCAAGTAATTATTTTTATTATACATGTTTAGCTGCATTTATTTAACTTTGAAGTGCATTATATTAGTTTAGTTGGAATTATTATATAACTTCAAATGTTATATTTATATCTAATATTGGGAAAAATATATCACAATTGCCACAAAAATTAAGACAAATGATAATAAAATATATAATGATGACAATTATGAAATAGTATTATAATGTGTGTCTACCATGGCATTTATTTTTATAAATTTTTTTAGACAAATTACACTAAAAAGTAATTTTATTTTAGTTACAATGATTTAATTCCATCACTTGTATGATTTTTCCTACTTCCCTATCTCACTAGATATGAGTTCTGCCAAAAAACAATTTCTTTTATGAATCAGATTATTAGTAGAACAGAAGTAGAGACAAAAGAGCTAAACATTAGCAAACTATAAAAATGACAGAAGAGGTAAACATTTTCTTAAAAAAAAATTTGGTCAAAAAGTAATTAAGGGACTCCTAACTTACTATTATTATTTGCAAGAAGCAGGAGATGTAGCATTGCCGGGTGGGAAGATGGAAGAAGGAGATGTAGATGACTCTGCAACTGCATTAAGGGAAGCCATGGAAGAGATAGGTTTGGATCCTCATCTTGTTCAAGTTGTTGCAAACTTAGAGCCCTTTATTTCCCAGGTATATATATGTAGTAATGTTTAATGTCCTCTTGGTAATTTATATGACTCAAACTATCTGATGATCCTCCATGTTTTTCATGCAGCACCAGCTGAAGGTTGTTCCTGTGGTAGGGCTACTAGCCAGGGTAGAAGACTTCAAGCCTGTACTAAATACTGACGAAGTTGACACTCTTTTTGATGTCCCATTGGAAATGTTTCTCAAGGTTTTCAGACCCTCTCCATACCTCAATCTTTTATTTTTCAAAAGTTGCATGCACGAACAATATTTGACAAATGCAAAACACATAATCACTACTAGAAAATAGCAAAACAAGAAAGAAATAAGAAATATTTCGTCGCTGATTAATGTCTGATTTCATCAGAATTACAATTAATAACAAACGGTAAAATATTGTTAGAAAACATACTGTGAGTGATTTATTTTCTATTAAAAATATAATCACCAATAAATTTTTAGTTTGAATTAATAACGTCTCAAATAAAAAAATTACCCAGTAATAATTTTGTCGATGAATCTATAGTAATTATTGCAAATTACCAATGAGATAAATCAATGGTAAATTCATTGGTAATTATAAGAATTAATCTGTAAAAAAATTACATCAACAGTGACAATTCCTGTAAATTTTTTTGAATGCTTTGAAACTCTTAAAGAAATTAAGTCCGATGGTAATTGTATTTCACATTCCGTCAATAATTCTGTACATATTATATGTAGTTATTTAGAAAAAAGTTAAAACAAACAATACAATTAAAACAGGGATGTTGTTCATCAGTTGAAGAGGGGGTGACAAATGTGGAAGTCTCGGTGGCTGTGAGTGAGTGGTCTCGAGTAAAAGAGTTGGTATAGCTCAAGATGGAGGTGCTTGGTTTTTTGGCTTAGGGATGGTGGACATTTTCAGTGTTGATGGGTGTATGTTTTTTACTGTGGGTTTGTGATGGTGAGGCTGTTGGACATGGTGGTGGCTAAACTGGGATAAAAAATTAAGGAGCAAAGGCGGAGGAGGAAGATAAACAATGACTTGACTTTATGATTTTGGGGGTATGAGCACTGTCTGTGAGAGAGGGAGAACGAGCGGCTACTAGTCTGAATTATTATTTTTTTACGACTAAGATTTGGGTTGATCGGGTTTTGTTTTCTTGTTTTCTTTTATGGAGGCTATTACTGGAAGAGAGGCTGTCGTGAGTGTGATGAAGATGGTGGTGTTGAAGGAGGGCATTCAGGGTTTATGCCTACTCTTCAGTATTTTTTTTATCCGTGAAACAGAGGCTCCCTCTGGTTTTTTCGTTCCTCCACTCTTGTTCCTCCCTAGTTCTCTCTTGTTGCAGGCTTTTGAAGCCCATCAAAGGCTAGGCTTGTGGGAATAATTTAGGATTTGATTTCGGGTCTTGATTGAAGATTTTGGGCTAGAATTATGGGATTTGAGAGATGAAATAGGGATATTTAAAATCTAGTTTAATAGCTAAGTTTCTTGATTCAATTGGAATCTACACTAAATTGAATTAATTTGGTATAAATCAATTGAAACGAAATAAATAAGTTGGTTTGAATTTAATTCAATTCAATTCAATTGAAATAGAATTAATTGAACTGAATTAATTGGAATGAAAACAAACGGCACTGAAATAAAATTAAATAAAAATTCAAGTGGTCATATTAATATTTTATCATTTTCATTACAGTAATTGTCTTTTTAGTTTTTCAATTTCATTCAATTAAGATATTTAATCTTGAGATTTCTTTCAATTTAAAATTAATTGATTCTTTCAATTTCTATTTAATCTTTATTTTCTAAAAATTCTAAATTCATTTTTTTTTTATTATTATGTCCCTAATGGAATCAATTTATTCATCCAAATTTAACCATTTGTTGCAAATTCATCCTTTGTTCTTTCATTCTTCATTTTTAAACCAAATTGAGTGTTGATTTCAAATTACTTTTTCGATAAACCCTTCATTGATTTCTAACTTGACTATTTGTTTCAAAATCATTCTTGAACTTCAAATTTATTTCAATATTAACCAAATTAAGCCATTTTCTAAATTTCTCTTCAATTGAAACCTCGATTGTGTCCCAAAAATTCTGAAATTTAATTTTTTTCTTGTGATACTCAATTACTGGTTCAATTTCAACCACAGTTATATTTTTTATTTTTTATTTTATTTTTTATTTTTTGTATTTTTTTATGATTATTTTTAACACCTAAAAATGATGAAAATAACTAAATTTATTGAAAAGACATTTTTTGGATTTTTTTAATTTTTTCAAAATACATTCAAAAAATAAGGGTTCAGAATTTGGGTTATGACAAGAATGAGAGACATATTCATTGAAAAATACTAATTATAACACTTGACCTTTCTTTTAAAACTTAAACATACTAAATTCAAATTACCACGAGCATTACCTCTCATCTGATAATCTTGGTACATGATTACAACCACTAACAATTAAAGGGGAAGGTAACAAATTTGATATTATGGGAGTTAAGAATTATTAAGTACTGCTGACATGGGTTTTAAACCACGTGGTAAATTGTTCATCTTGTAATTGAAAATTTTGATATTATTTATATGTGAATTTTTAAATAGTAAAAATTGACGATATTACCTACAAGACATTATTCAATCTATCAGTTTATATAAGAGTACAAGAGAAAAAAATTAAAAAAATAAAAACATGTTAAAATTATACTTATTGAATAAAAGGTCTCAATTCATCACAATTAAATTGCATATAATTATGTGCATGTTTGAATTTAATTTTTATCAAGTATCTTTCCCTTATTACATTTTTGGATAAAAGTCATCCATGATAGAAAAATATTGACAAATTCTCATATGAAAGGTATTTTCACACCATCATCTTAGCTTGGAATGCAATTGATTCTTGTTCTCAAGTAAAGCTCAAAATAGTATAAGATATATATTGAATATAAATCTCGCATATCGAAACATCAATATGCACCTTAATTTTTATTTATTTTTTTAAGGTGGAACAAGTATTTGCATGGAATTAAACAGAGAATGAATAAATGAATGTTTTATTTTTTAAAGGAAAAAAAAGTATAAAAATTTACTTATGATGTATATGTAATTCTTAACCTCTCGAATGGATATATGGATAGGAACTCCAACTTTTGCCTCAAACAATAAATATATGGGTAGATGTTCAATTTAGTCGAAAAATAAGGGAGGAATATCATCTCAAGTTTGTAAATTGTTTGAAAAATATTCATTTCAAGCTTCTCCATGTGTTCGGTATGCAACTTGTTATAGCATATATCTCTAAAAAAATGACTAATCTTCGCGAGTACATCTCATATGTCTTTTGAAAATAAATCCCTGAAAGTAAATGGAATGAGTGTTAACATAAACACATAGCAGTCATGACTCTTCATTCCATACAATCTGTCATCCTTCAAATTCATCAATCTAGATATGTTCGAAGCATATTCATCAAGAAAATCTTAAGTCATTAGTAGACAAGTAAATGTGCATTCTTATCTAAAGCGAAATTGACTTTGAGTTTTGCGACTCATGACCCATCATAAAACAACTTCATATTCTTATGGTGACCAAAAAAAAAAGATATATTCATTATAGCATTTATGTTGTCATTTGTCTTCCCTTTCCTATTAATCACCATGTTAAAATGTTTTCATACATGTTTTTTTTTTATATGCATGGCATCCGAATTATGACAGAGGAGATTAGTCTTTAAATAAGAAAGCTCCCAAAAAATACTTTGTTTTATCCAATTTGTGTCACATCAAAACCAGGAAACTTTTACTTACCAGATTAAAAATCAAACACAATGCTCTATATAATTCTTCACCTGACGATACTGATAGTGCAACAATATCCCTTTCAACTCTACCAACAAAGAAGTTATTTTTATTCTTTCTATACTTATAATCAGTTAGTAAGAATCTCTAGTAGCAATATATAAAATAAAATAAAAAAGATGTGTTATCGTCATTTGTTAAGGTGAAGATCTTGTTATTTTTCATACAGTATAGATAGGCTAATTATCATCGGTAATTCCATCTGAATAATTGACACATTAGATGCTGACGGAATTAACGAGAGAATATTTGTTCAATTTTTTTTATTCTTTGAATTCCACCAGTAATTCCCTAGGTATTCACCAACGGAAATATCGAAGTGCTTTTTCATCGGTAAATATCATTGTAATTTACCAAAAAAATTTCCGTTGGTATTTGATAGTTTTCTAGAGTGAATTGGAGAATTTCTATTAAACATCTTCATCTTAATTTGAGAAAAATGAGCATATTAGTTCTGCTTCATGGTGCTTTCATGGTGCTCAATACTTTCTGTTTTTCCATATAGGAAGAAAATCATCGATGGGAAGAGAAGGAATGGATGGGTTGGAACTATTGTCTCCATCTCTTCGATTTTGAATCCGAGAAAGGAGTTTTTCTCATATGGGGTTTAACAGCAAGCATTCTTATTGAAACAGCCTCTGTCATCTACCAGCGGTCTCCAAGTTTCGAGCATCATCTCCGAGATTTTCAACAATTACAAAAGACCTTGAACAATAATAGTATTGCATGACAAGAACTAAAGCAAATTATAACAGAGAGAGATATAGCAGAGTTTTTCAACAGAAATTTTCCACACTTTATTACTGTTGTTGAGCATAGATTTATACACAATGTATGCTAAATGTAAGGAGTTACAGAGGAATTACAGTAAGTTAAATATAGAATGATTTGCAATTGTTTTCCTATAATGTTGCTGCATTATCTTTCTGCATTAATATACATGATTCTCGGCTAGGAGTCTGGTGGATCTGGTTTTCCATGAGCTGTCCTAATACACCCCCTCAAAATTGAGCTGCCATCAGCAAGAGCAATTTTGCTTCTCAAATGCTCTGTGCGTTGCTTGGAGAGAGGCTTTGTTAACAGATCGGCAAGTTGATCTTGAGTGTGGACATGTCGGACGCGAATAGCCCCGCGGTGAACCAAATCACGAACAAAGTGAAGATCAATTTGGATATGTTTCATCCTGGAGTGATGTACCGGATTGTGACTGAGATGTGTGGCTCCAAGATTATCGCATAGTAGTGATGGAGTGGTGTTGAGTTTGAATCCAAGTTCATGCAGGAGAGAGTGTATCCAAACAGTTTCCGAAGCTGCATTTGCAAGAGCCCTGTATTCGGCCTCTGTTGAAGATCGAGCTACAGCACGTTGTTTCTTCGAGCTCCATGAGACAGGATTGGAGCCAAGAAAGATGATGTATGCGGACGTGGATGTGCGATCGTCAAGGTTGCCTGCCCAATCTGCATCGGAAAAGGTGGTGAGGGATGGATGAGTATGACTAATCAGTCGAATACCATGAAAGATGGTTTGCTTCAAGTAGAGCAGGAGGCGCTTGGTTGCTGCCCAGTGAGTCTGAGTAGGCTTGTGCATGAATTGAGACAACTTGTTTACAGCAAATGAGATATCTGGTCTGGTGAGAGATAAGTACTAGAGGCTGCCAATTATTCTTCTATATTCGGTGCTGTCAAAGGAAGCAGTGCCATCATTGAGTTTCAGAGGTGTGCTTGTGGAGAGAGGGCTACACACTTCCTTTGCCCTAAGCATGTTGGTGTTGGAGAGCAAATCACGAATATACTTATGCTGGGAAAGGAAAAGACCACCTGGAGTGGGTATGACTTCCATTCCTAAGAAATAATGCAAGGACCCCATATCCTTCAATGAAAATTTGCAGCCAAGTTGTTTAACAATAGAATTCACAAAGTCTGAATTATTTCCAGTAATCACTAAGTCATCCACATATACCAGAAAATAGCAGATAATTGAGTTATGCTGAAAAATGAATAATGAAGAATCTGCCTGGGAGTTCTTAAAACCAAACTGAAGTATGGCATTTTTCAAGGCAGAATACCATGCCCGAGGGGCCTGTTTGAGACCATAAATGGCCTTTCGAAGTCGGCAGACATGACCAGGCTTGCTTAAATCTTTAAAACCTGGGGGTTGCAACATATACACAGTTTCACTGAGCGCCCCATGTAAGAAAGCATTATTAATGTCCAGTTGGCGTAAGCCCCAGCCATTCATCACAGCAAAGGAAATGATGATTCTAATTGTTGCAGGCTTAACTACGGGACTGAATGTCTCCGTATAGTCCACTCCTGGACGTTGATGATACCCTTTAGCCACTAAACGGGCTTTAAATCTATCCACTGTCCCATCAGATTTACGTTTGACTCTAAAAACCCATTTACAACCGACTGGGTTGCAGTGTTTTGGAGGAGGTACCAGTTCCCATGTCCCATGCCGCATGAGAGCGGTTAGTTCATGAGACATGGCCTCACGCCAGTGAGGTTTAGAAACGGCTTGACTGACACATGTGGGTTCAATGGTATCGGGCATGGGGTGTTTGGTAGCACTGTTCAGTTGTTTGGGTTTAAAAATTTTGTTCATAGACCGAGTGGTCATCTGATGGGGTCGAGAGATTGATGGTTGTGGGTGGTGGGAAGTGATTTGTGGTTCAGTTGCAGGTTGAGTCGTGGGTCTAGGTCCTGGGTATGAGTGACACGGTGAATGGAGGGTGGAAGGGTAGAATTTGTAGGTGTGAGGGTGTTACCAGTAGAGGACAAAACCAATTGAGAAGATAAATTAGAGAAAGTAGAGACTGGAGGGTTACCTGGAGGTGCAATGACCATGGCGGGAACATCAACCGAAGACACCGGTGGCGAAAAAGGCAGGACAGTAACTGGGACCGAAGTAGGAACAGTGGAGATAGGTGAGGTAGTGGGTGAAAGTAAAGAGGAAACAGATTCTGTCAATGGTATTTGATCTTCATCAAATAAAACATGGCATGAAATGTAAACACGTTGAGTGCGTGGATCAAGACACCGATAGGCATTTTGAGTAAGGGAATAGCCTAAAAAAATGCAGGATCTAGATTTTGGTTCCATCTTGTGTTTGTTGTATGGTTTGGTGAGAGGGTAACACACACACCCAAATTTTCTCAGTTTGAGATAATTGGGCTGTTGACCGAAAAGAGCTTGATATGGGGAAATATTTTGAAGCAGTGGTGTTGGTTGACGGTTGATAAGGTACGTGGCTGTGTGAAATGCATATGGCCAATATATTAAAGGAAGATTTGCATCATGAAGTAATGTGAGACCAGTTTCCACTAGGTGACGATGACGACGACGACGCTCGGAAACACCATTTTGTTGTGGTGTGTGTGGAGCGGTAGTGAAATGACTTATGCCATGAAGGGAGAGAAAAGGTTTTAAACTCATATATTCACCCCCATTATCTGAGTATATGGTTTGGATTTTGCTTTGGAACCGGTTTTCCACGAGATTTTTGAATTGTGGAAAAATTTTTGCAACCCTAGATTTTGTTTCCATAGAGTAAAACCACATGTATTTGGTGTAGTGATCAATGAAAATAAGGTAATACCGAGAGCCATCTAAACCAACACAGTGAGCAGGACCCCAAACATCAGTATAAATGAGATTAAGAGGGGCAGTGCTTGATAAACTAGTGGATCGAAAAGGTTGTTGATGTGCTTTATTAATAGAACATGAAGGACATAGAGTTGACTTTTGAATGGTCGTGAATGGAAGTGAAAACTGACGAACAACATTGTGAACAATTTTGGAGGAGGGATGACCAAGCCGTTTGTGCCACCCGTCAAGAGAGGTTTTTTTCATGCACATTGGCGACCATGGGGAGGAGAGTCGCCGCCAGTGTATTCGGGAAGATGTAAACTCCATTTTCACATGCACCTTTTGCCAGGATCGCCCCCGAGTTCTTGTCCTTCACAAGAAAATGAGACGGGTGAAATTCAATAAAGACATTATTTTGAGCAGTAAAATGGTGCACAGATATAAGGTTTTTGGAGATATTTGGAACACAAAGTGTGTCTTTGAGAATGAAATTTTTGTGTTTTGATTTTAAGGTTAAGGATCCTATATGTGAGACAGTCAAACCTGAACCATCACCGAGCATGACTTCATCGGTGCCATCATATTCTGAGTGAATTGATAAGTTGTTGAGATCACCAGTAATATTATGGGATGCAGCAGAGTCCATGAGCCATTTATTGTCTGTGGCATGAGCGGTAGAAGTGCAGTTTGCTGTGACTGCATGAGAGTTCAAGCGGGGGCATGTTTTGGCCGTGTGACCAATTTGATCACAAAATTGGCATTTGGGCTTATACCTTTTTTGTGTTGTAGTGGGCCTGCCGAATGGCTTATTATTGTACCGATTTTCTCTGTGGGGACCCTGGTTTCGTGAGAAACCACTGGGTTTTTGATTCTTCTGGAAAGAATTACCAAAAGAGTTCTTGCGATTTGTGTAATTCGCCGATGCCACAAGTTGATGGGTAGCCGATTCCATCCGCCAAAGGTAGCTGTCATGACCAACTAGCAGATCATGAAGTTCTTCAAAATTTAAGGATTTCTCCCTTGCACGAATTGGTGCAGCAATTTCCCTGAAATCAGAACCCAAACCATGAAGAATATAAAGAGTTAAATCATCATTAGAGATGGGATGGTCGATTAAAGCAATTTCATCAGCCAACGCTTTTACTGCGTGGAGATACTCCTGAATCGATCGATTTCCTTTTTGAATCAAGGTAAGATCCTCCTTGAGTTGCATAGCTCTCAATCGAGATTGACTAGCATACATGTGATTTAGTTTTTTCCATGCCTCATGAGATGTTTTAGTGGTGGCGATGAGGGGAGTGATTGAGGTGGAGGTGGAAGCAAGGATTGCACTGAGAATTAATTTGTCCTGCCGAACCCAATGGGTTCTTTTCAACGCAGATTGGGAAGTGCCATCAGATGAAGGACACACTGATAGACCAGTGATGTAGTCCAGCAGATCATACCCTATTAGAAGAGCTTCAAATTGGGCACGCCATTGTGGAAAGGTGGAGGGAATTAATTTCTCGTTGATTTGAGCTGTAATGTTGAGAGCAATAAGTGGATTCTCTGTGTGAGAGGTGGGTTGGGTGGTCAGATTTTGAGATAGAGACATGTTGGAAGCAGGGATCGTAGTCTCGTTTGAGTTATGGTGCTCTGATACCATAAAGCAAATTATAACAGAGAGAGATATAGCAGAGTTTTTCAACAGAAATTTTCCACACTTTATTACTGTTGTTGAGCATAGATTTATACACAATGTATGCTAAATGTAAGGAGTTACAGAGGAATTACAGTAAGTTAAATATAGAATGATTTGGAATTGTTTTCCTATAATGTTGCTGCATTATCTTTCTGCATTAATATACATGATTCTCGGCTAGGAGTCTGGTGGATCTGGTTTTCCATGAGCTGTCCTAATAAGAACCACGTTTCTGCATGCGGTAATTACAAGTTAAAGAGTTCATGCAGTCACAAGGATATTAGATAACACAAAATAATAGAATTTATTGTTATATATATTAAGCAAATGGAATAGATTTAGTTTCTGTTTGTTGTGTTAACAAGTTTGGTATATATATGACTTATGCAAATTTCAATCTAAGTTATTTTTTAACTTTTGATTTTATAGAGAAGTTATAAATATGATTGATTATAAATGATATTTTTTAATTAAAATCAAAACAAAATTGGGTCAGATTTTTTTATTTAATCAAAATCTATAATTTATGGATTACTTGTCCTACATATATTCTTTAAGAAAAATTTCACTTTCAATTTAAAGTATTTTAATTTATTTTTTAATCATGTAATATTTACCAATGCCAGAATTGAAAGTATTTGTGGTTGGATTTTTATTGATGTCAGAGTCAGGAGTATTATAAGCAGACCATCTGTAGCATAATACAACAAATCCTTAGCAATTTAAGACAAAACCAGCGATACAGCCTATTTCAGATAGGATGTTTAAGAGGTGATAGTATCTTCTATTTTGCGTAATCAGTCTTGTACTATAAATTCTCTATTGACCAGTTAGGATTTCTACTGACCATAATATTAGGTGACGACTTCTTAAACCAAACATTTTTCTTTTTAAGAACAAAATGTCATATATCTATTTTTTTTCCTTAAAATTTAAAGGTTGTTGTAATATTGAGTGCAACAATATATATCAAGCAGGTGGAATAGATTTAGTTTGTGTTTGTTGTGTTAACATGTTTGGTACGTATATGACTTTTGTAAATTTCAATTCAATTTATTTTTTTATAGAGAAATTATAAATATGATTGATCATAAATAATATATTTTTTTAATTAAAATCAAAACAATATTGGGTCAGATTTTTTATTTAATCAAAATCTATAATTTGTGGATTCCTTGTCCTACATCTTTTCTTTAAAAAAAAATGCACTTTCAATTTAAATCATTTTAATTTATTTATGAATCATGTAAAATGAACTCTTATGAATTTCAAAGAGTTGCAACAATTTGATTTGACATTAAATTATCATTTTTTTTAATAGAATTTTGTAATAAATAAGGGAAATGTTTAAAACGAAAGCTAAGACCATGTCTTAGTCAAAGTAATTTGATTAGATAGTCGTTGTATTTGTCTTGCTTTATATGTAATTCCAACCTTCCTTCCACCCTTGTTCCCCGGCATCTCCATCACTGACCAGCAAGAATCTTCATAATTAATTGCTCTTTCTAGTTTGTACGCAAAAGCAAAAGACTTGGACATGAATATTTTTCTAGTCTACAATCAAAAGTTGTCCTTCCGATTCCCGTTTAGGGCAGGTCTTTAAATCCATCTCAGCTTGAAAAGTCACGTTGTTGTTTTTTTCAAATTAATTGTAGCTTTATCGAAATATAATAATTAATTCTTGTAGTATTAAAGATCAATTAAATAATCTCTTTATTAGTGTTGGTTGTCCTTAATCTTTCCATGTTGCCCACTTACTTGTTTCCTTGTTCTATTTTTAGAAAAAATAAATTAAGTTAAGAGTTAATTTTGAAATAGATGAAAATGATTAAGTTATGAATGGATTAATTAAAAGATTAAATATTTGATTTCCAAATCTATGAGGATTAATTAATTGATTTTGGTAAACTACATGGACTAAGTTTATGATTAACTCGTGTTTTTTCAAACAAAACTCTATCCACCCACGTGTACGGATAAATCCCATTTTTCTATTTCTTGAATTGGCCAATTTCAAAGAAATTTCATCCCATTTTCTCAAGGGGCTAGAAGACACAACTCTCAGCTCAACCTAATTAAGGAATTAATCTTTCTTTTTCTTTTTCTTTTTTAATTTGATTAACATGTGTGTCCGAGCCAGCTTATGCGCACCTCGACTAATTCCACGGGCCCTGAAGTTAACGACCATGTAAGCCTCCAGTGGCCATCATATGAGCAACCACAGGGCTCAAACCTAAGACCACAGAAGGAGCAAACCCCTTGATCCCAAGCTCTTACCACTGGACTATCACCTAGATAGTTATTAAGGAATTAATCTTAATTAAGCAAGCTTTGTACTTATAGATAAATACCTTGATGAAATAGTCATCAAATATAATCAAGGCAAGAATTTTCCTTGAGTGTATGAATCGAACAGAGAGACACAATTCCCTTTTTGACAAAACAATCTTTGTGTTGGTCAGTCAATCTTTCATCTGCTGTTTTTGCCTGTGCCTTACAAAGTATTCCATGTGTTTAACATCTTGACCGACCAGGCACGGCAAGTTCACAGCACCTTTCAAGGTGGGACGATTGTCTATTAAAGGCATTATATTCTAAATTCATGTGTGTACAGACAGAAACAACAAGAAAACGTAACAAAGCGAATTATGCCAAATAAAATCATCATATAAAAACTTTAATTTGAAATTTTATAATATTTTCTCTTCAACTAACTGTTAGCAATTATCTAATTGTAAATATATATATATATATATATATATATATGAATAATCAAATAAAATCATAATACTTATGATCTTAGAAATTTATGTTTCTCACATTCATAATTAATTGGATCTATAGTAAACCTCTTTAAAAATTGAAATCCCAGATGTGAATCAATGAAAAAATTGTGTTTCTCTTCTAATTAACCCCTTTAAAATTCTTTACAAAAGTTTTGATTAAATAAAACGTATTGTTATGGGTAGAGAAAATCAGTTTCTAAAAAGACTCTTTATTTTATGCGTCCAAGAATATATACTACTTCTCAAAGTTGATCAATAGGTTTCGCTATTAATATTCTATTAAACCATTTAAGAACCATTTTTTTAAATGTGGGCCACATCTTACATTCTTCCATTTAGCTCACATAACATTATATTTCTTCATAATTTAATAAATATACTAACATCATACGCATAGAGTAATGCTAAAACTTTACATACATTGGTGTCACCATATATCATAATCAAGTAAGAATTAATATATAATAGTCATGGCGGTTGTACATCATCCATTCGACGTAGTTCTTTTCATGTACTACAATATTAGTCTTTACCTAACATGATATGTAAATGATAAGCACATTATCGGTCCAACAATAATGTCTTTATTAAAAACAATTCTTGTTATCGTTATTCTAATTCAATCATGTATACCAAATAGAAAACAAGAAATATCATAAACATCTTTATAAATAAGCTCATAATGTCAAATATATGATCATCATAAAGTCATGACATAATATCAATAATTATATGCTATGATACAATCCTCTCTGCAAGATTGCTAAAAATCTTGGGTGACAATCCTTTCATCAATGGATCAACAATCATAAGATTGGTGCTAATGTGTTCAATTGATACTCTTTATTTCTGAACTTTTTCTTAACGATAAAGTGTACACCTCTTAAATACATATCATTCTTAGAAAAGAAAACAGTTGCAGAGTTATCTCAATAAATTTTCAGCGGCTTGGTGATATTTTCGACCACTCCAGGTCCTGAAATAATGTTCTACAACTAATTTGCCTTAATTGTAGCCTTAAAGCATGCTATAAATTCAACTTTCATAGTGGATACAACAATAATAGATTGTTTTGCACTCTTCCATGAAATTGCTCCTCCAACTAAAACGAGCAAATAACCAAATATGGATTTTCTTATATCCACACATCCAGCAAAATCTAAATCTAACTATTAAGTCATCTTAAGATGATCAGAATTTTTATAAGTGAGCATGTAGTCTTTCATTCCTTACAAGTATCTTAATGTTTTCTTTGCGGCCTTCCAATGATTTAAACTTGGATTAATTTGGTACATGCCTAGCATTTCAACAACAAAAATGATGTTTGTCCTAATACAAGTTCGAGCATGCATCAAGCTCCCAACAATTAATGCATATGGAATTTCTTCCATTTGTTTATGTTTCAATTCATTTCATTCCTTGGGCATTGAATGAAACTGAACTTATCTTCTTTTTTAATAGGCCTTTTGAACAACCTTAATCATCCTTGTGATCTATCCAATAATATTTCAATCACAATCACATAAGTTATCCCTCTCATGTCTTTCATCTTAAAGGTATTAGAGAGAAATTTCTTGGTCTCATGTAGTAAACCATGATCATTAGTTGCAAGCAAGATATCATCAACATATAGAATCAGAAATATGAACTTTCTCACACTAACCTTCATATATATACACTGGTCAACAATGTTTTCCTTAAATTCAAAGGAAGTAATGGTATCATTAAACTTGAGATAATATTGTCTAAAAACTTGTTTAAGTCTATATATTGATTTCTTAATCTTGCACACCATGTGCTCTCTTTTTTTTCAATTAAAAATCCCTTAGGTTGATCCATATAGACTTCTTCTTCTAAATCTCCTTTTAGAAATACATCCATTTGATGCAACTAGAAGTCATAATGAGCTACTAAAGTCATGATAATTCTAAGTGAGTCTTTCCTAGAGGCTGGTGAAAATTCTCTTTGTAATCACTGTCATCTTTTTTAGTCAAACCTTTGGTAACAAGTATGTCATTATATCTTTCAACATTGTCATTTGAGACTTGTTTGATCTTGAAGACCCATTTACATCTGACTCTAATACAACCTTCAGATATTTTAACAAAGTCCCAAACTTTATTTTGTTCCATAGATTTTAGTTTATCTTTAATGGCATCAATCCATTTCTTAATCAAATTCTAACTCTTTTCGATATACCACATAATCATTTTAAATAGCAGACCTTTTTTTTTTCTTTAAGACCTCCTTAATACCATTTCTTGTGGTTCATCTATTATAGATTCATCAACAATGTCTTCATAATGGGATGTATAATCATTAATTTATTGTTCTTGATAATTGTTGAAATGCTCAACAATTTAAAAAACAACAACTTTAAGAGATGTAAAGGATAAAGGGATTTGTACTCTAACTTCTTGAATTTCCATATTCTATGGTGTTTCACTCCCACTAAATTCATCATTTTCAATGAACTTAGCATTTTCAATTTCAACAATTCTTGTGCTATGGTTAGGAAAATAATATTTATACCCTTTAATTTTTTATGGGTGACCAATGAAGAAACCACTAGTTGTTCTTGAATCCGGTTTCTAAAATAATACCAGATCCAATAAGACGGTTATGTTTAAACAAACTAAAACAACCATTCCTAGATCTAAAACAATATCCAGCTTTATCAAGTTTGGATAAAGTAACACAGTTTCGAGAAAATAAGGATACATAAAGAGTTTGAAACAAGTCCAAATGATATCATGTGTCTAGAACCAAACGATAAGTCCCAATAGCTTCAACTGGAACTCCGACTCTGTTTCCCATATAGACAAACTTTTCATTTTGTTTTGTGGTTTGGATTGAAAGAAATCCCAACATCGTTTTAGAAACATGAGTTGTATATCCTGAATCAATCCACCAAGTATCATAAGGAACCTTAGTTAAATTTGATTTGAAACATTTAAAAGCACTAGGCTTACCTTTCTTTTTGAACCATGCCTTACGTTTCAGGCAATCTTTCTGAAAGTGTTCGGGTTTTCCATAAAAGTGACACTTATCTTTTTTATGTTCCTTCTTACAAACTTGGAGAGAAGATTCATTTATCTTAAGTGGTCTATATTTTCCCTTTCCATGTTGCTTACCAACTTTCTTTCCTGCTCCTTGAATGCTAACAAAATGAATGGAATGGGTTCCTTGATTCTTAAGTATCGTTTCCTCTTGAACAAGCATGTTGTGCAATTCATGCACATTTCATTTGTCCTTCATAGTATTATAGTTCATTTGAAAAGGACCGTAATCAGGAAGTAACGAGTTAAAAATAAATTGCACAAGAAAATTCCCATCCACATTCATTCTCAATGACTTAACTCTTGTTGCAATATTTGTCATTTTAATGATATGCTCGTGCATAGTACGAGAACCATCAGACTTTATGGTGGTTAAAGAACCCATTAATGTCACAGCAAGTGACTTACCATCAGTTTAGGAATGCTCTTTCACAAATGTCATAAATTCTTTAACACTTTCAGTTTTAGGAAGAGCAGACTTAATATTATTAGTTATATACTTTCGTATAAACATTAGGCTTGGTCTGTTTGATCTTTTCTAAGCTTTATGGAAAGATTTTTCTTTGGCACTGCTAGTGTCAGTAATATCAGTGGGTTTCTCAACTTAAAGTGTCAAGTCGAGATTCAAAACACACAGGTGAAATTAGATTTGTTCACACCAATTCAGAATTAAGCTCATTAAACATTGAAACAGACGAAGCATGCGAGTGAAAGAAAATATAAATAGATACTGCAAAGATTCATAGAAATACTCAAACATTAATGTTTTAAGCCAAAACCTAAATATAGTATATAGAATCAGAAAAATTATTCATATATATATATGATGATCTCCTTTGGGCGATGTAACAATATACCAAAAAAAAAAATCATAATAATGCTAATATGATTCAACTTGATTTGATAATTATATATGCACTAATTAAATACATTTGGATATATATAAACATAAATGATAGCACATATTGATTACCCGCAATTATATTTATTAATCATAAAAACAGCTAATCAACCTTTGGGTGATCCCACGATATCTTATAATAATTAACTTTAATTTACCCATAAATAAACAATTATCATGACATTTATAAATATCAAAATTTATGGGTGATTGAAAAGAAAGAACATTGTACAATTTGAAACTCATTTGTCTTAATGATTTGACTTCTTCGGTGATTAACAACCAATCATATATAATATAATTTTCAAATTGTATACATAGTACTTAAACGTAAATATTCTAATTTATAGATCATAAATATATCATGTTCTTAATTAACTTTTATCTTAATCATGCTTAAGAACATATAAACAATAATTATTATATATTAGAAATAGACTAAAATCCTAATTATTATAAAGTCTCCATTCCTATACAAATACGTACTACCTATTATTGGAGAACTTATAATTAATTTTAGATCAACACTTTAATCCCTCGACTTAACCACTTTGGATTCGACAATTCTCAGTTATGCAGTAATGTAGTTTTGTATTTGAATAGCCTCTCATGGACTCATAGAAATATGGTGGCTACAACATTATTATTATTATTATTATTATTATTATTATTATTATTATTGCTAAACGTAATGGTGTTTGAAGTTAGGAATCTTAAGTATAATCCAAGCGCCAAGATTCTTTATCTCAAGAGCATATAGCGTCGTCCTTTTCTGCAACTGTTTCTTTAATTTTATTTGTGTAGCAGGCCTAGCAAATTAGTGAACGATGACTTCATTCACTTCAAGTACTCAAATTGAAGAATTAACTATTCAAAAAAAAAAAACAAGCAAACAAACGACTATAAATCAATTATAAAATGCCAGAATATATATATATATATATATATATATATATATATATATTCTGGCATTTTATAATTGATTTATAGTATGATCAACTGGAAGCGTCATAGCCTAGGTTTGGACTACACCAAAGCATTTTGTGTGCGTGCAGTAGTAGTTTTTGAAATTTCTAGGTAGGTTTTTGTTTTTAAATCCATCATCAATTATAAGAATACGTACAAACAATAATATTCTTTTTATAAATATTCATATACAAAAATCGTTATTAAATAGAAAATTATTTCTCAAAGTTGACCAATAGAGCTTCAGAATGAATATTTTATTCAAACATTTAATAGCTTATTATTTTATTTATGCAGGTCACATCTTATATTAACTTCTCTTTCAAATTGGGAGCAGCTATCATGTTACTATCCATGTGTGAATGCATCTCATAAACAAGTGGAAATCAGCTAAATGCCATTTGATTTGATATAAAAGTAGTAGATGCTGCTATGATAATGGAACATGACTTCACATTGCTTGACCTAACCTTATAAAAGTATCAAAGAAATTAAGAAACACGAAGAGATCGACTAACAAAAATATATATTACAGAGAATTGAGGGCTTTTTGCTGCAGCAATGGAGGCCTCCGCATATGGACAAGTTTCACCAGCAGTTCCTTCATGGCTAAACAAAGGAGACAATGCATGGCAAATGATAGCATCAATTCTGGTTGCCACCCAGAGCATGCCAGGGCTTGTCATACTCTATGCCAGCATAGTCAAGAAGAAATGGGCTGTAAACTCTGCCTTCATGGCCCTCTACGCCTTTGCTGCTGTCCTCATTTGCTGGGTGCTTTTATGCTACCGAATGGCCTTCGGCGATGAACTCCTCCCCTTCTGGGGCAAGGGTGCTCCAGCTTTAGGCCAAAAGTATCTAATAGCCCAAGCCAGGATCCCTGAAAGTACGCATACACATGAAGATGGAACAACGGAAACTGTTGAGCCTTTGTATCCAATGGCCACACTTGTGTACTTCCAATTTACTTTTGCTGCTATTACCCTCATTTTGCTTGCTGGTTCTGTTCTCGGCCGCATGAATATTAAAGCTTGGATGGCTTTTGTACCTCTATGGCTCATATTCTCCTACACTGTTGGTGCTTTTAGTCTATGGGGCGGTGGATTTCTTTATCAATGGGGAGTCATTGATTACTCCGGCGGCTATGTTATTCACCTCTCCTCTGGAATTGCAGGGTTGACAGCAGCTTATTGGGTATTTTAAATCATTCCCTTTACTAAATAAAAAACAAATTGGAGTTTTTTAGACTCTATATTTCACTCTTGCAGCCATGATGCTAACCTGTTGAAAGTGACACAGGTCGGACCGAGGCTAAAAAGTGACAGGGAGAGATTTCCTCCTAACAATGTGTTGCTGATGCTTGCGGGTGCAGGCCTATTGTGGATGGGCTGGTCAGGATTCAATGGCGGTGCACCCTATGCAGCAAATATCGATGCTTCGATGGCGATGTTGAACACTAATGTATGTGCCGCAACAAGTCTGCTTGTATGGACATCTCTGGATGTTGTATACTTTGGTAAGCCATCGGTGATAGGAGCTGTCCAGGGCATGATGACAGGACTAGTTTGCATCACTCCAGGAGCAGGTTGGTGCCTTTTTTGGGTCTGTATCACAGCGATGTTAGCATTACTTTACTTATTAAATCTATGAATGGTGTTAATGCAGGACTGGTTCAATCTTGGGCGGCTATAGTGATGGGAATACTTTCTGGTAGCGTTCCATGGGTGTCTATGATGATACTGCACAAGAAATTTGCCCTGCTTCAAAAGGTATCGTCACTTTCCAATTTTGTTGCTTCTCCTAGAAATGCACAAGTCTAACGAAATTCTAATCTATTCTTACATCTTTTCCCACCTCCAATCTAACGAGAATCTTGGGGTTTTGCCCTAACTAGGATGAGACTTAAGGAAAGAGGGGAAAATTGCAGGTAAGATATGCTAGGTAGTTCCCCAACAGAACTCAAGAGTATACCATCAAGCCATTCAACTTTTTCATGATTTTTTCCTCAATGGATTAACAAACTTAAATGGAGATGATAATTCTTCAACTCTTATATGGGTGGATGATGACTTCATGACCAAGTCCTCATCTTGGGCCAAAATATTCTCTTAGAACTTGCAGCATTTTCATTACCAAGTCTTCATTTAATACTTCTTCTATCCTTGTTCTTTGCCAATATAATCCCATTTATCATTCTTATGATTTCACCATCTAATCATATCTGTAAACCTTGAAATTAAGTGATGAATGACTATAACAACATTGTGCCATCCTTCCAAGTATTCGCTTGATTTCCCATCCACCTATTTTGGATCTTATTATTCATCCTGAACAATCTGCCTTATCAGGCAGAGTCCTACAACATAATGAATAGCATTAATTACAGTCAAAGATGAGAACATAACTTTGAATAGAACTATAATTGAAAAACAAGCAGACAACGTTATCAGAGTCCTGTTTGATTGCTAAGGTAACAGGGATAATCATGGACTATTTACCGATTAGTATATAAGAAAGTCCATAAATAAACTTTTTCAATTGTGTGGTAAATTTTACAGGTGGATGATACACTAGGTGTCTTTCACACACATGCAGTAGCTGGGCTCTTGGGTGGACTTCTAACTGGTCTTTTAGCAGAGCCAGAACTCTGTGACCTTATACTGCCAGTGAATACAAGAGGCGCATTTTATGGTGGAAATGGCGGGGTGCAATTCTTGAAGCAAATGGTTGCAGCCCTTTTTGTTATAGGTTGGAACATAGTGTCAACAACGCTAATCCTTCTGTTTATAAGGTTGTTTATACCATTGAGAATGCCGGAGGAGCAACTTGCAATCGGAGATGATGCAGTTCATGGAGAGGAAGCTTATGCTTTATGGGGTGATGGAGAAAAATATGACCCGTCTAAGCACGGTAGGATTACCTCCTTGTTTGGAGAGGAAACAACACAGTCTCCGTATGTCACTGGCGCAAGAGGTGTGACCATAAATTTGTAAGCTAGATGCCTGCATACACCAGCATACTTAGAGCATTTGATTTCTTTGTATATATTAGTCCATAGTCTGATTTGTACGTAGAATTTTGATGTTTCTAAATTGTGTTGCCTATTTCTAGAGTTGCATAACAGCTTAATTAATGCGAAAAGGAGGACAATAAGAGATGAACGGGGATGATTTTCAGAGAGAGATTATTTTTCTTGGTTATTATTATTTAGTTTATGAAATTAATAATTTTTTTTTTTTCTAGCCTGTTTAGGATTTTTATTGAGTTTACTTTATTTTTAAGTTTTCTAGTTTGTTTAGGTTGGCTTTTTAGCTTATTTAAAAAGTTATAAACCTTTTAGAAAAGTGGACTAATTGGAGTTATTTATTCAATAATAAAAATACGAATTAGAGTTTTATATGACAATGCTATTCAGTTTCAATTTTGTTTTTCTAACTTACTGTCTTTTTTTGTGTTTCTGTCTATATTAATTGGTATAATAGTCTAATGATCCCTTTCATTATTTGTTTGTTAAGTGTTGCTAATTAAGTAACCATGGTTGGAAGAGGCCATGGAATAAGATTTCTTTGTGTGGGAGGGGATGAGTAGGTTCCCTCTACGAAAGAGATGTCCATGAAATAATATGATATTTTCCTTAGTTAATTTTATGTTTTTTTATTTTTGTTTTTGTATTC
The DNA here is from genome assembly GCA_007827005.2 of Populus simonii. Taxonomy (NCBI): domain Eukaryota; kingdom Viridiplantae; phylum Streptophyta; class Magnoliopsida; order Malpighiales; family Salicaceae; genus Populus; species Populus simonii. The sequence goes on from CM017479.2 coordinate 2,202,596, forward strand.
TGTATTATAAAGTTTTTCTAGTTTTTTTTTTATTTAAAGAAAATAGTTTTCCTGCAAACCCTTGGGAAAAATTTACAAAATTAATGAGGAAAAATTTTACTAAGTGAGTGAAATGAATATTTAACTCGGAAGGTGATGATAGATGGGAGAAATTAAAATATATGTGTTTAGAGAATAAGAAAATAATTTCGAGAAATGATAAGGGAAATGGGGAATAAAAGTTAAGAAGAGAACTACATGAAAAAGTGTTAGTGTAAACCGCGATTAAAAATTGATAATGTTACCGTGAAACGATAATAAGTCTGTAGATGAAATAAATAATGAAAAAGAAAAAGAAAATGATCTCGTCTACACCACCAATTGGGTCTGCTATAAGGTCAAAATTAAAGAGGATAAAAAAAGAAGTTAATAGACTAAGTTTAGAGGTTTAGATTAAAAAGGGTCAAATCTGTCACACTAGACTTTTGGCTACTAATTCATCTGGATGAGAGAGAACAACGTGTTGGAAGTTGGGCTTGGAATCAGATTTGGGTTGTAATTCCAATATTATCCAGTTTAACAATATGAAGTATAATCTCGATCTGACCATTGGATCATACTGAACTTTTATGTGGAGCCTCCTGATATATTGTTATACCTCAGGTTAGAATTTTAAGGCAATTAGAGTTTGGCAAGGCCTTATAAAAATGTCGAAAGTTAGACTGAAATACAGGAAAATAAAACATGTGCAAAGTAAAGGGGTAAAAAAGACTTTAGCCAAAAACCCATCCCACCATCCTCTTTATATTCTGGCATGGCCTCTTGGAAAAGAGGAAAAGGAAGAAAAAATAAAGAAGCTAAGTTAAACACTAAAATCTTTGAAAGGGAGTATGAAATTAGATCCTATACAAAATTATGATTTAACACAAAATCTAGATTGGTTACAATTTCAAGCTCATTTTATCACCATGTAAGGAGTTCTAGACTTGATTATACAAGCTTAAATGAATATGAATGGAATTAATGCTTGATTTCATGAATTTGAGTTAGGATTATTGAATGAAAATTTGGAAAAAAAGTGAGATTGTTATATTGTTGTGATTGGGATGGAATAGAATGATAATGTTTTGGATTGATGAGCAATTGAAGAAGAAAATTAGGTGTTCTTCCATGGGTTAAAGCCGGCTATTAAAGGGAAACTTAGGGAGGTTTGGAAAGTTGATTTTCTTGTGTTATTAGATGTAGTATTGATTAGGGCTGAGCATTTTCGGTCCGGTCCGGTTTTGGACCAAAATAAACAACCAAACCGATTTTATTTTATTTTTATTTTTGAAACCGAACCAAAAACCGGTTCAAACTTATTCATTTTGGTTCGGTTCGGTTCGATTTTTTCCCCTTCCAAACCGTTTCAAACCTAAATTTTTATACTTGCTTCCATTTTCCAAAAAAATCAACTCCAATTTTCGTTTTGTTCTCCTTGTCCAAAAGTTAAACCCAGCAAAAAAATACACAAAACAAAAGGATTTGACTGCCAAAAAACAAAGAGAAAATCAAAAGTTATTGAAATGTAAAATCATCAAAAAGCATGGAGGAGAAGAATACAGATTTGAGAGATGAGAGACAAGAAAAGCATCGATAGCATTGATACAGAAACTGTTGAGAGTGCAAAGTTTTTCGATCTTGGTTTCTCTGAAATCCCAAGAAAACCCTTTCATGGTAAGCAAAACGGGTGCGGGGATGTTTGGTGGTAGTTGTGTTGGTATTGATTCAAGTAAACTAGTAGTAGGCTCTCGTTATTGTATGATTGCCTCCAATTCGTCAATGAAATCTAGGTCCAATCATTTGAATTCTCTCATGGAATCTAATAGTCAGGATTCATCACTAATTGATTTGAAGCTAGGGAGAGACCAAAGATGCCAAAAAAGAAAGGAAAGCAAAGCGGAGAGGACAAAAGCCAGCACACACTCAGACAGGAGAGCCCAACGAGAGGGAACAGGTAAGAATGGCAAAGATGCACAGGATAATAGGTTTTTTGAAAGAGAGATTTTTGCTATCTAAGGAGAAGAAGACAGATTTGAGAGTGAGAGATAGAGAGCATGGAGAGAGGCGGCTGGGAATGTTGAAATTTAGGGTTAGAAGAAAATATATTATTTATACTTGTTTTAGAGGGAAGGGGCGGCTATGTGAACTGTAATCTGCTAGGGTTAATGGGTAGAAAGCGTTTTTTATATCTAAACCGAACCAGTTTGGTTCAGTTCGGGTTGTCCGGTTTAAGCATTACAAAACCGGAAACCGAACCGAACCGAATATTTTTCTAAATATTCTAATCGGTTTTTGTTTTCGGTTCGGTTTTTTCGGTTATGTTTTTTCCAGTTTTCTCGGTTTAATCGGTTTTTAGTTTTCTTGCTCACCCCTAGTATTGATTATATGAATACTTGAGAATTATTTATATTGTGCTTGAGTTATGTTTTGATGTTGAAAAGGTATAGGTATAGTTAAAATTTATGTGAAAGGGTAATTATTTTATAGTACCCTCTAAGTGTTTGATGAAGTGAGTGCAAGTAATTGGAAATGAATTTAAATGGGATTTTTGGTATGTTGGGTGAGAATAAAGAAATTATTTATGATTACAATTTAAGCACCTTAGACATTATGGATATAAATTAATATAGTGAAATCATGTTAATTCAAGAGAGATCATAGGAGTAGGATCTTAGGCAGGTGGAACAGAACCATCTCAAGTAGTAGGTAGGTGTTCTTTACTACACTTAAATTTTAAAATTATTTATTGTTTAATTTCAATATTTCTGGTTATTGGATGTGTTATCATTATTGTGAAAGAAGAAATAAAGTAGATGATAATGATGTGAATTATTGATAATTGAAAAAGTTTGTTGGATTTATTGGCATCTGTGAAAGGATAACTGAATTGTTGACAATCAGAAAGATTGTTGGATTTATTGAAATTCATGGAAGGATTGCCAGATTGATGACAATTAGAAGGATTGTTGGATTTATTGGCATTCATGAAGGAATTACTAGATTGTTGACAATTAGAAAGATTGTCGAATTTATTAGCATCTATGAGGGAATTGCTGGATTGTTGACCATCGAAAGGATTGTCGAATTTATTAGTATTCGTGTGAGGATAGCAAACTAGTAATAATAGGTGTCATAGAGTTTAACTTGGTTGATCAAGTCGTGGGTGTCACGAAATCGACTAAGTCAACTCCCATTTAGTTTGACATGAAACTCGGCTCGAACTAGGTCCTAGATTGGTGGTCACTAGGTTGACTTGCTGGGGAGGTCAACCCGGGTTTAGTAACATTGCTTCCAAGGAAGCTGCCAACATGAACCATAGGACTAAGACAAAAAAAAAAATCATCATATTAACATTAAGATTAAGGTTCCAAAACTGAAACATAGCGTGGAGAATGACACCCAATGATGGATTATTTATTTGGGAGTGTGGTATTTTTTATTTTTAAAAAAACATGTTTATCTTGAAAAGGCATTAAATTAATATTATTTTTAATATTTTTCATGATTTTGATATATTAATGTCAAAAAAATTATTTTAATATATTTTCAAGTGAAAAGAACTTTTAAAAAATATTATGCATCACAATACTAAACACGCACTTAAGACAGCGGCTCTCTTAGTCCATCGAAATTAGCCTATGTATGTACACACATACGTATATGTATGTACAACAAGATCCCAAAAAAGAAATTGTCAAACATATTTTCACACCATGTCGACCTGCTAACCTCTCACCAATGACAATTACATCTATGTTTCATGTGCAAATTTTTCCACATGCAAACACCAGCATCTCCGGTGCATCAGGAAAAACATAGTTACTAGAGCCCACATCATCGTTGACTCCACATGTCTTCGTTTACTTGGCCTTGATCTGAGATTCTTCCACAATGTTAAAGATTCTGTTCATGACCAATGTAAGCATCCTATGCTACAACAGCATGGGAGTTTCCCATGATTGGGCGAGCACCATTGTTCTTCCAGTTTCCGGCCCATCTAAACATGTCTTCCCTGACTTGGTGGTGTAAATGAACTTCGTTGATCTCTCACCGGATGGACCAAGACGGCAGGAAGACAGGAAGAGTTCCCATCAAATAATCTCTTAATGGCTCTGGCTGGGGGTGGTATTTTTTGGAGGAAATTCGTTTACCGCCGGATTCCTCCCTTGCATCACACATCTGTGCAGCCACCAGTATCCTTGTCTGGACCTGCTGGGATGTCCTCTTTTTCAAAAAGCCGTCTGTGATTGGAGCCATTCAAGGAATGATAACAGGGTTGGTGCGCAAAACTCCAGCTGCAGGGGAGGACCCTTCCGATTAAAAATCTAAATTGATCAAACCTTCATCTATACTAGCTCACTCTTCATCGCCAATTTCCTTCCACATGTCTTGTTCAGGGCTGTGCAGCACTGGTGATGGGTATAACATCTGGAACCATACCCTAGTACACCATGATGCGTCTGAGCAAGAAGCTGCCACTGCTGCAGAAAGTTGATGATACCCTAGGTGAAGAAACCTATGCTCTAGTTGGACAAAGACAGGGAAGAATCTACAAATAATAGTGGCAACCTTGATGGTGTTGAGCTCCAGCGTCCCTGGGTTTAATTTGAGAAAGGAAGCAGTACCCACAATATCAGTTGTCACGGACAAATATTAAACCATGAAATAGAAATTCGAGTCTGTAAGAATCTTCAAAAATTGATGGATCTTCAAGCAACTGTAAGTCCTTTAAGTTCTAAAGTTTCTAAGCCGAGAAACCAAAAAAAAAAAAATGAAAGCTTATAATTAAGTAGCAAAATCAAGGATACAATGTTTACTAAATGTTAAATATTATATATCACACATTTCTGGAGACTGGAATAATCAAGGAGGTTGTTGTAAACTATTCAAGCCTTTCCCAATCCTGAGTAATTCTTGTTGAAGATGGGATTGAGGGTGGGGGACTTGAGCTTCCCGATTCAGAGTCGAAGGTCTCCCACTCTGTTGCCACTGACGCATTGCCACTATTGCCCAATGGCTTGGGATTTCTTGCCTTCAGGTTGTCTAATATCTCATGGAAATTCTGGACACGACGAACCTGTTGAAGGGAGCTATTAGTTGATGCAACAGCATTTAGGACAAATGCAAACCTCAATTGTAAATCTAAAAGGCTAGTTAATGAGAACGATATATATATATATATACATATATATATACACACACACTAACGCATAAAGGTTAGATCACTGTGTTTCATGGTCTTAAAGGAGGGAGGGGCCAGGACATGCAAAATAATTTATAAAAGAGAATGCATGCGGTCCAAAGAAGTAGAGAACAAGCATGCACTGATACGTTACAAGGCCTACTGCAATTATGACATTACTCACATCAGAGAATGTGGTAAATCAGAAAAATCAAGAAAGTTTCAGAGACTTTTGGAAGAGAAGCTGCCGTGAAGTAGAAGATGATTATACACCTTTAAACAAATAACCCTTCCACCACACACAAACAGAGAAAAAACTAGAGTGAGGGATTTTTTTAGTAAGAAAGAGGTTTGTTTTAGGCCCAGAAACAGTTCTATACATGCTTCCATCCCACAAATCCCTGCACCACAAGGTCCTTTATGTAATCAGTACCAAGACTTAGAAGCCCTATGTACTTTACCAGAGCAAGAGTTCAACATTATTGTCTCTAGCACGCTAATCCATAGCCAGCACTACTTTCCTCCATTATTCATCAGCTTTGGTGGCATGGGCAACTTAACATTTTAAAACCACCAATGCTCTTGAAAATGTAACCCAGCATGCAAAACATATGGATTTACAACTCAAATGACAGGGAGCATTTTAATGTGACACAAGGATCGCAAACCCATAAACTTGATAGTGATTAGCAATTCAACATGTAAACAGAAAAGAAAAGAGAAAAGAAAAGAAAGAATAGGTTAGACCCTCCACCCCAACCCCCCACCCCAACAACTGCCCTGGTTTTTTTCTAACACAGTCTCTGTTTTTCCTTCTTTTTTTTTATGTTCTCTGCCTCTCTCTATCTATATACCACCTCTACTTCCACTCTTTGTTTCTTCAAATCGAATAATGACAAATGGAGATATATTGAACAGAGAAAAGAAATTATCTGGGTTCATGGTTTTTCTCTAAGCATTAAGCTATATATAATTCAATTTTATTGAGCTATTAGAAACTAATTCGGCACTACTTTGTTTCTCTTTCTAGCAAGCACGATTTTTTAACAAATCATTATTTAATCGGAGTTTTGAGAATCTTGCACTGGTCTTTAATTCTGAATTCTTTGGAATCATTATGTTTACTACTGATTTCTTTAACCAATCTTTGTTTTCTTTACTAATTTTAATGTTCATAGTACAATTTATATTGTTCACAAACAACAGACATGACAAAATCAAGCATCTTATTATTAAAATAAAGTAATTGGTTGAGAAAGAAAACTCAATCTATATGAGACCTATGTATTCCAACTCCTACATTTTAATCATAACTTGCACAAATTTTGAAGTTAATTTCGCATCTACATTTTGTTTATGACCATTTCATGCACATCTATCCCTCACGTAAAATACAGAATTCTACAATTGGAGTTTACAAACTGAGATTATAGACCTTCAGGCGACAGATAAAAATGAGTTTCTAAGAACATTGAATCTCGAGTTTATCAGATAGAAAATCTTCCATCTTCAATATAGCATGCACATGCTACACTCAGGAGCACTTACTAGTTAAAACTCAAACAAAGCACAATTCATCTACTCGACAATGCGACAAGCAGATATAGAGAAAATCAAGTTCAACAACACAAACACAAACCTCAGCCTTTCGCTGCACCCGTGCTTCCCCTTCCGCCTCAATAGCATCCAATTTCAGCAACTGCCTCATGAGCAACTCCGAAAAAACACCAAATTCATCCTCCGAAACCCTAGTCCCGCCACTCACAGCCACTTCCAAAGCACCCACCTAAAAATCCAAAACACACAAAAATCACCACAACAATTAACAATAACAATAAAAAATCACAGCACATGCACAACTAACAATAACTCACTCTTTCCGCAAGCTTATCAATCTCCTTCCTCGTTTCGTCAATAGCTCGAAAGGCCTTCGACATCTCCTTATCGTTTCCCTTCACCTCCTCCACATTTTCCTGCATTGTCCCCGTTGATGTGTCCTCGACTTCCTTCATCTCCTTCCTCACCACATCCTCCAAAACCAAAATCTTGGAGTTATCCCTCATGCCTGCCTCCTGCAAATTCTCTCCGTCCTCTTTTTCGTTTCCTCTGAACAAAATCCTCTGCTTTTCCGATTCCAAACCGGTTTGCTGTTCGATTACTTTTTTAACATGCCCTAATTAAAAGGAAATTTATTTAATTATCACTCCAAAATCTTCTAAATTAAAGCATTTTAATGGAGAAAATAAATATTAATAAAAATAAAAATGGAGAAAAATAGGAGAAATTACCGAAAGTGGAATGAGCAGGGACATGGAGTTCGAGGTGGGAGGGACCGTGAGAGACGTTGATTTTGATCAAGTTATGATTAAACTGTCTCCCTCCATGATTAATTTCTTCATTTTTTGAACTCATTGAATTAATTATAAAAAATTAATTAAGCAGGAAAGGACGGAGGCCTTTTTTTTTTCTCAATACTGGGGGAAGAGAAACGGTTGGTCGGTTTCAATGGATGGAGACTCCGTCCGAAGAGATTTTTTTATATATAAATGAATAAATATTTTTGCATTCGAGATACATATTTAGTACATATACTTTTGATTTTTTCAGATAAGTACCTACTGCACCTTATTTTAATACCCAAAATATTCTATACTAGCTAACTATTTAACGTACGCTCTGCCACGAGTTATAAAGTTTATTTCAAAAAATATATTGAATATACATGCTATTCTTATGTGTTTTTAATATAAAAAAAATAAAATATAAATCAAAAAATCTGTATAAATATCTAATTGAATAAATTGATAATCATCTCTATAAATAAACAGAAAAAAAAATCATTAACAATAATTAAAAGAGAAATTAGAAAAATTAAAAGATAAATATAGATCAAGAAATTTAATCACACGAAATGAGAAATTTATTTGGTTGTGTTTACTGAACTTATTTATTTAAATCGGTAAAAGATAATAGAAATAAAAACACAAATGAAACTAGTTAAATAAAGTAATAAACCTATGCTCTAAAAAAAATTACGCAAGGCCAAACATATTAGGAATATTATTTTAAAATAATTATTTTTTATTTTGAAAAATAATGTTCATTTGTATAAAACAAGAAAAATATTTAGATGAATTAGACTAATATCTTCAAAAATTGAATAAAAAAATAATTAAAAAAATATATATATTAAAAAATTACTTAAAAACATATGACCTAAATCATAAGACTGAGATAAACTCATAGAAAATAAATTGAAGATAATCAAAAAAATCAATATTTTAAAAAAAACTAATGTATAATGATAATACTGTAAAGGAAAATGAGAAGAAAAAGAGGGGGGGGGGGGGGTGATCCAGGTTATTAGATCGGAAGCAATACAAATAAAAAAAATATGAAGCTCAATTCCTAACAAATCAAATGTTGAAAGATGAAATCGGGAAAAAAAATCAATTAAACAAAAGGATCTAAAAAAATTATAATGAAAAGAATGAGGGTGAGAATCAAAATAAAAAATAAATTAGAGGACAAACTAAAATTTTTAGTTGGAGGATTAAATTGAAACAAAAAATAACCTTGACAAAAGGAGAAACAAATAAAAAGAAAGAAGGTCAAATTGAAAAAAATAGAACAATATAAACTTTGATTGAAGAATAAAATTCAAAATCAGTAAAACTTTAACAAAAGAGTTAAGGAAAAAAATAAAAAAATAATAAGGACCAAAATAAAAAAAATAACATATGAGAAATTGTAATTGAATGACTAAATTAAAAACAAACAAAACTTTTATAAAATGGATAAGAATAAAAATAAGAAATCAAAAAAATGAGGATTGAAATTGAAATACCAAAAACAAAAAGGACTAATGTGTATTTTTCCTAGCATGAGAGAGAAAATAAAGGGGAAAAAAAACAGTTACCGATAATAAACCGCACATCATTCGCCATCACGCACCATACCAAGAGAAAGAGCACATGTCAGCGCATCCAAAGATATAATAGAAGGTCAAGTTTGGTCATCGAGTGGCGTCTCACGCGCTACTCGAATGATGTGAATGTCACTCATGCGTTAGCGTGTAAGGAGCATGCACTAGTAGATTTTCAGGAAATAAAAACCAAGACACCCCTCATTACAATGAAAATTACAAATAAACTCGTATGAAATGACAAAAAAAAACCCTAAATGCATATCTTATTTTTTGTCTTTCTAAGGGCAAAGTCATATTTCAATTGTAGCCTTAGAAGGGAAAAACAAAAAAAAAATAATTGGTCAACAGCTCTATTTTTTTTTATCTGGAGTAAAAAAATATGTTTACTATTTTAAAGTTTTTAAAAAGATAAAAAAAAAAAAATTGGTTAACAGTTTTAAATTTTGTTAAATTTGAGGATAAAATTATATTTTTACTATACAAAAAATTTAAAAAATACTAACATAAGCCCAAACAATTTTTTAATAACTAATGAGCCTCTAGAAAAAAAACCAAACTACATTTATCACAAAAACTTCTATTATTTCCACTTAAAGATAAAATAATAATTTCACTATAATAGTTCATTCATGTTAATTAGAATTTGTAATTATCCTCCTACAAATTGATTCAAAATTGCATCAATTAAATTTTAATTTGTGAATCCATTGGATAAAAAATAATGGTGAAATATTAAACATAAAGAGGAAAAAAATTTTAAATATAAAATATATTATTTCAAGTGATAAAAGATGTGACAGTGGCATTTTGCTTTATGCAAGAGAAGTGGATGAAAGCAATAATTATTTTTTAAAATATTTTTTATTTAAAAATATATTAAAATAATATATTTTTTATTTTTTAATAAAGGGTTGTTTATTTTCATAAACATCAAAATAATTTAAAAATACTAAAAAAATTAATTTAAAACAAAAAATAAAATTTTTAAAAACTCAAACTAAAAATGTTTTGTTAAACAACCCTAAGAGATTTGAGTGGTGGCACAACCCCTATATTCCTTTAATGATGGCAATTAGATCCTTGTTTGTATCATGGTTGACACTTTTATTTTTTATTAATATGGGTATCGAGTCAGTTTGCGTGCATCTCGATTAATTCCACGGACTTTGAAGTTAACGATCATATAAGTTTACAGTGGTTCTGAGGTTTGTGAGACTTAAACTAATAACCTCTAGAAAAATAAAAAATAAAAACTTAAAACTTAATCAGTTAAACTATACCCGTGACACTGTACACAGAGGGAGGTAGAGAGAATCCTTTACTATAATTCCAATTGGACTGTCATGTGAAATTCGAATTAGGCAGACCAATCAACCTGATAAAAAAAGGATGGAGGATGACGGAAATCGAGGAATCGACGGCAAACATATGATATGGGTTTTCTTTTATTATTATAGGGTTTTTATCTTTCCAGCATCCATGAGTTCTTGCTAGCAAAATTATAAAACCCGGATAAAATGATCTGAAATCTTAAGCCACCTAGCTCTTCGCCTAAGAAAAGTTTCAAAAAATACAATTGACTAAATTTTTTTAACATGATTTAATATAATCCTTATGAAAACTCCATTTAATTTTTTTTAAGAAAAAATCTTTAAAATAATATTACTTTAATTTTTTCAAAAATATAACCCTTGACATCGTTGCAAAAGAAAAAAAAAAGCCATACGTTAGGCAATCATGGAATTCGAAGAGACCAGTCAATAAAAACAGGCATTCGTAAGCAATACCTTATTCTCCCCGAGGGTACCTCAGAATATAGTACATGACAATCTTAACAGCTTGTAATAAGAAATGTGATCAAAGAAAAGCTCAAAATGAGAAGAAGCTTCTAATGCAAACAAGGTTCTTGAAATCACTGCTGTAAGAACAATCCCAAACCATACGAGAACAGCCAAGAGCATTAAAAGACATCATCAAGAGTAGCTGACATTGCAGCAGAAGGCTTCTTTATCGTTTCCTGCGACTTTCATCCCTTTCACTACTCCTGCGTCGCTTCCTGTGTCTTTCATCCCTTTCACTGCTCCTGTGTCGCTTCTTGTGTCTTTCATCCCTTTCACTACTCCTGTGTCGCTTCCTACGTCTTTCATCCTCATCAGAACTTGGTGAATCTGACTCTGATTCGGAACTGCTGGAATCTGAATCGGATGAACCAGAACTTTCAGATTCGTCATCTGACCCAGATTCTGATTCTGGCAATTGTTCTTGTTGTTGCATGATCATCCTAGGCATATTCTTCAAGTACTCGCGCAAATTTTCTGTTATACCACCAAGCCCAATTGATGTGAAGAAGTTGATGGCAAACCTTGTGTTCTTGGGGTTATCTTTTGGAAAAATTGAATCAAATGAGTCTCGCATGGTTGGATCTGTGAGGCGCTCATTCAGTGTTCGTATACCAAGATGCTCTGACAATTCCTGCACCAGACATCACAACAATGAAATCAGTAACTTAATGAAAAGGAAAAGTTCCGTACATGTACCATAATGTTCAATTAAAGAATATTTCCTTTAGCCTTTATTTATCCGTTAAATGCTTTCTGAACAAAAAAAATAACTTGCAAGGTAGAACATTTGCATTGCCAACTGACATTTCCTCGATGGTTGGTTATATCACCAGGGTCATCAGTTATTTGAAGGCAGTTCACAGAAAACAAGGTTCTTGATCAAATTTATGCAGCAGCTTGTGAGAGTAGCTAACATTTAACATTATGCAAACCAACACACTGCATTGTCCCATCTTGTAGATGGAAACCCAGATGCACAATATTGCAAAACTTAAAACTAAGGAAACAGAAACAACCAAGAATGATATAAAAGTAGGTCTCTCTAATTACCTGGAAGAGAATCTTGATAAAAATACGGGAAGAAGAAGTTGTATCCTCCTCAGTCAATCGTATGTAGGCTAAAACATGCCAAGGCAATGCATCAGTGCCAAGTAAATGGGCAAAAAACTTGGCCACATTGCGCAGCTTATTTGTTTCAAGACGATGAATCATCGAGTACTGTTGAACAAAGGACTTCTCAAAATTTTCCTGATGCACTTTGTTGATCATACAGAACCGCTGCCCCAAAAGACCGTAATAACGAAGATATGTCCTCTCTTGACTGCAGCATTCCAATAGCATAATGCACAGCTCCATCTACACAAACCAAATGAAGAAAATGACTAAAGTACAACAAAATCCAACATAATAGAACTGACAAGTTTGTGTTTCTTGAAAAGAAACAAAAATCTAAGTCATTAATTCTTAAGTGTGGCTAGAATTTATATCTTTCTATAACCAATGTAAAAGCCCATGAAACAGATCTCAGCAGTGGATGATGGAGTGAAAAGTGACTTGTTTCAGCCAAATTATGAATAGTCAAAGACTGCTTTGTTGATTTTACACGGATTATAATTAACAACATTGAAACTCAGGGACTTGGAGATAAATAATAAAAAATATGAAGCAAAAGCTTAAGCAGGAAATCTAGCACACATACAGGAAAATGAAAAATAAAAACATACTTTAAGACAGAAAATCAATCAACTGGCCAGCATAATACAATGCATTAAGCTAGAAATACTCAAATAGTGCCCAAGCAACCAGAAAAAAGAAAAATGTACCCTACTAATTTACCCATAGATAATCACGGAACTCAGCTTCAGCAACATCAAATTGCAGCACCAGCTACAGTAACTTGAAAATGCTGTCCTAGAAAACTATTGGATCCACCAAATATATAACACCTCTCAAGATTATTGCACTAACGGGACCAAATCACAAACATTGACAGTTACCAAAATAGTTCTAAATTAGTGGAAAGCCAGTAACACAAGGAAATGAATTGCAAATATGCCATTGAGTCAGAGTTTTTATGGCTCACCTCTTGTCCCGGCTCTAGTTTAATTTTCAGTAGTTTGTGGCCAGCCTCCTCAAAATCTACACTGGACATGATTGTCAGATAGATTGTTCTCCGAAGGTTTATAAGGTTTGTTTCTGTCTGATCATCTATTCGCATCTGCTCTTCATCTTCTTCCTCGGATTCATCTTCGTCATCGTCATCCTCCTCATCACCAGAAGCTGCATCGGAACCATCTTCGTCCTCAGACTCCTCACCAAGAAGGCTTTTCTTCAATTCTTCATAGCGCTTCTCATTCTCCAGGAAATTAGGATCTGGTTTGAAGACATCTGAAGAAGAACAAACAAAAAAGATTAACAACCATATATATACAAGAATAGATAATCAATCAATCTGTGAAAGACAACTCAGTGTCCTGGACATACCAAGAGTGATCTCTGCAACTATGTCCTCTGAAAGAGATATCTCATGAGTTAACTGGTCTTCCTGGTCTACAAGGTCCAATTCTGGACGAACAGCAGGGTACCCCTGCAAATGAAATTCACCGAAAGGTTGTTCAGCCCACACTTGCCTTATTGAACAATGAACATATATTCTGGTGAATAATATGTCACATAAAAATATAAGACACAAGAATGCACCTGAAATTTGGCTTTTCTTATAGCAAAAAGGCCTTCAATTAAAAATTGAACCCTCTTGTCTATCTCTCCTTCATGAAGAATTCCACGAAATCGCTCAAAAGCTCCTGAAAAATCACAACACCATAAATAAAAGACTGTAAAAGAGATAAAGGAATGTCATACAACCAGATGCATTTCCTCCCAAAAAAAAATGTTTAAAGCAAACCATTAATGGCAAACCCATCAAACAATAAGAACCAAAATTCCAAGGCGTTGAATACCCAACACAAAATAAGCCACTAAAGCTCCAAACCATATGTTTTCTTAAATAGAACAACAAACTTCAACATGTAATTTTCAGCTGAAAGAAACAACTTTGCACTATTACCCAATTCATTATCAATCCAGTTCACATGTCATTGGTAAAGCTACTGGCCACTATGAATGTGGAATGGAGGTACAGGATGCATCCATAGGTTGGTATGATCATGCTGTTATCTAACCTAGGTCAGTATAAAATGAAAACAATGTATAGTTCTAATACAGATGTTATAGTTGTGCCAGAAACCTTACGTATAACTAAGAAATCTAAGGGAGAAGGGAAAGATTCCTTCAAAAAATGTTCATTCTGTAAACAAGAAGAGAATTAGTTTTAAACATATTGATATCTTGCCTGTGTCTAAAAAGAGTTATATTAGGAAAGGAGGTCCATGGCACCTATAGAAATGATAAGCAAGCATGATGTCCCTTTTATATAACTTTACATTTCAAAACCTAAAAATAAATGGAACATCATTCCAAATACAGTGAAAATATTAGTCAAATCCTCTGATGGATTGGTGAATGAAAACAAACCACTGTCAATTGCAGACAGGGATCCCTGAGTTCCACTAACATGCCAACTAAGAGACAGGGTAACCTAATTACAAATATAATCACAAGATGACGACTAAAAAATCCTAAGAAGAGAGCTATATAGTCCCTAGTCAAATCAGCATATTAAAAGAATTATGAACAAATGCATATACAAGCAGAGCAGTATTTTTACCATCTAAGCCTTTTGGCGACACATCCTGAAGCATTGATCCACATTCTGTGACAAACCCCACAGCCACCTCAACACTGTCGTCAGTGGGATTTTCCAGCAAAACAGCTAGGAGTTCTAGAGCAATAATCTCATGAGCTACTTGCTGGTTTACAAGATGTGCTATAAATTTAACAGCAGCTAGCAACTGAGGCTGTAAATATAATAAACAGGTGAAGACAATCAAAAGCAACTCAAAGTATTAACAAATGTTCACAAAAGCAAAAATCCTCCCAGTGAAGTGAGTAGGTGCAGACACATACCTTGTCATTCCGTTTGAAGGCTCTCTTTAGCTGCAGAACTATCCTTCTCAACAGAAGATCACCCACCTCAGGGAACTTGGTGTTGACAACAGCAACCAGTGCAGCAAAAACATCAGTGAATCTTGAAGATGCCATCTGTGACTTCATACACGACCGGCAAAAAAGTCCCCTTCCCCGTATCAAATTCTCCGAAAACAGTTCTGGGATGATATTCTTTATATTAGAAGCATTAACCTTGTTCACAAGTCCATTAATACTCTTACGCAGTGCATCCCAAGTCAGCCTTTGGTACTCAGTACTACTTTTGTCTTCAACCTCTTTCATCATCCTCGCCAACCTAAATGGAGGAATATAAACCCCACCGGTCTTACCCAAAATCGAAGCATCGGCACCCCCATTTCCTTTTTCCGCTGCCATTTCTCTCATAGGTTTCGACTCTTCAGCAGCCCTGCTACGACCCTCCTCGTTCTCCTTCAAATTCTCTGCTTCTTTTCCCATTTTATTCCTCTCCTTACCTCTCCCGTTCCTTCTATCACCACCATCATCGTAATCTCTATCTATACGCCTCCTATCCCTATTCCTATCTTGCTCCGATTTTGTTCTCACCCCACTATCATCCTCATCATCTAAAGCCCGATGCCTTTCATGCCTGTCCCTCCTTCTATAACTATCCTCAATTTCTCTCCTTCTATGCCCATTCTCAAACCGATCATTTCTCTCTCTTTCTCTCCTCTCCCTCTTCTTCCTCCTATCATCCTCTTCATCAGAACTCCTACTAACCCTTTCCTTTTCCTTCTCCTTCTCCCGATTCTCTCGCCGCCCCTCATGACTTCTATTTTTCTCCACCAACTCTCCTTCTTCCTCAGAACTCTCCCTAACTTCCTTCCTCTCTCGGCTAAATCTCTCCTCATCTCTAGCCCTATCGATAAGCTTACTCCTTTCACCGCGCTTATCATGTTTTTTCTCTAATGATTCATCACTTCCAGCCCTATCGCGACGCCTACTACGTTCGTCGCGCTTATCCTGTCTCTTATTATCTAACGATTCATCACTCTCATCTCCACGGCCGCCCCGAATACGATGACTGTCTGATTTTGAATCTCTTTTACCATCACGAAGACGACGTCTGTCTCTCTCTTCATCACTAGATTCACGGCTGCTGCTGCTGTATCTTCTCGGCATAATTGAAATTCAAACCCTAATTGAATCTTAAAACTATACTAATCCTTCAGCCAATTAATAAAAACCTAAAGCTGTTAAGAGTAATTTACTTCAGCGTACCTTAAATCACAAACTGCGGAGAGAGGGAGACGGTGGTGAGATGTGAAGGAGATCGACGAGGAGAGAGTTGGCTGTTTTTTTGAAAAAGAGAGAGAGAGAGGGATCGAGTGGCGGTATGGTATTTTTATTGAGATGTCCAAACAAACCCTTGAGGGGACACTGGTTGTGGCATAATTGGCATTCCTGATGAAATCGTCCCTAGACTCCCTACTTAAACGATTGGCCGCCCTAGGATGAGAGCGAAATTTTCATAAACGTAAAAAAAAAATTATGCAAGTGGCTGGATTTTTTTTAACATGTTCATTAATTAAACGTAATCCAACAATTCAAATTTAAAAACTCAGGACTCACTATAAAATCTTTGAAAATTATATGAATATAAATAGTTGATTTAACTTATTTTTAAAAAATAACAAAAAAAATTTAACAAACAGACAAAAAAATAACTCAAATGATTGATGAAACCATAGTTTGACTTCAAAAAAAATATTTTAAAAAAATATTTTTAAAAATATTAAAATGTAAAAATATTATATCAATCCAAATCAATTCAAGTTAACCCATCAAAAATATGACCTGAGCCTTGGATTCCTCTAGCTTCAATAATATTTTTTTTATTTAATTATACGATAATAAAATATAAATATCAATTCAAAATTAAATAAATATTAAAAAGATGAGATTAAAAAAATTAAAAATTCAATTTTAAAAATAAAATTATAAAATAAAATAAAAGGCAAAGGTTAGATATGCGGGCCTAGATAAGCCAACTTCTTATGCTATGAAAACATTATAGGTGCTCGTGTCTAAAGTAGACCCACCCGCCTTGCCATATTTTTTTTTAGGGGTGAATAACGCTTTATTTTTTAAAAATATAATCACATCTAATTAAATTATAGAATAATTCAATTAAAATAAATAAAAATTTAAAAACATAACAAAAAAGATTTAGAAGCTTCATTATTCATGTAAATAGTAAGCACCTAGGGTTATATCCCATATTTTTTTAGTTTATAGGTGATATGTTTTAATTTAATATTTTATTGAGGAAATTGTTTTACTTTGGATGATAATTTTTTTTTTGTATTTTGGGAATTGTTTTTATCTTATTGTTGATTATTAATTAATTATTTTTCAAATCTTTTTTTTTCCTTCAAAAATTGGGGTAAAATTAATTGCAATGTGCTTTTAGATTTTAGATCAAATATGTATTTAAAATTACGCTATTATTTCTAAAATAAAATTAAGAATCTATTCTTAAAGTATATTGATTTAATTTCTTAAAAAAAAGAGACATTAATCATTTAAAAAAAAACATTACATAAAGTAAAACTTACCTATCTTTTAACAAAAAGTAAATTCCTAAAGAAGGAGAAGGAAAACATTGATTGAATAAGAAATTCCCAAAGGGATAAATTTTAAATAGTAAGAGTAAAATAATTGAAAATATATGTTTAGTTTAAATCCTAAAGTATATGATAAATATTTATTTCCCGTAATAATGTATGGAAAACCAAAAAAAAAAAAAATTACTTTTCATAATCTCAACACAACCGAATAACAAAAACTTATATATATTAAATTATTTAAAAAACAAAAAAACAATGGTGTGTATAAGATCAGGGCTTGCACTCATGGGTATGAGAACTATGCCGTATGCACATGGGCTAGATATGCACATGCTAGCATCAGTAGTGCCAGGGGTGAGTAAAAAAACTGAAAAACCGATTAAACCAAGAAAATCAGAAAAAAATAACTAAAAAAACCAAACTGAAAAAAAACCGATTAAAATTTTGAAAAAATTGGCCAGTTCGGTTCGGTTCGGTTTCGGTTTTATAAGCAGAAAACCAAAAAAACCAAACCGAAACCGAAAAAACGGAAAAAAACATAGCAAAACCTGAAAACTGAGCCAAACTGCAAAAAAACGGAGCCAAACCGAAAAAAACCAAGCCAAAACCAGAAAAACCGAGCCAAAATTGAGAAAACAGGAAAAACTGAGCCAAACCGGTTTTTGCCCTTAAAAAACCAAACCGAACTGAAACCGGTCGGTTTGACCCGGTTTCGGTTTAAAAAAAAAATCAATTTAATTATTTTTTTTGATAAAAATTGAACCGAACAGAAAATAATTAGTGCTTTATATTTCTCTGTCCTCCAGCATCAGGGATCAAACCTTGATATTAATTAGTGAGACTGGAAACTGAAGTAAATGCTCTAAGTTGTTCATGCACAAGCAAACTGCTTTGCAATTCATCAAAGGTGAGAGTGTTTATATCTTTAGATTTCTTAATTGAACACACAGCATAATCAAATTTGAGAGTCAAGGATCTCAAAATTCTCTCGTCTCCTAAAGTCTCACTGTTTTCCTTCATCTTATTGATTATTGTAAGGGTTCGAGCAATATATTCATTCACTGGTATGGTAAGAGTTCGAGCAATATATTCATTTACAGTTTCTCGTGCCTTCACGTGGAGAACTTCAAACTCCTTCCAAAGAGCTTGCGATTGTGCACATTTAACTCGCGTGGTACCTTGATATTTCTGCCTCAAAAAGACCCAGATACTCTTTGTTGTGTCTTCGTTGAGGATAGTCTCAAGAATGGGACGATAAATTGCTTGAAAGAGGTAATTCTTTGCCTTCAGGCCTTCAAGGTTAGATCTTCAATAGCTTTCTTTTTTCCGAGTGTGAGCACTACTGCAGGAATACCATCCTCTATCAAGTTCCAGAACTCCTTTAATCTCGGAAAGTCCTCCATGAGCATCGACCATTGTTCATAATGCCCATCAAATAAGAACTACTGCTTTCTGTCATCATATTCTCACTGCTACAGCCTACACGTTTGGGCTCTAATACCAGATGTAAGAAATAATTGATTCTTGTGAAGGATAAGCAAATTTGAAAAGGCTATCTTATTGAACTGAAACAATGAGTTGGCTATTAATAGCCTTACAAGAAACTTGAAACAGAAATATAACAACCCACGTCAAACAATCTCTAAGGCAGTGGTTACTGGCTAGAGAATAGGTCAATCTAAGCAATCGTAAACTACTGCCAACACAACATTTCAAAATAACTAAACAACTTTAACACAGATAATCTAAGACTTGATCTTGGTCGGGAAGGAGTTGTGTGACTGAATCTGGCCATGGAAAATCTGAGAACTGATATACTGGCTTAGGGGAGTACTGGAGCTTCGTAGCCTCTATAGAATGAGTCCAAACTCCTCCAATCTTGTTTCTTGAATGACAACCAAATTCATGGGCTTAAATTAAAACATTGTGATCAGCCACCTTCTCCCCAACGAAGATACAAGACTTTGGCTTGCAATACACAAAGGATCAAAATCTGCACTTCAAGACTGCTTTTCCTAGTACATGCCCTTGAACTGCCTCCTCCAGCTTCTCCTTTGTCACCTGCATCTCATCCACCATAAATTAACAGAACCTAAGAAACTAAAAAAAATGGAAATACCAGTTAATTAAATATGTACGCACCTTGTTTCCTAGATGCAATTCATCATCCAAAGCGTAGAGCTTGAACTCAAACCTATGTCCGTGTTTTGGCAGGACAGGTCCACGCCATCCAGGAAGCTTCCAGCCATTAACCCCTTCTTTGATCACAACATATTCACCGCCAAACTCTTCTTCTTTTCCAGAGAGACCTTCAGGAAGACGCTTCACATGAGGTGGTATGTTAACCACTACCCAATGTGGCCATGGCACATTAGGGCCATCAGGGTCTGATATATCCAAGTCCTGCACCACAAGAGCTAGGCTCTTGGTTCCTTCTGGCACGTTGTACCATTCAACTGGTGGAGATAAGTTCTTTTTTGCACCTTGACCTTCTCCCGTGTACTTCCTTGGTAACCTTCCTTCATTATCTATCTCAGGTGATACCAGCCTGAATTCATCAGCCATCACTAACTACTACCACAAGCTTAGCTTTGATAGGGTTTTGTCAAGTTCACTACCCTCATTTGAAGCTGGTTTATGAAGATGATTCATATAGAGTACTGATTTTTAAGGTTGTATGGGTGCAGGACACGTGGTGGAAGAAATTTCGAGGTGTCAAGAGAAGGTGCACGAAGAATAGATGGGTGCAGACACATGGAAGTACGCGTGGAGAAAAGAGAAGGGTTTTAGACGATCAATACTAAAATGTTCTATGATTTGCTTAAGTAATTTGCTTAAGCTAAAGAAATTGATTACATTTTGTTAGAAATGAAACTAGCAAGGTATTAGCCTGACCTCCTAGAAGAAAACAACTGCATTACAGTTTGAGTTGTGCACTTTGTGCTGAATTTTAGTGCAGATAGACTACCACTTCATTTGGCACGAAGGACTGGAAGAAGGATAAATAAAAGTAGAGAGATTGCATGGAAGAGATCGAGTTTATTCTCTCTTTGATAATGAAGACAAGGACCCGAAGAAGAACCGGAAAAATCCCACTAATGCTTCGTTAATTCTATACCTCATGATTTCAATTTAGATGGATCTTCCATTTTACACGATCCATCATTCCCCTTGTCCGTCCCTCTTGACAAGCATAGCCTTGGTTCGTAATAGAACTTCAAGATTAGTCATTTAAGGCCGTGTTAAAAGCCTAGAGAGGGATTAAAGAAACATAATCATGTTTCATGGACCCAAGTACGCTCTAATTAGGGAAGAAATACAACGAAAATTGACCAGAGTTAGAAGTAGAGAGACAGAAAACACATGCAGAGCATCAAAATGGCAATGGATCATTAGACAAGCAAAACACAGATAGAACATTGCAGCTCAAACACGATGTTGAATATTAATGTGAAATGGTATCCAGGAAATAAGTCCATAACACAGTGATTTCACATAAACAGGGTCAGGGGCAGCTCTCGTCTCAAAGCATAACAGCAACTGAAATAGTTTGCCATGGACCTTCAGAATGAGGACCAACCGGGGGATTATATCTTCAGGCCCCTTAAGCTGCTGGTACAATTGGCTTCTTCTTTGTGATGAAACACTCTAGCTAAAAAACTTAACTTCGAATGACTCGATACTCGATACCAGTTAGTGAGACACAGGGAAACACAAACGTTATTGTAGCAGTTTTAGGATTAATGACTAGTGTTTATGCGAAGTTTCAGGTAAGAGAATAAATCAATCTTCATTCTAAGAGATATCGTAGGGGTACTGATCCATCAAACACCATTTCAGCTGGGCCAGTCATGTACACATGGTTGTCTTCCTCCCTCCACTCAATCTCCAGTGGACCTCCAGGTAGATCAACCGTGCAATTCTGTTTAACAAGAACATTGACAACTCGTGTGTGAGAAGACAAAAAATTACTGATCAGATATCTAATACAAAAAAAAAAATCAAAATAGTTAGCTTCCAACAATAACTCTAGGAAAGCTCTGAGCTTGAAATAAATGAATCTTGTTTGGAAATAGAAGATGTTCAAAGACTTGCTAGATAATCTGAAGGCAAGTTTAAACTTCTAATCTGAAACTTACCCTCCCAGCATGTCCCTCTAGAACTGCCGCAACAACTGTTGCGCAGGCCCCAGTTCCACAGGCTAGTGTTGCTCCTACAATCACAGAGCCATAATGTGAGTATTCCAGTCAAACAATTATTAAGGATTAGTAGATACGAAACAACATGGTAGCAACACGTGATTTATGAACTATGACTGCAGAATACATGAATATATCCATTAATGTCCATGGCAAACTAACCTGCCCCACGCTCCCATACACGCATTTTGAGATGTGAAGGGGAACAGACTTGCACAAACTCTGCAAATCATTTCAAAAATTAAATAAAAAGATGACAGAAATAAATTTTAGCAATGAGATCCCACAGAGAATGGTCAAAAGACAGCAGAGAAGTACTGATCACCAGATTTATGAAATATTACTGCTTAAGGATGCAGGCACAAATATCTCATCAATGCAGGCAAATTCACATGCTCACTCATGCATGCGATGGCAGAGAGCAGTATATGCACACTAGAGTGGGTTTGAGATTATCAAAGTCATCAAAGACAACTTCAGGAAACAACACAACTTCTGGTTTGTTTTTTTATGTAATTTCATCTGTAAATACCTTTTCAAGTTGCAAAATGCAAAATATAAGAATTTCATAGATAAAAAAGGGATAACTATCCTGACCATCCTATTTTACACTTTGAAAAATTTATAGAAAACATTCTCAGTCAACGAAAAATCTCAAATCGATTGAAATGACCAAAATAACTCCATATATATTATATACAAAAAAAAACCTAAATGACATCCTAAACCTTCTCTCTTTTTTACGACTTCTTTCTCTTCATAATCAAAATTCTCTTTCTAAACCTAAATCGATCACAAAATCACAAATTATGTCGTTTGTATTCGACTATCTTGGACAATTTCTTTTCTTTTGGAAATGAGTTGTCTCTTCTCATCACCAACTGTTGGAATCTCTCTCTCTAGTGTTTATCGTCTGGAACCCAGCAACAAAAAGGCATGTCTCAATTTGTTTTTGAATCAAGACTTCGATAATCATTGTTAGCAGGTTTAGTTGTTAAATATTGCTATTTCATTAAAATATAGATTTTATGACTCGATTTAACCAAAAAAACCTAAATTTGTAACTGTTGAACCGTAGATCCCAATGCTAAAAAACCCTAAAAATTCAGGTTTTTTTGTTCAAACTTTGATATTCAGAATCCAAATGGGTTTTTGTTCAGACCCTACAAGTTTTGCCACAATGTTAGCATTGTTTTCATTATGAGCTTGTCAATAAGTAGCTTGTCACTTAGTCAATTTGCCTACTCTGTGGAGCTTTGATCGGAGCTGACTCGGTTGTTTTATCTATCACAACAGAGTAAACAAAGAAACACGGTTTATATTTCTGTAGATTATGTCTGTAAATGAATTAGATTATTGTAATTAAATCACGAGTGTTCTTGCAAAGCATTGCTCTGTTTGTCTCTTGAGTTATAAATATTTTTATGAGCGCAAGAACATTTTTGCAGAAATGTAACAAGAAGGTGAATATACTTGATAAAAGAGAAGGAGCCTTCTATAATCATTTTGCTCATAACCCAGCTGCGAATTTCTCAATTTTATCCCTCCGAGGATTACAAGGGTTGTTGCAATGTGTATTGATTGCCATTTGTTCGATGAATTCTTTCAAAGACTTAAATCTCTCCTTATAGGATTTTGGGCCAGGAATTCAATAACGCTTTCTTAACATTTTTTAACAAACCAGAGCTGAAAATGAAATGCTCTACACCCTTCTCAGTTTTTTTTTAAAAGAAAAGGAAAAAGAAAATGTATGCATCATTTTCAACATTTCTAGCCAACATTAATGCTTCGCAAAAATTCTACAAATAACTGGTGTGCTACTGAACATAATTCCAGGACGTGCCAGCATTAATGTGGTTGATGTATTTTGGCAGTTGGGTTGAAGAATTTTTTATAGTTGGGTTGAAGAATTATAACAGTGTTTTATGGCTAGTGCTTATGTGTGTTTTGATGTCTGAATATTTTAATTTTTGGCAGTGGAATTGTTGGAGAAGAAATGAGTTTTTGCTGTGTGTTTTTTATGGAGAAGAAATGTGTGTTTTTTAGGAGAAGAAAAATCGGTGTTTAATTGTGGTCCAGCAAAAAAAAATTGCAACGATAACTTTCTTATTTAATTTGATGCACCGGGGGTTCTTTTAGTCTTTAAATGAAATATAATGGAAAATTTGTAAATACTAGGATTTTTTTTATTGATTTTTTTTTGGCACCATGTAAATTGTAAAGTATTAGAAACTTATAAAGTTCGGGATGTTTTCTTAATTTTCGAAACAATGGAGGTAGAGGGTAAAATTAAGTAGACTACAATATGATCAGGTAAATTTCCAAAAAAAAAAAAACAAATCCCTAAAATTGCAGAACTTTAATCCATTCAAAATACACCAGACAGGAGATCATTCATAAATCATAAGAGGATACCAATTCAATGAAAGTGCCAAGATTTTTAATCATTCAAAGGATGTATGAGATCAAAAACTTCAAAGTTCAAATCAATATCCTATCAGGCACTCCTTCCATAATCCAAAATTTAAGCAACAGGAAAAAAATTTCAACATAATCAAGCTTTGGAAACTGTTATAATCCAAGACTTTTCACCACGAGTACTAACCAGTGTTTGTTCGTGCTGGGAACACCTCATGATGTTCGAACTTAGGGCCAATTTGAGCCAAATTTAATGCATCAACCTGCAAATCCTGTCATCACAAACAGAGAAACAAAAGCATCAATAACTAACCAGCAAAGAATACCAATCATACCTTCCCAGTTAAGCCGTAACACTCAAATGCCAAAGTTTTAACCAGAAGTACATACCTGGCCTCCTTTGATGCCAAAAGTGACACAATGAGGATTCCCCATGCTAACACAAGTCACATTCCAAGTCACTCCATCCACAACCAATTCCGACTTAACAACAGCATCATTCTTATTCGCGGCCAATTTTGTCGGCACATCAGCTGCTTTAAGCACCGGCTCTCCCATATCAACCTTAACTTTCCCATCTTCTTGAATCTCAGGAACAATCAAGCCAGCACCAGTATGCACAGAAAAACTCAGTTTCTTCCCATGTAAATTCTCTAGCTCAGAAATAAACCTTGCAAAACACCGCACCCCATTTCCACACATCTCCGGCTCACTCCCATCAGAATTAAATATCCTCATTGTATAATCAGTCCCATTAATCCCTGGCAATGCAAAAATCACCCCATCTGCCCCAATCCCAAAATTCCTATCACATAACTTCGCTGCTTGCTCTGGAGTTATCTTGGGTTCGCTAGAGTCCCTGTTATCAACCTGGCTCAAACAAACCAAGAAGCTTAAGAAACGCATAAAAAAGAAAAGAGAAGTTTCAATCTTTGGTTATGTTATGGAAAAGGGGATTACCAAAATGAAATCATTGCCGAGGCCGTGGTATTTGACAAAGTGAAGGTATCTGCTGCCTTCTCTTTGATCAAGAAAGGAGGTTTTTGATGAAGTTTTCTGGGTGGCTGCTGACTCGATGCTCGTTGAGGAAACTACCAGTGGCCGAAAGTTTGGGTTTTTGAGAGAGTCCAATCGAATAATAGGGAAAGAAGTGGAAGAGAGGAAGAGTTGGGAATGACGATTTGAGGGTTTTACAGAGAGGGATGTGGTGGCGGCGGCTGCAATGGCTTCGGCCATGGCTGCTGTGGTTTTGGAGGTTTTGGGTCGTTGGGGACAGAAGAGAGAAGTCACGACTCTGTGTGTGTCTGACGTTTCAATGTCTTTTTTAATTCTTTGATAGGGAGGGAGGGCTCGAGAATTTTATGCTTAATTAATTTGTTTGAAAAGGTATTTTTAAAAAAAATTAATTTTTTTTATTTTAAATTAGTATTTTTTAGATGTTTTTAAATATTTTAATATATTAATATCAAAAATAATTTTTTAAAAATAAAAAAAAAATTATTTTAATGTATTTTTAGATAAAAAATATTTTAAAAAAAACCAAAACTACACTCCTAAATATTTTTTAAAAAAAATTATATTTTTACCCTTTAACAAAAAAATCAATAAACTGGTCTATGGAAAAAAAAAATCATTATATGATTGTGAGTATTTTTGGAAATTTTTACAGAGTTAAATTATTTGATTATCTTTAAAAACAAAACAAAAATAATTTTGGTGCAGGGATTTTTTCTGAAATTTTCTTTTATAATGCATAGTATAATTAATTCATTGCCTTTGCAACCAAAAGTTCTTAGGCTTAGTTTTATGGACATATTATTCATTTCACATTTATTTTTTTGCAATATTATATAGTTTAAGTGGCAATTTAGTAATTTAATTGATAAAAATATTAAAAAGTTGAAAAGTTGTCGGCCATTTAGTGGAGTGCGCCAACAAATAAGCAACCCTGTTATCTCCGAGCAGCATATATGGTGGCTCACTACAGAGAAAAATAGGCTTCCTTGGTCCTTTCTGGTTCGTCACAACAAGGCCTCCCTATTTGGGTAGCACGTGCACCTGAATTGCTGGCGGTTGGTTTTTTTTTCTTTTTCTTTTTCTTTTTTTTCTTTCTTGGTTACCATACCTTTTCATGATTTATTTACAACAACCTTTTAATTTGTTTGTTCTAAGAATTTGTTTTGTTTTTTTAATTAATATTTTTTTAATTAATTTATTGAATTGAAAAAAAAAAAGATTTCATCCTCCATCACTTTTTTATTTTATATTGAATTTTTTTTACGATTTCATCCTTATTTGTTATATTTACATATGAGATTTTATTTTTATGTTTTTATTGCTATTTTTTTTATACTAGCAAGTTTTTAAAATTAATATTTTTTTATTTCATCTTTCAATATTAAATTGAACTTTTTAATTAGCTCTGGATCTAGGATTTAAGAGGTTACAAATTTTAGAGATTAACCTAGATTTAGGAGATTTGTCTAGATTCACTTGTTTTTTTAACTCAAGTTTTTTAATTTCATCCTTTAATATTTGATTTAATTGGATATTGGCTTTGTATTTTTGTTTATCTTGTTTTATATAAGATTTTTCTTTTTTTTTTATTTGTCATTTGTTTTTGTTAGATTTAACTTATTTTAAAGAATTATTTTAACTAATTGCTTAATATTTGTTTTAAAAAAACATATCATCCAGTAATTCACCTAGTTATTTTACATATTTTAAAAGGTTAGGAAAAAATATCCACCCTGCAACATAACATGAGGGAAAAATTAATTTTTTTGTTTTATTTTTTTAATATCATATGTTTTTCAGTGTCATACTTTAGCATTTATTTTTTTGGGGAATTGGGTCCATTATTTTTTATTATTTATATAGGATTCTTTTACTAATTTTAAAAATAATATTGATTATCTTAAGTCTTTTAATTTATTGTTTTGTGTTAATTTTTTTAATCATATTATTAAATCAACCTAACTTAATAGATTCAGTCAAATCAATGACCCAGATCTCATATTTTCCTTTATTCTTTAAAAACATTGGCATCAAATGAGTCTCCATGAATTTTGCGGATTAAACATGGTTGATCCAAGTCGATTCAGTGTGTCCTCGTCTTAATATTTTTTAAAAAAAACATGTCATCCAGTATATCAACAACTTAATATTTTAAAAGTGTTTCGTCTATTATACATCAAATTTTTTAGTTGCTGATATTTTTATATTTTTTCTAAGTTATAAAAAAATGATCTAACTTGCAGCTTAACGCGGGTAAAAGACTAAAAAAGATTAGGGAATCATTATAGATATAATAGACTTGTTACACTATGGATTGCAACAATGTATTTATGAATTTACCTTTCCCAAAATAAACTAGTTATCGAGAGCAATACAGTTTTTTAGTAAGGTTCATTAGTCATTATCACATATCAGTCTTTTTGAAATTTTTAAAGCATAGTAAAATGGCTAAATTACTTTTAAAATTAAAACTTATTTAATTGATATGTAGAGACTTTTTCATATTTTTCATTTGTTTTTTAGTTATAATCAAGTTGATTATGGGGCAAACAAATATTTTAAAAAAAAAACCTAAAAGAGATGGGGATTTATTGTGGACATATACTCATTACATTATGGATTCATTAAATTTTCAAAGCAACCTTTTAATTTATTTTTTTCTTCAAATTTGATCTATGTTCTTTTGATTACTATTCGTTTTATTTAAAGTAGTTAATAAAATAGGGATTTGTTTTAATTTCATCCTCTAGTTTTTTCATCTCTGAAATTTGGTCCCTATTTTTTTATTGTATTTTTTTATTCGAGCTAATTTTTAAAATAATATATTTTTGTATTTTTTAAAATTTATTTTTAACATCAAAACAATTAAAAATTATAAAAAATATATTTTTAACCTTAAAAATAAAAACTTTTAAAAACACACAGCCAACCACATTCCCGAACAACCTCTTGAATCTGCAATAATTTGAGAACAAATATTGTTCCTATTCCTAGAGTCCAAACACTTACTCTGAAAGAAATAGATAGAGTGAAAAACTTCTCTGTAGAACGATCATCTATGAGTATAGGGTTTAAAATCACGACTTCCTTACTTTTGAAGTTATTACAATTAATCGAAGAATTATTAGGTATGATAATAGCAGTAATCCTCCATTTATATAAAACAGAGACCTGCCATAAGAATTATTTACGCATCTCAATTTTGTATGCGTGGAGTATTTTCACAAAAGGACCGCATCATTCTTTACCCGAGTTGGACCGTTCTTTACCACAAACTGTAACTCTGAGATCCAGTCGACAAACTATAACACTAACATGGACTTGTTAAATTGATGGGCTAACCCATCTTGTTGAGCTGGTGTAGAAAGTCAGTTAGGTGAGTATGGATTAGTTTTCAGCCTGGTCAGGTGGGTTTGGTCGATCATGGGCTTAGCCATTGAAGTTTCATAGTGAAGATAGTGTTTGAGATTATAAAAATAATTAATTTTTAAAATATTTTTTTATTTAAAAATATATTAAAATAATATGTTTTTTTTTTAAATTGACACAGAACATAAAAATAATTTAAAATCATAACAAAAAATTAGTTTGAAATAAAATAAAATTTCAAAAATGTTTTTTTGAACTAAAAAAACACACTTTAAAAACTTTGGGTGCAAGGTGATTTCTTCTTCTTCTTCATTTCTCCCACTTTCTTTTTTTTTTCTTTTTAATTTTATTCATTAATATTTGTTTAATTTTTAATTTATTTTCATAAATTATTTTAATTTACTTTATATAAAATTATCATAGTTTTAAATAAATATTCCAAGATGTAACCGTGAAAAAATCAAATTTAATTTGAAGTTTTAATGACTTCATCAAAATAGATGTAATTTTTTATGAACTGCTCGGTTATTTATATGCCATCAATGGAAGATGGATAGTTTATCTTGTCTGCTTATATTCCTTATTATTTGAAAACAAGAAACAAATGCTATTTTAAAAAAAAAATATTTGACACACACATGCATATATATAATCTTTGATTTGGTTAACTAAATTGTCACCCTTATAAGAATTATTTTGATTTTAAAAAAATTTCAAGTTAAGTTGTTTTAACTTTAAAAAAATAAATTAAAACAATATTATTTTGGATTTATCCGGGTTAATTCAGGTTAACCATCCAATCTGTGACTTAGAGCTTGGGCGGGGTTATGGGATGAGTTTTATAATAATATTTTTTTATATTAAAATGATAAAAAGACTTAAAAAATCAATTTAAAATTATTTTTTAATCTAATAGTGTTTTTAATTTTATTTTAATGATAGAGTTATTTAAGTTTTGATTAGTTCAACCATATTCAACTGGGGTGTGTTCAAATGTTCACTCAAAGCATAAGAGTTGACAGAATCTTGGGGTTTTTTTTATATATATTTATTTATTTACAATAATAAGGAGAATAAAGAGGTCATGGATTTTCTTTCCGGAGTTGAATGCAATAAAATCGGATAAAAAATGGATACAGCCTTATAGGAGCATGAACCGCTGAAACAAAAACAAAAGAAGAACATTATATTATAGTTATAGAATACACTAAAAGGTATGGATGAATTGAGCAGATTTACATTGTTCATACACCCATAAAATATTATGGATTTACTGTTTATTTTCTAATAATTTATTTTGTTTCTCAAATTTTTTTTAACAATTTAATCATAATTTAAACCTAGTCGCTTTGGATTTCTTAGGCAAGAGGGACCGAAATAAAAAATGAATCAAATATTGATGGCGTTCCAAAGATTTCACCAAAAAAAACCCTTAGGTCCTTAATCTTTAAAAATAACATAATTTATACAATTTAGATTCTTTTAAATTTTCTAAATTCACTTTTAGTATAAAAAATTCATTTGTATTATTTTTCAGTTTTTGTTTAGAGAGAAGAGAGAGAGATAGGTCGTCAAATTCTAGCAATGAGAGAAAAAATTATTGTTCACACCATTTCTATCCACTAAAATAGTTTTTCTTGGTATCCACGGGTTCCATACAATGAGAGGGGCTTGATGGTGAGTTTTTTTAAAAGTAATGTTGTCTGAAAAAACAGATCTAAGCCTAGAAAGCCAAAACTAGCCCGGTTTAATTTCATACTTTTGGACCTTTTTTGGGTATTTTGTGTTAATGGGTTGTTTGTAAGTGTTCTAAGGGTGTTGGTGAGGTGTGTTTGGAGTTGAAATGAATTAAAAAATAGTTTTCTTGGCAAAAAAAAAAAATGTTGACCTGATTTTTCAGCCACTATTACAGTAGCCAAAATATAGGCTTGCAAATAACACATCATCTACCTTGATAGGCGATGTCTTGTTACCTTTTTCTCTCAAGAGAATAGAGGCGAACGACATGTTATCCGCTCCTTTAAAAATAAAAAATAAAACCAAGCCTAGCACCATGGACTTGGGCTTGAAGGCCCACCTATGTGACTGAGCTTTTTAATGATCAAACACATTGGGCCATGGGCCTGCAAGCTTGAGCTTTTTTTAAAATATAAATCTAAAAGAAAAAAAATATTGAACCCGATTAAGTTTATGTCTCGAATCATATGTTTGACGAGTTAAGCCACAGTACTCGAGATATTCTTTTTTAATATTGCTTTTTTTAATTGATATATTTTTTAATGCCCTTTTTTTTAAAAAAATAATTTGTAAATTTATGTTTTAATTAATAACCCTCCTATGTCATTTCTTTTTTTGCTTATTTAACCTTTTTTGGATAAAGATTTTTTTTTAATGGTGCTGTATTCGTTTAATTTTTGAAAAAAATATTCTGATTCATCTATATATATATATTTTTTTATCTTTGGTATAAATAAATTTTATTTTTAAAAATAAAAAATATTTATTTTCAGATAAAGTTTCTAATATATGTAGCCATGCATAATGTTTTTTTATTTTTATTTTATTCAATCAATTTAAGATATGTGTGTTTATCTCTATTATAGTTTGATTGAAAAAGAATTAACTTTAATAAATAAATTGAGCAAGCACAACCGGGTAAATGTTCATTCTTGCAAAATTAAATATCATGATGCATATATATCTTTTAATTTTTTTCAATTTTATTTTCAGTTATCATTAACACTAATGCATGTGATCTTTTTACTGCAGACAAAACATTGTGTTGCATTGTTCACACATTCACATATTATTGTTAAGTTATTGTATATTTTAATATTTTCACTTTAGTCCTTAAATTT
Organism: Populus simonii; assembly: GCA_007827005.2. NCBI lineage: Eukaryota > Viridiplantae > Streptophyta > Magnoliopsida > Malpighiales > Salicaceae > Populus > Populus simonii. Next base: position 2,234,085 of record CM017479.2, read on the forward strand.
TTATTTATGGTGATTTGACCCTAAATTGAAGGTGAATTGCTTATGATTTCTTAGGCAAAGGCAACACAGAAAGAAGAGGGCTCTAAATAAAAAAGGTAGGCAAAATGGGTGATGTGTCCAAAGTTTTTTTTTTAAAAATACACTTTGGTCTTTAAGCTTTACAAATATTTTAATTTAGGTTAATTTGAATGTCTAAGATTGAATTTTGATCTAAAACTTTATTTTTCTTATATTTTAGTCTCTGGTTAGAGAGAGGAAAGAGAAGGACTTGCTAAATTCCAGTATTAGAAAGATAAAATTAGAGTTTACAATGATTTTGGCCACCAAAAATATCTATCTTAGTACCAAGATTGCATTGAGTGAGAGGGGGTTCCACCTAGATGTTTTTAAACCTGAAAATTGCCTAAAAAATTATATCTAAACTTGAGAAGAGTTTTTATTTCGGGTTGATTTCAAGTTTTTCTGTGGTTTTTTTTATGAAAATTTATAGGTATATCCCGGTGTTTAAAGTTTTTTCTAGGTATTTCAAGTTAAAATTGGGGTTTCTATGCAAAAAAACAAGAATCTTGATTTTCTGGTCACCATAGTGGCTAAAATCCAGGTAATTCCAGACAATGTGTCATCTATTTTTATATATAAAAAATTTGAGGCTGACTACACCCTATCAGCTTTTAAAAAAAATTAAAGGCTTACAAGCAAACCCTTTACTCATGGGCCAGACGTTTGGCCTAGCTTACCAGGCCCAATAAGGCATGATCTATTTCTTTTTCTTTTTTAATTTTGATTTTTTTGTTTTTAATGAATACCTTTTTATATGTTTTTTCTAAGTAATTCTAAATCTATATTTTAATTAATACCCCCTCTTCTGTGATTTTTTGTGTGTTTATTTAGCCTTTTTTTAAGTACCAATTATTTATAATTATATTATGTTTATGTGTATTTAAGTTTTTAAGATGTTAATATGATTCTCATATATATATATATATATATATATATATATATATATATATATATATATGTTTCGTAACGTTTCTGTACTGTTCAGAATCTGCAACCGCAGTTACGCCTGTGTACATCCATAAAGAGTTAAGAAACCAGGCCAGCCTGTTCTGCTTTAGACCTGCATTTCACTTGACTGAAACATCGCCTTTCACAAAAAAAGAAGAAAAAAAGCACTGAAACATTTGATCATACCCTTGTTAGCCCATGTTTTTCCACGATCGTGGGGCCTGGCCTTAAATCTTTACGTCAAATTGTTTCTTTCAAAAGCTACCTAATCCTGTCACAACACACAGTACCAGACTCGTTAGAGTTTTATCTTCTTTTGATATGTTTTTACTGCCAATCTTTGTTGTTATTGTTTTCTTTTACATGTGCTAATGTTCAAACATGTTGATTATACACTTTACAGTAAAAATATTTTCGAAATGTATCTACTTGTATGCCATTCATCTAACAAATCAACAGTAGAATTCCATCTGGAGATTGAGATTTCGAGGTTGAACCAATCAAAATTATTAAACTCATTCTGGGTCGTAAATATAACAAGTCAATTTCGTTAAAAACCTGGCTCGGGCTAGATGGCGAGTGGAGCCGGGTTGAATAATCTTGGAAATGAATATTATCATCATTGCTAGCCAAGACAAACAGGCCTCTCAGGGCCAGGAGCTTAATCAGTCTAGTCAAAATCAGTGGATAAACTCTCCTTTATCTATGCTAATTGTTCATGGTTACGATATCCATCACGCTGCAGTGTCACATACATCAATGTTTAGACTGATGTGGGGGTTGACAAAAGGGAAAGCAAGATCTTGAGTGGACTGGAAAAGCTAGCTGCTCGCAGATGTTATTTCAGTAGAGCAAGTAAGAATAATAATGATAATAAGGGTTCTCTACCCACCTACCCCAGACGTAAAAGCCGGATCCACTCGTGCTTTTGCTGCTGCTTCTTGTCTTCTGTCCCTGTCACAGTCTCTCTGGATTAGCTTTGTTTTCAGTTTTCTTTCTTTCCATGAAACTTCATTAGGTCAGTTTCATCCATGTACCAACCTGAACTATGTCGAGTAAAAAAGCTCTTTAGGGTTCTTCTTTGCCAACAAAATTGCTTCTCCCAACTCAATGGGTTAGATTTATAAGACGTGACTTTGCCGCCATCACAGGGGAGACTAGCTAGATTGGCCTTTTAGGGCACAAACAATTTGTTGGCTTGGGTTTAGATTGGGCCGGATATGATGGTACAACCTCAAAAACCAAAATCCTTATAACCATTCCAAAAATTTCAATTCCTGACGATTATTATATACAATTATTAAAATATATCAGTTTATAATAGAATAAACTGATATACAACCAACAGCTCTAAAAAAAATAGCAAAACTTCTCCATAGAAAATATAAAAATTCCTATACTAAAAAAACTATGGTATTTAAATGGTGAAATGAATGATAATATTTACCCTTAGTAAAGATACTGAAAATATATAGTTGTTTGTAGGATTTTTTTGTGTATAAATTTGAGATACAATCACTAATAGAAACTTGTTATAAAAGGCATATATATCATGCCATAAGATTTTAGTATATTGTTTTTCTATGATAGGTAACTTGTGTTTAAAACTTTAGATTAAACCAAAATGTTGGTAGTGCAAAATACTTTTTTTCTTATTAAACTCGTTTTATGTTCATATATTCCCGAATTACATGAAATTTTCACCAAACTTTTTCCTTGGTATGTAGATTAATTTTTTTAAAAAATTATATTACTTACAAGTGAGGTTTTTTCATTTAAATTAGTTTTTGCAACAATGGTTGTTTAGCTTAATTTCAAGACTTGTAATTTATAACTTATACTTTTTGAAATAGTTATCAAAACTTTATTTCTATGTATAATTAATAATATGACATGCTAGCATTCTAACAAGCTGAAGATCACTAAAATCGTAGTCCTAGTAAGTGAGATATAATTAAGATCTCAAAGTATGTCACTTCGCATTTAGGATTGTTATAAAAGTTTATTTTTAAAATATTTTTTTAAAAAATATATTAAAATAATATATATTTTTTTAAAAAATATTTTTGATATCAACCCATCAAATAATTTAAAAATATTTAAAAAATTAATTTTAAAAAATTCAGTTTTTTCTAAAAAATACTTTTTAAAAAAAAACACAAAAAATCAATAAGTTTCAACCGTTGGAAAATCTGTGCAAGAGACCCTTCAGAAAAGTCAAATTCCATATGGAGGGTTATTGTCTGTAAGCCAACGTGTTAAGGTTGTTTGTTGCCATTATCAAACAAGGAGTCCACAAGAAGGAAAAAACAGGGCCCTTAATTGGGGGGCTCCATGCACACAATGTTGCATGAACGAAATTGCTAGCGCGAGGAAGATGACCACCCATGATTTTGTTTCATATTAATCAAAGCATTTCCAACAATTAAAAGAGTGTTTGGCTAAAAAATTTTGAATTTTTTTTTTGTTTAAAATGATTTTTTTTTAATGTTTTCAGATAGTTTTGATATGCTAATGTCAAAAATAATTTTTTAAAAATAATTTTTTTATTTTAATACATTTCTAAGCGAAAAACACTTTAAACCATTACTGCTATTATAATCTCAATTATACTCTAAATCTAATATCTTTAATTGGTTTTATGTGTATAAAAATATCGATAGAAGATTGGACCATAAAGATTGAAGAATATTTTGAGAAACTAAAACAATATATTCAAATGAATTGTAACTAGTCTAGAGTGAGTAAGTTTGAACTTAGCTGCTTTATGAAAGAATGGCACAAGGTGGAAGTGTTAATTGAAAATTAATGAAGGAATTTCATGAGAAATCTATAAGATCTTAAGTAAGGTGATTTGTTATTTTTAGGTGTTTTTTTCTCAAAAAACCAATTCAACTCAAAATCTTAAGCTATTATATTATTGAGGTTTCAAGATATAATTTATGTTATTCTTTAACACACTATCTTAAAGTGAAAGCCTTTTAGATTTGAAATTTACACAGATCCACACTACCTATGTTTAATTTTTATCAAATAAATGGAGATGATGAGATTCGAAGTTGTGACTGCTTGGTCATCAAGGCTTTGATACTATATTAAAAAATCATTTCGACCCAATAATTTAAACTATTAGGTGAGATTCTAAAATATAATTTATATTATTTTTTAAAATTCTTAGTTAATTTTCATAATGATATAATGACATAGATTTTTGACCCTTAATTAAGAGAAGAGGATATGTTTTGCAAAACTCTTATCTTAAAGTTAGGAGTTCCAAGAGAAAGAAATAGTGTACACATCGATTGCTTATGTTGCACATAGGATCAATGCGAATAATTTAAATTCCATATATATATATATAGGACCATTATATATATATATATATATATATATATATATATATATATATATATGTGATATATGGTACTTGAAGCGATTTAATTTTTTTTTTCATTTATTGGTTTTAATTGTGCAAATTTTTATATGTTGGCACGTAATTATTAAGTTTTTTTTTATTTATAAATAATATATTATCAAGCAAAGATCGACTCTCTCATTTATAATAACTGCATCATTATAGTGATTTGAGTGGAGATGAAATATTTTTATATAATTTATTGGTTTTGTTATTAAAATATATCAAATTTTAATAATATAATCTTTTGAAAAATTGTATAGTGCTTAAGAAGTAATTAATAATATCTTGTTAGTTATTTTCTAGATCCACATTGAAAAAAAAAAAGATAAAAAAAAAATGAAGCTCATAACCTCTAAAAAATAATAAAAATATCTTCATTTAAGAATTTTTTTAGTTATATTTATTTTAAAAAATAAATGAATAAAAAAATAATAATTAATAAAATACCATTAATTACTCTGTGAACATTATACATACTGACATATAACTGATAACTAAAAAAATCAAAATATCTCTTCTATAAAAGATTTGACATTTAAATGATGAGAATACGTGGATTTTCTTTAGTGATTATACATTGATCATGCGAGCACGTGGAATAAAAAAGGTCCAGAGTATTGCATAATAGACTCTACGGCTTGAAGTAGAGATACATTCCTTGATCTGATTTTATTTTCCACACAATTTATTTCAACCCACCAATAAAAATATTTTTCACTACAATATTAAACACACAATTTCAATTAGATTTTAAGGTGATTCAATAATGAATTTCAGTGTATAATACAAAATACTAGTATTTATATAAACAAATATTATATTTTTTTAGCTTTAAAAAATATAATTTAAGTGGTTAGATTTTGAATTTGATTTCTAAAAATCATTAATTCAAGTATTATAAATTTTAAAACTATTATAGATTTACTTAATTGTTAACTTTAAAATCTTAAAAAATTAATATTAAAGTGCTTTGCGTCGAATACACATAATTATATATATATATATATATATATATATATATATATATATATATATATATATATATATTTTGTAGACATTTGACATTTTGTTGATGGGGGAACCGATACCAACAGCACCCCCAGCAAATTCAACCTTTTCTTTTTTCTTAAAAGAAAAAAAAGAAGAAAAACTTCCTGTTACCAGAGGGTGGGATCTCAACGATGCTTTTAAGATGGATGCTTTTGAATCTTAGTATTCGTTTGAAAGAACTTTGCTCCAAAATTCTCTTGAAAAGAAGAGCCCAGGCTCTTTCCTTTCCTTCATAAAAAGGCACTCATTCAAGAGAACATGAACAGTTATTCTCTTTCAGTGAACAGTGTGTAACCCTCGGAAAATGGCATCGTTCGTACGTTGCAAAGCCTACCAACGATTTCGTCCTCGGATTAAGACCCACCATGCTACCTGCATGATACATCCACTTCGATCTCAGATGCAGCAGGACCCCCCACTCCCTTTCCCTCTCCCCCAGCTCTCTCTCGATCATAGCTGCTGACCCAATCCCAAAGACAATTCTCCCTCTTTCTCCCTTAGTGGTCGACTCATTATGTTATTGTTTTGGGGGTCCCTAGTTGCTTGAATTTTGCCAAAATGCTTTCACTTTGGATATGCAAGTATGTGTTTTGTAATGCGTTTGCGTTGTATTTTAAACTGATTCTTAAAATGTGTTGCATGAACTGAAAGAAAGTCGAATTTGATGATTTTATGCTCAAATATATTCTTACAAAAACACTGAGACCATGTTATCAAACATATATGATCAAGTGTTTTTAAAATAATTTCTATTTGTCTTTGAAAGGATGTAATATTTAATTTTATAGCCCCTTTCAAACCAAAACAATTCATGCAAGGCAGGGAGCCCTAGACCATCGTAGCTAAGTTATATAAACACAACAAGTTAAACTATAATTGTATACGATCATAAATGATGAAATGAGGATTTGCAAATACGAAGGTATCGTAGTTGGACCCATGTACCATTGTTGAAGCAAACAAGGTACTAAGAAAAAGGTGAAGCAAATATTGCCTTTGCGTGGACTAGGGCCATGGTTGCAGTGTAGAGTGGACACCCGTATCCTGCGCCAAAGATTAGCTGATTCACATGACGACATCTTCTTTATTTTATTTGAAATGGCTGGTACCACATGTTGCCCCCTTTATATATATGTTACATGTACAAAGGCCCCCTACCAAGGCGAAAACAAAACTTTGCTACTGCCATAAGTTCCATTCAGATAGTTTCTGGGGAGGATTTCTCTTGCAGGCATGGACTACTATTCTACTACAAACCCTAGCTCATCTGGGTCATCTTCAGCGCCCAAGAATGGCAAGGAGAAGAAGAAGGGTGGCAGGAAGAGCAGCGGTGGGGTGAAGTTATCAACTGACCCGCAAAGTGTGGCTGCAAGGGAAAGGAGGCATCGTATAAGCGACAGGTTCAAGATTCTGCAAAGCTTGGTTCCTGGTGGAACGAAGATGGATACAGTGTCCATGTTAGAGGAAGCCATTAACTATGTTAAGTTTCTAAAGACTCAAGTATTGCTTCACCAAACTATAGTGAACTTTGTGGATGATGAACGATCTCTTGATCATTATCTCCCTGCTGATTATTCTACTGCTCTTCCTACTGAGCAACCTTCATACTTGGACGGCAACTTCGCACCTGTAGTGCATCCTTCAATTTCAGTACTACCATGCCCAGATTCTTACCTTCTAGGTGAAAATTACATGCAATATGATGCATTTGATATTAAGAACTAGTACTTCCTCTTTAGTATTTCTCTGTGTACGTATGGCAAGCACGCCTTGATTGTAGTGTAGATTGGGCAGACGTGCAAGTGGTACCATAAACCTTAATTGTTTGTGTTAATTATAATTAGTATAAGGTTAGTTGTTGTATGGTTCTAAATGAAATGAATTCAGAAGAATTGTCAAGGTGTGTTCGATTAATTAATGACTAAATAGAGTTTCTGCTGCCCAATTTGATTGGCTGATCAAAGACAGATGTGCCAATGCTACCTTGATAAAAATTAGTATAGAAAATCCACTATCATAAAATTAACAAATATAAATGGAAATATTGATAAAACTTTTCTGTCGATACATGTTGATAAAATTACAATAAGAAAATAAAGAATAAAAAAGGTCAAACAACACAAGAACATGTAATTTTTAATGATAAAATTAATTCGACGGTAAAGTATATTCTTAAATATGTTGATGGAAAAATTTTCTCGGTGTATACTGATGAAATATCCCTGATTATAACACATAATTATGTGCTATAACTGTGATGAACAAAGACCTTTTATTCAGTAAGTATGCTTCGGTATTTATTTTTGAATAATTCATTTTTTTATAATATCATAAATTGATATATTATTGAATTTTTCATAGGCAACATTGTAAATATTTACTGTCCTACAACTCACAGCTAATTGAATCTTAAATTTTTCAATTACAAGATGAATAATTTTCAAAATGGTTCAGAACACATGTAAATACATTTTCTTCTTTATTTTTTTTTAAGGTCATTATTTATTTTTGTTTTTTTAGGTCATTATTTTTGTTCAATTCTGTTTTCTTAATAATTTTATGAATTAATAGTGATGTTAAATTTTAGTTGTTATTGAAATATTTTTTTGTAAATTTAGGATCACAAATATTACCACTTATAAATAATTGTATTGAATTTTAGTTGTTATTGAAATAATTGTTTTATTATTTTGTTAAATTTTAGTTATTTTTTCCAATTTTATTGTTCAATTTGAATTAAATATGCAGGATTAGTTTAACTTTTGTAAATTTAGGTTAAATTTTTGTAAATTTAGGATTACATATATTACCTCTTAGAAAATGAGAATTTTGTGTGAAATTGAATTATTCTAATTTGTTAGAAGGAATTAGATAAAATCAACCGGTTTATAGCATATATGTTGTGTATTTGTTAGTTTAAAAATTTTAGGTAGTTTCCCGTATAGAGAATGTGCTACTGATTTTTTTTATTACATCCATTTTTTATTTATTATTTTTTAAAAATATATTTAACTAACAACATTTTTATCTTGCAGGTTACGGTTCTTGGACGCGAGCCAAGCCCATTGAGGTTTTTTGTTGAAATGCATGTGCGAAGTGATGACCGCTTAAAAGGGATGCAACAGTTCGTGGATAACCGAGCTCGACACTTTATGGGATGTTGATTTTTAACTATTTTTTTTATTAAGTTATAATTTTCTTCAATTTATTTTTGCTTTCCAAGATACATATAATAGCCGCTTGAATGAGAGATACATGAAGGATCCTTCAACCCATCTGAATATCAATTCAGATTTGTGATTGGAGGCATGATCGTCCGGTGGGTCTGATAGAATTCAGGTGTACGAAATCTCTAGCACTACGGTTGGGAACTTGAGGACGACCTGTAGTTTTTTGACCGTTGGATGCTCGCAATCAATTCCGAGCACTCAAATCCAGAGTTCACGTGGATGTTAGACCAACCAGTACAAGATCGAATGGCCAATCTCAATAAAAACTATGAATGACTTATTGCGGATTATGAAAAACTCTGCTAAGTGTTAACGAAGATGAGATCATAAATAGGTGATCCGTGTGCTCCTCCTTATTGGCATCACGGTTCTGATGACGATCAACCTCTTCCTCCTCCTTCAGCGTTGCTTTTATTTTAAATTTATTGTATTTGAACCTAAAAATATTTAAATTGTAATAAATATTATTTTATACTTTTGTTCTATATATTTTTTTAAAATATATATTTTAAATTATTACTGACGGGGATGTCGAGAGACCACTTCCATTGGTATATTCTAAAAAGTTAAAAAAGAATTACAACAATTGTCATTGCTATTGTTAACTCTCCAATAAAATTACAAATGGTATTTTGTCGGTGATAAATTATATTTACCGACGGAAAAATAAAAACACCAATGGAGTTACATATGGTTTTTTTCTGGTAATATGTTAAATTTACCAATGAATTTACCGACAAAATAAAGTGAGTATATTTTTTTTACGTGCTTTGTCTATCTATAAATTAATTTATTACCGACATACCATAAATTACCAACGAGATTTTTTTAACGGATTGTTTCTTTCCTTGTTCATCTCACTAAAATACAAACTAAAAAATTATAAAAATAAATACAAACAAAAAATTTCATCAACAAAACTAATAAATTTGATAATAATCTTTTTAACTACTACTAGTCTTTTATAACTTTTATGGGAGTGCTCGCTACTCGATTCTCTTCCACGATGAACCATCCTTGATTTTTGTTTTTTGAAGTTCACAGCATACAATAATATTTTGCCAGTGATTTGATTATACAATATGATTTGATCAGCAGCGTACACCCAAGATGATAGAATACTAGGACTTTATTAATTAAGAGACAAAATCTTACACTAGTTCCAACTAGGAATAATTCAAGACCAATTCAAGAAAATTGACATATTGTAGTTAGTTTAAGCAGAATAAATCACGTTATTTTATGATAATATAAAGTCTCTATTGCAAATAAATAAATTAAATGGTGTTAAAACAAGAAATAACATGGTAGAATTCAGGTTGTGTTTACTTTCAGAAAATATTTTTTTGATTCCATCTACATAGATTTTTTTTCATAAGTAAACATGTTTATTACATATAAATTTTATAAAATATAAAAGAAATTAAGGCCTTATTTGACTTAAATTGAAAATATTAAAAGGAATAGCCATAAAATATTGGTGAACCAAACACTTATTTTTATAGCAAAGAACTTGTAAAACAGGATATGTTCATTGACAGGTTTTTCTCTTTTAGTTTGTTTTCTCTTTTTAGTTTTCTTTTCTAAGGGAAAATTGGAAAACGTTTCCATTTAATGAAAATAAATAGGATTTTCTCAAACAAAAAAATACATCATGATTACAACTATTTTTTATAAAAGAATTACAAAACAATAATTTATAATAATCATCTTAACATTTTATATTCATAATAATCGATCTAATTATATAATATTAATCTTATTCCACTCAAATTGAAAATTATCATGAAAAACATTATATTGTTAACTTGAAAAAACTTTATATTATATTTATAATAAAAAATAAAATTATAATACTTGAAAACATATATAAAAATAATATTAATCTTTTATATTGTTAGAAAGTGCTTATATATATAATTATTATTCATATTTTTTCTTCAATTGAAAAATAATGAAAAATTGTATTGAAAAACTATGGAGAACCTATGAAATATGTTTTTCAAGCACATTATAAATTTAAAAAACTAAAACAATTTGTTTTCTAAATGAAAAAAATATTACATTTGATCAATAAATTTCAGTATTCTTTTTCTGACTCTAGTTTTGCAAAACATGCCCAATAATTTTGAAGTTTTTCAATTTTCTAAATAGTGAAGAATTAGAAATCACATGTTTTCAATAACACAGTTTTTATTTTCAATTAAAAATATGTTTTTAAAATTAAAAAACAAAACTGAATTTCTTTTTCATAAGCAAACACAATCTTAAGTTTTTCCCATTCCTTTCCGTTTCCCAATGAAAAGACTTCGCCACATTTCTTCTTTTTTTTTTTCTTAATATTTCTTTATACAAAGCCTTGGCCTTTGGGTTCTCAATAGAAACATCGTTTTCTGTGGCAGAGTAGAGTTACAGTATTATGTTTTAGCCTTGAGTTGTTTTTTACCCGTGATTTTTTAAAGGATTTTTTTAAAGGAATTTGAAAGTGTAGTTGTAATTACTTTTTAAAATATTTTTTATTTAAAAAAATATGTTAATAATATTTTTTTTATTTTTTAAAAATTATTTTTGAGATTAACGTATCAAAATGATTTGAAAACATCAAAATTATATTACTTCAAAGCAAAAAAAAAAAATTTCAAATTTTTTCGGAAGTTCTTTTGGAAAGCACTCCCAAACAGCTTCTTACGGGTTATTTTTAAAATTTATTTTTATCTATTTTTTTAAAATTAAAATAGATATTTTTATGAAAGACTATAATTTATATTTTTAAGAATTTGTTTATTAAATGAATTTTTTTTTATACATGCATTTTTTACCAAAATATTTTTTATAAGTCAATTAATTTTTTTTATAAAAATTTAAATAATTTAAAACATAGGAAAATATGCATCTCTTCAATTTAAGCCACATTTGTTTATTAATACATTTATTTTTTTTAATGGAAACTTTTTAAGTAAATTTTTTTTAAAATAAAAAACTTATAAAATCAAGTTTTAATAATAAAAAAAACCATTAAAAATAATGTATTGATATTTTGTAAGCAATCAATAAAAAAAATAATAAATTTGATAAAACTAAGTAAAAAAACTTAAAATAAAAATAAAATTTATTTTTACCAAATATCCATGACCACGAATCTAAAAAAAAGAAGTAAATTTTAGGTTCATATATAATAATTAACAAAATAACTACTGATATAAAGATGCTAAAATATAATTTGAAAAAAGTGGCAAAATTGATTGGTATTTAATGGAATAGTATTTGACATGTAATATAAATTAATTTATTTATAATGAATTTTAATTAAAATTTTAAGAATTGTTTTTTTAAAAAACCAAAGGATTTTCCAAAAAAAAAAAAAGTTAAGGCACCTCACCTGTTATAAGAAGATGTGGTACGCTTCGGCCAGTAATGCCAAATTCACATGTCTGGCCTTTTAATATTTTTTTTTTAAAAAAAATGGATGACGTATTAACCTTAAAAGAGCAAATAACATGGTATTCAGGTGACTGAAAAATCAATATTCAATATTTTGGATTCTAAAACCCTATTTTAAGCCATTTGTTATTTGAAAACACCATAACCACATAAACATATTTATTTTTGGTCTCAAAACACACTTAAATCAGTCCAAAAACTAAAATTAAACCTAATAAAAAAATCAATCAAAAAAATAAAAAGAAAAAGAATTGAGCCAACCCAGTTTAATATGCTAAACCCTTGACTCAGATCATAAAGCTAAAATAACATTATATAAAACAAACTGAAACAAATTATGAAATTTAATTCTCAATCAGCAAAAATAAAGAAAGATGAGATTGAAAAAAAATCAATTAAAAAAACATAAAAAAACTCAAGCTAGCCCGTAAAACTTCTGACTCGGGTTATAAAACTAAAATAACCTTATAGAAAGCAAACCAGAATATATTATGAAGTTCAATATCCGAGTAAAGCACGAAATTAAAATTATTATTTTTTTAAAATAATAATGTTCTAATAAACAGTACAAGAAAGGCAACCATGATTTCCCCTCAATTAGATGTTGCTAATGGCAATACAATTCTCTTATTTTGATAACAACTAATTACATAAACTAATGCTATAAATTTCTAACAATTGATTATTTTTTGTAGGATATATATATATATATATATATATATATATATATATATATATATATATATATATATATATATATATATATATAATGGCCTACAGTCAATTGACTATTTTATTCTAAGCCCATGCTTGAGCAATATGCAGAGTGGCTCAATCGTAATGGGCTGTGAGCAATATGCCATAGAGTGGCTCAATCAATCCTAATGGGCTACGAGCAATATACTAGAGAGTGGCTCGATCCTAACGGGCTAGTCAGGTTAGTTTCAAACTGCAAAATTAAAGCCCCAGTTTTAAGCTTATCATAAAATCTTCAGAGTATAATTTAACTCGGTTTCTCATAGAGAATCGCTTCGGCTCCATTTTCCATGGCGCATATATTTCTACTGCACACTGCTGGGAAGAATTTCTTGAGAAATTGTTCCATAAAGTTCACTCCATCTTTAAATTTAAATGCTTAAATTAGTCATCATATTCCCTTATATATAAATTAATCAATGCATAAACAATGTAAACAATGCTTTCTGATTATTAGAGTACGGAGGAAGTGAGAGAATTCAAAGTTCAGAATAAAGAAAAAACGACATGTTAGAGCAACCCCTGAAATTCCATTGTCGAAGACCAAAAATAAGCCTCCCATGGAAGATAGGATATATAACAAGTAATCATATTATCATATTATTAAAAAAATATCTAACTTTAAAGCTTAAAATATTAGGTGAGACTCTAATATCTAAATTACTTTTTAAATAAAATCTTTTTGAACTGGAAAATTACACAAATCCACATTATTTTGTGCTTAATTTTTATCAAATAAAATATAAGTAGTGAGATTCGAACTCATGACCGCTTGATCAACAAAACTATAATATTATGTCAAAAAACCTTCTCATTCAAAAATTTAAATTGTGAAATAGAACTTCAAAATATAATTTATATAATTTTTTAATACACACTACCACCTTCACTTGCTATATCTCATCTTAACCCTTCAAGTTCAAGAGAACAAGATATTCAAGTAGTAAACAATACATAGAGAACAAGAAAAGCAGCCTTTCTTCGGTCAACATCCAATATTTTCTATGTAGGATTGTAATATTTTGAAATAAAAAAAAAATTTTAATAGGAAATGGCAACAATACCCTTAGAAGACTAAGTTTTAGGTATATATGAATGAAGTACATATTAATAATTGAACAAAGAGATGGTAAATGTAAAAGAAAGAAGAAGAAAAAAAGACTTATATTTGAAGAGAGGAAATTGTAAGAATAAGAGAAAGAAGAAAAGATAAAGGAAGGAAAAGAGAGTTAGAAAAAATAATTTTAAGTATTTTTTTTTGGATTTGATTGATGAATTGATTTGAATATTATGGGTAATGATTTATTTAGTTGATTTTGAAACATTTTGGATAAGGATGATGATTTTGAGTTATAGTTTATTTAAAAAATGAATTTGAGATAAAGATTTTGGTAGTTCAGCATGAGATCTATGAAAAAATCTGGGTTTGAGGTTGAAGATGATAAAATTTCAGTTTGGTCCCTCAATTTGTGAAATTTACACTTTAGTCCCCTAAACTTTGGAAAAATGATAGTTTGGTCCCCAAAGCAAAATTCTAGATTATGGACAGAATTGAGGATTAATTATGGGCAGTGTAGTTATGAATTTATGACATTTTCAGTATGGTTCTCCAATTTGATAAAATTACAATTTTACCTCTAAAAATCCAATAAAATTCCAGATTGGTCCCTGGTTATAATTTTAGTTTTCAGGTTGGTTGATGAATAATTGAGATTTATTTGGTGAATTATTATCAAGTTTTATGATTCGTTTTATTTTGAATTAGATTTTGAAAAAACATTTGATTTTTGGGTTTTTTTAAAAAGAAAAATGACCGATTTGGTTTATAAACATATAGGTTATGAGCTAGACCCTTAGTTAAATGTATTAAATAGATTTTACATTCTTTTTTAGTCATTTTTTAGTATATTTCCTTTTATATTCAGATAATCCTGATATTCTACCTACATAATATCAATAAAATTGCATTCGATATCTGCTTCCGTATCATTTCTACTTTTGAATCAGGTGAGTAAATAATTTTCATATGCTAGAGAATTAATATAAATACTTGAATTTTTAATATGAAATTGATTGTGCTTCTTGGTAATTCTTATATTATTATTTTTTCCTTATTTATGATTTAACATGATCACTTATTGAAATTGAATCTTTGATATGAACCATTCTATACTTTTGAAATGATAACTTCTCATTTGATTGATGTCATGGGTTGAGCCTTGAGATATGAATCTATCTGTTTGATTATGATATGAACCTATAGTTTAGTCTTTTTGCACATCGTATATAAACCCTGATTGGTCGGGGGAGTCACCAATCTCTGGCGACTAATCATCATACAATATGCAGTGTCA
This sequence comes from Populus simonii, assembly GCA_007827005.2. Classification (NCBI taxonomy): domain Eukaryota; kingdom Viridiplantae; phylum Streptophyta; class Magnoliopsida; order Malpighiales; family Salicaceae; genus Populus; species Populus simonii. Next base: position 2,249,342 of record CM017479.2, read on the forward strand.
TGCTTATTGCATTTTGATTTTCAGACGAGCCTTAGCTTATAATATTCTTATTATGGTGTATTTGAGAAACTTTTCTGTAAGTATTTAAAGCCACATTTGTATAAATATTTCTCATTGTAGTATTACCTCGTGTACGTATATTGAACGTTATCTATTCACCGAGTTGTTGAACTTACCCTCTTGTTATTTATTTTTTTCAAGCTTATAGTTTGTTAGTAAGTTATTTTTGTTGGACTTTTAGAACCTGTTTTTTTGGTTGTAATTAATACTTTCTTATGTCTAGTTAGTGCTTCACAACAACAATATTTGTATTAAATTTTATATTAAGATAATCAATTTATATTATGAAGTTAGTTATGTTATCATGTTACGGAAAAATCTATTTTATTTATATATGTGAAAAAGTTAATATGTAAATTTGAGTTCGTAAAAGTATAAAAATCTGAAAGGAGAACTTGTCTATAAACTGATTATGAACTTAAAAAGGGGTCGTGACAAGAATAATAATGGAATAAGATATCTACTCTAAACTGAACACTGAGCTGATCATAGCCTTTATTGATCCCAACCAAGATATTAAAATGAAACTAAGAACAAGAATTAATTTTACAACAACAAAGTTAAAACCTAACTGCATATACTTCATGCAGCTTCAATTTTAGTCTGTTCATCCATTTCCCCCACAATTTTGTTCCAAAACCCGTGCTCCCTCCACACCCTATCCATTTTCTCGATTGGTGTATTCTTGGTCTCCGGCAGCAAATAGTATACAAAGGCAGTCATCACTACAACCCAGCCCCCAAAGAAAAAGAAAATTCCAGACTTGAAGTGGCAAAGCATGGTTAGAAATGTTTGTGCAACAATGAAAGTGAAGAGAAAGCTGACAGCAACCACAATACTTTGCCCTGCTGATCGAATTTCCAGCGGAAAAATCTCACTAGGAACTAACCATCCTAATGGACCCCATGACCAGCCAAACCCAGCTACGTAAATACAAATCAAAATCAACACAACATAAGCATATCCTTCGCCTATACCACCATGATCACCTAGCTGAGCTGCCATTATTCCTCCCACCATTATTTGTGACACTAACATCTGCACACCACCAAATATAAACAATGCTCTTCTGCCAAGTTTGTCGACTACAAGCATTGATATAAATGTTGATCCAGTACCCACAATCCCAGTCACAACTGAAGACATGAGAGATGCGCTTTCGCCTAGTCCTATTGTCCTGAAAAGTATAGGAGCATAAAATGCAATCACATTGATTCCTGTAACTTGCTGAAAAAATGGTATGGCTATTGCCATTACTAGTTGAGGCCTATACTTCCTTTTTATGATTTTCTTAAATGGGTGCTCAACGGTTTTTGAGATTGAGCTAGCTTTGATGAGATCATCAAGTTCTGCTTGAATATCTTCAGTTCCTCGGACCCGTTGTAGCATTAGCTTAGCTCTTTCAGTGTCATCAGTGAGCTGAATGAGGCTGTTTGGTGTTTCTGGCAGGAAAACTGCACCTAGTGTAAGGATTGTAGCCGGGACTGCTGCCAAAGCTAGGGAGATTCGCCAGCCCCAACCGCCTTTGATCTTTTCGGTGCCATAGTTTATGAGGTTAGCAGAGAGTGCCCCGATGCCAATACTAAACTGGAACCCATTGTTAATTGCTCCTCTGTATCTTGGTGGTGCCATTTCTGAGAGATAGAGTGGGACTGCCTGCAGAACATGTCGGATATGAAACAAGGTGACTAAAAGAATCAATTGAAAGGAATCATGTAGTTCACCTGGTTAGCAAAACCAACACCAACTCCAAGCAAGACCCGACCAAATATTAGCATATAAACGTTAAATGCTGCACCACCAAGGGCAGCACCAGCAAGGAAGGCAGCGCCTCCTAAAAGAATTGATGGCTTGCGTCCAAATGCCTTGGTTATCGATGAGGCAAAGAATGAAGCAATAAAACCAGCAACATACATTGAGGATGTGAAGGAGGTCAACAATTGGCTATCAAATTTGCAGTAGTTGCTAATTTCTGTGTCTTCCTTCATCTTTCTGTACACTTTTGGGAAAAATTTCTCCAGAAATGGTTCCATTGAGGTAACACCACCTTCATAATGTAAACTAGCACTAGTTAATCTCTTTTTTTTTTTTTTAGTTTTTATCTTAACATCAATGATTCCGCGAACGGATTGTATGATCAAACGAGTTCGATCAGGCAAGTTATACCGTAGCTGTTGCCAAGTCTATTGCACATTGTCTAACATTAACTTTTAGTGTGAAATGAATGGTGGCAAGCTTCAAAGAGAAGATAAATTTCTTCTTCCTTTTTGGTTAGTAAACTCAGTAATTTAAATGCTATCTCTAAGTGTAAGATTACTTCATTATATTAAGATCTGCATAAAAAAACTAGTAAATTACAATCCAGAAAACATGAAAAATACGGTAACTTGAGTTCTACAGTGCCTAAAAACGACCACAAGAGCAAAATTTACAGGTTGACAATGAAGAAAGATCATGTTCAGGATTGAAATAGCAGAGAATTACACACCTGTAATTCCAATATCATAGCCGAAAATGACTCCTCCCATGGCAGCCATCATACAAGACAAAACAACAAACCATGTCATCTTGCAATTGCATAGCCCTCCTTGATCACTTCTTATGCTTAATTCCACTGCCATGAGACTGAACTTTTTTCAAGTTCACACACAAATCTGTGTTTGAGAGAGGAGGCAATTAGGAAGGAGCAGATATCTCAGATGGATAATGATATGGTGCTGTCTTTCGTTGACTCGTAGACTTCGACATCATAACCAGCCAAGCAGTACTCTTCAAAGAAATTATAATATCATATACACTTTGAACTTTAGAGGAGCCTGTGGGACATGATATTGGAATTATATAATATGGAATCTTTTCGTTGTTCGACTCATAAGACTCTAAATTAGCAGGTTAATTAGATTAACTCGGTTTAAACGTCAAATATTAGAATTTTTTCCCCTTTTTTCTTGCTCTGACTGGTCAGATTTGAATCGCGCATGATTGAATCAACTTGATTACTAAAATTTTGCTGGTTCAATGGATTGTCACCTATCTTAGGTTAGGTTTCAAGTGTTAAATTTCCAAGAACATTTCAACCAACCGATAGAGAATCAAATTGCTGGGTTGCCAATCCTGTGTGGGGCAAATTATTGAAAAACAACAAACTTTGAATAATGGATGGATAATAGAAAAACAACATTAATTTATATATGGTGTCTCAACGGAGAGTTCGTAGTCATGTGAACCCCGTCCCTGCACTTGTGAAAAAGGGCTACTCATCAATTGTAATATGCAGGATTGCAGGTGGCTATTTGTTCATATGGAAGCCTGTACATAAAATCTCTACAATCTGGACGTGCTGACGGATCTTCTATTTAGTTACGGTCGGGATGGTCAATTTTTTATTTTTATTTTAATACAATTAAAATAATATTATTTTAAATTATTTTTTTAAAAAATAAATCAATGAAATTTTGATTGGTTTTTACTACATGTCACATGTTGACGAAGGTTTTTTTATCTAGTTAAGCAAGGTCAATCTTTTCTTTATATTTTTTAAATTCAGATGGGTCCAAACTCTGAATCGATCAAGTTTTGGGTCAACCCAATTATTTCAAGTTTTATAAATAAAATTATTATACTGTTATTAATATTATTAATTTAAAATACTCAATATAAACTAAAATGAAAAAAATATCTTATTATTTTTTAAAAGATATTAATGATAAATTAATTTTTTTATATTTTATTTTTTATTATTCATTATTAATTAAACAGAAAATAAAAGCAATTATTTTATCCTATATACCACTATAATTTTTTTTTTTTAATTTCCTGTTCTGTCTAATTTTATTTTTAGAGTTTTTATATTTTTTTTCGTCACCACAATAATTAAACCCTACGTAAGTTGTCAGCTAGAAAACTCAAAAACTAAATTACATTCGTAAAAGAATATAAAAAATACCCGAGGAAATAAAAATGCAACTACCCCGTGCATCTTCATGTTTTCCACGTGTAATCATAAGCAGAAACATTTTTTTTTCTTTTTACAACAGTGAATGCTTAGTTTAAGATAAAAAGAAAATGAAATTTAACTAACCGAGCAAAATCTTCTCCTGTTTTTCAATTTAAGAACATGTTTTGGTAGTCGCCTCTAAACACAAACATGCAAAAACAAAATTATAAGTCATAATAAACAAAATTTTTTAAAAACGCAACACTGAATGCTAAGATTAAAATTAAAATAGAGAATTTTTATGATTTTTTACTTCCCAATTTGGGGAAGAACAATGGCACCTCTTAAGAAGATAGCCGTGTTGTTATTGGTTATATCTGAGACAGAGGGACATGGAAATGGAAAACAAACTAGTTGCAGACTCAGGTACATGAAATTTTGTAGTTTTGCTCGTCTTGCTATGCTATTTAGTCAGTTTCTAACCTGTTCGATAAAATTCCTCAATGAGTTTAACCCCATACAACGAAATTGCGTCAATCAGCTTTACACTCGCATGCTTTCTGTATTATATACAAGTTACAAAACAATAAAACAAGAAACAAAACCTGCACTGTCCTTGTCTCTCAAGATGGCGAAAAAGATGAGAAGGAAGAAGAGGAAGAAGATATCGGTGGTGACTGATAACAAACACATTTTGGGTCATGAATGACCTTTCTAATTGTGATGTCAAGTTTTGTGCAGAACACACAGTACCTTCCTCCAAAGTAATCTTCATTGTCCACTTCCACTTCATCATCATCATCATCAGCAGCAGCAGCAGCAGCATCTGTGTTATCTTCTTCTTCAGAAGTTTCTTCGGGCTGGATCCTCCAATCACCTCTCGCGTAGTATCTGAACCCCAACATTGGAAGAAGCACCAAAAGGATTTTATCTATACGGTCGTCGTACCATTTGTTTATTTTCTTGGAGAACAAGAGAGGTGCCACCACAATTCCTGATCCTAGCCCGAACCCCAGGCCAGGGACTATGAACTGCCAATCAAATTCTTTTCTTTGGTTGCTTCCCCGTGTAGACTTTGATCCATTGGTATTGGAGCATGCAATTAACGGAGACCCGCATAATCCTTGGTTACCTTCAAAGGAATCGGACGAGAACGTCTGGAATTGATTGCCTGTTGGGATCCGTCCCACTAGCCTGTTATATGAGAGATTCAGGACTGCAAGGAATGTCAGGCTTGTTAGCTGTGCTGGGATTTGTCCAGACAATTGGTTAGATGAGAGGTCTAAGGACTCGAGCTGTGACAAGTTGCCTAAAGATGATGGAATTTGGCCTGTGAGTACATTATGTGACAAGTTGAGAACATAGAGGGCATTGAACTGTCCTATGGCATCTGGTATTGGCCCTTCAAAGTTGTTGCTTGAAAAGTCAGCAGAGGTAAAGACAGTTAATATCTTCACCAGCTCCAGCTCGAGACCCTTGAGTGTGACTGTTATTGAATCTTGATAATACAGTCCATTCGTCAGCTTCAGGGGATCATATCTTATGTGCTCAAGGCTTCTGTTTCCACCTTCCATCATTCCTTCCCACGTTTTCAAGCAAATATTTGGTAGATGTCCTCTGAAATGGTTGAAAGCTAGGTCGACGATCTGAAGCCTTGGCCAAGTGCCTTTGATTTGTGGACATCCAATAGGCCCGGAGAACCTGTTGTTTCGCAGAACAAGGACACGAAAACTCGATATGTTCTTAAGAAGACACGGGAAGCTGTCATTGATTTGATTGTTCCCAAGGTCTAAGACCTCTAACATAGTGCAATTTGCCAGAGATTTTGGAACCTGCCCTCGCAAGTCGTTTCCACTCAGATCCAGAGTCTTCAATTCACAGCTTCTTGGAAATTTATCAGGAATAATTCCATCGAAGTTGTTTCTCCTTAAATTTAGAACACGAAGAGTCTTAATCTTCTCAATTAAACAGGATGGTATTGCTCCACTCAAACTGTTGTTAGACAAGTCAAGAACTTGTAGCCATTCGGTATTGCATATGGATTGCGGTATTGCTCCAATAAGGTGATTATTTGAAAGGGAGAAGAAAAGGGTAAAGTTGAAGTAATTACCGATGTTAAGGGGGATGAAGGAAGAAAAATTATTGCTTGAGTAATCCACGTAGGTAATATATGATGGAGGAACTGGAATGCTCCCTTGGAGCTGGTTATGATGCAGGTCTAAGATACTAAGACCAGGAAGAGATAAAGGTCTTTCTAGATCAACCAGAAGATTGCGTGAAAGATTCAGATATTGAAGAAGACTAAGTGCTGAAATCCAACGAGGTACCGGCCCAGTAATTTGGTTGTCTGAAAGGTCTAAATGGAAGAGTTTTGATTGGTTCCTTAGATCTGGAAACATTCCTAGGTCGCAAGAAGCCAATCTTAGTTTCTTGATTTGGGGAAGGGAAGACATGTTGGAATTGCCGCAACTTGCATTAACTCTCAAGTTGTTGTATGAGAGGCCAAGTGTGGTGAGATTGGGAAGTTTCTGAATCCAATGTAATTGCAACGTGTCATTGAGCATATTGGATGAAAGTTCAAGGACATTGAGTTTTGCAAGACCAAAGACAGAGCTGGGAATAGAACCTTCTAATTTGTTGCTGCTCAAATCCAGGGTATCCAAAAGAAAGGAAGACGCGTTTGGAAACACAGGAATCTGTCCCCCAAATCTGTTGTTGGAAAGCTGTATCTTCTGCAGCGGCGGGATTGCAAACAACGATGAGGGGATGCTCCCGTTGAATGCATTGTACCCTAAATCAACATAGGTGAGGCTTCGAAGGCCTTCCCAGTGACTGGATGGAATCTCACCTTTTAGTTGATTGTGAGAGACATCTACATAGGTGAGATTCTTGGACTTGCGGAATGATGGGAGTGTGCCTGTGAACTTGTTGGATGACAAGTCCAGATAAAACAGCTGGGTGAGATTAGCCATTGAATTTGGAATTGGTCCAGTGAAATTGTTACCCGCTAGCTCTATTCTGGATAATTTCTGGAGTTCACCAATGGACTGTGGTAATGTTCCCGAAAAATTTGTGTTACTGAGCAGGAGGGTCTGAAGAGAGAGATTCTGATGGAACTCCGGAAAAGAACCCTGAAGGAATTTGTTGTATGATAAGTCAAGGATCTCTAGTGTTGGGACCTGGAATATAGCTTGTGGAAATATTCCGTTCAACTCGCAAGAGCTAAGCTGCAAGGCAGTCAATTTCGAGTAATTTGCAAGGAATTCTGGAACTGGAGAAGACAAATTATTACTGCTCAAACGTATTATTGAAAGAGACTGAAGCTTTGCAAGGGAAGCATCAAGAGGACCTGAAAGATAGCAGTTGGACATGCTCAGCACTTTTAGATTATGCAGTGAAGATGATAAGGCCTTGCACCAGTCATTGCCGTGTGCTGATATATTAACACCATCAAGAAGGAGCTCTGTTAGGTGTGTGAGATTTTGAACCAATGTTGCAAAATTAGGCTTCTCGAGTTTCAGTGCAGGACCTCCAAAGAAGGGAATGGTAGAGAAATCAAGACTAACCAACTTTGTCAGCTTTGAGAAATCATTTGGAATCTGGCCTATAAAGCCAGCATTGGACAAATTCAGTGAAATCAAATCCGTGAGGTTGGCAAACCCGACTGGCAGAGCTGTGCTGAAGCTGTTGGCAGACAAGTTTAGACTCTGAAGAAATTGAAGACTGAAAAGCCCGCTTGAATCGTCAAGTCCACCAGTGATTGATTCGGAGCTCAAGTCCAGGCTGATAACACGACCACTACCCTCATCACAAGTTATGCCTGGCCACTCGCAGCAATCTGAGGTTGAATTCCACTTCACTAGTTTTGCAGATACAGATTGATCAAACTCGAGACTGTTCTTTAATTGGAGTAACAAGGATTGCTGATCTTTCCGGCACTGGCCAGAAACCAAAAACACATTGACACCAAAGAATATTGTCAAAAAGGGTATCAAGAAAAGCCATGTAAAGAGAGGAATTTTCATTTGCAAACAATTACGAGACACCCATATAACTGAAGATGGAAAAGCTTGTTATTAATCTGGTTTTGGTATAGGGAATGAAACAGACATGAACATGACCCTTTTAGGTTCAGGTCTTTGCCACTTAAATAGACTCAGGTTTTGCTCGGGACGGTGTCCGACCGAAAGTGAAGAATGGGAGGCAGAAGAAGAAGCAGCAGCTAAAGAGAAAGGATTGGGAGAGATATGGAAAGAGTCAGCAGAAAAATGTTTGTCAAAATAAACTCTTTATGTTTGCAGGCAAAATGAAGGTTGTAGTTGAGAAATGTAGTCGTACTATATCAGACGCGTTTTGTTGTCGGCTTTATTTTATTTGTTTGTTTAGCTTCTGGTTTTGAACCTCTCTTGCAATGTATAGAAAAATCAACGCCCCCCCCCCCCCCCCCCCCCCCCCCGCCTCTTTTTTTTTTTTGTCTTCTTTTAAATACCTTCGGCTAATTAATTAGAATATAATGGATGATGATACGGAGGCTGAGGCCCATGGCAACGTGTCATATTCTCTCATAGTGTGTTTTTGGGTGTTTAAAAATAGCCTTCGAAATTTTTTGGTTTTTTTATTTCAAATTAAGTTTTTTATATTCTTATCATAATGTTAAAATAAATTTTAAAAAATAAAAAAATATTATTTTAATATATTTTTAATTGAAAAATATTTTAAAAAATAACTATTATCTACAGTAAACAAAGACTAAAGTAAATGATGCAGGCAGCCTAACCAAATTGACTTTTAGGTAAAGAAGCAGTTACTAATTGATAAGCTGATTCTTCTTCACCTTGAACGAAGGAAATGGTGTTTGAATTTCGAACGTTGCTTCAGAATCAAAAGTGGTTTGGTGCTTCACCACTCTTTGAGAGGGAGAGAGAGAGAGAGAGCCAAACAAAAACCTAAACCTAATCACGTGAAGTGAAAGCCATAAAGACCAAGCTGCCATAGAATATGATTTCTTTTAGGAGGCCCAACGGATTTCTATTATTGCAGGTAGATTTCCTTATCACATTATTACTATAGGTTTATACAAATATAATAATTATTATTTTTTAAAAGTAATTTTTGATATTAACGTATTAAAATCATTTAAATATATAAAGAATAATTTTTTTTTATAAAAAAAACACTGTTTAGATCATCATTTCAATTTCCCATAATATTTAACAAAGAATTTTGTTATTTTATATTTTAATTACCTGACACATTACAGTTGTTTGTATAAAAGAATATGAATTTTGGATGATTCAACATTATATTGCATTAGGTGGGGCCTCGTGGGGGCCCCACTTTCAAGGTGAGAAAAGTAGAAAACAAAAACTAGTTACTAATGAATAAAATAGCGTGTGAAACCGTCGACAAAAAGGGCATCTTAAACCTAACTGGAGGCTGAGTGATGAGGTCATTTTTTGTCTGTACATACAATTTCATCCTCTTGGGTTAGACTTTTTAGGTGACTTTGATAGGAGTTTTTGTTTTTTTCTTTAATTACAACAGATATTATTTAGTTAGCTAAATATCTTTTTAATTTTTGCATTAGTTCTGTACATAATTATATTTTAATTTTTAATTTTATATAATCTAAAATAATATTTTTTTATTTATAAAGACCTATTTGTTATTTATTTTACGTAAAAAATTTATCTTACAATAATTTTAATCAAATATATATTTCTTTAAAAACCACAACTATAAATATATTTTTTAAACCTGTTTTTCCCATACGCAAAAACTATTTCAATTCCATACTCACACTTCAAGTCATTATAACATGATACCGTCAATTTTACTTTAATCAATGGCAAATGAAAGGTAATATATTATTATTATTATTATTATTTTATTGGATTTGTTTGGGATTGTAGTTATGATTGTTTTTTAAAGTATTTTTTACTCGAAAATGCATCAAAATAATATCTTTTTTATTTTAAAAAAATTATTTTTGATATTAGTACATCAAAATGATTTGAAAACACCAAAAAATATTAATTGAAGCAAAGAAAAAAATAAAAACATTTCAAAAAAAATTTTAAAATACAAAAACAAACTGAGTATAAATTCTTATATATTATGTAATTGTATCCGTTAAGGAATGAATTAGTAGTACCAATTTTTCAGAATTCCAGAAAAGAGTCAACATTCAATCATATAAGAATTTACCTATTCCGAGACTTCTGACTAATTAAAAGTTCTGAATCCGAATTGCTAAATTTCTTTCTGGTAGTGATCAAACACTTCGATGTTAGGCAGGAGTCACAACACTCCAAAGCTCGAAATAATTTATTAGTTATTTTTGTCTATAAAATGGACCCTTTTAGTTAAAAAAAAACCACATTTTATCCCAGAATCTACTAATCTAGAGCTATTTTATGTATGTTTTCATGTGTAAATAATTTTTGTATCTCAATATGCCTTTCCAGCTTCAAATTCTTAACTCCTTCCTTGGTATTCAACGAGTAATCAAAGAAAATTAATAAAAGATTATTGAACCAATTACCAAGTCAATAATTGTAGATTGTCTTTTGCAAACAAAAATCGTGTAAGACATGGGAGCGACTTCATGCTAGATTATTTTAACACACAAGTGGAGTCATAATTCTTCCTCCGATGGCCCCATCTCAAGCCAATCTCCCCTTCGTTTCCGTCGTAAATTGGTATTTGGAACCCCTCGATGGTTTGATTAATTTCAGGACTTTTTCTGCTAGTGTTGCCATTGGCAGTTTCCTTGACCCTTTAGCTAGCCAATAGCAAGCAGCAATGCACTTGGATATTATGAAGGAGTGGAGACTGGACAAACATCATCTAGCCTAGCAATTTCAAGCATGGAAACCAGCTTATCAAGTGTGGTTTGGGCATCAATTAGGGTATCTTAAATTTGTTTTCTTGTGATGTGTTCAACCACTACCACAATTTTTAGATTTACTGATAAAATTTTCTGTCGGTATTTATACTATTATTATGTTGGTAATTAATTTACCAACGAAATTACTGACGGAAATGCTCCGTCGGTGAATCTTTCGTCGGTAATAAAAAAATATTATTACCGATGAATTTACTGACAGAAAAAGCACGAAAAAAAAATATTATCTGCTTCATTCCGTCGGTATTTTCCTCGGAAAAATACCATATGTAATTCTGTCGGTAATTATTTAAAAATATTTTTAAAAAATCCATTTTACAAAACCATAAAATAATTAAAGTAATATAAATCAACACTCTATAATACTCAAAACGCTAGGAAAAAAGAAGAAGAAAATCATATGAAAAAAAAATCCTACAACAATATTCATACAATTATTAAGAACAAAAACAATTAAAAATAAAAAAATATAGTGAAAAAAAAAGAAGAAAAAAAACTTACCTTAATGTGGTTGCAAGTGAAGCTAAGAAGAAAAAAAAATTTGTAAAGTATATTAATTAAAAAAAACTAAGAAGAAAAAAGAAGAAAGGAGAAGAATTCATACCTACGCATGAAGGAGAAGAGAAGAAGTTGAGGAGAGAAGAGAAGAGAAGAGAAGAGAAGAGAAAAAAAATGGATATTGATGTTTTTTACATATGGGGAAGAAGAAGAAAGGAGCCCCATCTGTTGTGAAATTATGGATTCTAAACTTTTTATTGGGGCGTTTTACTGACGGTTATACTGATGGATAATTAAATATTAATATTTTTAATTATTCCGTCGGTGATATCGTTTGTAATATTTAATTTAAATTTTCAATTTAATCAAAAATTTTCAAAAATCGCCAAATATCACCAATGACTTTTCAATCTGTCGGTGATTCCGTCTGTAATATTTAATTTAAAATTTTAATTTAATAAATTTTTTTTAGAAAACCGCCAAATAACATCGACGACTTTTCAATCCGTTAGTGATTTTGTCTATAAAGAACAGTAATTAACAGTGCAATTGAAAACTGAACAGTTCCAGAGTTCTCTAGAAAATACCAACATAATTTTTCATTGGTGATTCCTTTTGTAATTGACATGATGAACAATGTTCACAGTTTACCAATGAATTTACCGACGAATTGTACCGACAAAATAAATTCCGTTGGTAATTCCGTTGATAAAAATGACATGTCATTGTTTTAATTTTTTTTTCACTGTAATTTCCTTAGTAAATACCGAGAAAATATTTTTGTCGGTTAAATCCATTGACAATTTACTAATAAAAATATTTCTTTAATATTTTTATTTGTGTTTATCAATTTTCTTGTAATGAATTATTTTTTCAATCAGTCTAGCAAACATAGCTCGTCTACTCCATAGGAAGTACGGCATGCTCACATGAAGTGATCGATGGATTGGAATTCTACTGAAGTGGGAAATGGAGAATGGAGAGAAAGAAAACCAGAAAAGCGCTGCCAGTGGGACAGAAAACGGACCTTGAAGTTCAATTCACCTGTTGAATGTATCAATGAAAGTGATATCCATGGAAAAAAAATTCCTCCTTCTAGAGGGGTGTCAGTGAATATCACCATGGGGCTGTCAGTGCTCACTATAATTAGTTTCTAGCTGTGAGCATTAAGGGAATAATTTTATCTGCACATAGAATGAAACATGCATTGGCTTGCTATAACTCGTCTTCACTCACAGATCATACATAAATTAGTGAAGAAACACAGAAGGGACTGCAGGATGCAATGCTAGGAGGGATGGCATTTATCACTTTGGTAATTTGTTTTTTTTAGAAGAAAAAAAAAACTTGATTGTATTTTCAATTGTTATCATGAAACATTGAAGCAGCAAGGCATTAAGGATCCATACTTGGGGAAAACTTGTGAGCCTACTAGGTTGGTGGGAATCCACATACTAAATACTGTCCTTTGTCCTCAAGTCCATGTTACACTTTATATCTGTAGAAATTCTGTCCTCCTGATTACTGAAAATGCCAACATCTTTGACCGCAACACTTTGAGGAGGCTTAGTTATGGTATTGGTCCCGGTCTTCTTGCACTATCTTCATCAGTCAAGAAGCCTCTTCTTCCTTTTCATACTTACCTCCTACCTGAAAAAAAATAAACAAAGCAAACCCAGCACAAAATTCCTGGCATATATAACAAATATACAAGAAGAATAACATTCAGAGGAACGTAGAGGGTAGATCGAAGCATTTCTTGCTGGATGATTACAACCAGTGGGCTGTCTCAAAATTCCTCGTAATTGAATTACACCTGCAGTGGGCTGTCTATCAGCCGCTTCTAAACTAGGCAACAGCTCCAACTAAAAAGATCTTAGGTATGTAGGAGCCATGTCGCTTTTGAGTCCCTAAAGATTTTTTAAGCAAATGCTGTCGGCTTCAGCTCCTTCGTCTATATTAAACTTACCGGTAATGCCGGCCCGCATGGTGGCCAGACAAGCCCTCTGTAATGTATCCGTCATGCCTTCATGTGGCTCTCATAGAAATAAAGCAATACAATAGGGCCAAGAAAGAAATTGGGAACGAGGTAATAATTGAAATAGTTGCTGCCCAGTCATGCAATTATGGGCCAGGGAATTTGGTGAAATTTGATGTCCTAACAGCCAGTACAAATCTAAAGAATGCAGGCCCAGCTACACCATAACCCCTACCATATCCACAAAATCATTCGATCCACATCCCACTTTGTTGGGAAAATATTGTATCTCACATGCTATATACACAGTCATATTTCTGGACTTTCATAGTGATTTTTTTTTTCATTTTGGTAATCAAAGTATTTTTTTTCCTCCTCAATCCAGTCTTTTTGTGGTCAATTAACTCTTACTTGTTGAGCAAGGGCAAAATTAAAAAATAAGAGACCAAAGTGAAAACGATAGCAAAACTTGGTGGCACCTTTAAAGTTTTTGTGAAAAGTTGATTTGATCCTTATACTTTTCAATCTTTTTCTTTCAGGTTTCTTTGTTTTTTGAGATTTTAATTTTGGTCTAGAATTTAATTTTCTTCATGTTTTGTCCTTAGTTTGAGAGAGGAGAAATAGGGAATCGCTGGATTCTGGCGATAAAAAAAGAAAAAATTAATTAACACTGATTTAGACCATGAAAAAAGTTAATATTGGTATCATTAAGTTCTGTTCGATAAGGAGTGTCTCACCTGGGTTTTTTTTTTTATCTTAAATTGTCTGGAATGATAGATATGAGCTCGAGAATGTTTTTTAATTTCGAGTTGATTTTGGATTTTTATATCATTATTTGAGTAATTTGAGTCCATAAATAGGTTTGCCATGATGTATAAGGTGTTTTCTTAGTATTTTGGGTAAAAAACAGGTTAAAATCAAGTTTTTTAGGAAAAGAAGTCCTTGGCTCAAATTTCCAGTGACCTTCAGGTCTCCTGAAACTAGGTTAACAGGCGACACATAATTTTCCACAATAGTTGAGGCATTGGTTTTTTTTTTTGGCATCTTTTTTTTTTCCTTTCAATTTCATCTTTAATTTTTTACTTTTATTAAAAAAAATTTATAGGTTTTCTTTTTTATAGATTTTACAGATTTTTATGATGTTTCTAAATAAATATTATTTATTTTTTACTTGGTTTACAAATACACTTTCAAAATCTTTTTATGATCCAAGAAGACTTTCTTTTTGTGAAGTCCTTTTTAAAAAACATTTCTCTTTAATTTTTTTAAGCCACTTTTCTATGTGTAGTTGTTGTTGTTGTTGTTGTTATTATTATTGTTGTTGTTGTTGTTGTTGTTATTGTTTTATTATATAAAACATTGGTTCTAAGAAATTATTTTATTAAATACAATCAAGTTCATGCCTCGTGTTTTAATATCAGATATGTACATTCACATCTATCTTTAAACTTTTCAATTTATTCATTGGTTAAATATCACATGTATTTTTATTTGGTTTTCACATAAAATGATAATATTTTTTTTCTAAGATGTACAACCTTATAAAATATTTTTTTTACTTTGATTTTATTCAATCGATTTCATATGTGTCTATTTCTATTATCATTGATTAAATTAAAAATTGATTCCAATAAACAAAGTCATTAAAAACAACCGAGTAAATAGTTTGTATTGTGAAATCAAATATTTTGATATGCATCTATTTCTTGACTTCTTAATTTTAACATTAATGACTTTTTTTTTGGTATTTATTGACACATGATTCTTAATTTATTTAATTAAATGCTTGTATAGACTTTTCAATTTACAATCAAAACTTTTTAATGTCAAACAACGCTCGAAGGTTTTTTTTGTTGAAAATAAAATTATTCAACCTGCTACACATGTAAATAATTAGTATATTAGAATTCCAGGAATATGCTATTTTTATGTAGGATATTGTGACCATAGATACAATTCACTATGGATGGTTAATTATTTTTATTTGTTCATCAAACATTATTTGTTTGGTAATTTCAACCTCGTATGGCTTGTTAGCAATGTTTTATTATTTGAGATTTCCTTCTCTTTGCATTCTTTCACGTATATGAAATGTATGATAAACTTTTAATGCTCAATAAAAGATTAATTTTACAAAAGTAAATTTGAGGCTATAATAATAATAAAAAAACAATTGAAAGAATCAGGATTGAGAAAAAAACTCACTGTTCAAAATGCATAGAAAACTTTAGTTTACCCTCTGAAGTTTTAATTTACACATTTGGTGTATGAAGTTTTAAAATCTCAAGTTTCATTACTAAATTTGTTTTTTCATGTTTCAGTTCTTTATTGTTGAGAGAGAAGGAAGAAAATTGTTAGAAATTAAAATCACAGAGAAAATGGTTGGTCATGCATATTTTGACCAGGAAAAATATAAATTGTGGTGTCAATGGATTCGTCTAACAAAAAAAAGTTTCATCGAGATGATTTAAATTTTTATCTTTAATAAAAAGTAGATTGAATCTCGGAATTTTTTTTATTTAGTTTAATTTTGAGTCTTTATACCAATTAAATAATGTTATTGAGTTAAAATAGGCTTAATGAGGTTTTTACAGGCAATAACAAATTGGAAATTGAGTTTTTGAGTTCTACAAACTTAGACTTTTACTTTTAAGCCATCAAAGTTGCCTCGAATTTGAATCATCAGAGGAAACATTGTCTTTCTCATTTAATTTTCTGTAAGGTAGTTAACATGTCGTCCATTCCTTTACAAGAAAAAAAAAGTTGTGCACGCCTGACCTTATAGGCTCATGCATACCCTGGGCTTTTAAATTGAGAAAGACAATGTTTTCTATGATATTAAAATAAATCTAATGATGTTCTTATGATGTTTTTTAGGTGTTTATAGAGAATAACAAATTAAAAAATAAGTTTTTAAGATCATAAAGTTGAGACCTTTACTTTTAAGCCATCGAAGGTGTCTGGAATTTAAACCATCTAAGGAAACATTGTCTTTCTCATTTTAAATTTTCTTTTAAAATGGTTAATATGTTGTTTATCCCTTTACAAGAAATAAAAAGGTACGCACACCTGACTTTATAGGCCCATGCATGCCTTGGGCTTTTTTATTTTTAAGACCAAACACTCTGGTCTATCCTCCCACACTTAGGCACCCTTTATTTGTTTTTTTTTTTTTCTAACTTTGAATAAAAGTGAATATAAATAAAATAATTAAATGATATTTGAAATATTATCTAATTTTCTCATGGTTTTCAAATAAAATTATAACTTTTCATGATAATATTAACAATTATTTTGTAAATTATTATATATGAACTAATATAAAAAATGAAAAAAAAGCTCATGAATATTAAATGAAAATAAAATATCTATTTTGTCATTTTTATTCTCAATTTTTTTCATAATTTTGTCAGAATACTTATTTTTTTTATCTTTTCCGTCTATTGTGTATGAACTATTAAGTCATGATTGTTTATATTTTATATTGAAGATTTTTTTTCATAACATTATAAGTTTTTATTTAAAGAACAATGTTTTTATATAAAAAAATTTGTTTGTAAAAAAAAAACATGAATAAGGTAATGGAGGTTTGATTGAAGGCATACATTCTTTCCTCCTTAATTAAATGAATGAAATTTTTACTAGTATTTATTTTAACTGCCTCTAGTCTTTATTCACAAAACAAGATACTAATAAAAGAAAAATATAAGAATAAGAAATGGAAATTCACCTTAAAAATATTTTTTCTTTTATAATTTAAATTGTTGCCTTCCTCGCAGATATATTTTTTAATTGCTATATAAATAAATAAATATAGATTTTTAAAATTGCTCCTAGCATCATGCAAAAAAAAAAACAAGCATTTGCTTACACACACGCGCGTGCGCGCACACATGATTATAAATGTTTTTAAGAAATAACTATAATTAATGAGAAATTGAATTTGAAATGCAAAATTTTACTTTTATGGGTATTTAAGTTATTTTACTGTACTTAAAAAATTAAAAATATAGAAACATTAGTGGATGCTAGTCTAAAAAAAATGATTTTAAAAGTAATGCAGTCATTTTATTGTGTTTTAAAAATATAAAAAACTATTGTACCCCCTATTAATATAATAATAATTAGTGAAACCTTGTGAAAAGACCACATTACCTCTGTTAGTTAGTTAATTGTTTTTGCATGAGAAGGGTAAAAATATGATTTTACTATAAATTGCGCTACAATAAAAACACGAAGCGCATTGGCAAGACCACATCATTTAGATATATTACGTCTTTTCAGGGTGAGGCAATGAAGATTGTAGTTGTCATGATCAACTTTTCTTCATCAGTTCCTCTTGACTTTGATATTCAAGAGAGAGCATGGAAAGTAAATGATGTCTTTTATGCACACGTGGGAGTGTTTGGCTATAGGATATTTGTACATGTTCCTAAAAATAAAAGGTCTAAACTTGACAACAAGACAAAATAATTATTTTTTTAGGTTTAAAAAATGACGAGTTTAGCTATAGGCTATGAGATCCAAAATAGAACAATATTGTTAGAATCTTCATCAATGTTACTGTCTTCTTCTATTTGTTTGAGCTCTTCTGCAAAGATTTTTGCTTCTTTTTTCTAGTTGAGGAAAGATTATGAAAATTACACAATTAACATGTATGTAGTACCATGCTCTCCATCTCTTGCAAAACATAAGAGGTAGAACAATAATGCCCAACCCGAAGATAAATCCCAATTCAGCACTTAAGAAGTTCCAGTCAATCTCTATACCAGAATTTGATCCATTGGTATTGGAGCATGCTGAAATTAATGGATTTGAGCATGCTAAAATAAACGGAGGCCCACATAATCCTTGGTTACCTTTAAAGGAATCGGTCGAGAACGTCTGGATTTGAGCGCCTATTAGGATCCGTCCTACTAGCCTATTATATGATAGATTCATGACTGAAAGGAATGACAGGCTTGCTAGCTGTGGTGGGATTTGTCCAGACAAGTGGTTAGATGAGAGGTCTAAGGACTCAAGCTGTGACAGGTTGCCTAAAGATGATGGAATTTAGCCAGTGAGAGCATGGTGAGACAAGTTGAAAACATGGAGTCCAACTAATTGTCCTATGATATATGGTATTAGCCCTTCATCTGTTCCGTTTTATTTGGAATGGCCAAAACATTTCATACCAATTTAAAAAACGAAACAAAACGAAACAATTTTCATCTCATTTCAAATCTCGGCCCGTTTTGGATTTTTTGGCTAAATTCCTACCGAAATATTTCGGTTTCATTCCACATGTTTCGTTCCGGTCTTGAAAAGCTATTGAATCAAATTGAACCTGGTTTAATTTAATTAATTAAACCATCCAAGTATAAAAAGCTCTTTTTCATTACTATTTTCAATAACAATGATATTAATAATAATATTGAAAATTATTATTACAATTTTATTAACAATGATATTAATTTTTTAAAATTAGATTTATCACTAATATATATGGTTTATATTCATGTTGTTTTTTTCAAGTTTATACTTTGTAGGAATTTGAGCAAAACAATGAATGCTTTAGATCCCATTAGCCTTGATAACATTGACCTAGCTTTATATTTAAAATATTTGTGTTAAAACATTTTAATTTCATAATATTTTGATATTTTGTTTAAGTTGAATTACTTTAAGTTAATATATGAACAGTACAACTCCGAAACGGCACGCCGAAACACTCCAAAACTGAAACATTTTATTCCAATTGAAAAAATAAAACACGTACCGAAACGAAATTGACAACCTTGCTTCAAAGTTGTTGCTTGAAAAGTCAGCAGAGGTAAATACAATTAATATCTTCACCAGCTCCAACTTAAGACCCTTTAATGTGATCGTTATTGAATCTTGATAGTACGGTCCATTCGTCAGCTTCAGGGGATCATAATTTATGTGCTCAAGGCTTCTGTTTCCACCTTCCATCATTCCTTCCCACGTTTTCAAGCAAATATCAAGTAGATTCCCTCTGAAAATGGTTGACAGCTATGTCAACAATCTGAAGCCTTGGCCAAGTGCCTTTGATTCGTAAACATCCAATAAGCATGGAGAACTTTTTGTTTAGCATAACAAGGATACAAAAACTCAATATGTTCTTAAGAAGACGCGGGAAGTTGTTATTGATTTGATTGTTCCCAAGGTCTAAGACCTCTAACATAATGCAATTTGCCAGAGATTTTGGAACTTGCCCTTTCAAGTTGTTTCCAGATCCAGAGTCTTCAATTCACAGCTTCTTGGAAATTTATCAAGAATAATGCCATCGAAGTTGTTTCTCCTTAAATTTAGAACACGAAGAGTCTTAATCTTCTCAATTAAATAGGATTGTATTGCTCCACTCAAACTGTTATTATACAAGTCAAGAACTTGTAGCCATTCGATATTGCATATCCTCATTTTGGGTTGTGACTTTCATGTGTTGGCTTTTAAATGAGGGAGGTTTTAGAAAACCATGACCCATTAGTAACCCCTCAAGTTTGCTTATTTTTGGAAAAATAGGAAGACTTATGACTAAAGAAATCTTTGACTAACCTTAGTCGAGTTGTGGCAGTGCTTCATCTTCCTTCCCCACCTGTGTTTTCTTGTCATCTACTTCGATCTCACCTTCTTCATCATTAACAATTCTTGACCGAGGTTTTTCAACCCTTTATCCACTATTACTTGCAGTATGTCTAGGTAATGGATTTGAATTAACATTGGGTTTGTCTTCGAATGATACCCATCCTATCTTAATAAGCTCCAACAACTTCCTCTTGAAAGCGTAGCAGGTTTCAATACCATGCCCGGGATTACCAGCATGGTACTCGCAAGTCAACTCGGGCTTGTACCAGATTGGGAATGGTGGTTGTAGTGGTGGTGCGGGGATAGGGGCTATGTGTCCAATGCTAAGCAGTTTGGCATACATGTCCTTTAAAGGCATGGGTAATGGCGGTAGTTGTTCTGAAGTGTACCTTGTATTTGGTGGTTGTTTTGGTTGTTTGACTGGTTATTTGTTCGATTAGGGGAAAAAGTTTGGCTGAAGTTCATGTGGGAAAATTGAGAGGTAGGTGTTTGTGGGTTATGGGAATCCACTCTTTTGCCTTTACATCCACCTTCCAAATTGTTAACTTCACCTTCTATTTTTCTTCCAATAAAACACTTAGTCTCCAATGGCTCAGCTATCGTAGAAATGCTGAGATGAGCTACCCATTAGGTGCTCATAATATGGTGCTTTGAAGGTATTGGCAAATAAAGTAACCATCTCTGTTGCTATTAAAGGGGGTTGGACATGTGTTGCCTCATCCCTCCATCTTTGTGCATAAGCCCTTACTGACTCTTGGCTCCTCTTCTCCATTGACATTAGACTTGTCCGATCCGGAGCGATTTCTAGGTTAAACTTGTACTGCTTAAGGAAAGCCTCCACCAAATCTCTCCAGCTCCTGATCCTGATGTTGTCTAACCTCATGTACCAGCTCAAAGCGGATCCTGCTAGGCTATCTTGAAAGAAATAGATTAGCAATTTATCATCATGGATTACTTCTGCCATTTTGTTGCAGTAGGATCGAAGGTGATTGTTTGGGCATTCCAAACCGGTATACTTAATGAATTCTGGTATCCGAAAATCTTTTGGGACCACGATGTTTGGTACCAAACATACTTCGGCTGCTCGTATAGGGTCAAACCAGTCATTACCCTCAACTGCCCTTAATCTTTCTTCCAAAGCAAACAGCTTGTCATGGTCCATCAAACTGGTAGGCCTATTATCTGGGGTTTCCTCCGCCGTTAAGTCCACGGTGATTGGAGCATGAGTTGGCTGGGTAGGGGTGATGGGCACAAAGTGTTGTTCATTGGCCGAGTTTGCCCCCTGGTTTTGAGATGTTTGAGGGATGTGAGCTGCTGGTGCTTCTGGAGGCAGTTGTGCAGATGTTCCTTCCCCATTCTTAGCTCTCAAAAGTTGCTCGAGTAGGTCGGTCATCCGAGCACCTTCATTTTTTATGGATTCTAACTCGGTTTGATAATGTGATTCTAAGTGGGCTCTTTCTTCGTTCTCCATCCTTGTTCTAAACCGGGTGTGGTGGACTTTGGATGTGGGACCTATGTTTCACAATCTGGTGCATATGATAAATTGTAAACAAATGCGTGATGAAAATATGATGCATTTAGTCATGATTTCAGCTCAAAAAAACCTGGTTTGATGAATTTAACATTATTAATCTTGATGCAAAAGAAAGTAAGATACATATCCTAAGGACAAGCTCTATTTATTAAGTGAGAATGGGTAGGTTTGCTATCTGGTCTTGAAAGGGTCTCATATCTGCCCAGTGACGTTCTTCGTAAAGACAGTATGGGGGCGTTGCAAGGAACAGTTAAGGCACGTATGCCCACCATTACCAAGCAGGCACTCAGATATGAGTTGGGTGTTTCACGCATCTGAACCCTGACCAATAGTCATAGGGCAAATCGCTAATCCCCCACCTAACTTAAAGCTTGTGTGTGCTTCTCAAAATCAAAGTATGTGATGCATGTGACAATTCTATAAGATGTATGAGACAGTTCTATACAATGCATGAATAATATGTGTAAAATATTTAAAGCACATAAGCAGATAACAAAAGGAAAGTCATATTAACAATAAACACACGAAAACAAAAACAAATCAGACAAAAACAAAGCTTAGTCCACAAGGTCCCCAGTGGAGTCGCCATTCTGTCGCACGTGTGCGGCGTCGCGACGGGTTTTCCACTTTAAATCTAGGAAGTATGTATGGTATCTATCTGGCAAATATGGGGGGACAAGAAAATCTAGTCTTTTATCGGTGGAAAGTGGAATGGGAGTCGCCACCTATTATTTTGGTCACTAGGAACCCTAACTGGTCTCAAAGATCGGGCACGGGGACTGGTTGCGTAAAGGGAAGGTATTAGCACCCCAAATACGCCTTACATAAGGTAAGCTGCATTGTTTGATTGTCTGATAAAAAGCTAAGGTGTTATTGTATTTCTAGTTGTTGGTCCATCTATGGTTCAAGAAAAGTCCTCCTCAATAAGGAGGTCCTTATCTTATCGGGTAAAACCTAACCGTTCTAACGTCTATGTAAAAAAAAAAACGTATTTTTAATATCAGGAATATGTTTTACGTATAAATTCATATTCCCAGATACTAAAAAGACAAAAAGATTTTTTTAGAATTTTTGAAATATTGGTCCAGTTCTCATGGCTTGAATAAACTGGTTATTAAAGCCCAAATGCATGCTAATACATATATTGTTTTGAAATTTCCTTTGTTGTGTGAAAATATGATGTTATAATATTTATATATATATATTGGAGAGTGACACGACCAAAAGATTGATGTCTTCTCCCAAGTGCAGGAGTGTCGAAGTAATAAATAACCTGGCAAGACCGGGGTCTAACCACAGAGAGGTTAATTGTATAAATTATAAATAACAATGCAACAACAACAACAACAACAACAACAACAACAACAACAATAATAATAATAATAGGCTAAGATTCATAACTATTGATTGGTGGACTAAGAAAATGGTTGGTGGCCAACCATTGACTTGGTGGCTGGTTTTTTACATTGTTGGCTGCCGGTTCTTGAAATTGTTGGCAGATTTTTGATATTGTTGGCTGGCCAAAACATCATTGCTAACATCAGAATTTGAGCCCTTTGTTTCATGAAAGATGTGGGCAATTGTCTCAGCTTTCCAACAAAAAAAAACCAGAGCTCATTTGGACTTCTAGAACTCAAGATATGAGCTGAAAATCGAACAGTGTTTGAGCTGCAGGACAGGTTCTGACTTCTCCGTTGTTGCTAAGATTTGAACTTGAAAACCACAGAATTGAGTCTTGGACCCTTCATGAAAGTTTTAGGTCTATGTCTTATCTTTCCATCCATATAAAGTGGACCTAAATCCGAGTTCTACAACTCCAGTTATGATCAAATAACCGAATGGTGTTCTAGTTTGGAATTGAACCAGCATCTCTTCTCTTAGCCTAGTCCTCTTTTTGTCTCTTCACTTTCAATTGTTAATCACATCAATCAATCCTTTGAATTGTGAGATATAGCTGCATTCAAAACAAGCATTTACCATAAATTAAAGATATATTATATTATTAGACTTGTTATTATAAAACATGCTTTAGTTAGGGAATTTAACGATACTTTAGTGCAATACGATGATATAAAGCCTTAATGAGAATGCACTTTTAAGTACTAATCACACCCCCCAACCAGCTTATTACTAGTCCCTAGTAATCAAAGTGTTAAAATACAAAAACAATTTGCAAGTTCCACAAAGCAAGGTATTCATCATTTAACTTCCATTAATCTATCCAAATAAACAAACTCTCATTAAATTTATATATCTGCTTCATACTTCTTAAACAAGATATTAATAAACCTTCCTTTTGTTCTCAGTAAATCAAAACATAGCTATGGAGCTTTTCATGGAAGAAAACAAAATTTTGTTCCAATGTTTAAGGTTAACTTCCTTGGGTTGAGATTATTATCTCTTTTTTTTTTTTTTTGAAAGCAAGAATTTATAATACAATGTATCTTGAACCCATGTAACGAGCTTTTAGCTAATGACTCCCAGACCAGTTGGTCTTAGGGCATCAGGTGTTGAGACACCCCTACGAGCTTAGTAACTCGGGTTGCAGATACTGATACATAGATAGTGCAATGTTTGATTCCCTTAAGCTTTTCTCCTTAACCCATGTAACAAGCACTGAGCCAATAGCTCCCAAGTCAGTTGACTTTAGGGTACTAGGTGTTAAAACACCCCTTCGGGCTTAATTGCTTAAGTCAAGGAGGCTACGAAACCAAACTTATCTACTTTTTTATTTATTTATTTGTTTTTTTTTCATATTATATATTATCCTTTTCCCTTAGTTGTTACCTTTAACAAAAGAACATAAATAATGTAATAATCCAATATGCAACCCACAATCATATGTTAAAGTGTGTGTGTGAAAATGAAGGTTTAAGAATACTTGTTAAATGAGTATATGAGCATAATTAAGTGATAACAATGCGAGAGTTTGTAAATCTGAATATTTCAAGAAGTATTATAATAGACCTTGTTAAGAATGTTTACTAAGATGCGTCTCAAGAGTCACTAAAGTTCCTCCTTTACTCTGCCATCCTAGTAACAACAGGTTTGCAAATGGTTGTAACAATAGAAAACATAGCTAGTTATTTTTTTTTTGTAATATCAACTACTACCCTCTCCCCCCAACCAAAACGAGACATTGTCCTCAATGTTTTAAGGTAGAAAGATAGAGTATAGAAGATATCACCTGAAACAACGACTACTGACAAACCTGAAACACACTTAAACAAATATAAGAAACAACAAAACACAAATATTATACCATTAATAAAACCAAAAGACACAAGTTTTCACAGACTAAGGCTCAAATCCAATCTAAGCTTTTTATGGCGTTCCGTGATTGACCAATTAAGTCGACTCATAGAGGAATCAACTACAGGGATGAAAGATTGAAGTTCATCAATCAATTGTTCAGCAGTAGCAGCAGAGATGAGGATTTGTCGCGCTGAAAATGTTAGAAATTGTTGTTCCACAGCATGATCAAGAAAAGACAGTAAAGCATTATAAAAACCATTAACATTTAGCAAACCTATAGATTTCTGGTGAATGTTCAGCTGAGCCCAAGATGAAATATGAAATATCTCTTCTAAAGTTCCCAAACCACCTGGTAAAGCAATAAATGCGTCAGCATGGTTAAACATGACAGATAGTCGTTCAGACATTGTGGAGACCTGTAGTTCCTCTCCGACTGTTTTTCCAATGATATCCCCTTCGGCTAAAGCTTTGGGGATGACCCCCAAAACTTGACTGCCTCCTAAAAATGCAGCTATTGAAACACTCCCCATTAACCCAAGGCTGCCTCCCCCATACACTAAATGAATCTTTCTCTCAGCTAGTACCCGACCAAGATGATTTGCTGATTCTAAAAACTCTTTTTCTTTCCCAGGATTGGATCCATAAAAAACACAAATATTTTTTATTTTAGGAACAGAGGAACTAGCCATTTCTACACACTTCTATATCTATTAAATGAATGGGTAGAGTAGAAATGATGGGAAGGAAGAGAAGATTTTATAGATGAGAAATTGAAAATGCAATCATACCACCTATATGTAGGCTAGCTGGAGTCTCACTCTGTCTTTCTCTCTTTGTTTTTTTTTTTGAAAAAGCATGTGTATGTACAAGCAGCTGTGATTGTGGCTCACATCTTCCCTTGGTTTTACGTCCAAGAACGGCTTAAACGCCCTCTATGGGTCGGGGATAGGCTTCCCATCCAGTTTTCTTAAAAACTGACAAACAAGGTCTCTTTTAGTCAGATTCCCAAGACTAAGTCGATCATGTTCTTTATGAAAATGAGGCCATAAATCATGAATTGCACGATGCACATCTCCACTAAGATGCATCTCAAGAGTTAATAGAAGATTATCTAAAGACTCCTTACTCAGGCCATCCTTAATGAATTGTATTTTATCTTCACGGTTTATAGATACCATTCCTAAAGAACGACATTTTGCATTACAAGTCCATCTGGCACATCGGTGACAGACTTTCAGTCGTTTTGCACGACGTTTCTTTGTAAAAGTGCTTTTATCTGTTCCAGTCATGTATGAAATAAAAGTATTGGAAGACTCACTTGATAATCGGACCTTTGCTTCAAGAGTGGTGTCCATTTTTCAAAAGAGAAGTGGAGGAGAGATGCAAAGAAAAGAGAAGGAATAAGAAATTAAACAAATATATACACAGATATCAGTTATCATGGGAAACTGAAAGAACCGACTTAAGAGTCACGGAGTACCGTTATCCGCCATTTGACCGGGGTTGGAGAAAGACTAGCAAAACAAGAGTCACACCAAAAAGAAACACAAAAACAATGTGAGAAAAACAATATAATCAACCTTTATATACAGGATCATTCAAACCAATGGATTCAATTTCACTAGGAAAATTATCAAAGTAAGCTTTCAAACGATGTCCATTTACCTTAAAAACATTGCCATTCTTTGGATTCTCAATATCAAAGGCCCCATAAGGATACACATGTTTCACAATAAATGGACCGCTCCATCTTGATCTTAGCTTTCCAGGAAATAAATGGAGTCGAGAATTATAAAGCAAAACTTTTTGACCAACATCAAATGTTTTTCTCAAGATTCTCTTATCATGAAACTCTTTGATTCTTGCTTTATGAATATTTGAATTTTCATATGCATCATTTCTTATTTCCTCAAGCTCATTTATTTGCAACTTACGCAGATGGCTAGCATTATCCAGGTTTGAATTGAAAGCTTTAATAGCCCAATAAGCTTTGTGTTCAAGTTCCATAGGCAAATGACAAGGTTTTCCATAAACCAACCTATAAGGTAACATACCTAATGATGTTTTAAAAGCAGTGCGATAAGCCCAAAGTGCATCATTAAGTCTTAAAGACCAGTCCTTCCGATTATGGTTCACTATTTTTCCAAGATTTGTTTGATCTCCCTATTAGCAAGTTCTACTTGTCCATTTGTCTGAGGGTGATAAGGGGTGGCAACTTTATGTGTGATTCCATATTTCTTCATTAAAGACTCAAATGGCTTGTTACAGAAATGTGTTCCACCATCACTTATCATGACCCGAGGGATTCCAAATCGACTCAAAATATTTTCTTTCAAAAACTTGATCATTGTTTTATGATCATTGTTACGACTTGGAATTGCCTCTATCCATTTTGAAACATAGTCTACTGCAACTAATATGTACACAAAACCAAATGATGGAGGAAATGGACCTATAAAATCTATACCCCAACAGTCAAAGATTTCAATGACAAGAATAGTATTTAAAGGCATCATGTGACGTCTTGAAATAGATCCTAGCTTTTGACAATTTTCACAAGTTTTGCAGAATGCATGCGTGTCTTTGAACATGGTGGGCCAATAAAATCCACATTGTAAGATTTTTGCAGTTGTCTTTCTTGATGAGAAATGACCCCCACATGCCTCAGAATGACAAAATTTAATGACACTACTTACCTCATTGTCGGGAATGCATCTTCGAAATATTTGATCAGGACAATATTTGAACAAGTAAGGGCCATCCCAATAAAAGTTCTTCACTTCGTTCAAGAACTTTCTTTTGTCTTGGGTACTCCAATGAGCTGGCAAATGTCCTGAAACAAGAAAATTAACTATATTAGCAAACCAAGGCATCGTAGAGACAGAAAGTAAAGATTCATCAGGAAAGTAGTCATTGATTGGTGTGATGTCATATCTCGAATCAGTTGTCAATCTTGACAAATGATCCGCGACAACATTTTCGGTGCCTTTCTTATCCTTGATTGTGATATCGAATTCTTGAAGTAACAAAATCCACCGCACCAATCTAGCCTTAGAATCCTTCTTCGAAAGAAGATATTTCAACGCTGCATGATCACTAAAAACAATAACAGGTGAGCCAACGAGATAAGATCTGAATTTTTCACATGCAAATACTACTGCAAGTAATTCCTTTTCAGTGGTGGTGTAATTCATTTAAGCAATCACATAGGGTTTCTTATCTTTTATTTGTCCTAAAACAGCACCCACGGCATAATCACTAGCATCACACATTATTTCAAAAGGTAATGACCAATCAGGAGGTTGAATGACAGGAGCAGAAGTAAGCAAGTTTTTAAGTTTAACAAAGGCTTCTTCACAATGTTCAGTCCATTCAAAAACATTATCCTTTGTTAGAAGGTTACACAATGGCTTAGATATTACACTAAAATCTTTGATGAACCTTCTATAAAAACCAGCATGTCCTAAGAATGATCTAACGTTTTTAACAGATTTTGGTGTTGGCAAGTTAACAATTAACTCGATTTTAGATTTGTCAACCTCAATTCCTATTGATGAAACAATGTGACCAAGTACAATGCCGTTTGTTACCATAAAATGACATTTTTCCCAATTTAGCACAAGATTCTTCTCTTCACACCTGTTCAAAACCTTTTCCAAATTAGTTAAACAATCATCAAATGAATCACCAAAAACAGAAAAATCATCCATAAAAATCTCAAGAAAACGTTCAACCATATCACTGAATATGCTAAGCATGCATCTTTGAAACGTGGCTGGTGCATTACATAATCCAAAAGGCATCCTTCGGTATGCAAACGTACCAAATGGACATGTGAAAGTAGTTTTCTCTTGATCTTCAAATGCAATTTCAATTTGGTTATAACCTGAATAGCCATCTAGAAAACAATAAAATTCATGACCTGCAACTCTTTCTAGAATTTGATCCATGAAAGGTAAAGAAAAAGGATCTTTTCTAGTCATTGAATTAAGTTTTCTATAGTCAATGCACATGCGCAACCAGTAATAGTCCTAGTTGGAATTAACTCATTCTTCTCATTTGTTATCACAGTAACTCCAGACTTTTTAGGTACAACTTGGGTAGGACTTACCCATTTGCTGTCAGAAATAGGATAAATGATTCCATTATCTAGAAGCTTAATGACTTCATTCCTCACTACTTCTTTCATATTAGGATTAAGCCTTCGTTGCATTTCTCTAGAGGGTTTAGCATTTTCCTCCAAATAAATCTTGTGTGTGCAAATCAAAGGACTAATTCCTTTTATGTCAGCTATGGTCCATCCTAATGCATTTTTGTGCGTTTTCAGAGTTTGTAATAACTTACCTTCTTGATGAACATTAAGTTTGGAAGAAATTATTACCGGAAAAGTTTCATTTTCTCCCAAAAATGAGTATTTGAGATTAAATGGTAATGGCTTCAAATCGGGTTTTGGTGGTTGAACACTTGAAGGTATGGACTCAATTGATCGTGGTGGCAATTCCTCAATTTTTGGTCTCCAACTATTTGCCTTTGATTCTTCCTGAAAATAAACCATTTGCAAATCATCAGATTCATTAAACTTAGTTTCACTAGAAGTGTTTTCAAATTGATCACAAATTAATTTTTCAATAAAATCTACTTCCTGTAAATCATTATCATCTCCAGGTTGCTTGCAAATGTTAAAAACATCTCCAATGTCATGTTTCCAAAAGATAACTTCATCACTCCATTCCTACAATTAATCAATGCATTAGAAGTTGCAAGAAATGGACGTCCTAAAATAACAGGAATTGAATTGCATGCTTCAACAGGTTGTGTATCCAAGACAATAAAATCCACAGGAAAGATGAATTTATCAACTTGTACTAACACATCTTCAACTATTCCTCTAGGCACTTTTACAGATCTATTAGCAAGTAAAAGAGTTACAGAAGTAGGTTTTAACTCACCTAGATTGAGACTTTGAAAAACTGAATATGGAAGTAAATTCACACTAGCTCCAAGATCAAGTAAAGCTCTATCAATTTTATGTTCTCCAATAAAGCAAGAAATTGTAGGACAACCAGGGTCTTTATATTTCAAAGCATTATCATTCTGAAGAATGGCACTCACTTGTTCGGCTAAAAAGGCTTTCTTTTTCACATTCAGTTTTCTCTTCACAGTGCACATATCTTTCAAAATTTTAGCATAAGACGGTACCTGTTTAATAGCATCTAACAAAGGTATATTGATCTTTACTTGTTTGAAAATTTCAAAGATTTCAGAATTATGATTGACTTTCCTTTGTTTGGTCATGGCATGAGGAAATGGAAGTGCTGGTGGGGAATCAGTCTTCTCCTTGCAGTGTTTAGGTTCAACCCTTTCCTTACCCTCAGAGACTAACTCATCTTCTTTCTCACAAGGTTCAAGAACGGGTTTTTCAATAACCTTACCACTGCGGAGAGTAGTGACTGATTTGACTTGATCCATATGTTGGCTTCCGGAACCACTTGCACTTGAATTGTATTGCCCTTTGGGATTTTGCTGGGGTTGAGATGGAAACTTACCTTTCTCCTGAAAACTAAGAGCAGATGTGAACTTTGCAAGAGTATCTTTTAGATCTGCCATGGTTTGAGCATTTTGAGTGTTGATTGTCTCTTGCTTTTCAATGAATGCATGCAGTGTTTCCTCAAGATTTCTTCTAGGAGGGGGAATATAAGGAGGTGCATATCCATGAGAATTTTGAAAATTATGTTGTGCTTGAAATGGTGGCTGTGAAGTTTGTGCATTATTGTTACCACTCTTCCAACTGAAATTTGGGTGATTTCTCCAACTAGGGTTGTACGTTTGCGAGTATGGATTATGACTTGACCTTTGGTAACTATTTAAAGCATTGGCTTGTTCATGGAGACATTCTTTAAAAGAAGGCAAAGTTGGACAATCATTGGTTGAGTGTTCATTAGTTTCACAAATTTGACACACAATTTCTTGAACAGATTTTATTTGACCACTCTTTTTTAATTCTAGTGCCTCAACTTTTCTAGCTAAAGATGCAAATTTGGCTTGGAGGTCATGATCTTCCCTAAGGTTGTACATGCCTCCATTAGATGTATGAGGTTGAGTTTTACCTGGTGCCTCACACGTACCTGTGGTGTCCCAATTTTGAGCATTTTCAGTTAGCAAGTCTAGGTACTCCATTGCTTCATCAGGGTCTTTATCTTCAAAAGTTCCATTGCACATCAATTCCACCATTTGCCTATCTTTAGGTGTTAACCCTTCATAAAATTGTGAGACCAATCTCCATGTTTCAAAACCATGATGAGGACAGGTATTAAGCAAGTCTTTATATCTATCCCAACACTTGTAAAATGTTTCTCCTGGTTTTTGAGTGAAAATGGTGATTTGTCTTTTGAAAGAGTTTGTTCTGTGAGACGGAAAAAACTTCTTTAAAAATTGTTGTTGCATTTCATCCCAAGCACGAATGGATCCTGACCTAATATTTTGTAGCCATGTTTTAGCTTTATCTTTTAATGAAAAAGGAAAAAGCTTTAATCTGATGGTGTTCATGCTACAATTTAAGTCATTATAGGTGTTACAAACTTCTTCAAATTCTCTTAAATGCAAATATGGATTTTCTAATTCTAAGCCATGAAAAGTGCGTAAAAGTTGAATAATACCTGGCTTAAAATTAAAATGAGAAGCATCAGGAGGAAAAACTATACATGATGGTGCACTTGTTCTTGTTGGATTCATGTGATCTCTAAGTGTTCTCATATGATTATTCTCATTATGAATTGACTGGTTATCTTCTTCGGCCATGTTTTCTAAAGAAAATGAGGATTTCCTAGAAAGTCTACCACTTAATGTACGTGTCCAAACTCTTATGCAAGTGCAAAAGAAAAGAAAAGAAAAAGAAAACGAAAAAGAAAGAAAAAGAAAAGGAACAAAATTAGAAAAACAAATAAAAGTAAAAAACAAAAGAAAATAAAAGAAATATAAAATTTATACAATACTTACCTCCCCGGCAACGGCGCCAAAAACTTGACACGACCAAAAGATTGATGTCTTCTCCCAAGTGCAGGAGTGTCGAAGTAATAAATAACCCGACAAGACCGGGATCGAACCACAGAGAAGTTAATTGTATAAATTATAAATAACAATGAAACAACAAAAACAACAACAACAACAACAACAACAATAATAGTAATAATAATAATAATAATAATACTCAGTACGTGGCGTTGTTATACCTGAGAATGATCTAAAAGATCGGGTCACAGGTTTCCAGCCTATATACTGATTTTATGAAAAGATAAAAGAGATATATTATATAATATAAACAGATTTCTGATGCGAATGAACAAGGCAAGACCAACAATGTCAGGATCCTTGATCAAACACAGAGCATACTTAACGTACATAACATATAACAAGAATGTAAATAATAATAATAACAATAATAACAATAATAACAATAGTAATAATAGTAATAATATTAATAGTAGTAGTAGTAGTAGTAGTAGTAATAGTAGTAATAATAATAATAAAAAGAAGAAGAGGAAGAAATTTGTAACACCCTCAAATTATAATATCATGAAATCTCCCAACATTTCTTTACCAATGTCAAGTATTGGGTAATATGTCTAAAATTATGGGATTTTTTTTTTGAAAATTTCGGCAGAGTTCCCTCTATTTTTGTTGGTACCAAGTTATCGACAACACTTCTATTATATGTCATTACGACTTCCATCTTGATCCAATCATCCTGGATCACATTCCATTCATCAAACAATAACTCAATATTTATACTTATCAATATATGCAAGTCTCATAATATCAATTAGTAAATCAACATAAATGTACTACCAAAAACAACTCAAAAGATAAACAAATTCATCATTAAACGTAATTGCAACCGAATCCCCTATCTTCATAGGCAAAAACAAAGAAGACTTTGTCAGTCTATCCACGATCACCCATATAGCATCGTGTCCTTTCCTGCTTCTTGGTAACCCAGATACAAAATCCATAGTGATATTCTCCCATTTCCATTCTGGAATCGGAAGAGGCTGTAATTCTCCAGCCGGTCGTTGATGCTCTACTTTCACCTGCTGACATATGGCACACTTGGCCACATATTCTGCTATCTCCTTTTTCATGTTTGGCCACCAGTAACTCTCCTTCAAATCTCTATACATTTTCGTGCTCCCTGGATGGATCGCCAATTTAGACTCATGAGCTTCTTTTAAAACTTCACCTTTTAAAACCTTGTCATCAGGTACATATATTCTTTTTCCCATCACTACGAGCCCATCATTCGACACTTGAAATAAAGAGTCTTGGCCGACTTTTACATTATTCATTTCTTTCTTTACTTCGGGATCTTCACCTTGAACTTTTCGAATCTTTTCTCTCATATCAGATTGTAGCACCAACGTTGCCAGTAACATTCCTCCTGAAGTCACATCCAAATGCACATTTAGCCCACCAAGTTCTAAGAGTTCTTTATCACCTCGCACTAGTAAGCCACCAATAAAAGCTTTATTCTTCCGACTCAGAGCATCTGCCACCACATTTGCTTTCCCCGGGTGATAGTCAATAATACAATCATAATCTTTGATCAGCTCCATCCATCTCCTCTGCCGCATATTCAATTCTTTTTGTGACAACAAGTATTTTAAACTTTTATGATCTGTAAAAATCTATACCTGTACTCCGTACAGATAATGCCTCCATATCCGCAAAGCAAACACCACAGCTGCTAGCTCCAAATCATGTACTGGATAGTTCACCTCATGTGGTTTTAACTGTCTGGATGCATAAGCGATTACCCATCCGTGCTGCATAAGTACACAACCTAAACCCTTACTGGAAGCATCGCTATACACGACAAATCCCTCTTGTTCTTTTGGTAAAGCCAATACTGGGGCTGAAGTTAACCTGGATTTTAACTCTTGAAAACTTGTTTCACACTCCTTTGACCATTCAAACTTAACTTCCTTCCGAGTTAGCCGAGTCATTGGAGAGGCTATTGTAGAAAATCCTTCTATAAATCTTCTATAATATCCAGCTAAGCCCAGAAAACTACGAATTTCAGTCACATTCGTAGGTCTTTCCCATCTCAATACTGCTTCTATCTTCTTTGGATCCACACTGATACCATTCTCCGATATCACATGACCCAAAAATACTACTTCATTCAGCCAAAATTCACACTTACTCAGCTTCGCATACAACTTATTTCTCCTCAAGGTCTCTAACACTTCTCTCAAGTGATTTGCATGTTCCATTTGTGACGAAGAATATATTAGTATATCATCAATAAACACTACTACAAACTTATCCAGATAGGATCGAAAAACCCGATTCATCAAATCCATAAATATCGTTGGGGCATTAGTTAATCCAAAAGGCATCACCACAAACTCATAATGCCCATAGCGAGTTCTAAAAGCTGTTTTCTGCATATCTTTCTCCTTTATTGTCACCTGATGATACCCTGACCTCAAGTCTATTTTTGAAAATACACATGCCCCTTTTAACTGATCAAACAAATCATCAATTCGTGGAAGGGGGTACTTATTTTTTACAGTCACTTTATTGAGCTGCCTGTAATCTATACAGAGCCGTAATGTTCCATCTTTCTTTTTAACAAATAACACAGGAGCCCCCCAAGGTGAAACACTAGGGCGGATAAACCCTTTATCCAGCAATTCTTGTAACTGTATTTTCAATTCCACCAATTCTGTAGGCGCCATTCGATACGGTGCCTGAGCTACTGGTGTAGTTCCAGGCAGTGTTTCTATCGAAACTTC
This sequence comes from Populus simonii, assembly GCA_007827005.2. Classification (NCBI taxonomy): domain Eukaryota; kingdom Viridiplantae; phylum Streptophyta; class Magnoliopsida; order Malpighiales; family Salicaceae; genus Populus; species Populus simonii. Next base: position 2,283,890 of record CM017479.2, read on the forward strand.
TACTTCTCTCTCAGGTGGTAGCCCGGGTAATTCCTTTGGAAATACATCTGGAAACTCTCTTACTACAGGTATTTTATCCAACTCTATTCCTTTCTTTTCCAAATCTACTACATAGGCAAGATAAGCTGTACATCCCTTTCTTAATAGTTTTCTAGCCGTCATGACCGAAATTATACTATTTGGTATGATGTTCCTCTCTCCTCTAAACTCTACCCTCCTACCACCCTCATCTTGGAGAGTTACCGTTTTAGTAAAACAATCTATTTGGGCTCTGTATGTTACTAGCCAATCCATTCCCAAAATCATCTCAAAATCATACAAGTCTAGTGGTAATAAATCTACCCTCATTTCAACATCTCCTATTTTTACCCGACAACCCCTATATACATACTCTATAAGTACAGTTTCCCCTAGAGGTGTACCAATTACTACCCCTTTTTCCACTCTCATAGGTTGAACTTTCAATTTATCTTTCCATTTTCTAGCTACAAAGGAATGGGTAGCACCAGGATCAATCAATGTATATACATGTTGAGATTCTAATAGTAAAGTACCTGCAACAACATCAGTGGCAGCTCGCACATCTTCCTGAGTCATACGGAAAACTCATCCTTGAGCTCCCCCTCCTTGTACTCGAGGTCGGCCTCGAACGGCACTAGTCCCAGACTGGGCAGGTCTACCCGGCCTGTCCACGGTCACAGACTGCTGCTGACTCTGTCCTGAAAAACCCTGTCTCTGCGTCTGCCCCATAGTCCTCTGAGGACACTCCCTCCTACGATGCCCCGACTCTCCACAATAATAACATGCAGCATCTAGATAGGGGCAATCCCTCCATCTATGTTCCTGTCTACATATATAACATCTGCCAGATGTGACCGAACAATCTCCAGGATGTCTACGCTCGCATCTCACACACAGGGAATAAGTAGTCATCCTGGAGCCCTCTGCGACTCCTCCTGGTAAACTAGTCTGTGGTCGTGACCACCCTCCCTGTGAGCTCTGCATAGGTCTACTCGATGTACCGCCTGATCCAAGATTTCCTCCCTTCTTTCTGAACTGACCAAAATGTCCTCCTTTTCCCTTTTTTGGAAATGGAGGTCTCCCTGTAAATGATGTAGACTCCTTACGCTTTTCTGTTCCCATAGTACCCTGTCCAGCACCTTCCCGCCGCCCTGCGGCTGCCACGGCCTCTAGAGATTGAGCGGCCACTATAAAATCTCTTACTGTCGGAAACTGCAAGGCAGCCAATCCCATCCTCAGCTCCTGTTGGAGTCCATCTCGGAGTCTCTCGATCCGATGCTGCTTAGTCGGTAAATAAACAGAAGCAAACATAGAGAGGTCTTGAAACCGCCTCTCATATTCCAATACTGTCATATCTCCCTGTGTAAGAGCCAAGAACTCCTGTTCTTTGATCTTTCGATGCTGTCGGGAATAATACTGGTTCTCAAACTCTGTCCTGAAATCCCTCCATCTAAGCGTCTCAGCAGCCCGTCTCTCTTTAACAATATCCCACCATGTCTGGGCTCTGTCTGATAATAGCTGAGTAGCACAATCCACTTGGAGCTCTGCTGGTACTGCTATTTGATCCATAGACCTCTCTATCTTTCGTAACCATCGCCCAGCTATCTCAGCATCCTCCTCTCCCATAAATGCCTCACAACCTAATTCTCTCAGACTCTTTACCCATCGAACTAAGGTGACCACATTATCCCTGAGGGTAGTACTCAATGGTCCCGCCATCTCTGTCATCACTGCACGAACCAACTGTGCAAAATAAGCTGGATCTGGATATGGTGGAGGTGCTACCCCAGGGGGTGCTGCTGGTGCTACTGCAGGCGCTACTATTGGTGGGGGCTGAGTCCCCTGCCCCTCTCCATCAAATATCCTTCGCTCATCTCGGAGTCCTGATGACTCTCCTTGTCCGGATTGCACCGACCCGACTGGCACAAAAGATGCTGTATCTACCAGAGGATCTCTCTCTAGTCCTCTATCTCCAGTCTCCACTAGACGCTCATCCCTCACGGGTGACGAGTCAGCTCTAGCTTCTTGCCGTGTATGCGCCATCCTGAAACAATATTATTTTACATTAATAATGGTCTCCTGAACTTTAACCATGCTCTGATACCAAAATGTAACACCCTCAAATTATAATATCATGAAATCTCCCAACATTTCTTTACCAATGTCAAGTATTGGGTAATATGTCTAAAATTATGGGATTTTTTTTTTTGAAAATTTCGGCAGAGTTCCCTCTATTTTTGTTGGTACCAAGTTATCGACAACACTTCTATTATATGTCATTACGACTTCCATCTTGATCCAATCATCCTGGATCACATTCCATTCATCAAACAATAACTCAATATTTATACTTATCAATATATGCAAGTCTCATAATATCAATTAGTAAATCAACATAAATGTACTACCAAAACAACTCAAAAGATAAACAAATTCATCATTAAACGTAATAAATGCTAACTAACTACATATAAGCCTTTAAACTACATAAATACAACATTACATTAAGATTAAGTTTATAATAAATCTTATCTTATCATTTTGAAAATGATTTGGTCATACTAACAACTATACATATATATATAATACATCCACTACATATTACACCTTCTACTTAATTTTTTTACAACACAAAAGGATTTACACTCAAAGTAAAGACATGAATATTACATTCCAAAATAGTAATTCATAAACAGGAGTATTCCTACATCTAACGATCTGCATCACCTCGCGGTGTACCTGTTTCAACAATAACAATATTAAGTAACTTACTCACTATATTATTCTAATATTAATTAATTACTTTTAACCTTTGAAATTTAATACTTCTACTTCAATCTAACTTAATCCCTTAATTTACATAATCTTTTCCAAACAAATCCAGCTAACTCATCTTAATTACCAAATAAATCTAACACTTCCATATAATTACTCAGAAATTTGGTTTCCTTCCTCAGTCACCAATAGATCCAGTACTTCCATTCGAATTACCCATCATCCGGCTAACCTCTTTTGTTAGCCAATCAATCTGGTAATTCCATTCGAATTACCCAGCATCCGGCTAACCTCTTTTATTAGCCAAACAATCCTGTAATTCCATTTGAATTACCCAGAATCCGGCTAAACTCTTTTATTAGCCAAACAATCCGGTAATTCCATACGAATTACCCCATATCCGGTTAACCTCTTTGTTAACCCACAAAACCAGTAATTTCACATAATTTACCGGTAATTCACATAATCATAACGCAATTTATTCATTTGCTCCATTCGTTTAATATCAATTAGATAAGCAACATAGATTATTAGGGAAACTAAAAATTACACAATAAGGTGACGAATCACCTACCTTCTGTTCGGGATGACCCAGCTCCTCCTTTCCCAGCTCCAGACACAACTCCTGAATCAATCAAGTGTCATTATATCATTAGTCCATCAATATTTTTCTTACGTGCCGAAACACAAAGCATGTAATATTTTTATTTGTAATTTGTTCTAATAAAAATTCATTCTCAAATATAACATCATTATTTTACATACAACCTCATATTTAACTCAAGTTACTTCTTTGCTTACTCTATGTTCATAATTCCTCCATAATGCTATCTTTTCATTTAGTCTTTCTTACATTTCAATTATCATGATTAAACATGGTTTGTTTCTAAACATTAACATCAAAACTCATTCTCCCACTTTTTCCTTTATTTGGCCGAATGTGGTGTTTCTTTTTCCTCCCCCCAATTTTTCTTCATTTACTTGTTATTTCAACTTAGTTTCATTCTATTCCACTTCAATTTCATCATTTTTCCTTCCCCTCCTAATTCCCCCAAATTCACATAATAACCCTAAGTTCAACAATCTAGGATTTAAGGGAAACTAAGGTAAAATTCCATGAAATTACTTCATAACTTAATCAAATAAGCTTAAGAAAACATCTAAATCAAACATTAAATCCAAACTTCTCATGCTTACCTATTGCTTTTCTTCCAATTTCTCTTCTCTTCCAAAGTTAGCTGAATTCCCCTTCTCAAATCCTCCTTCCTTCACTTGCTTTAGTGTTTTATAGGTGGAACTTGCAAGCTTATAAAGGTATTTTCTCAATTTCCTTATTGTTTTTCCTTACTTTTCTCTCTTTCTCTCACGTTATGCTCTGTTTCTCTTTTCACCTTTTTGTTTCTGCCCATTCGGCAGTTAATAGAAGAGAAGGAGAGCTTATATGTTTTGTTTTCAATGGCAAATTACTATTATATCCTTAATGAATATTTTTTCCTCTTTGACGGTCTTTATTTTTTTTTTGCTAGCACTACCGAGCTCCATTCATCTTAAACTTTTAACCAAATTTTATTAAATATATTTTAAGGTTCCTCATAAAATTTCAACTTAATCCGATGGTCGGATTGAAAATTACATCCAATAACGTAAAACTAGTCGAATTGTGATTTTTCGTCAAATTTTTGAATTTCTCTAAAAATTATGAAATTTTAACCCAAGCTAAGGTATCATATTAGAAGGCTCCACGCAAAATTTTAGAATTTTTAGATAACCCAATCAAGAGTTACGAATTTTTTTTTTTGTTTTACATAAAACTAGTCAATTTATGATTTTTTGTCAAATTTTTGAATTTCTCTTAAAATTCTGAAATTTTAACCCAAGCTAAGGTATCATATTAGAAGGCTCCACGCAAAATTTCAGAATTTTTAGATAACCCAATCAAGAGTTACGAATTTTTTTGTTTTACATAAAACTAGTCAATTTATGATTTTTCGCCTAGAGGTTTTACAAAATTAATGAGAACTTTGAGATGGAAGATTAATGTAAGGATTAAACAATGATAAAAACAAATGTCAAGGTTAGAGGATTCACTAATGGTATTTCAAATAAATATAATATAAACTCTTTTTATTACTCAACTAGAAACCACACACAAAGGAAGTTCTAATCGGATGATTTATCATTAATGGCTCATTATAAAGTATTAACATGATCATATTAATTATCTTGTCTAAGTAACACCATACTTATAAATATCATCAGGCATTCATGTTGCTAGCTTATGTTAACAACAAATCAAGTTCCTATCATAATAACGATGTCGGCCGAAAACTATGAAGGATCAAGCATTCGATGTACCAAGTGTTATACAACATAAATCTAGATTAACCATTTAACAAGCAAGGTATTAAGAATTAGTAAGATAAAAAGATAAGACATGCTAATAACAATTTATCTTGGATATAAACATTAAAGTCCATGTTGAGTTTATATTATACCTATTCTAACACCATTAGTAAAACCTTTTCACCTTGACATAATTAACTTAGCTAAACATAATGAAGAAGAAAAGCATAAATAAACAAGATAAGAACATGATTATGATATAAGTTAACTAAGTATATGAAAGGAAATGAAAAAGCATAAACAAGAGATTAATATAACATGAAAGAAAACTTGAACATTACAAAGATATAAAGAGAGAAAGCAAGAACATGATTTTGATATGAAAAATAATATATCTAAATACATGGCAAATGCCTCCTTTTATAGGTTAAGATTCAGAACTATTGATTGGTGGACTAAGAAAATGGTTGGTGGCCAACCATTGACTTGGTGGCTGGTTTTTTACATTGTTGGCTGCTGGTTCTTGAAATTGTTGGCAGATTTTTGATATTGTTGGCTGGCCAAAACATCATTGCTAACATCAGAATTTGAGCCCTTTGTTTCATGAAAGCTGTGGGCAATTGTCTCAGCTTTCCAACAAAAAAAACCAGAGCTCATTTGGACTTCTAGAACTCAAGATATGAGCTGAAAATCGAACAGTGTTTGAGCTGCAGGACAGGTTCTGACTTCTCCATTGTTGCTAAGATTTGAACTTGAAAACGGCAGAATTGAGTCTTGGACCCCCATGAAAGTTTTAGGTCTATGTCTTATCTTTTCATCCATATAAAGTGGACCTAAATCCGAGTTCTACAACTCCAGTTATGATCAAATAACCGAATGGTGTTCCAGTTTGGAATTGAACCAGCATCTCTTCTCCTAGCCTAGTCCTCCTTTTGTCTCTTCACTTTCAATAGTTAATCACATCAATCAATCCTTTGAATTGTGAGATATAGCTGCATTCAAAACAAGCATTTACCATAAATTAAAGATATATTATATTATTAGACTTGTTATTATAAAACATGCTTTAGTTAGGGAATTTAACGATACTTTAGTGCAATATAATGATATAAAGCCTTAATGAGAATGCACTTTTATGTAATAATCAGAGAGACTAGGCCGTATGCATGAAAACAAAACATTTTTTTTTATATCTTGATGAAAACCGGGTATTTTAATACTGGATTTGTATCTTTACAATATAAAAATACAAACCGATATTGATCAAAATACAGTAATAAAATTACAGAAAATCGCATATTTTTGAAATGATTTTTGAAGAATTTATTTTTATTTTTTTCTGGTTTTAAAACATGTATACATATATAAATAGTACAAAACAATATAATATATAATATTAAATGGGCTGGGCTGGCCCAACTGGGCTGGACTCAACCCCAAAGGTGTTGGGCCGATCTCGGCCCAACAAAGTCTGATATTCTCTTCTGGGCCAGACCCGACCTAGAAGGCAGGGCTGGGCCAAGACCAGCCTGGCCCAGCAACAAAACTGGCGGTGGGGAATTATTTCCCCCCCACCCTTCTACATGCAGAACGCTATTCATTCTGCATGCAGGGAACAAAACAAAACGCAACAATGAAGAGGGAAGAAGAATTACCTGGCGCGGAGGAGGCTGTGCATTGCTGGTCTGTCGGCTTCGCTGGCGGTGCTGCGGTGGCTCTGTTTTCCTTCCTCCCTTTTGCTTCTGTCTGGTTCTTCTCCTCTTGATCTCGGGTGTTTCCTTCTGTCAGCTGTTCGTCCTCCTCTGTGTACAATGGTCTCCCCTCTCGGTCGTCCCCTCACTGTCTCATTGTTTTCCCTCCTCCTCCCTCTCTACCCGTTTTTTTTCTTTAGTTCTATTCTCCTCTGTTTTCGTTTCCTCCTTCTGTTTTTCACGGGGCTGTTGTTGACTGAGATGGCAATGGCAGCTGGTGGCGGTGGAGAGGAAGTGCTCTATTCTTGGTGGTGTTGCTGCGGTTGGGAAGAAGATGGTGAGCTGTCCTCAGTGTTGGGCAGTGCCTTGCAGCTGTTTTCTTCACTTGCGTAGAGGTGCAGGTTCCTGTTTTTCTTTGATGGTGACGCGGCGTGTGGCTGGAAGATGATGAGCTGAGGAAGGATGGTGGTGGCGTGGGCAGTGCCGCTGTGACGGTGGTTGGTGGCTGAGGGAGCCCAGTGACAGCAGTTGTTCTTTCCTCTCTGCAGCGGCTCCCTCCCTTCTGTTTTTTGCTTTCTTTCCTCTGTCTCTGGTGTTTCCTTCTGTCAGCGGTTCAGGGGAGGCTGGTCAAGGGCTCTGTTGATAGAGAAGGCTGCTTCGGGTGCAGGGAAGAAATGGCCGAGAGAGGGGAATGGCCAAGGGGGGAACTGGTTTTGGGTGTTCTCTCTTTCTCGTTCAAAAACTGAACTCTTGGCCTTCCCTCTAAAAAAAACCCCCCTAGTGCAGCTGCTAAGAGCAGTATTTATAGGCGAAGGGGGGAGCGGGGACGTTGCTGCGCATGGGGAGCAGGGGACACCGGGCGAGATCTTCAAGCAGGGGGCGCGGGGCTTTAAGTTTTGGGAGCAACATGCAATCATTGTTTCTTGTTTAAAGGGGTGTGGGGCTCTAGCAACATGCGAGAAGAGGAACAGTGTCAAAACGACACTGTTCAATTTCTTCTTCTTTTTTTTATTATATATATATATATATATATATATATATATATATATATATATTTATTTGTGGGGACCCAAAAATGGGTTACAACAAGTAACCCCTCAAGTTTGCTTATTTTTAGAAAAATAGGAAGACTTATGACTAAAGAAATCTTTGACTAACCTTAGTCGAGTTGTAATCCTGATCAAGATGTTTTTTACGCTAATCCTATCAGGCTTTGCTAGTAAGGAGGGTGTTTCCAAAGAGTTCATTATTTAAATCTTCAAGATGTGTTCTTAGTCCTTCTTCTGAAGAGCATTGGACACTCATTATTGTCCTAGAAAAGTGGGTCCTAGACACCACATGGGTGTGTAACCTCATTTGGACCGGTAGGAAGTGTTGCTGTAGGAGGGTCGGTTTCCGCACTTCTTGATGTTATAAAGGCTGGTACCTGTGTTATTTATAAGAGATGTGGGTCTTAGACCGCACACAGGGTGCATAACCCGAGTTAGATAGACGAGGAGTTGCTGTAGGAAGGCTGGTTCCAGCACTTCTTAATGTTGTAGAGGCTGGTACCCATGCTATCCAAGAGAGATGTGGATCTCAGATATAGACGAGGAGTTGCTGTAGGAAGGCTGGTTCCAACACTTTTTTATGCTATAGAGGCTGGTACCCATGCTATCCAAGAGAGATGTGGATATCAAATCACACACAGGGTGTGTAACCCAAGTTGGATAGACAGGGTGAGCTTGATAAGGCCGTCCTAGCACTCTTGAATGCCATAAAGACTGGTCGCATGCTGTCAATGAGAGATGTGGGTTCCAGACTGCACACATGGGTATGTAGCTCGTTTGGACAGACAGGATGGACCTGATAAGACCGTTCTAGTGCTCTTACTTCCAACTAAAAAGGCTAGATAGAAGGAAGGTAGGGGGCGTTGAAAGCCACCCTGAAGAGCGAAGCATTGATCCCCTATTACCCTGAAGAAGTGGTTCCTAGACGTCATAGGGATGTGTAACCCCGATTAGTGATAGTAGAGGTTGATGCTCACTTAGGACTTCACTATCGTCTTGGAGAGGCCCCAGATGTCATAGACCCTGATTGGATTGGTAGGAAGTATTCTTGAGAAAGAAAAGTAAATTAAGTAAGAACATAAATGACAAAAATATACATTCTTTATTTGTGTGTTCAACAATGATATAGCTTAAGGTGGTCTGAGTGCCACTCATGATGAAGGTCAGAGCCTTGTAGGTTTTGTAGGTGATAACTGTCAGCTTTGATCACCCGTGCCACTCTGAGGGGACTATCCCACTTTAGAGCTAGTTTTCCTCTACTTTCTCTATAGGGCCCAAACAAACTTCAACTAGTTCTTTAGCCGCCTATGTTCTAACCCCTGGTTTCTCACCGTAGGTTTCAGGGTGATCTTAAGGCTTTCCAATTCCCCTTCACGACAGCCACCCCTTTAGCAGTAGGGAACTTCATGGTTAAATGCTTAGTGTTGACCACTACATTTATCTGGTTAAACAATGACCTCCTGATGATGGCGTTGTATGGGAGATGGGTGTTAATGACCATGAGAGGTTTGTTGGACAGTCACATTATGAGGTGCATTTTCCATCGTGATAGTCACTCCACTACTCTCTTCACAGGCACAATTGATCTTTTTATCCCCATGAAGGGTGTTGACACTATAGTCATTCTGGATGTGTTCATGTCTATCTTGGTCATGGCCTTCGCATATAGGATGTTTACTGAGCTACCATCATCCACTAGGATCTTGTGGACCCTATGACCCTCTATCACTGTGAATATCACTAAGGCATCTTCATGCAAATGCTTGACCCTTTGTCCATCGACAAGGGTGAAGGTGATGGGTTCATGCCAAGAACTTTCTTGGCCTATTATAACTAGAACTTGATCTCTCAGCCTTATTCTCTTATTACTGATGACACCTACGTTGGTAGATGAGCCCCTCAGTATGACAAGGACCTCTAGGAGCGATAGTCTCTATTGTCTCACTTCACCTCCCTCCCCTTCTTGAGTTTGATCTTTTTTTAGGAATTGTCTGAGGTGTGTATTAGAAGTCTTTTCACTTTTTTTTAGAGCATAATAGTCCTTAGTGTCGTGTCCCTTCTCTTTATGGAACTAACAATACTTCTTGGAGAACTTAAGGTTGGGATTAGGCTTTAAGGGAGGAGGATACTGAAGTAGGTTTTGACCCTTCAAAGTCATGTAGATCTCTGTGTAACTGGTGTTTACATGAGTGTAAACCCTTTCGGGCCTATTAGGATGTTCCTTGGAAGACCCTTTTTTCTTAACATCATTTTGCTGGATAGGGGAACGGTTCCTATCGGGGGGTTTAACTTTTACCCTTTTTTATGAATCTAAGAGGAGCTTCTATGAGCAACTAGAGCTTCCTCTACTCTTATGTGGCTCTCAATCATCTGTTTAGGAGAGTTCTGTCCTATAACGGGTGGAGTTGTTTCCATAACTCTTCACTTCTAACCCCTTTGATCAAAGCCTTAAAGACTATGGGCTCTAGTAGGTCTTCCACCTGAGGCATTTCTTTATTAAATCTCCTCAAATATGCTCGGGTGGACTCCTTCTCAATTTAGGTAACTCTGAATAGCTTTGTGGAGCTTTTCTTCGTGGGAATGCCGGTGTTGAAACGTGCAACTAGTTTACCACACAAGTCCTTGAAGCTCAGGATAGACCCTGGCTTCAGGTTGTTGTATCATGTCCTCACGTTCCCTCTGAAGGTGGTGGGCAATATCTTGCACATGACATCAATGTCATGGATGACCCAGCTCAAGGCTCCCCCTCACATTCTGGATATGTTCTCGAGGGTCTGTAAGTCCATCGTATTTATCCAAGTTCATCTTTGTGGATAAGTACTCCTTGGGCACCTTGGCTTCTAGAACTCTTTTGGACAGCGGGAAGCCTTCCACTTGATACTGGTAGATAGGAGGGGGACACCGCTGGCCCTTTTCTGCTCTTCCTCTAGGTTATTCTCAGTGTGGACCAAATGAGCTGGAGGAATTTAGCATAGAACGGTAGGAGTGATGACTTTTTTCTCTCTTACGATGGCTAGTTTGGACTCCACGAGAATGTTCACTTCGTATTCGTATTGTAGGATGGTGTAAACATTCTCAAGTTGGACTATGAGAATAATGTCTAGAGAGTCCCTCCTTATTCTGCCCATACCCCTCTACATAACTGAGGTGTTTTCGGGCGACAGGGGTCCTATATGGTTGAGGTGGTAAGTTGTGTGCTAGGACATCACGAGTTGGTTGAGGATGAAACATGAGTTGTCCTCTCAATATGATAACCTCTTTAGAGAGCAAACATATTTGCTCAACCATCTTCTCAATCTGAGGTTGGGTGAATGTACCAGCAGCAATGTTGGCATCCGTGATATGCCCTGGTGTGTATGGATCTGCCATATTAGTGTAATAGATGGAACCGTACGCCAAAGCTTAGTTTCTTGTTGGAGAAGTAATTAGCTTTTTGTAGGGATCCCACAGACGACGCCAACTAATAAGGATAAAAAAATCACAAGGAATAGTCTGGAATGAATTATTCCTAGAGATCATTGTACATCATTCACAGTGTATTCTACGACCTTCACTCCCAAACTGCAACAACTTCTTCTTTAATGGATTTTTTCAGGGGGTGTGAATCTCTTCTTGAATAAATATCTGCACAAAGTCCCTTAGAGACTCCTGAGGGTGTTGATAGGGGACCCTCCTAAGATCAAGTCAGTACGAGGTATTTTCTTATGGAAAAAAACATTAATGAAGGTATTAATGAGTTTTCATAAAGACAGAGAGGAATAAAGAGAAGAAAATGTAAAAGTTAGAGAAGAAAAGGAAGGATTGTGTTTATGTTTTATAGTATAAGGTTTCAAACCTTTTTTCCTGTATACTCATGCTTCCTTTTATATTACCTGGCTTGACTTGCTTCATATAATATAAGAGGGGTAGAGATGTAATCTCGTAATAGTAAAATATTATTCTACTACTCGTGTCATCATATTTAATTAATATAAACATGGACCGTTTGTTCGTATTTAATAGGATGTGATGAGTATTATAATTACTAGCCCAGACCCGGGGTATGGAAGGCTCAGTGTAAAGCTACTTTGTTAGCTATATACTGAACCTAAAAAGGAGTTGCACTCACACACTGAACCCAAGAGGAATTATGTCAGCTTGTGACTGCACCCAAGAATGGTCAGGGACGGGTGCATCATAACAGTAACAACCCGACCCAACTTACCATATATTGTCTGCTTTGGACCTTAACGCCCTCACTGTTTTGTTCTCGGTGATGCGGACTCACATCTAAGCTTGATGCCCCAAAACACGTATGACAAGTTGCAACCAGCACTCTTAATAAGAATAGCTACCAATCCCTCACCCGTCGATGTGGGATATGAAAATCCAGCCCATTTAACAAGCTCGACACCCCCGTCGGCATAACCGGATAACAATGAGGTTTGGCTCTAATACCAACTATAACAATCTCAACTTGTAAACTCAAAATAAATGATATATATATTCGTGTGTGTGTGTTATTTTTCCAAAATTTTGGCAGAGTTTCCTTTGTATTCTTTGGATATCAAGTTATCAACTCAATCATTTCTCAACCTATAACATCAATCACAATATTCGTCCCATCATTTGAACTTCCAAAACTCAAGCATATTTCAATATCTCAATTCTATTTTCTATAGAACACTATGATAAAAGCTAATAAATTCTTAAAATATAAATACAACCAACCATAATTCAACTTAATAATAATAACATTATAAATTATATCATACACAAGATAATAAGTTAAACATTACAATTTTTAGATATGGAAGTACATTACAACAAAATATTAGTTCTTTCAATTCACTACTAAAAAATGTAGTAATTAGCAACGGAATAGTCCGTTGCAAATAATACTAAAATCCGTTGCTAACACAATTTAGCAACGGAATCAGCAACGGCAAATCTCGGATGCAGATTTGTCGTTGCTGATTTTTTAGCAACGGAAATTCCGTTGCTAACAACCAGCAACGGATTTTCCATTGCAATTTTAGCAACGGATTTTCCATTGCAATTTTAGCAACGGATTTTCCGTTGCTAATTTAGCAACGGATTTTCCATTGCAATTTTAGCAACGGATTTTCCGTTGCTAATTTTGGGAATCAGCAACGGATTTGCTGTTGCTAATTTTAGCAACAGATTTTAGCAACCGAAATTCCGTTGCTAATTTTGGGAATCAGCAACGGATTATCCGTTGCTGAGTATATTATTTTTATTATATTAATTTTTATTTATTTATTAAAATGACTTTTAATTTGTTTAATTAATTATTTATGGATATTTTAAAAGTTGTAGAATATATATAACCAACATAAATTAATATTAAAAATAATTGTATAACTAATAAAAAATGAAATAAAAATAATATTCATAATATAAAAATTTAATCAAACTTGCATTAATACAATTAAGTCGAAATACAATTAAAAAAAAACAACAAAAGATACAATCATGGTGCTGGTTGTGAAGACGAACCATGATATTGTGGATCGACACAAGATTGATCAGGATATAGTGATCGAGGTGTAGGTCGATAAAGTGGTTGAGATGTGGGACCCATAGGTGTCATTATCTGGGGAGCCATAGGTGAAGGCATACCTTGGCCAATATTTGATGTCCCACCATGGTATCCAAGATTGTTCACAAGATATTCTTGCATGGAATCCATCTGTCGTTTCATTTCAAGAATAAAATCATCTTTTTTCTTCATCTCCTCTTCTTTATCCTTTATCTCCTGTCACAATGCTCGATACGATGAACTGGGATATGATGACTCCACCGAGTAGGAATGTGATGAAGAACTTGTACTAACTATAGATTTTGGCATACGAGGTGCACCATATACCCTACCCTTTGTAACTCCTCCTGAAGCCACACACCAAGCTGCTCCATCAAATGAAGGATGATTTTCCCGATTAGTTCCATACTTTGAAATCATCTCCATTTTATAATTTTCCTACAAATAAAATACATGCAACAATAAATTCATTTGAATGTTAAATAATAGTTAAATTATATTAAGAAATAATCAAATAAAAATACATACAACCACTTTTTTAGACTTGTTGTCGACGAAGCTACCAGACTGCTTAGTACTCTGATGCAAAGCTGAAAAGACATCATCCCATGGAGGTTCTTTTCCACCAGCTTCCTCTTACTTTCAAGATTAATAAATATTATAAAAGATAAATATATAAAATTTAATTCATTATCTTAAGCATAAAAAAAAAAATCCTTACCATGTTAGCTCGATATGATGCAAATGACACTGTTCCTCCTGAATGAGTGCTTATTTTACCATCTGTTTTGGTTAATCGATTCCTCCTAGCAGATTCAGACCTCCTTTGAAATTCAGGGGTGGACCAAACATCTTTGATCATTTGATTCCAGTCATCATTATTTATCCAAGCAGGACCTTTATCAAGGCAATCTATAATATTTGTAGTGTTTTCTTTTGACATGGCTTTCTTGCGAGCTCGTGTCAATTGTTGATTCAAAGCTATCCTAGCCTTATCTTCCCAAATATTACGAACAATCGACTCATCTTCCTCAGGAAAGGAATATTTTTTCTACCAAATAATATATATACCAAGTAAAAAGAGTGCACAAAATTTCAAATTATATAAATAATTAATCATATTGTGTTATCTTGTTCCGAATTTGCAAGATGATGTAATAACTAAAGAAATTAAATGATATTAAAGAGTAAACAATAAATAAGAACAAATTAGAACACAAATCAGTACTTGCTATTCAGTTAATAATTTATGGTTACAAATAACAAGATAATTACCAGCACACTTCTATAGCTCTTCAGTTCATAATTTTCATAATGCTATATTAAAGTGATCAAAATTGAAAAGAATATGGCAATTAGTGTTGGTTCTTACCTTAAACTCTTTAAAGAGTTCATCCTTGCACATTGAATCTACTTTTTCCCAAGAGTGCCATGCTCCCTTAAAATTGGACCTCCAAATATCTCCGATTGCACGTCCACACGATGCGTTGTTGAACCTGAAAATATATAATAACAAACTTATAGTAAACAAATAATTACACAATAATAAGTAATTGTTTTCATACCTGAAAATATAACCTTAATAAGTTAGTTTTTAAAAGTTTAAACTCACTCTATTGTTCCATACAAACAAAGCTCTTTTTTTCTTGTAATTGGATCTATTGGTGTGTCAAAACCCTTCCTTTTAACATTTTGATCATAATTGTATGGAGAAGATGTTGAACCATGGTTTGATGGCACACCATCTGGATCCTCATCACATACACTTCTCTCATTACTACCGTCTCCCTCATCTTCATCTCTAATGTTCACATCATCATCATCACCATCAACTCTCCCATAACTCCTATATGAATTATGTCCTCCATAAACAAGTTGGTTATCTCGAGGGAAACCTCTTTGAGTTTGAAGCAAATCTTGGAAGCGAAAGCCCTCACAACATTGATATGCTTCAACCCTCCTATAATCATGTTGAGGAGGATGTGTACTTCCTAAAGTAGGTATATAATACTCATTTGCGTTTTGATACACAGGTTGATGAAATGTGGATCCTTTGTTATCATGCCTTGATGTAGTTTGAAATGATTTGGATGAAGTGGACCTGTCACTCCTTGAAGTGGACCTATCACTCCTAGAATCTAATATGGATCCTTGTCGAGGCATGCTAAAAACCAGAAAAAAACATATACATTATCATATGAATATATACAGCATAACAATAAATTAGCTCATAGTTAAACTATCAGGAACAAAAAATTCACAGATATTTTCCCAAGACTGCCATAACTAGAATGAAAACAAATTGTTAAATCTCATTTGTTTTCCAATTCATTACAAACAATATCCAGTTTATGATGTTCAAAATCAGTATGGATTGTCCACTTAATAGCCATAACTTCAAAAAATATTATACTTCAAATAAAATAATTACTGTAATAACAACAAATATATAAATAACATCAAGACCATTTCATTAAGCATTCCTTGCAATAATAAAAATCAGCCATGAAGTTTATATTGTCAAAAGCCAATTAACACAAACAATAATAAAAATAAAAATCTAAATAATTAATTAAGCAGAAATCAAAATTATGAGTATGCTTACCTTAATGTTTGTTCCTATAAATCAAAACATTGAGTAGGAAGAACCCTTTCATTCATGCTCCAGCATCTATCAGCAAGAAGACAAATCACAAAATAAACTATAACATCAGAATCACAATTTAAAGATTGATACTTGAAAGGTTAGAAATGGTTTCAAAGGTCAATGAAAATGATATATGTAATGTCATCCATAACACACACTTTAATAAAATAATAAAGAAAAAACATTGAAAGCCTAAACATTGTCAAATAATATGAAATCATCCATACATATAAAAAAAATAATTCATTACGTATACTACGAAATATAATTAACTTGTGCTGCTCATTATTATCATCACTCCTAACCATGTCATCATCATCACACAAAACTATGTTTTCGTCGTCGTCGTCATCACCACCACCATAAGAATCATCCTCATCACCATCACCATCACCATCATCATCATCTTCTTGTTCTTCTTCTTCTTCATTGTTTCCCCAATTTACATCAAGTTGAAGCAATTCATGTTGACTGATTTCTTCATAATAAGATGATTCAACAAGTATATTTTGATCATCAGGTGTTTGGGTAGGAAGGACTCGACATGGTTGATAAATCTCATCTGATTGATCAACATCAAATGATCTCACATTATTGGCATCTTCAATAAATTCACCCATGTCAACATTATAACGACTTCTAGCAGTTGTCTTAATAACCGTCCACCATTCAGATGATTTATTACCGGGCGGATATGTATAGTAGACTTGTTGACATTGTTGTGCTAACACAAAATCTTCATTTCCGTGTAGTCGAGATGTATGCTTGATTTCAACTAAACCATTCGAACGATGCACTCTAATCCCTCGTTTTGTATCATACCAATTACATTTAAACATAAATAACTTGCACTTACTCCCCAAGTATTTGAGTCGAACAACTTCTTTAAGCATTCCATAATAATCACATTCATTATCATCATAGCAACTTCCCTTCACACAAACTCCACTATTCATTGTTTTTTTAAAACGCCCATAACTTTGAGTATGAAATTTAAAACCATTCACATAATACCCATTATAACATTTCACTGAAGTTAAAGGCCCCATAGCAAGTCCAAAGAGTTGATTTCCAATTCCGTTACATTGGTATTCCACCTAACATAATAGTTAACTTCATAAGAAATAGTGATTTAAAAGAGATTAGTAATATTTTTAAAGTAACTAATTGACATAAAATATAAATACTTATGAATACTTACATTATTTTTTAACCAATTTGGAAAGATCTCTTCGCATAATTTTTCAATTTCAACATCACTCGCATATGGTTGTTGTGACTTTAGCTCTTGACGACATTGCCTAAAATTTTCAAATGTTAAAGTTAATAATAAATTATTATAAATTAAGTACAAAATAATATTTCATACTTACTCTAAATAAGGTTTAAGTTCTTGACAATTGAATATCACATAGTTATGCGCAATTTGCATTTCAGCATGTGACAACTGTCTTCTATAAAATATTTTGGATAATTTTTTCCCTGGATAGGAAAAAATAGAGAGACATCCATCTACAATGTTAAGGCCACCATCATCATTCCGTGGAACTCGATTCCAAATTGTTTGCACGTCATCACCAAAATAATGAGATGCAAAATTGGTGATTTCATCAATCAAGTATGCTTCACATATGGAACCCTCAACTTTAGCTTTATTGGTCACTTTCTTCTTCAAATAAAACATATACCTATATCATTTCTTAATATTAGTTTATTTTTTAAAATAAAAAGGGAATAAAATTAACATGGTATGAAAACATACCGTTCAAATGGATACATCCATCGATATTGAACTGGTCCACCAACTTTTGCCTCGTAAGGTAGATGTATCGTCAAGTGTTCCATGGAGTCAAAGAAGGATGGAGGAAAAATCCTTTCAAGTTTGCAAATTATTTCAATTATATTCATCTGCATTAACTCCATGTGCTGGGCATTTAAATTTGTTGTACAAATATCTCGAAAAAATACAGACAGTTCAGTTAATGCCTCGCACAGTGGCCTAGGTAAGTAAGGTCGGAAAGTAGTTGGAAGAAGTCTTTGAATGAAGACATGACAATCATGACTCTTCATCCCCGAAACCTTACATTGTGCCTCTTTCACACATCGTGAAATGCTTGAAGCATAACCATCAGGAAATGATAATTCCTTCATCCATGACAAAACTTCTTGTTGTTGTTTCTTGTGTAAACAATAAGTGCCTTTAGGTTTGTAAACCCGACCACTCATATCTTGTTGCAAATGCAAATTTGGCTTCTTACAATACAATTGAATATCCAACCTAGCCTTTAAATTGTCCTTGCTTCTAGTAGGACAATCCATTACTGTATAAAAAATATTGTCAAAGACATTTTTCTCAATATGTATGACATCAAGATTATGATGAATCAAATTTGTATGCCAATATGGAAGCTCCCAGAAAATGCTCTTCTTCACCCAATTGTGTTTAACACCAAAGCCAGGAATTTTATCATTACATGATGAACTTCCATTATGTCCCTCAGTATACTTGGACACTTCGTTTAACATTTCCAAACCAGATGGACGAGGTAAAGGAGGGAGCCTTTCAATTACTCCTTTCAAAAACTTATCAGATTGACATCTATATGGGTGGTTCATGGGTAGGAATCGTCGATGACAATCAAAAAATGTAGTTTTCCCTTCATTTTTTAATCTAAAAGCCTTGCTATGCTCCATACAATAAGGACAAGACAGATTTCCATAAGTACTCCACCCCGATAACATGCCATATGCTGGAAAGTCACTAATGGTCCACATCAAAGCTGCCTTTAATTAGAAATTTTCCTTTCTGTATACATCATATGTTTCAACACCAACAGACCACAAATTCTTTAACTCGTCAATCAAAGGTCTTAGGAAAACATCAAGCTTTTTCCCCGGATTCTTTGGCCCAGGAATCATCATTGTCAAAAACATGAATGGTCTAGTCATGCACTTCCACGGAGGTAAATTATAAACAGTAACAATTACTGGCCAACAAGAGTATGTATTTGAAGACATGTCAAATGGACAAAACCCATCAGTGCATAACCCTAACCGAACATTTCTCGGATCTGATGCAAAGATTAAGTGGACACGATTAAACTCCTTCCATGCCTCCCCATCAAATGGGTGCACCATAACCCCATTATCTGATGTATGAAAATGATGCCATGTCATATCTTTGGCATGATATGGAGACATGAACAGTCTCTGAAGCCTTGGTGTCAAGGGAAAGTATCGGAGTTGCTTCTCTGCCTTATTGGAACCTTTACTAGTTGGATTTCTAGGTTTGTATCATGAACTTCCACAAAAATCACAATTTATTTTCATAGCATCTACTCCATAGTATAGCATACAGTAATTAGGACACACATCATATTTCTCATAACCAAGTCCAAGTGGCCGCATAAATTTCTTGGCATCATAAAAATTGGATACCAAATTTTCATCATTAGGCATGCAACTTTTTGTAAAATCA
Source organism: Populus simonii (assembly GCA_007827005.2). Classification (NCBI taxonomy): domain Eukaryota; kingdom Viridiplantae; phylum Streptophyta; class Magnoliopsida; order Malpighiales; family Salicaceae; genus Populus; species Populus simonii. The sequence continues at coordinate 2,303,436 of CM017479.2, forward strand.
ATAAACTTGTTGAAGGCAGTCTGAGTCAAATTTAAAGTTGACTTCATATTAAGCAATTGTACACAAGCAGATAATTTGGATTGCTTGGTACACTCATCCCACAAAGGCTCCTCCGCAGCTTTCAAAAGCTGAAAAAATTTAGTTGCCTCCGGATTTGGAAGTTCCTCTGCTACCACAGGACTAGACACATTATCATTATAATATGCATCACCAACCCCCATTGCATCCATGACCAGATTTCTATATGGATTTTTTAGACAAACATCTTTCACAACATGACTAATTCCAACCGATAAAGGTCCAGCCAATATTGGTTGTGCGACATAAGGCTCCCCATGTACAGTCCAATTTTCATAACAAGGTAAAAAACCTTTTGTCAATAGATGCTTACAAACATCATCTTCCTTTAAAAACTTTTGATTTTTGCACCTCACACAAGGACATCTAATTTTCCTCCCAGATATATTTTTATCAATTGAAAAGGCAAAATTGATAAATCTTCTAACATCTGTAATGTATTCAGGACGAAGACGACCATCCATAAGACGACGATACATCCACGATCGATCATCCATGTTAATCTAATTAACATGATAACACCAATAAGTATTTTTATAAATAAGCATACTTCTTTAACTACTAGTACTTAAACAATCATTTAAAATAAAATATGTACCACATAGCTATATGTAATTGGTATTTTATAAACATTTTCTTTTAGGGTAAGCTAGAAGATGGACAAGAAATTGCTATGAAGAGGTTGTCAAGGAGTTCTAGACAAGGATTAAATGTGTTCAAAATTTAAACAATATTGTTATTTATCCATTTCCTTTTTAATTATTGGAGTAAGACTATTAATTTAATTTAATTTAATTTAATTTTAGATTTTTTTAATATATAAGCACTATAATATTATATTTTAATTAGAGAAATATGATTTTAACATGGTGATTTTACTTAATGGCTTGTTTTGTGGGTAAAAAAATGCAGTATTTATTTGAAATATTTTAAGCATTTAAATTGAATTCAATTACATGATTCAAAAATTTATTTGAAATATATGAATTCTAATAGGTTATTAATTGAATCCAAAATTAAACAATATTGTTATTTATCCATTTCCTTTTTAATTATTGGAGTAAACTATTAATTTAATTTAATTTTAGATTTTTTTAATATATAAACACTATAATATTAAATTTTAATTAGAGAAATATGATTTTAACATGGTGATTTTACTTAATGGCTTGTTTTGTGGGTAAAAAAATGCAGTATTTATTTGAAATATTTTAAGCATTTAAATTGAATTCAATTACATGATTCAAAAATTTATTTGAAATATATGAATTCTAATAGGTTATTAATTGAATCCAAATTTAAACAATATTGTTATTTATCCATTTCCTTTTTAATTATTGGAGTAAACTATTAATTTAATTTAATTTAATTTAATTTTAGATTTTTTTAATATATAAACACTATAATATTATATTTTAATTACAATGGTTTTGCCGCTAAAAAATACAGTTCATAAGTTTCAAAAAGCATTAATTATTATTTGTTTGGACAACCCATTAATCAGCCTTAAAAATAATTAAAGTTGGTTTAAACATGAAAGGGCTTTTTTTTAACTATCCACCCAAAGTTCTAAAGTGCCTTGTCATTGATTTATATTGTCTAACCAAATAATCAAAATGGGATTTGGGCCTCTAAATGCCTTCATGGTTTTGAAATTAAATAAAGAAGACTGAGGCTTATTTTTATTCTTCTTAAGAGGAAAATTACAAAAAACATGAACTTCAGGAAGCAATATGTAAAAGCAGAAATAAAAAGGACAGTACTATGCTCAGAAAAGTTAATTGAATATAATCCCAACATCATGTTCACATAAACCTCCAAAACTAGGATCTACAAGGAAAATAAATTTAAATATGAATAATCTTATCCCAATGAAAAGCAGAGTTCCAATTAATTGAAAAGATTACAATAGGTATGCCCAGCAGACAAATTAAGCATAATCCAATTAAGCAACCATCAAAAAATGGAGCAAAATAGACTTACATAAGCCCCAATAATCAATGGCCCAAGGTGAAGATTTCCTTGTTGGAACCCAATCAGACTTAGCCAACTCTATTGATTTATATTGTGATCCAATAAGCCATTCAAATTGCTGGAAAAATAAAAAACATAAATAGTATGTTAAACCCATCCAGCTATATCAATCGCTAGTCTTTAAAATAAATCTAAGTTAAACTATGAAAAACAGAAAGAATATCCAAGTTAAAGTACTGTTTAGTTTTTATATTTTCATGACAATTGTCTTCTCATAACAATTTTTTTTCTTCTAAAATCTAACCTAAAAATTTTCAATCTTAAACAAGATTACAAAGTTATTTTGAAATTTCAAAATAACTAACATTTAATTTATAACAAGGAACCATGAACAGACCTCACCCACTTAGCAACACTATGAAAGATACAAGAATAAATTTCATCTCAGCATATATGATTTAGTATTGTTAAAGACCACATCATTTCTTGCTATCCAAATAGACCCCAAATTAGCATCTCACCACACTGTAAGACCTCCACTCCTGAAAGAGCATATCAATAAAGCATAGAACTACCCAAGAAACACCCACCAGCACATAATGTTAGAATTTTTTTTTAAAAAAAAACATGGTTAAAAGAGCATATTTCAGAACAGATTTGAAGTGAGTTTCATATGAAAATTAATTTTCAACATAAATCCTTTAATATGAAATATTATATCTTATGGTTTTCAAAAACATAATGACTAACTTATAAAATCATAAAAAATGCATAGACTAAATTATAATTTACTCTAATTATTATCTCTTAAAACCTATAACTTAATAGGAATCTATATGGTTAGGACATAATTTTTCTACAAAACCGAGCCTTTGCATAAAATGAAATTCCAATGAGATGCTTTTAGTTCAAAGAGCAGAACAACAAGGTACAAAAAGCATAGCATAAATAACTTAGCTATAAATAAACCTAGCTAACCAAAAGTCAGATCAATAGAAAATCAGTACAGGACCAAGAATTCACAGCAAGGAACTACTGACTTCCCAGCAACAATCAAAATAAATTTGTAGTTAATTGATCTATTATTTAGTCATCTCCAGGTTTCATTTTGGTCTCATAATTTCCATCTAAAAAGAACTGGAATTGACTAAGAAAATAAAAAAAAACAGTCCTATGCCCTGAAAATTTAAATATGCATATTTAAATTTTGATACAAGAGAATCAATACACACCACTTAATCCCGTCTTTGGTAGCTATTGCAATATCTTAATTTTGTTTGCTGAAAACAGGAACTCCATCAACCCTCCTGCTCCCATAGCTATATGGAATAGTCTTGAGAAGTTGGTGTGCTGCCTTGACCTGTGAGAGCATAAATCAGATAAACAGAATTATGAATCTATCACAATAAATACAACTTTGTGAATACAATGTGGTCTAAACAAATGGTACCTACTTTTAATTTCGAACAAACTGAAATAGTTGAGGTTTCTCCTGCATAACACAGCAAAATAAAAGGTGGATTATTCCAGAAAATGATATGATATTAGAAATATGAATAGGATCGCAAAATTTGAATTTTGTCAAGGAAAAGAAGTGTGTATAAGTTTTGCAACTAAAACTAATAATTGCATATTTTGAAAAAATATCTACACGAATCAGCAACCACCACATCCTAGTAAGTTGGATTGGCTGTGACTAAAAGGCAGCACTAAAACTTTGGAAGCATGCTCAATCAAATCACAGCAAGAAAAAAAGAAACACTTGGACTGCTACAGAAGAAGAAAATGCATCACAGGTTAACCAGTTGCTAGACTCTCTAGATTTTAACAGCATCCATACGCTGCTGTAACACTTAAAAATTATAGAAGTAGAGCATTACAAGGTAAAAAGTTGAAGCAACAGGGTAGCAAGTTATAACAGCATGAAACATCTCAGTGAAAGTGAAGAAATTGAACTGATGCATAATTTCCATCGATCACTCTCTTCCAGACACATGAATTACCAGCATTAGTCCAGTAGCCTAAAGCCATTCAATTTATGAACCGTAACCCTAAAAATTAAATTGGGGGTTTTGATAAATTTTCAATTAAACATGCATAATTAGGTTATAGATCATGGTAAAAACATTTCATAAACCCTTATATTATCAAATTAATAGCCTAAAACCAATATTCAAAGTATCAAAAAAAAAATGTTACCTGTGTTCTTGAGTTACAGGTGACCGAGATGGATCTACAGGACAGAAAAAAACCTGACATTGGGAAAGTTAGGTGAAAAATTTTTAGTGTAAGTTAAATTGCAACAAAGAAAAACAAAAACCCTAAATTAATTACCTGAACTATTGAAGAAGAGCGTGAAAAACCCAACCCATTTACAAAGAGAAGGGGTAAATCAGCATGTTCGATGGTGATAATGATGGGTCTGGTTCGATGTTGCCATGGGTCTGTGTTTTTGGTGGTTTACAGAGAAAGATTGAAACTGTTCAGATGAAGGAGAAGAAGATGAAGAAAAAAAATTAGGGGTGCTGAAGATGCGAAGAAGATGAAATGTTTGGGATAAAGGAAAATCAAATTGATGAAGAGAGGGTGATTTTTCTACAGTTATGGATCGATGTTATTAGGGATGAAGGAGATTGGAAGAGTGGAAGATCATTAATTTTCATTTGTTGGTTTTGTTAATTGGTCTCTGTTTGCATTTCGGTGGGGGGGGGGGGGGTACTGGTGTAGATTTACCAAAGCCAGCGAAAAATAAACGGCTGAGATTTTATCCTAGTAAGTGTAATCAACGATGTTTGTAATTTTGGTTTTATATTAAAATTTAAATAATTATTTTTTCAATTAGCAACGGAAAATCCGTTGCTAAATTCAACGTAAATTTTGCAACGGATTTTCCATTGCTAAAATCCGTTGCTAATATTAAAATAATAATATATGTGTAATCCGTAACCAGGAAATATTTTTCAAGGCTTGCCCATTCACCAAGGTATTATTTCCAGTAACCAGGAAATCAGGACATTATTTTCAGTAACCAGAAAATATTTTTTTTAAAGGCTTGCCCATTCACCAGAGCATTATTTCCAGTAATCAGGAAATAATTTTTCAAGGCTTACCCATTCACCAGGGCATTATTTCCAGTAACCAGCACTAGAATTCACAATCTATAAAATTCCTTCTACAATAAAAAATAAACTAATTAATTATTTTAAGGTGTTGAACACCTACCTGGTGTCTGTGTGCAGGAAGAGGTCCCTTGTTGCTGGTTAGGTCCCGCGGCCTCCTCTTTACCAACACAAATTTCTACGTTATTTTCATTTATTGGTACCGGTAAAATTTCCAATACCAATTACATACTTGTTGAATATACTCAACGCCCTTAATTAAGGTTAACTGAAACATTCATTTATTTATTTACAAAAGTCATTATTCAAATTAACTTATCAACATCAATTATCTTCAATAGGTCAAGATCCCTCAATAATATTATCAAAACTCAATTTTTTTTCTTCTAATTTTCTTCTTTTAACCGAAAGCAACCTAAGGAAGTAAGTAGAGATTTTTTGTTCTTTTCTCTTTGAAAAATTCTTACTCTTGTCATAATAATTCTTCCCATATTTTCTAAATAATTGTATTAAAACCTTAAATCCCCTTATTATTTCCTCTTTTGGCTGAAAGTTCAATCAAAATAGGTAGGAAATAATTTTTGTTTCTTTTATTTAGAATTAAAAACTTATCCAATCTTAATACATGCATTCTAACATGGTTCAATCATAATTTGTATCATTCCCATAATCTATAACATAATCCCACAATTTCATAAAATTTCAATTCTACAAAATCCTTCATCAAACATAAAATTAGAGGAATAAATCATTTGGAGCATGTTATTTACCTCACTTTGATAAGGATTTAAGGAAAGAATGCAAGAAAAAAAATCAAGTTTTCTTCTCCTCCCTCTTCAAACCCTAGCTTGAATTTCTTCTTCCAAAGCACTCACCACCTTAAAATCACCCCCTCTTGATGTTTAACTAAGATAATTACTCTAATTACTCACTTTAATTGGTGAAATTAACAAGAATTTGTGTAGACAAATCACACAATTTCTCCCCCTCACTTGGTTTCACACTCTCGGCTAAAAGAGAGAAAAATTGGAGTATTTATAGTCTAGGTTTTATTTATTTATGCATTGGCCCTCATTACTTTTTATCTCTATGTTTGTCACTTAAATTCCTCTTTTTACTTAATTACACCACAACACCTTACCTTTTATTCAATTGTGTCCATTTACAATACTTGAAATCCTTTTATTTAATCTATTCGATATTTTATTTTGTTCAGATTATAATTTATCGGGTTTTCACAATAGCCCATCATGGAGTCGGGCACGGACGTGTCCTGGCCTAATATTGAGCTGGGCACGGACACGTCCCTGATCCACCATAAGTTTAGACGTGAACACGTCCTACCCCAACGTGGGGTTGGGCGCGGACGCATCGTGGCCCAACTTGGAGTTGGGCGGGGACGCATCACGGCCCAACTTCAAGTTGGGCGTAGACATGCCCCTACCCACTTAGAGTTGGGCGCGGGCATGCCATGGCTTAACATGAAGTTGGACACCAAGAAAGACATAACCTCATTTTGAGTTATGACTTTCGTGTGTTGGCTTTTAAATGAGGAGGGTTTAGGAAACCATGATCGATCAGAATCAAAAGAAGAACAAAGTCGTAATACGAATAATACAAAAACCTCTATTTATTTGATTAATCATTCAGCAATTACAATTCTATAAAAAAAATTGCCATTAAAATTTTATTTTATAAAGTTTTATCATACCATCACTTAAAGGTTTATTGGTGTCCATTTTTTGGTCAAAATACCAACATGCAATAAAAAATTGATAATAAAAATTTAAAGCACAACCAACAATAAAGAATTCTTATACTCTAGTTATTCTCGATCTTGATTTGCATGCTCTGTCCTTTGCGCAACTAATTTGATGTAATTAGGTTTGCGATAACGAGTAATTTAGAGCATTTAGATGTGCATCTCCTATAACTAGATGAGGATCTGCCCCAGACAGATTATGTGGATTGTCTAACATATACATTTACGAACCAGTAAGATAGTTTTAGGCCCAAGAGGAGGTTTGATCGTGCCAGACCAGAATAACAGCTCAAAAAAATCATAACTTTTTATCCGACCATTGGATTGCGCTTAAATTTTTATAGGATTTTTCAAAAGCTGTTTTTCAATCATCAAATCTTTAGATTTTAAAAATCTCGCCCCAGGGCTCCAGTTTTGGCAATTTTTATGATTTTCCTTGTTATTTTTTAATTTTATACTTCCTTTGTAATCTCAGATTCTTATTTTTGTTTAATAATTAATGTAGAGTTTCTAGTTTTTTTAAGGCTTTGTAAACCTTCTAAAAAGTAGACTTTATCATTGTTATTCTAGAGAAAATAAAACTCATAAACTTGAAATTTACAACGAGAAACTTTTTCACTCATTAAAATTCTCGTATTTTTTCTTTGTTTTACTATCTTCAGCTTCCACCTTAATCTTGATTCATCTTTCCTTGCCTTTATTCCCTCAGTGCCTTTGCTACAATCCATGAGACAATTTAAAACTCCTACATGAAAAAAAAAAAAAAAAAGAAGATTATCAATGGTCTCATGTCAGGGTCTCATCTACTTCCTCCTTCGTAGACACTCCTTTTCCCTTTGCTAATTTCCTTTCATACGATAAATTTTATACATGTTTATTTTCTTAGTTCTCCATCTCTACTACTGAGCCAAAGTTTTATTTATCACGAGCTCTCGACAATGAGGTATAAGCTGATAAAATTCCTTGCACTGTTCACAATAACTCTTGCTAATTACAACGGCCCCGGCCGTCAGATTTGGTATTTCTATCAGCTGCTTCTAAACAAGGAAAAAAACTCCGATTTAATATATTTTCGTAATGCAGGAGCCATGGTTTTACACCTGGTTTTAAGGCTGTTTTCAAACAGCACACCGGCATCCTATCGAATCTCTGGCCTAGTGGCCCTGTTTAAAATTTGCATAAAAAAGTCTTTCGAAATTCAAAGTTTAGACATCACAATGGAGCTGAACAATAAAATTGGTTTCCTCATATTCCAAATTGTTATAAAAAGAAACAAGTAAGACGCTTGATCAAATTGTTATAAAAAGAAACAACTAAGACGCTTGATTAATTCTGCAAGATTCTTCCCGAAAATAATGGAACTTCCAGGCTTCAGCTGAGAAATGCAGAGAAATCTGATGCCCTGACAGCATGCAGGTATCAACCAGGCCTAGGCTACAACAGACGATATCTCAGATACTGTCCACATTATTACACAGTCACAAAAACGAAGCAAACGAAAGAAAATGTCGCATTTCTTCACATCTGATAGGCAGCTGATGCTCGATGGCCTTCCATGGATGCTCCTTTATCCGATAACTGCGAGCTCCTTTGGACGAATAATTGACGACCTACAATTGGTAGACGAAGAGAATCAAAAATAAAGTTGAAACTAAACTTCTTATCGCAAATGTCTACAAACTGAAAACAAAACAAAACATTAATTGCAAATGCTCTCACCACGCGCATTGATCTTCTTCACCAATGTTACTGCCTTCTTCTACTTCTTTGAGCTCTTCTGCCAAGATTCTTGCTTCTTTTATCCAGTTGAGGGAAGATTCTGAAAACTACACGATTAACATGTGTGTAGTACCATGTTCTCCATCTCTTGCAAAACATAAGAGGTAGAATAATAATTCCCAACCCGAAGATATACCCTAATTCGGCACTTAAGATGTTCCAGTCAATCTCTATACCAGAATTTGAATGAGTGGTAACTATAGGCGGATACTCAGGGCTGCAATTGTCACTCAAAGGCGAACCACATAATCCTTGGTTACCTTCAAAGGAATCGGGTGAGAACGTCTGGATTTGAGCGCCTGTTGGGATCCTTCCCACTAGCCTGTTATATGAGAGATTCAGGACTGAAAGGAATGACAGGCTTGCAAGCTGCTGAGGAATTACTCCGGAGAGATGGTTGAATGAGAGATCCAAGGACTCCATCTGCGACAAGTTTCCGACAAATGATGGAATTTGGCCGGTGAGATCATTGTGAGACAAGTTGAGAACATGGAGTCCAGTTAATTGTCCTATGGATTCTGGTATTTCACCTTCAAACTTGTTGCTCGACAAGTCAATGGAAATAAATACGGTTAATATCTTCACCAGCTCCAACTCAAGACCCTTCATGGTGACCGTTATTGAATCTTGATAATACAGTCCATCCGTCATCGTCAGGAGATCATATTTTATGTGCTCAAGGTTTCTGTTTCCACCTTCCATCATTCCTTCCCACGTTTTCAAGAAAATATCAGGTAGATTTCCTCTGAAATGGTTGAAAGCTAGGTCGACAATCTGAAGCCTTGGCCAAGTGCCTTTGATGTGTGGACATCCAATAAGCCCGGAGAACGTGTTGTTTCGCAGAACAAGGACACGAAAACTCGATATGCTCTTAAGAAGACACGGGAAGCTGTCATTGATTTGATTGTTCCCAAGGTCTAAAACCTCTAACATAGCGCAATTTGCCAGAGATTTTGGAACCTGCCCTTGCAAGTTGTTTCCACTCAGATCCAGAGTCTTCAATTCACAGCTTCTTGGAAATTTATCAGGAATAATTCCATCGAAGTTGTTTCTCCTTAAATTTAGAACACGAAGAGTCTTAATCTTCTCAATTAAACAGGATGGTATTGCTCCACTCAAACTGTTGTCGGAAAAGTCAAGAACTTGTAGCCATTCGGCATTGCATATCGATTGCGGTATTGCTCCGATAAGGTGATTATTTGAAAGGGAGAAGAAAAGGGTAAAGGTGACGTAATTACCGATGTTAGGGGGGATGGAGGAAGAAAAATTATTGCTGGAGTAATCCACATAGGTAATAAATGATGGAGGAAATGGAATGCTCCCTTGGAGCTGGTTATGATGCAGGTCTAAGATGCTAAGAAGAGGAAGAGACAAAGGTCTTTCTAGATCAACCAGAAGATTGCGTGAAAGATTCAGATATTGAAGAAGACCAAGTGCTGAAATCCAACCAGGTACCGGCCCAGTAATTTGGTTGTCTGAAAGGTCTAAATGGAAGAGCTTTGATTGGTTCCTTAGATCTGGAAACATTCCCAGGTCGCAAGAAGCCAATCTTAGTGTCTTGATTCGGGGAAGGGAAGACATGTTGGAATTGCCACCACTTGATTTCACGGTCAAGTTGTTGTATGAGAGGCCAAGTGTGGTGAGATTGGGAAGTTTCTGAATCCAATGTAATTGCAACGTGCCATTGAGCTTATTGGATGAAAGTTCAAGGACATTGAGTTTAGCAAGACCAAAAACAGAACTGGGAATTGGACCTTCTAATTTGTTGCTGCTCAAATCCAGGGTATCCAAAAGAGAGGAAGACATGTTTGGAAACTCAGGAATCTGTCCCCCGAATCTGTTGTTGGAAAGTTGTATCTTCTGCAGCGACGGGATTGCAAACAACGATGAGGGGATGCTCCCGTTGAATGCATTGTACCCTAAATCAACATAGGTGAGGCTTCGAAGGCCTTCCCAGTGACTGGATGGAATCTCACCTGTTAGTTGATTGAGATAGACAGCTACATAGGTGAGATTCTTGGACATGCCGAATGATGGGAGTGTGCCTGTGAACATGTTGGATGACAAGTCCAGATAAAACAGCTGGGTGAGATTAGTTATTGAATTTGGAATTGGTCCAGTGAAGTTGTTACCCACCAGCTCTATTCTGGATAATTTCTGGAGTTCACCAATGGACTGTGGTAATGTTCCCGAAAAGTTTGTGTAACGGAGCAGGAGGGTCCGAAGAGAGAGATTCTGATGGAACTCCGGAAAAGAACCCTGAAGGAATTCGTTGTATGACAAGTCAAGGATCTCTAGTGTTGGTACCTGGAATATAGCTTGTGGAAATATTCCGTTCAACTGGCAAGAGCTAAGCTGCAAGGCAGTCAATTTCGAGTAATTTGCAAGGAATTCTGGAACTGGAGCAGACAAATTATTACTGCTCAAACGAATTATTGAAAGAGACTGAAGCTTTGCAAGGGAAGCATCAAGAGGTCCTGAGAGATAGCAGTTGGACATGCTCAGCACTTTTAGATGAGGCAGTGAAGATGATAAGGCCTTGCACCAGTCATTTCCGTGTGCTGATATATTAACACCATCAAGAAGGAGCTCTGTTAGGTGTGTGAGATTTTGAACCAATGTTGCAAAATTAGGCTTCTCGAGTTTCAGCGCAGGACCTCTAACGAAGGAATTGGTTGACAAATCAAGACTAACCAACCTTGTCAGCTTTAAGATCTCAATTGGAATCTGGCCTGTAAAGCCAGCGTTGGACAAATTCAGTGAAATCAAATCCGTGAGGTTGGCAAACCCGACTGGCAGAGCTGTGCTGAAGATGTTGAAAGACAAGTTTAGACGCTGAAGAAATTGAAGACTGAAAAGCCCGCTTGAATCGTCAAGTCCACCAGTGATTGATTCGAAGCTCAAGTCCAGGCTGATAACACGACCACTACCCTCATCACAAGTTATGCCTGGCCACTCGCAGCAATCTGAGGTTGAATTCCATTTCACCAGTGTTGTAGATACAGATTGATCAAACACGAGACTGTTCTTTAATTGGAGTAACAAGGATTGCTGATCGCTCTGGCATTTGCCTGAAACCAGACCTGTGTTGATGCCGAAGAGCATCGTTAGAAGGGGCATGAAGAAAAACAAAGTAAAGAGAGGAATTTTCATTGTCAAGTGAATTGTTTGACACAAATCAATTACAGTTCATCAAGTCTTTAACATCTTTGATAATTATGTAGGTGGGGGGACATGAACACTTTGCGTAGATGACATTTAAACGCATTGACTTGGGCTCCTGGAGACTAGGGAGTCAATGAAAGAAAATTATTTGTATTAAATCTAGTGTTTTATTCATAGCTTTATTTTCGTACTAACTCTGTCACATAACTAAACAATACAAAGTTTAAGCACAAATAGCACTCGAAAATTAAATTTTAAGGATGATATTAATTAAGCCAAATAACAAAATTAACTCCCTCTGAATCCTTGTATTCAGTCCCTACGCTTGTAATAACGCGTGATTAATTCTTGCTCGAATGTGAATTTAAATAATTATAATAAATAAAAAAAACGCGTGTCTAGCCAAGAAATTCAAAACATCCAAATACTTTAATTGTACTTTTTAAAATAATAATAAAAAAAAAGACTGCATCACCAGGTCTTTTCCCAATTGACAGAAATGTTTAAAGTTTTTTTATATTGGATTTCGATCTGTGTTTTTTTATGTTAAAATTTAAAAAATAAATTAGTTTAAATTAAATTTTTTTAATTTTTTGAATCATTTTCATATATTAATGTAAAATAAAAATTTTAAAAAATAAAAAATATATTATTTTAATATATTTAATTCTAAATAAAAAATATTTTTTAAAAAAAAAACCCATTAACAAAACTCAAGAAATACCTGTACCAACCACAATGGTCATTTACCATGTAAAACTGTAAAGTTCACTTTAATCCCTATAAGTTTGGTCTAAGAGTTTTATATTCAATAATTTTCTTTTTATTAAATTCAAGTACCAATGATTTGCAATATAACGAGGAAGTAATTGTTACTTTTATTGTGTATCTCAAGATCTTTTTAATTTTCCCCCGAAAAATATGGTAAGCCTTGGACTATATAATAAAAGTGGCAACAAGTTAGAAGGTCCTTTTCCCAGTTCCCAGATAATAATAGTAAAGTAAATTGAAGTTATTAAATTCAAACTTGTTACACTGAAGATTTATTTTTTTTAATTCTAAATCAATGAGATTCCATTCCAATCACTGACACGTTTTAGTAAATTTCACTTTCATAGATCTCAAAATCAAAACTCATAACGCATTAGTTTTGATATCCGGTAAAAAAAAAATAAAAAAAAAACCTTTATGAACTTAAAGATAGTAAATTTATCCTTATGTCTACTATTGAAAAAAAATACAAACGAGCTTGGATTGGGCTTTTTGGTCTTGAATTTGAAATCTAAAAAAAATGAGTTTCTTAGACTCATATATATAAAGTGAAGGTCCATAAACAAAAAGAAGCTTCTCTTTTGTTTTTTTTTTCTCTCTATTCATCCCTCTTTTCTTTTGATTCCTCCCCTTTTTTTTTCAGTTTTAATTTTATCCTCAGAGTTTTTTTAACAATCTTTCAAGTTGCGTTTAAACTACTCAAGTTAATTAGATCATATTAAAATAATATTTTATATAATTTAATTTTAAACTCAAGCTAGATAAAAAATTAAATTTAAAGGTTTTTTCTGTTAATTTCATCCTATTTTTTCTAAATCTCATCCTCCATTTTTTTTACTAGTAAGCAAGGTCACCTTTGGATCGACCAAGTCGATTGGATCACGCTGGGACAACTTCCACACAATTTAATTTTAAACTAACATCGGCAAAGTGTTGGGTTGGGAGTTTTTTTAATGTCAATTTTATTTTTTTTTCTCAATTTCATCCTCATAATTTTTTTTTACTATTCAGTCAGGTTCTTTTCGAACTAACAAAGTTGATTAGGTTACATTGAAGCACTTCCACTCGATTTAATTTTAAAAACATACTAGGTAAAGAATCGAGTCAGGAAGTTTTAAAGTTGACCCACTAAATTGTTTTTAGTAACAATATCAAATAATTCTCAATCATCTAAATATTTTGTGTTATATTCTTTTTTAAAAAATTAATTCTACCCATAGCATAGGACGTGACTGTAAACTAGTTTGAAACTAAAAAGATGGAAGCCAGAATCGATAAAGAGAGCACCAATATTAGACAGTAGAGAGACTTGAAATCTGTAGAAATTTTGTGCTCTTGAACCAACATCATTGATCATAAAACTTAAGAAAAAGGGAGACTTAGTTATGATGGGTCTTCTTGCACTGTCTTCACAGAAGCACCAGTCAACTAGCCTTTTTTTTTCCCTTCCTCAACTCTATAACAACCCTTTAAATAAATTCACGTACCTCCTATCCGAACATGATCCTACTTTTCAAAAAAAAAAAAGTTATTATATCCAAAATACATGTAAAATAAATAGATTATTTTTTGTGATTTTTTTATATGATAAAGTATGCAAGTATAATTTATTTTTGAGAAGTTTTGCCATATGTAAATTAAAATAAAATTGTATTTTTGAAATAAAGAGTATTTTTATTGTTGTTTTTGTGGGAGGAAATCGATTTATTTAATACTGAAAAAACATTTGCATGTAGACCACTATGCAAAATATTAAAAACTAGCAAATTACAATGTCCATAACCGTAGGATTTTGTATTTCTATCAGCTGCTTCTTATAAACAAGGCAAAAGAACTCTGATTTAATACATTTTCGTAATGCAGGGGCTATGGTTTTAAGGCTGTTTTTCAACAGCAAACCAGCAACCTACCGTATCTCGGTCGAAATTCAAAACGTTCAGATACGTTATGGGTTTAAAAGTGTTACCAATTAAACTATTTCCATCATCTTACTCAAGTTAAGTCACTCAACGAATACCTGTACGTAGCACCACAATCAACATTTAGCTTCCAAAACTGTGAAACTCACTCTCACCAAAGTAAAGCAATCCAATTATACCCAGAAATGTCGAAAGCTAACCAATAATTGAAATGCAGCTGCTAAATCTGACACTCATCAGCTGAGGAATGCAGAGAAATCTGATGCCCTGACAGCGTGCAGATATCTAAAGCAGGCCTAGGCTACAACATATTATTACAGAGTCACAGAAACGAAGCAAACAAAAGAAACGGTCGCATTTATCCAATAACTGCGAGGTCGCTTGGACGAATGATTGATGACCTCCAACTGGTGGACAAAGAGAATAAAAACTAAAGTTGTAACTAAACTTCTTATTGCAAATGTCAACAAACTGAAAACAAAACAAAACATATAGCAGGATTTAAAATAGAAGCCATAGGAAATATATATTAATTGCAAATGCTCTCACCACGCGCATTGATCTTCTTCACCAATGTCACTGCCTTCTTCTGTTTCTTTGAGCTCTTCTGCCAAGATTCTTGCTTCTTTTATCTAGTTGAGGGAAGATTCTGAAAATTACACGATTAACATGTGTGTAGTACCATGTTCTCCATCTCTTGCAAAACATAAGAGGAAGAATAATAATTCCCAGCCCGAAGATATATCCGAATTCAACACTTAAGAAGTTCCAGTCAATCTCTATACCAGAATTCGATCCATTGGTATTGTAGCTTGCTGAAATTAATGGATTGGAGCATGCTAAAATTAATGGAGGCCCGCATAATCCTTGGTTACCTTCAAAGGAATCGGGTGAGAACGTCTGCATTTGAGCGCCTGTTGGGATCTGTCCCACTAGCCTGTTATATGAGAGATTCAGGACTGAAAGGAATGACAGTCTTGCTAGCCGTTGTGGGATTTGTCCAGACAATTGGTTAGATGAGAGGTCTAAGGACTCGAGCTGTGACAGGTTGCCTAAAGATGATGGAATTTGGCCTGTGAGTACATTATGTGACAAGTTGAGAGCATAGAGGGCATTGAATTGTCCTATGATATGTGGTATTGGCCCTTCAAAGTTGTTGCTTGAAAAGTCAGCAGAGGTAAAGACAGTTAATATCTTCACCAGCTCCAACTCGAGACCCTTTAATGTGACCGTTATTGAATCTTGATAATACAGTCCATCCGTCAGCTTCAGGGGATCATATTTTAAGTGCTCAAGGTTTCTGTTTCCACCTTCCATCATTCCTTCCCACGTTTTCAATAAAATATCAGGTAGATTTCCTCTGAAATTGTTGTAAGCTACGTCGACAATCTGAAGCCTTGGCCAAGGGCCTTTGATGTGTGGACATCCAATAAGCCCGGAGAACGTGTTGTTTCGCAGAACAAGGACACGAAAACTCGATATGTTCTCATGAAGACACGGGAAGCTGTCATTGATTTGATTGTTCCCAAGGTCTAAGACCTCTAACATAGTGCAATTGGCCAGAGATTTTGGAACCTGCCCTTGCAAGTTGTTTCCACTCAGATCTAGAGTCTTCAATTCACAGCTTCTTTGAAATTTATCAGGAATAAAGCCATCGAAGTTGTTTCTCCTTAAATTTAGAACATGAAGAGTCGTAATCCTCTCAATTAAACAGGATGGTATTGGTCCACTCAAACTGTTGTTAGACAAGTCAAGAACTTGTAGCCATTCGGTATTGCATATTGATTGCGGTATTGCTCCGGTAAGGCGATTATTTGAAAGGGAGAAGAAAAGGGTAAAGTTTAACTAATTACCGATATTAGGGGGGATGAAGGAAGAAAAATTATTGCTTGAGTAATCCACATAGATAATATATGATGGAGGAACTGGAATGCTCCCTTGGAGCTGGTTATGATGCAGGTCTACGACGCCAAGACCAGGAAGAGACAAAGGTCTTTCTAGATCAACCAGGAGATTGCGTGAAAGATTCAGATATTGAAGAAGACCTAGTGCTGAAATCCAACCAGGTACCGGCCCAGTAATTTGGTTGTCTGAAAGGTCTAAATGGAAGAGTTTTGATTGGGTCCTTAGATCTGGAAACATTCCCAGATCGCAAGAAGCCAATCTTAGTTTCTTGATTTGGGGAAGGGAAGCCATGTTGGAATTGCTACCACTTGCATTAACTGTCAAGTTGTTGTATGAGAGGCCAAGTGTGGTGAGATTGGGAAGTTTCTGAATCCAATGTAATTCCACCGTGCCATTGAGCTTATTGGATGAAAGTTCAAGGACATTGAGTTTTGCAACATCAAAGACAGAACTGGGAATAGGACCTTCTAACTTGTTGCTGCTCAAATCCAGGGTATCCAAAAGAGAGGAAGACACGTTTGGAAACTCAGGAATCTGTCCCCCAAATCGGTTGTTGGAAAGCTGTATCTTCTGCAGCGACGGGATTGCAAACAACGATGAGGGGATGCTCCCGTTGAATGCATTGTACCCTAAATCAACATGGGTGAGGCTTCGAAGGCCTTCCCAATGACTGGATGGAATCTCACCTGTTAGTTGATTGTGAGAGACATCTACATAGGTGAGATTCTTGGACTTTCGGAATGATGGGAGTTTGCCTGTGAACATGTTGGATGACAAGTCCAGATAAAACAGCTGGGTGAGATTAGCCATTGAATTTGGAATTGGTCCTGTGAAGTTGTTACCCGCTTCCACTAGCTCTATTCTGGATAATTTCTGGAGTTCACCAATGGACTGTGGTAATGTTCCCGAAAAATTTGTGCTACTGAGCAGGAGGGTCTGAAGAGAGAGATTCTGATGGAACTCCGGAAAAGAACCCTGAAGGAATTTGTTGTATGAGAAGTCAAGGATCTCTAGTGTTGGTACCTGGAATATAGCTTGTGGAAATATACCGTTCAACTGGCAAGAGCTAAGCTGCAAGGCAGTCAATTTCGAGTAATTTGCAAGGAATTCTGGAACTGGAGCGGACAAATTATTACTGCTTAAACGAATTACTGAAAGAGACTGAAGCTTTGCAAGGGAAGCATCAAGAGGTCCTGAGAGATAGCAGTTGGACATGCTCAGCACTTTTATATTAGGCAGTGAAGATGATAAGGCCTTGCACCAGTCATTTCCGTGTGCTGATATATTAACACCATCAAGAAGGAGCTCTGTTAGGTGTGTGAGATTTTGAACCAATGTTGCAAAATTAGGCTTCTCGAGTTTCAGTGCAGGACCTCCAAGGAAGGAAAAGGCAGACAAATCAAGACTAACCAACTTCGTCAGCTTTGAGAAATCATTTGGAATCTGGCCTATAAAGCCAGCACTGGACAAATTCAGTGAAATCAAATCCGTGAGGTTGGCAAACCCGACTGGCAGAGCTGTGCTGAAGCTGTTGAAAGACAAGTTTAGACTCTGAAGAAATTGAAGACTGAAAAGCCCGCTTGAATCGTCAAGTCCACCAGTGATTGATTCATTGCTCAAGTCGAGGCCGATAACACGATCAAGCCCACCTATATCGCAGCTTATACCTATCCACTCGCAGCAATCCGAGCTGGGATTCCATGTCACCAGTTTCGTGGACATAGATTCATTGAATACGAGAGTGTTCTTTAATTGGAGCAACAAAGATTGCTGATCGCTCTGGCATCTGCCAGAAACCAGACCTGTGTTGATGCAGGAGAGCATAGTTAGAAGGGGCATGAAGAAAAACAAAGTAAAGAGAGGAATTTTCATTGTCAAGTGGATTGTTTGCATGGATGAAGTTTCTCTCTTTTGCGTGGTACCGTACTTTAAAACATGCAGTAAATGATTCTATTTGGCTGTGATTTTCGCTTGACTTGAAGACTTTTCAATGCATACTTTTTTGGACCGAGAAAAATTGAGGCCAGTATGGTTTCAATTCTGGCAGTTTCCAGGATCACCGTGTTTTTTTTTAAATTTAAAGTTATTTTTTTAAATATTTTAAAATTATATTAATATATTAATATAAAAAATATTATTTAAAAAATAAAAAAAATATTATTTTAAATATATTTTTTAAAAAATATATTTTAAACTACAACTGCTATATATACATCTTTTAATTAGTTGGTATGGATTAATTAGTTGGTATGGATTAAATAATTCAAACAAATTAATTTTTTTTATATAAATTTTAAAATGAATTGAACTAAATTCAAGGTTTTACATTTGTTATAATCAAATAAATTCAATTTAAATTGATAAAATCTTAGTTGAGCTATTTTTTATATATTTTGATTTAATGTGTTTCTAATAAACTTTTAATTTATAATGAGTTTTTTAAAATAGTATAAAAAAATATATTTAAAATTAACACATTATCTTATCACTTCAATTTAAAATGATGTCAAAATCAAATTCCAAATCATTGCATCAAGCCTCTTGCAAGTTTAACATCAACGATAATAATGGTGGAGGGTCCTATTTGCTTTGACTATTGGAGCCTAGAGAGTCAATGGGAGGATCCTATTTCTATTCTTTTTACCGTGTATTAGGGTGGTATACATCGACGTCAAGATTATCAAAAATATTTTTTTTTATAATATAAATTCGTATAGTAAAATTGAATTGTAATAAAATTTAACTAATTATGTAAAAAAAACTCATTAACTAACCATTCAAGCCTTCTGATGTTGATAAAAAAATTGTTTACCATTGTGAAATGGTTGTTTTTTAAAAAATTTTATTAAAAAATATATTAAAATAATATTTTTATTTATTTTTTAAAATTTATTTTTAAAATCAGTATATTAAAATGATTGAAAACACTAAGAAATATAAATTTAAAATAAATAATAAATAATATTTTTTTTTCAAAAATATTTTTAAAATATAAAAATAAACATGCTAGAAAAGAAGCTGCGGCAGAGACTAGTTTACCAGCTACATAACATAAATTGCAAATTATTCTATCAGATAACAGTTATATTAAAAGGAGAAACAAAACATAATGGAAAGAATATGATGCAGAAAAGAATGATATATCAAATCAAACATTGTGGCCTAGAGCAGCAGAAGATATAACTCACGTCAACAGGATCTGTTCCATTTTAATGTCAAAACCAGTCGCCATAAGAATCTTTCTACAGATCTTCATTTGTCATCCTTGCTTCTCCGTGTTCTCTGTCCCTGAATTACATCCTTTTATTTGGAATAAAAATAAGTTAACAAGAGTAGTATTTATAATTCTATTAAACACTGAAAATTGTGTGAGTTTATTGATTTTTTTTTGCACCAATCAAGTTTAATTTTATTATTTTTTAAGTTTTTGATTTGATTTTATAAATTAAATATTCACAAAATTATATAGTTTTAAAGCCAGCCCGTAATTATAACGATCTTTACCTTTGTAAATAACATTTAACCGCGTTGACCTGGTTTGTTAGTGATTCGGGAGTCAATTGGAGAAAATTATCGGCCTTTCTTTATTATACCGTGTATTGTATTGTAATAAAGACGTAGACATCACATAATGTCATAATCAAAGCCATAATTCGAATCAATGCAAGTTTCCTACCCCTCATATTAGGTGATTAATTTTTATTCGATTCAGTTTTTATTAAAAAAAATAATCAAATCAAAAAAAGATTTTAAAAAAAAACCAAAATCAAATTGAAACTAGTTCAAACCGACCGGTTTCGGTTCGATTCGATTTGATTTTTAAGAAAAAAACTGGTTCAAACTTATTTGACTCGGTTTTTTCAGTTTAGCCCGGTTTTGGCTTGATTTTCCGGTTTGGCTCGGTTTTTTTTCAGTTTTTTTTATTTCGATTCGGTTTGGTTTTTTCTGTTTTAGGCTTATAAAACCGAAACCGAACCGAACCTGCCTGTTTTTTTTTAAATTTTAATTGATTTAATTGATTTTTTTTCATAGTTAGATTTTTTTAATTATTTATTTTTCAGTTTTCTCGATTAAGTCCTAGATTTTGCACTTTCCCTCTTACATTTATTTTTTAGGGTTGTATTTAATTAACTAGAACTGGGCCTCTTGGTCTTGAATTTGAAACTATTTTGGGTCTTGAATATGAAACCACGCCGAGCCATCTCGGCCCGCACTTGGGCTTGGCTATAAAAATACATTTGAAACCATACCCAATCCCGCAATCAGTCTTCCTTCTCCTTCTCATTGGGGGCTTCAAAAAGCTTAACAGTCCCCACCGCCATCACCAAGAGAGCCAAGGTAACCTCAAAATCTCTGCAACCTAATCTAAAACATTGTGCACTTGATTGCTTTTAATTGGTATCGTTGAGTTTTGGGGTTTTTCGTTTTTCAGTGGAAGAAGAAGCGTATGAGGAGATTGAATAGGAAGCGTAGAAAGATGAGGCAGAGATCTAAGTAGATTTTCTCATTTCCGATTACTTTATTCTTCTTTCCTTTTAGTGTGTTCTAAATCAAACGGTGGATTATGTAGTTTCCCCTTGTGTTCTTTCCTTGATAATTTCCTTTGGGATTTTATCTGTTTAAATGGAGTTAGAGCTGGATTGATAAGATTATCTGCTCGTGATTATCATTATTTTCTTTCTTTTTTTCGTCGGGTTTTGTTTGTGGGTTAGATAGTAGTGAAACCACATTGTTTCGATATGGTTATGACATCACGGTTTGGGTCATTTGGTTTGACAATACAATCCTGGTTTGATTTTGCGTTTTATTGTGATTTGTGCTGAGAGATTATGAAATCTTGGTGTGGTTATTTGGATATCAAGTTGATAAGTAATCGTGTGTCTCCTCTCATTTCGTTATCTCGTTATGCTCAAGTCGATTTTTGGCGATGCAAATCATGGAAGTTTTGAGGTAATTGGTGCGGTGTTGTAGTTTTGGGGATGATTAGGTAATTGGATGCTGTAGACGGGATGATTAGGTAATGGGATTTTGTGTGTTATTGTTGTCGTGCGCAAGCTGATTTGCTGCGATGCAAATGGATGGGTTGTGGAAGTTTTGGTGTGATTATTGGGTTATTATTGATCTGGAGTTGATAAGTAACGGGATGTTTCGCACTTTTTCGCACTATTTAGTCAGGAGCAGGCTGATCTTCAGCTTTGTAAATGGTTAGTGGCTAGCATTGCTTGATTTTACTCTTGTTACTTGCATTATGTATGATTATAAGCAGTTAGCATTTGTTGCATCGAACTGTAGGCTGTAGTTTTTTTAATGTGATAGTGCTTATGCAACTGAAAAACTGTATTGCTGTGCTTAGATTCAGGATTTTTCCTGCCAAAGAGGACTATGCATGCTTCGTTGCTGATTGTAGAACGGAAGCAACAGATATGCATCCGATTAACCAAGTCCTCGTTAGTGTTGATGAGGATGTCTAGGAGTACGGCATATGAAGTGATTGCAGGACTGCAACCAGTTCTGCATTAATGAGGCTTCGAATTGCAGTCCCAGATGTTTCATCAATAACAACCGAGGGATTTCTAGGACTCCATTTTCTGAATTTTATATCCAAGATTCTACCTGGCCCCCTCCTCCTGGATTTGATGCTGGCATCTACAGGATGTGTGGTAGGAGTAACAAGCTGCCCTTGGTAAAAAACTGTCTTCTTCCATTTTTTTCAGCGCAGTCAATTAACCAGGTTCTATAAGAGGTCTAGTAAGTGCTTATTTCCTCGGCTAGGTAGATCTTCTGGAAGTGGATGGTATGAAGTCGGCTAGCCATTTCCTTTCAATATAAAAATTATTTTTTTTTTCATACGAGAATATGTTTATAAACATGGTGTCTCCTAAACTATTGATTGAAATGTAATTAATCCTAGAATAAATTATTGAATGCAATTAGTTCTTAAAAAAATCAAATTCTAATCCATTCTTTCTCTTCTTAAACATGTCTCTCGTGTGTTTTTAACAGGTCAAGAATCGAATGAAGACCTGATTTTAATTAATAAAAAGGTTGCTTAAATCTTCACTTTTTTTAATGACTAATTTACACTATATAATTTATTCATCGATTATATACATTTTAACCAATAATTCATGGATTGTTAATCACTCTTTATCATGTTGCTACCAAGAGAGCTTTTCCATAGGCAATGTGCTAATAATTTTATTGGACTTTTACATAAATTAACTTATTTTCACTTATTTATTTATTTTACTTTCCTCATTTTTCCTTTCCAATCCAACTAACACTCTAATATTTCATGAAATTACTTCAAGATCTAAAAATACCTTTAAAAATTAAATTAAAAATATAGTTTTTTATTAGACCCGGACAAATCCATCTAAGATTTAACCTAAATGAGTTAAGTTTATTTTTGAATCATGCTAGAAATTAAACTCAACGGTTTTACTTGCTATCTGAATGAACAGATCAATCATTTAAAAACATTATTTTGAATAAAAAAATACAATAGGATTAAACTGCCAAAATAAAAATTAATCCGCTACCAGTCCATATCATGTGCCGGGTAAAACAGCTTTTAAGAACCAAAAGCACTAAAGCAGGCATCTTACACCCCTGCTCGGATCGCACTAACCCTGTTCAGAACTAAGACAGCTAAAGACCAAATCCAAACATTCTAAAAAGCACTGTAGCTCGTACAGAAACGTTGAAGCTCACTTTTTTTACTTCCTAAACAACAAGAATACTACTCCGATTCTGGTGCTGTGACACAAGAGGAGGTCAAGTCGTCCTGATGGCGGTTGATCATCAAAAAATGGATATGGACATCGACAACAAAGGTAATGTAACGTTTCGTCAAACATGTGTTCACTTTATTCGCAAGGGCTTTGAGTTATGTTCCCCAATTCAAACATTTTTGTGCGTTTTCTTGGCTTAAAAAGGTGAAGAACAGCAGAAAGGAAAGCCAGTGATGGTGATTTTAGTAGGTGCACCAGGAAGTGGCAAGTCAACTTTCTGTGAACACGTAATGGGTTCCTCTTTAAGACCTTGGACTCGCATTTGTCAGGTTTCTGTTCTAATATCACACACTTGTTTGTTAATATGCCTAAATGGGTTTGGTTTGGTTTCAAGTTCGTTAATTTTGGATGTTAAATTGATAATTAGTCAATTTGGGGTTTCGGGTTTTTGTTGAAGGACACTATTAATAATGGTAAAGCTGGAACTAAGCCGCAGTGTCTAAAGAGAGCAGCGGCTGCGTTGAAAGAAGGCAAAAGTGTGTTTATTGACAGATGCAATTTGGATAAAGAACAACGCTCGGATTTTGTGAAGTTAGATTGTGGCGCACAAGTAGATGTTCATGCTGTTGTGCTTGATCTTCCTGCTCAGCTTTGTATTTCGCGATCTGTAAAAAGGACTGGACATGAGGGAAATTTGCAAGGTGGGAAAGCTGCTGCGGTTGTGAATAGAATGTTGCAAAAGAAAGAGTTGCCTAAGCTTAATGAAGGGTTTGCTCGAATTGTGTTTTGTCATAATGAGAATGATGTCAAGGCTACAATTAAGGCATATACTGCACTTGGTCCTTTGGATACCCTTTCAAATGGTTGTTTTGGCCAGAAGAATCCAGATGCAAAAATCCAACTTGGCATAATGAAGTTCTTGAAGAAAGTCGAGGCTCCTTCCAGTTTAGGATCATGTTCAGATAGAGTGCAGGATTCTGCCTGTCCTCAGGCTAGTAACGCAAACAATACCTGCTGCAAAGGAACAACTAAAGAGTCTTTATTACTAGGTGCTGCTAGTAAGGAGGTAAAAGAGAGTGAAGACTTGGCCAAAGGCTCTGTTGACGCTGATGTATCTGTGGGTGACATTACCACTCTAGCATTTCCATCTATTTCGACAGCTGATTTCCAGTTCAACAATGAGAAAGCATCAGATATCATTGTTGAGAAAGTTGAAGAATTTGTGAATAAGCTTGAAAATGCCAGGCTTGTTCTTGTGGACCTGAGTCATGGATCAAAGATTCTGTCTTTGGTTAGGGCTAAAGCTGCAAAAAGGAACATTGACTCAAAAAAGTTCTTCACGTTTGTGGGAGATATAACTCGACTTTATTCGCAAGGAGGTTTACGCTGCAATGCGATAGCTAATGCTGCCAACTGGTAAGCTTTGTCATCTAGTTATGCTGTGCTGTTTATGTGGTTCTTGGATGTTGAATGTTTAAGAAATAATAGATTGTAGAGGCTTCAAAAGCTACAATAAAAGGTTGAAATAGAGATTCAAATGGGGTGTTGAATAGAGCCTTGAAATGTTAAAGCTGGGAATTGCTGTGAGCCATGTGTTATATTTTTGGACTACACTCTTATTCATATGTGGAACATGGCTTTAATAGGCACTTCTATCTCCAAACACGTCATCTTATTTTTCGTCCATGGGTATAATGCAATAAAACTTTTTTAATTTTTGGTTCTAAGTTGTTCACCTTCTGAGATGCATGTATGTGACGCTAAGCACCAATCTCCCCACTGATTTATTAACTTTTCATTTAAACATGTTTTTCTCAGATTCCATATTTTATTTGCTCTGATGACGCGTAGCTGGTTCTTCTCTCTGTGTGTGTGCATGTCTGTGTAACTATTAGTATGATCATGTTATTTATTTGCACATGAATAATATCAACAAGATAATCCCCTGCAGGCGATTGAAACCTGGAGGTGGAGGTGTGAATGCTGCAATTTTCGCTGCAGCAGGTCCTTCCCTAGAGACTGCAACTAAGGAACGAGCAAAATCTCTTCTCCCTGGACATGCTGTGGTTGTTCCTCTCCCTTCAGATTCTCCATTGTATACTAGGGAAGGGGTATCCCATGTCATCCATGTTCTTGGGCCAAATATGAACCCACAAAGACCTAATTCTCTGAATAATGACTACACTAAAGGTTGCAGCATTCTGCGTGAAGCTTACACATCACTTTTTACTGGATTTCTGTCTATTGTGAGATCCCGTTCAAAATTACCAAGGAGAATCAGTGAAAAACTTGAATCGTCACCTTCAGATTTGAAAGATCCCTCTCATGGTCCCAGGAATCATTTAACAAACAGTGATCAAAAGATTAAGAGAGATGATGACTGTGTATATGAGAGAAGCAAAAAATGCAAGGGGACTCACGATGAAACTGTAGCTGATATTTCTGCTCCTAGTTCCACATATGGAAAGGTAACTGGAGACAAAAGTAAGTTAGAAGTACCGACATCAAAGAGTTGGGGCTCATGGGCACAAGCTCTTTACCACATCGCCATGCATCCTGAGAAGCACAAGGACAAGTTGCTGGAGGTTTTAGATGATGTTGTTGTGCTAAATGACCTTTATCCAAAGGTAAGCCTTTTAATGTTAGCTCCTTTCTCTATTCTTTTAAGGTGAATGATTATTTAGTAAAATTGCCATTAATTTTCTCAGGCATGCAAGCATCTCCTAGTTCTGGCACGACATGAAGGTCTTGATTGTCTTGCAGATGTGCATCAAGAACAGCTTCAGTTGTTAATGACAATGCATGCTGTGGGTTTGAAATGGGCTGAAAAATTCTTGCATGATGATTCATCAATGGTCTTCCGCCTTGGATACCACTCGGTATGCAATGAATGCTTCAGCTCAGAAGTTGTTTGTTAACTTTGTTCTTTTTCTGCCGTGGTCTCTGCTTATACAGTCATAGACTTTATTGAGTCAGATAAGGCAACTCTCAGAGCCAGACTGAAATTGTCTCGGAAAAGCTGATGGGTTTTCTTACGGTCTGACAGAATTTTTATATTGAGGGCCATAAGTTGCAGAGTGGCAATAAAACACGGACCAAATGGGGTAGTTAGCTGATGTTATCTCTATTTACAGGAGCCAGGTACAATAATTTGACATAGGAATAGAGGTTGGAACTGAGGATGTGATTGTGGAAAAAGAGATGATGTTATTCATAAAAAAAGTGTGACAAAACTACATAATAACAGAGCTGTATGTGGCAACAATTAAGAGATGAAACATCATTCTGAATCTGGGGCTGTTTTAGATCTTTCATGTTCTTGCGAAATATTTTCACCTTTCACCTTATTTATGTTTTTTTTCAACTCTAATTCTCATTTTCTACCCAACTCCATTACTGCTTTAGATATTGAAACTGTAAACTACAAAAGGAGGGGGATTTTTTTAACGTGCTTGAACTGTCTCTCCTTGCAGGTCCCTTCAATGAGACAATTACACTTGCATGTGATTAGCCAGGATTTCAATTCCAATCATCTCAAGAACAAGAAGCACTGGAACTCTTTTAATACTGCCTTTTTTCGAGATTCAGTGGATGTGATTGAAGAAATCAAGAATCACGGGAAAGCAACAATAAAAGATGAAGATTGCCGGTTGTCAATAGAGTTGCGATGCCACCGATGTAGAAGTGCACACCCTAATATACCCAGGCTGAAATCACATATTAGCATTTGTCAAGCCCCCTTTCCCCATGCCCTTCTTGAGAATGGCCGTTTAGTGCTTGCACCAAAACATAATTGAAGTAATACCTAGGTATCCATAGATCATGCATCAACAAAAATTTTGGTGTGCTTCAACTTCTCATTTCTGGCGCAAAAGATGACTTACAAGAGGACATGAAACTCTTTTTGCTATAGGGGACCAAATACAGCTTTCTTCGCAGTTTGTGTTTTCCATCATGGAGCTGTACAGTGCCGTAGAAGTTTATGATTGGGACGGCAGTCTTTACTCCCTAAAGCAACACAATCAGCTTTAAATCCTTATTGTTAATTTTAACTGGGGAATTTGGGAAACTCGGAGACGGATGCTAGCCTTTTCTCTCTTTTTTTTCCCTCAATCTATATCTATATTTGGTGTCTGCTGCATTTGCATTTGCCTTTGCCACCTTTGCTCTTACCAACAAGGTTTTAACGTTTTACTCTTGTGCGGATTGTCAATTTAGCAGAGCATGATACAGCTTCGTTGAGATTGTGGTCAAGACACGATCCTTTGTATTCTTGAACGCTTTGCATAGCAGAAGACCCTGAACACAACTCTGCTTGTGGATTAGAATGTCAATTTTGACTTCTTCGAAGGAAATGATTTGGAAATTCTAGCACTAAGCGAGCAGCAGAAGCAGCTAGCTACCTATAGTTTTACTTTGCTACTTCAAGGTAAGGGAGTTTCAGGGAAGACTGGAGTGTTTTCAATGTATCGAATCTTCGGCCTAATTTTTATGATAATAACCAGAAAGAGTAACCTTCGCTGTATGTCATCTTTTCAACCTGTGTTTTCTAGACCGTCTCTTTACCTGCTCGCAAATGATAGTTTTAAGCTCTCCTGTTTCCCAGGTCATGTCAAGAATCTACACTAGGAAACACAAGTAAAAGTAAATATAACCCCATGCCATAAAATTTTCAAAGCAACTTGCAAGATATATCCCCAATGGACTATGGTTACAATCTTGCTCGACGAAAAATGAGAATTTATGGAGGTGCATGAGTCAAGATCACAATCTCGTCAATTGAAAACCTGTATTCTGTGTTGTACTGTAGGGTGGATGAATTTATTATCCATCACTGCCTCCATAAACTTTGAATCTCTAGCGTCAATCATGGTGTTTTGCCTTTTTTTTTTTTAGAATATGTTTGATATTATGATAGCTTTTGTAGTTTTAGTTTTAAAAAAATTATTTTATAAAAAATACTTTTAGTTGAGGTTAGTTTTGTATTTATACATGTTTGGTTAAAATTATGGTTGAAATCCAGGTTAAACAAAAATTAATTTAATGTATTTAGTTAAGAATTTTTTTTAAATTAAGGTTATAAAATAACTAAAAAAGATATTTATTAAATAAATAAAATAAAATGGAAAATACAGGACTTTCAAACATGAATTTTATTTTTATAGCAAAGAATTCTTAAAAAAAAACTATTTTAGTGCTCTTGAATTTTTTAAAAAAATTTAAGAATTGAAAAAATAATTTCCATTCCCAATTAATAAACATGTTTTTTTATTTTATATTTCATAGAATTTTTTAAAAAAAATGAAAAACATTTTACAAACAATTGTAACCCAATAATGCAGTATATAATTTATCCATGATCACTGCCTCAATCTCCGAGAACTAGAGAAAATTAGAGTTTCTTTTTCTTAAATAACATGGTTAATAAAAATATTTTAGAAATTAGAATAAAAAAGGAAAAATTATCCATTACCAATGTCAGCAACACCTTACTCTGCACTGTTCACTTTTGTGAAGTGGATAGTGCAAAGTGAATTAATTCACTTTGCCGGTCATATAAGAAAGTTCAACCTGTGGTTGAACTTGCAAAAAACAGTAAAAAACTGTTTTTTCATAATCGAGGTCCTGCCTCAGATAAATGGTGGGGCCTACCATTTATACATTACTTTCAATCGGTAACCAAACACCATTATTAGTGCGTTTAGAAGAAACACAAACGTTGTTTTAGATACAAACGGACTCTTAGACAACATGATATGATGTGATGGATTATAATTTATCATTATTTTTTAGATAATTTCTTTATTATCCCTGAACCCATTTTTTCTGACAACATGTCAATCCTAAAGGAGATCTTGAAACGAGCCTAGTGCCAGGTTAGTGACCTAACATGGTTTTGCGCAAAGCCTGGGACCAACCCTGGGCCACTTGGCCTACGCCTTTTAAACATGTATAGCCTTTCTTATATGTATATGTCGGCACTTGGATATAAGCCTCGCACCTGAGCCTAACACCAAATCACCCAATTTAACACCCTCTAGGCTTAGGTGCCCTGCCTAGACCTAGCGCTAGGCCAATCGGTTAATCAACCTGACACCCCTTGGGTCTAGGTGTTGTAGCCTGGGTCTAGGTGTTGTAGCCTGGGTCTAGCCTCGGGCATTAGCATGTGCCCTAGCACCCTTTGGGCCCATGCATTACGGATTGGGTCCAATCTCAGGCATTGTTTGGGTCTAGACTTGTGGTTCGAGCCTAACATCTAATCTTTTGAGATTTTTTTATTAAACCCAAGCTTTTTAGCCTAGATCCAAAGTGCCAAGAGACTTTAAGCATTATACTTTGGAGAGTTAGGTATTCCTTGGCTTATTGCATATAGTATAAGAGATTTACTCAGTAAGTTTATATTCCATCTACATCTCTAGGTATACAAGAATTTATCATCACCTACCACATTTACATCTCTTTAGTGCATGTGTCAATGATATTTATTTCTCATTAATGTTTGTCTAAGAGATATTTATCCCTCATTAATATATGTGTAAAGAGTAGGGGTGATCATTTTCTGTTCGGTTCGGTTTTTACCTATAAAAACAACTAAACTGAAATTAAAAAAAAATCAAAACCGAACTAAACCCGATTCCAACCGACCGGTTTCAGTTCGGTTCAGTTTGGTTTTCTATGCAAAAACCAAAAAAACTTATATTATTTTTTAACATCCAAAAGCCACAAAATCAAACCCATCTTCATCACCAGCAGCCCCCACGGTATTGAATCTATACCAGTCTTTTCTCAAGCAAATAGCCTCCTAAAGAACCACAAAAACACATCGCGTTCTCTCATATTAATCAATCACTCCTCACTATTACAAACCTAGAAACCTACATCAACAAAAATCATACTCTCAAACACAAACCATCACCACCACAATAAACACTGCACAGTGCTCATTGCCACTTTCTTTACCAATTTTCCTTTCATAAAAAAAAAATCAGCAACTACCAGCAACCCAAACCACAGAATTAAGTCCAGCCCCCACCCTTGTTGCCTCCACTAGTCACCTGCAAATTGAAGAAATCTTATTGTTGCTGAGGTGTAGGGGTGTTGTTAGGATGATAGATCTGGAGATGATTGAAGAATGAAGATTGAAAGGTTAAGTGTGGCGTGTGGGAGTTTGGGTGGGGGTGGTTGAAGAACAAAGAATTAATTGTGACTGCTGTGAAGAATTAATTGGGTGTGTACTTGTGAGTTGTGAGTGTTATGGGAGCTGTGAGAATTGAGGAGGTGTGATGTGGGTTGTGTGGCATGTCTATGAGGGGTATTTCTAGAACCTTTTTTTATTTGAACCGGTTCGGTTCGATTCGGGTTGCTCGGTTTAAGCATTACAAAACCGAAATTGAACCGAACCGAAAGTTTTTCTAAATATTCTAATCGGTTTTTTTTCATGATTCGGTTTTTTCGGTTAATTTCTTTTTGTTTTCTCGATTAAATCAGTTTTTTGATTTTTTTTGCTCACCCCTAATAAGGAGTATTTATCTCTCATTAATATTATTATGATAAAATGACCTTTTAGTCTTCTTATTCAAGCAAGAGAACAAAATTTATAAATTATAAATACTTATTAAGCTATCCACTTAAATGATTTATAATTTCTTCATTCCTAACATGCATACATAACACTATTTTCTCTTACAAATTACATATTAAAATAAAAACAAACAACCTTGTTTACATATCAAAATAAAAACAAATAACCTTGTTCTTATAATTTAATATTTTTTTATATATTTATTACAATCAAAATTGTAGTAGTCCGTTGCTTCCATGTTCTAAACTACTTCTGATTATAGCTATCAGAAAAAGAAAGGATTCCAACAACTAGATATCAAAATGCGTTTGCACTATATTTTGTGGTTGTACACAATCTAAAGAAAGGGTTGCCTGGTAACAATTCCACCTTAATTCGTGCCCAAGATTTTGATCATAATAAGTCACTTAAACAAGATTATTTGCTTTCTAATCCCATATTAAGATTAAATCATCTTTGAGGCAAACTGCATTGGCCCAATTCTGTGTGGATCTTACTGCCCGTGCAAGTGAAGGACGCATTGATCCGGTTATTGGGCGACGCTCTGAAATTGAAAGAATTATTCACTTCCTTTGCCGTAGAACAGAAAATAACCCCATCCTTCTTGGTGAAAGTGGAGTTGGAAAAACAGCCATTGCCAAAGGATTAGCTATAATGTTTTTTTTTTCATGTTTATTGTATTTTTTCTATAAAAATACAGATTTAGGATATATTTGGAAACACGGTTAAAACTATATTTTTAAAAAATTAAAATTAAAATTTTTGTTTAAAATTATTTTTTTATATTTTTAGAACAATTTGATATGTTGATGTTAAAAATAACTTTTAAAAATAAAAATATATTATTTTGATATATTTCTAAATAAAAAAATATTTTAAACCATAACCACTACCATATTTATAAATATTTTTTTAAACATCCAAAAATCCTTAGATCAATTAAAAAAATCTGTTTTGCAAGTACAATGCTTTCTATATCAATTACCCATCGGGTTTTGGAAGATCGGAAAAAAAACACGAGGCATTTTCTTCTATCCTTTTCCAGCCAGATGGTGTCCCCTACCAGCTTTCCTGTGTGCAGATAAAATCCCAAGTTTTTATCTAATAAAAAACAGATGAATCCATACTCTGAATACCCAAAATTTAAATCGCAGTGGCAATCTGAAGTTCGAACAGAACAAGCTTTCAGCCATCACTTTCCAAGTAGTTTTCAACTGCCCCCAAGGGGGACCAGATTTCCACCGTCACCAGGCAAATTGTCGGGGGATATTTTGCATTCCTCGGATTGAATGGCACTCTTACCTCAGAATTCAGATACTCACAATTAGCCTAGGACCGCCATCTCTTTCACAAGTCTTCCCCGAGCAGTCAATAGGATTGGAATAATGAACCTTTCTTAGGTCCCTTCCACACCTTGCATTAGATTTTTGCAGCACTTGCAACCAAGGGTGGAACTATAAAATTTTAACTAGGGTTTCGTCATAAAAACTATAAAATTAGTAGAGATCAAGTATTTTATTTTTGGAGAGGCTAAATGCATAACTGTTATAAAAAATTTTGAAAAATCAAAGATTAAAATTAAAAAAATTCGAAAATTCGGGGGTGTCAAGCTCCCCCAAAGCTTGCCCTATGTCCGCCCCTGCTTGCAGCCAAGGTGGCTATCAAAAGAACGCATGTTTGCCCTAGATATTTCACTTGTACAGTTGATGTAACATTGACCAAGTTTACTAACAAAATTGCAAAAGAACCTGTCGTCATCTTTAACTCTTTAATATGAAAGAAAATTCAATCTTGACAAGCCAAAAAGCCTGGCAAGAATAAATACATGTGATATACTCTCAGAAGCCCCTTTCAAGTTTCAATCCATCTTAAAAGAAGAGTCCCTTTCGAATAGCTCAACCTCCGCTGCGCTGATTGCTCCTTAGCACGTCTCTGTGAGACCCACCACTGGTGACAGTCAAGGGATTGGTCTTTGGACCTAACAAGTAACACCATCACCTGCATTAGGGAGGATTTTTGCAGCAGTAGCGGACAACGTATATGGCCACACTCTACAGTTTCTTAAAGGTAAGGGCGGGACATGTTCAGTTATGTCATTTCATGCCTATTGTTCTCTCTTTAAGGTGTCAAGGCAGTCACAAAGAGACGAGAAAGATGATAACGAAATCAAACTTATCAGAAAGATGAAATTAAAGGGAAATGAGCTTTGGATACAAGGAAATCGGAGTGCAGATCAAGATCACAAACTCCAGTACTAGGAAACAATAAACCAAAAACCCGACAACGTGTAACTAAGAAGCATAGCATCATCACATATTGCCATTGTGGCAAAAGTCTACTGAGGGTTTGGAGGACGGCTATTGGCAGCAGAGACCCTAGAACCCCATTCCAAAAGTTCTTTACTAGTATCATCCTTGTGAGCAATAACCTCAATGAAGCACAAGCTATCCTTCTTTGATCCTGTTGCAGTCTCAATTGCTTCAACCAGATCTTCCTCGCAGAATACCTGAAAGGGCAAATTCAGCAAAACGGTGTCGGATGCTTGTTTTTTACTACTAAAACATTTATGCATTGAAGCAAATGAACTTAGTTCACAAGCTCACCTTGGCTGTCCAGCACTTGCCTTCACCATTGTGGATGGCATCAACCAAGCCAGTGTAGTTCCAGTTCTTAATCACATTGTAAGGACCATCATGGATCTCGACTTCAATGGTGTATCCACCATTGTTTATGAGGAAGATGATGGTCTTCTGTCCACATCGAAGCATTGTTGACACGTCTTGAGCAGTCACCTATAAGAAATTAAAGGAGCAATAAGCAATGTATTGAATTTCATACTCCGGGAGAAGAAAAAAACATACATAATTCATAACCAACAATAAATTTGACAAGCTACAAATAATAATTTCACGAAAGGATGAGGATTTGGATATGTCAAAATCTGAAATGTTAGCAAAGGAGTTAAAAAAAAGAGTTCTGGGTAGTATTTCTGGTTGCCTACCTGAAAGCTACCATCTCCAATGAAAGAAATCACACGCTTCTCTGGCACAGCCTGAGCATACCCAAGAGTTGCACCAACTGACCAACCAATTGATCCATATTGCATTTGGAACTCGTACCTACAAATCCAAATTCACATACACCATTAAATTTATGGACTCAAAT
This sequence comes from Populus simonii, assembly GCA_007827005.2. NCBI lineage: Eukaryota > Viridiplantae > Streptophyta > Magnoliopsida > Malpighiales > Salicaceae > Populus > Populus simonii. Next base: position 2,337,389 of record CM017479.2, read on the forward strand.
TTAATTACTATAACATCACATATCAAATTCTCAACTGCTTACCCGCATCCCCTAGGCAATTTCAGCTTCTGGCAGTTAAACCATGAGTCTCCAGTCTCAGCAATCACAGCAGTTTCACTAGACAGCATCTTCTGTATATGTTCGAACAGAACATTAACCCTCAAAGGTTCTTTGGGAGCACCCCTCAAAGGTTGTCCCTCGGGAACAAAAATCCTGTGGTAATTATCATAAGCAGTAGTATTGCACTTGAGCCTCTTAGCAAGGGCACTTAAAAAATCCTTCATCAGAATACACCCAAATGCAGGTCCATTTGCAATCACCACACGATCAGGCTGCACAATAATCGCCTTCTCCTTCTTGAGAAGGAGAGAATACCCAACAGAACTATAATCATTGAAAATTGGTCCAGCAAACAAGTAAGCATCTGCAGACTCCACAATCTCAGCACAGAATGCAGTGCTCACTGCACCCCAATAAGTCCCAATGAAATGTGGATGATGCTCTGGCACAAGCCCTTTAGCCGAAGGCATAATAGCAAGCGCATAACCAGAAGCATCAGCTAACTCCACAAATGCCTCGCCTGCATGTGCGGATCTTAGTTTAGGCCCGCCCACCAAAACTGGTTTCACTGCCTTGTTCAAAAACTCGGCAGCCGCTTCCACTGCAGCCTCTAAACCCAATTTGTTACTCAATCTGTAAAACAAAAATCAATACAACACCTAAGTATTCAATACTCACAATTGTTCCCTATTACTAAAAAGACTTAATTATAAACAAAGATCAATCAAGAATCCAAAGAAATTACTTGGGGGTGAGCGAGAAAGGAACCGGCTCACGGCTAAAAGTTGGATGAGGGATTGCTGACAGGTTACAGCTAACACTGATATAAACAGGCTTGCTTTCTTTCAGAGCAGTTGAAATAGCAGTGTCTATCAGCTCATGTGCATCCTCCAAGTTATTCACCACAGCCTACGAAAACAATCAAACCCCATATACCATTAATCAATAATCACCAGATCCCCACAAAAACAATATGATAAGAAAAAAAATAATATATATATATATATATATATATATATATATATATATATATGGAATTGTAGGGTCCACATGTGAATCTACTCTAAAGATCATGATCCACAACGTTTCTATATTCTGAAAGTTTTTAACGTTATTTAAAATATCTTCACCTGAAAACAAGTAACAGTCGAGAAACATGCAAGCTCCTGGCTAAAGTCAGGCAAGCCAATGGTGTGGTGCAGAATCCTGTTAGTTCCATAATCATTGGAGTTGGGCCCACCAACAATGCATATGACAGGCAAATTCTCACTGTAAGCACCAGCAATAGCATTCAGGACACTGAGTCCCCCAACAGTGAACGTGACAACACAAGCGCCAACGCCACGCGACCGGGCGTATCCATCCGCAGCGTAGCCGGCGTTGAGCTCGTTACAGCAACCAACAAGGTTGAGCTCGGGCTCAGCGATCAAGTGGTCGAGAAGGGTGAGGTTGAAGTCACCGGGGACGGAGAAAACGTCATTGACACCGATTTGAACGAGTCGGCGAGCGAGGTGGCGACCCAGCGTCGACTCGGATGCGTTGATTATGGTGGGTGAGACCGAGCTTTGGATGGCCGCTACGGCGCCGTTTGTCGGGTTGATCATGTCGTTGCTGGTTGGTCGGCAGGTGTCAAGAGATCCTATCTTGGTGTCCATTTTGAAAGAAAGAGTCCTTTATATAGATATATATATTTAGTGGAAATAAAAGAGAAAATGGAAGAGAAATAAATAGCCAGGTGTAGAGAGAAGAAGATGAAATTAAAAAATAATAATAATATTTGAAAAATCCAAAGGATGGCTTTTGTTCTGGAAAGGGTTTTGAAGAGGTTAATTTAGTATGAAATTGAGGGGAGGTTTTTTTTATTTTTGTTTGATTATGGGAGAGGAGATGGGAGGGGGGAGGATTTTATAGGAGAATATCGGGAGAGGGGAGAAGGGTTACTAGGGGCGGTTCTGGGGAGATATTTCAGGGGTGAATTCAAAGGTGGTTTGTGTTTGTGGATTATAAAGTAGGATCAAGAAAAATAATTAATTACTATTATTTTGTGGGAAAAATAATTAACTACTGATATTATTTATGTTGAGAGATTATATTAAGTCCCATCAAAAATATAAAAAAATCTCTTTTTTTTTTTTTTTTCCCTCCCGTTTCTCTTTTCAGTTCGAGTATTGTGAAATTTCTAGAGAAAAAAAAATACAAACCTATCAGTGTATTCGTTAATGTTAATGTTTACACATGGCCAATAAAAAGACAAATTTGCCTCTCGGGACAGGAATGGATGGGAGTGAATGACGGTTCCCGTGGATAGGTGTTTTCTTAATTTTATATATTTATATATATATATATATTTAGAGTAATTTTTATGTATCTCAATTAATTCTATAAACTATAAAGTTAACGATTATATAAGACGCTAGTGGTCTTTATATTAGAACTATAGAACTCGAACTTTAGATCACATGGGAAGCAAACCTCTTAATCCCAAACTCTTACTACTATACTACCTGCTAGATGATTTTTTAATTTTATTTTTATTAAAGAGTATATATTTTTATTTGAAATTGTGATTGAAATTATATTTTAATATTTTAAATTATAATGTATTATATTAAAAAAAAACCTTTAAAAAACAACCAACTTGACTTAAATACAAATATTCGAGTTGAGTGGTTATTAATGATTACTGCTTGACATTCATGTGCTGTGCTTGCTCCAATTCATTCCACTCCTTTTCCTTTTTTTTAGCTTTTCTTTCATACAAGTCACGAGATTTTTGTTTGTAGTGAAAGGAAAAGGCTACAATTTGTAATTAATGAAACTATTAAATTTAGTTTTCTTTTCTTTTCAATGTGTGTAAATATTATAATTTTCATTTTATATTTATCTCTAAATTAAAATTTTTAAATAGGATAATGTTATTAGGAATAACTATGAGTATCCATATATATATATTAATTTAAAATAGAGTAATATCATTAAAAATTAAAATCAGTATCTTATTCATTATTTAATAGATAAAATATTGAGATATTTATATTTATATAAATCATAAAATATAAATATTAAAAAGAAATACTCATATTATACTCTGTCTATTATTTATTAAATAAGGTAAATACCTGAGAATCTTACTTATTTAAATCAATTCAAATCAATATTCATATAAATTGAAATGTCGTCCTTGGAAGTCAAGAACCACCAAAGATTCTAAGTAGTAAACAAAAAAGAAATTGGCATCCTATAATTAAATAATATTAACGAGTTTCTGTTTATATATTCGTGGGCTTGAAGAAAAAGCAAGTCAAAGGAGTCAACCTATCAAATACCGCAGACAAGTACTGTTAAAAAAGTGGGTTTGGGGTGGCTTAGCTGTGCCCTGGTTTTGAGCCCTGTTTCATTACTGGCTAGATTCCAACAGGAAGCGACCAGTGACCACCGCTCTCAACTCAAGAAACCTGGAAAACGACGTCGTAATTATGGCTGAGACTGAAACCACGTACGAGCTCTTCCAAAACCACTTGTTTCCCAGAAAAACCAGTGGAGTTGCTGGTAATTGCAAATAATGAGTGGACAGCTGCTGAATTAAGAAAAAGTGGGCTAATTAGAGCATTCCACGTGGATTGCATCAACCTGTACATGTTACTGGAGCTTTCCACTTGGTTGATCGGTGGCTGGACATTGACCCAAGGATTGAGACGAGCGAAGTAGCAGGACAGAGATTTCTTAGGCTGGACACTTTTTTTTTTATTAAAACACTTTCATCCTTGAAAAGTTTTATTTTTATTGTTAAAAAAATAAAAAATAAAACAAATCAGGAATTTCCTTTTTATCTGATATATTTTGAAGCTGTATAATATTATAGTGGATGTTATTTTTTAAAATATTTTTTATTTGAATATGTAAAATATTTTTTTATTTTTCAAAATTAATTTTTTATATTAATATATTAAAATAATCTAAAAACATCCAAAATATATATTTTAAAGTAAAAAAAATAATTTTTTTAAAATAATTTTTGAAATTAAAAAAAAACCGAGGCCCTTTGTTTTATCCTAGAAATGTAAAATGATTGATATTTTTGTTATTTTTTCTCAGTAATTATAGGAATATGATTATTTTATCCTGGAAACAAATTATGATATTCTGAGGAATTAATTGCTCTTTGTTTTATCCTAGAAATTATTTTTTCTCAGTAAAAAAACAAATTATGATATTTCGAGGAGGTTGGCAGAACCGCAGAACAGTACGAGAATAAAAGCTTTGCGCTGCGTGGCATCGAATATCACCGCAGATTGGATCACGTGAGCTCAGTGGACAGGAGAAGGTTTCCGTCAACAAAAGCAAGAGTCGCGATGGACAACCGACCATTTCACCTTCCTTGAGTCACGTGACAAACGAGAGACAGCATCAGTATAAAGTTCAAATCTTCAAATATTATAATTATTAGTTGCGTGATTGATGTTTTTAGCCAATCAACCACATGTTGTGTTCCCTCTTTAAAAATATATATATTTAATTACTCAAATTAAAATAATATATTATTTTATTCTAAATATGAATTAAAAAATTTAAAGCTTGGTATAAACTTAAAAAACACATATACTTTTTTTTTATAAAAAAAGAATTTAAATCATCATTAAGAAATTATTTAATGCTCCTAATCAATCTATATGTTTCATTTTTTTTACAAGCACTTAAAAATATTTTCATAAAAAATAGTATTTATTTAATATATTAAATTAACATCATTGATTTTTATTGGAGTATTATTAGTTGCGTCATTGATGCGTCATGTCGAGCTGCCACTGTTTTGGGTTTCTTCCTTCCTACCACTTCCCCGGTTGTCGGTAGAACTAGATAGCTATCGGAACGTTAGACTTCAAATTGTGAAAGGAAAAGCATATTCAAGGTAGATACTATACTGGAGAGATAAAATAATTTTTTAAATAGTATAAATATAATTTTTTATTATATATATTATTGAAGGGCAAGAAATAAATACTTTTTTTAATGAATTTGATGTTATTTTTTATTTACATGATTGTATATAAGTGATTCATTTGTTTTGTTGACACTACTTTACTGGTTTTGACTTTCTTAAAAGATATAGAGGAATAATATTTTTGAGATAGAAAATACATTTTAATATTTTATTTAACACTCCTTTTGAAGGATGTAAAATAAATATGGAAGAGCCAAAATCATATTTGTTTTTATTTTTGCTCTACAGAACACCCTTTGAAGTTGCTCTAGGGTTTGTGTTTCGAATAATATTAAAAAAAATTAAAATATTTTTTATAATATATACTAATTTTAAAAATATTTTTTTAAAAAAATTATTATAATATATTTTTAAATAAAAACAAACAATTACTATCACACTATGTGATAGTTACGGGAGAGGGTTTATGCTTTCGTAAGGGGACCAAATGAGATTAGGGTCATGTCTATGCCACCTAATTCTTTCTTCTAATAAAGTGTAGCTTCTTCAACTCTCCTTTGGTTTATTTCGTAACAATATTTAATGTAGCGCTGAATAAAATCGGGTATAAAAAAGTGTAAGGCATAACGAATCTCAATCCATTGATTCGTATCAAAAAAATTTATATTCTCTGCTTCAGAATATTTAACCGTGTGATTGCGGTTATTTTTTAAATAATTTTTTTGTTTTGAAATGTATGTTAATAAAATTTTTTATTTTTAAAAAATTATTTTTGATATCAGCATATCAAAACGATCTAAAATATATAAAACATATTAAATTTTAACCAAAATTTTTTTAAAAAATACTATCCACACCACGTTTCTGTTTCTAGATATATACTTAAAATGGTAAGTTTTTTGTTTTATTTGCCAGGATCAGTCACACAGTGGTCAGTGATGTGGTTTGGTTGTTTTCGATTTTAATTAGAACACCATACGGATATCTTCGGTGCCTGATGGCGATCTTTTACTGGTTTGGGTTACTTCCTTCGAGCTTCTTCTAAAGAGTCCTTGGTCGCTTCTATCTCGCAGTAGTTGCTAGAACGCTAGTGGTGGGGGGAGAGCAGCACATGTTTATTATAGTTGCGGTTGAATTAGTTTTTATTAAATTTTATTTTAAAAAAAAAAACTTTTTAATTGTTTTGATGTGTGAGTATTAAAAATAAATTTTTAAAAATTATATATTATTTTAATATATTTTTAAGTAAAAAATAATTTAAAAAATAACCACAACCACACTATCAAATAAACTCTTAGTTATTTTATTTGATTTTGAAAAATTCAACTCTTAAAATTAAAATAAAAAATTAAATCTCAATTTAAATATGATTTTGCTTTTTTGGTTAAATCTCAATAATTTTTAACACAAATAGCATCAAAGAACTAAACATCCGAGTCAAAAAATATAACACATAAATATAAACATACAATTTATTTCAAAATCAACTTAAAAGAAAGAATGAAGAAAAAATTCATAAAGAGTTTAACAAATAGGGTAGTAGTTTTATATGACTTCTTAATATCGAGGTTATATATGTGTTATTTGGTTTTCAGTTGAAACTGAATTGAAACTATAAAAACTGAATTACACTTTATTCGGTTTTGAAAAAACAAATTGAAAAAAAAGGAGATAAAAATCAAATCAAAATCTTTAATTTGGTTAGATTAAACAATTTAAACCGAAAAGGATGGATGATATCAGTAAAACACATAATGCATTTGACGTAATAGTAAATCAACCCTTAGTTATGTCCTGTTTGTTTACTAGAAAGTAATTTTTTATTGGAAAATGAATTTCGAGAAAGTAAATTATTTTCTGATGTTTAGTAGTGTAATGAAAAATAAGTTGGAAAATATTTTCTAATATTTGGTTATGTCATGGAAAATAAGCTGAAAATAACTTATTAATGTTTTATTTTTTTCAAGTTTATTAAAATAATGAGGAACAAATCTTACAAATTAAAAAGTTGAATGAGAATGAAATTTAAAAAAAAATATAATTTCATAAATTATCTCAAATAAAATAAATAATAATTAAAATAATAGAGATCAAATCTAAAAAATTAAAAAATTAAAAGATGAAAAATTAAATTAATAATAATTAACATTTCATAAATTATTTCAAATAAAATAAGTAACAATCAAAAAAATAAAGACCAAATTTGATAGATAAAAATTTTCAATTAAAAAATGATAAGGGAAAAGCAAATAACAATTATAAAAATAAGGATCAAAATTAATATAAAAATTAAATTCTAAGGGATGAAATTGAAAAATATATATTCAAAACAAAAAATATATATAGCAATCAAAAGTTTGAGGACCAAATTTGATATAATCGACAAATATTATGACATTTATAAATTTTTCACAACTTCCAAAAAGTATTTTCAGCCCAAAATAAGGCCATGTTTGTTTTCCAGAAAGTAGTTTCTGGGAAATTATTTTCTAAACTTTCTTGTGTTTATTTGTCATTAGAAAAATTGATCAATGAAAAACATTTTACAGTCAAAGAAAAATTTGACTTGGTTTTCAGTCAATGAAATTATATTTTTTTTCAATTTCTTTCTCATTCAACTTTTTAATTTATAAGATTTGTTACTCGTTATTTTAATAAACTTGGAAAAAATAAAATATTAATAAGTTATTTTTCAACTTATTTTCTATGACATAACCAAACACTGGAAAGTGTTTTCATACTTATTTTTCATTACACTACCAAACATCAAAAAATAATTTACTTTCTCGAAATTCACTTTCCCGAAATTCACTTTCCAAAAGGAAACTACTTTCCAACAAACAAACGAGGCCTAAAAGGAAAACACTTTCCTGGAAACCAAGCCAAATTTTTCTTTGACTGAAAAGTGTTTTTTGTTGACCGGAAAGTGTTTTTCACTGACCAACTTTTTCAATGGTAAACAAACACAGGAAAGTTTGGAAAGTGATTTTCCGGAAACCAGTTTTCGGTTAGGATTGCGTTCTAAATAAAGATAGATAAAAATTTAAATTTAATTTTTTTTAATATTTTTAAATTATTTTAATGTGCTGATGTTTAAAATAATTTTTAAAAAATAAAAATATATTATTTTAATATATTTTTTTAAAAAAAAACTTAAAGTAATAATTACCAACTTTCAACCATTATATTAATGTGATTAACAATCAGTATTTTGAAAGCAATCAGGGGATGTTTGAAATGAGGGTTAGATCACTGTCGAACCTCGTGATGGAACATGGACTGATGCTAAATTGAAAAACGTTAGAGAAAGACAAATCAATGTTCTGGTCCAAACACCCTAACAAGGAATTATCAAAATTCTATCAACCCACGATTACTCCGTATGAAAAGAACCTAGAATCTCAATCTCAACTCGATTGCGTACTCCATCTAGAAAGTGCCTACCTAAGCAACCTACCATCATTTGGAAAAAAAAATACTTGTCGTGGTAGAAAAGAAAAAAGCTTTAAGAACTCGATTCCTCCTTTGACTTTGATACGTGAAAGCGATATCGGACATCAAGTTTCCAGTTTCCACTGTTCTACTTGACTGTCTGCAGCATAGCCTTCCCACCAGAGTTCCTACAAGGCTACAGGCCGCCCTTATCAACTTCTACAGCTTTCCGCACGTTCTGCTAACAGCGTATATAGGAAGCATTCATTTTGACAAAGCTTCGTGGATAGTAGTGACCGCAGCTTTAGAAGCTCTGAATATTCACCGCAAATTGATTTGAGTTTCGGACGTTGGTATTGCAAGGAGGCAAGGAGCCATGCCGGACCTGCACAGAAGTTTGATTTGGCAGCTGGACTTCCCGGAAAAGCGTGTTTGACGAGAACAAAATCACAAAGATAAATATCAACACGGCACTCACTGTGGTCCATAGACGCCAACAAAACTTCAAAATGTCGAAAAACTTTAAACGCTCTACAACATGACTTCGTCAAGCTCCTCCACCGCTAGTACATCGGACTTTGGCAAGAAATTGAAACAGCACAACAAAGTAGGGTAATTAAGTTCAGTTGGATGACAAAAATAAATAAATAAATAAATCACAGTGTCCTGACAACTGTGAGTTTGGGGCTTTGGGCTACACTATGTTTGGACAAAATCTCTTCCCAAGGGCAAGAACTTCACTGCTACTAATATGTAATATCTTGATATTGTGCCTTTGCAGAATGACAACACCACGAGAGGGGGAAAAGGACCAGTTCTTATATGTATATCTACCATATAACAAGATCATGCATTTGATGATTCTAACTCTACGTAAACTTCACAAATCTAAGTGGTTACTAGCAGCTCTTTCATTTGAGGACAGGCTTCTGTCTTGTCTTGGTAAATTGCACGTCCCCATTAAGAACAGAACTGATAAATTTTTCCACCTCTTCTGCAGTCATTTCACCTTTAAATGCTGCAAACTTCTGCGTCCGAGGTTTATAGGCTAACAATAACTTATCTGACGATTTGTATCCAGATCTGTCAAATGCGTTCAAGAATGATGGCTGCTTGGCAACATCTAAAAGAGTGTAAGAAATAGAATGCCCAGAGACAGAAGCTGCATTCCGTCGCCTTGATAATGATTTTTGAGAGACCTAAAACCAAAATCACATGACAAACAAAAACCTAGAGTCAGAAACCAAACGTTAAATTCTTTCACGTCCTTTGAAAAATCAATTTAGCTTATGTATTAGGGCAACATGAATTCCAATGGCAACTAAATCAATGATATGTGCCATAATGGTTGCCCATCTTGCTAGTACTTTTTGGTGCCTGGAACCATCTAGAAACCCATTACATCAGATAGCAAATTGTAACATGCTCTTAAGTCATAATACAACAAAACATTTTCTTTTGTAACCATCTAGAGCTTAAACACCAAGCTAATCAGCAAGACAAAACCGAGAACTTTTAACTATTAAAGTGACAAATCTACAGAAAATTTCTGTTCGCTACAGTCAAAGACGAATACCCAACCTATACCTTCCCACCCTCTCTTCTTAGACCAGCAGGGTAGAGGCATTGGGTACCATACCAAGTTTTACAAGTTTCTAAGTGCATTAAAGCTGAAGTTCTTTTCACATCCATTGTTTCAACTCTCTTGTAAGTTGCAGTGGTCAAGTGTGATCATAAAATGACTTAAGTGAGGAGTGAGGAGTGAGGATGTGAGGATATGGAAACATACTGTGCGAATCATCTATAAGAATTACAGTTATCTCCATGTGGAAAAAATAATTTGAACAAGATATCCACTTACCATGGACAGGATGTCTTCCAGCTTCTCCTTTACTTTCGAAGATCTGAAACCACCTATGATGCAAACAGGGGTTTTCCCCCCACATAGAGCATCAAAATTTGATCCTGTCAGTAAAGATACATGTTTCCCACCAGAATCAGCCTGGGCTTTTCTATCCTTACTCGCTGCTGCTTTCTTGTTCTTTTTTTCAAACCCTTCAAGTAAGGTACTAAGATCATGAACAGCAGATTTCAAATCTTTCACAGAAATCCCCGACTTTAAGACATGCTTCTCCCCGTTTGATAACCAACCAACAATAGCTGGAAGCGCATCAACTCCTAACTTCTTTGTCATTGGGTCAGTAACATCGTGAACCTGAATAAACAACAACCTCAATTATTTTTCAGGGAGGGGGGGTGCTCATTTTATTTTAAATATACTCCACATAAATTAACACTCAAAATAAAATATTAAGTTGAACTATTAGTGTGATTTTTTAAGAAATATATACATGTCTAAATATCTTTCTACAATGAATTCTGACAGGCTATTAATGTCTAAATTTCTCATTCAAATGTAGAGGTGTAGATAATCTATCAGTTGATAATCAGGTCCAACGTACCTCCACGTCATTGAAAATGAAGCGTTTATGAAACAAACCACTAAGCGCACGCCAGATCACGGGTGTATCTTTTTTGGTGGAAAGAAGCACAACTCTGGGTAATTTTTCCTCCTCACCAGAATAAGACTGAAGATGTTTCAGGTCAATCCGCTTTGAAAACCTTGGTAAATGGTCTTGGCAAAAAGATTTTAAAGTTTTTGCGACCAAATCACCATTGTACTCCACCAAAGAACCCTTATCGCTTGCTTTGTTTGAATAAACAAATACCCTAGGCACTCGTCGTGGTTGAGTCCCAAGTTCCTTACAAAAGGACATTTCAGTTTCACAATTTATGCTCCCAACCTGCATAGAAAGAGAAAGAGAATGAATATGTAAACAGATCAATATAAAAACAAATGATGGAAATCAGTAGAAATTATGAAAATACCTTTAAAGCTCCTTTTAATGAATCAGCGACCTCCTGTATGATTGATTCATAAAATTGGCTCCCCTTCAAAGAGGAAGTATAAGATAATAAAAGCCAAGTCATTCCTTGGTCAGCAATTTCATTATTGAAGGCTTGAGAATTTATGGCTTTGATGCTCTTGGGAGTACTTCTAGAACCAGTTTGAGACCTAGATTGAGACCTGGTTGAACCACCAAAACCACCAAACTGCCCTCCACCAAGATCACCCCCAAAAAAATTGGAAAAAATATCATTCAGGCCAAAACCAAATGAACTCTGAGAACTGGGACCACCAAAGGAAAATGAAAACGATCGGGAATTTCCCTGGTCCCCCATATCCTGCCAGTCACCTGGTCTGAAGGTATAACTATTTTGCCCCTGTCCACCATTTGTGAAATAAGTATACCCACCCTGGTCCCCAGGATAGCCAGCATTAAATCCAGGATTGCCCTTCTCATCTCCATATAGATCATAATTTTTCCTTTTCTCTTCATCAGATAGAATCTCATATGCTGATAAAAACAATAAAATAAAAATCAACAATATGACTGGAAGATTAGCAAAACTAAGACTAAGTTTATTTCCTTCTAATAGTTAACCCCTTAACAAACCATTTAATCCTGTCATGCCCATAAGATGCTGCTCAAAAACCAATTCAGCTCACGCTATAACTGAACAGGTTTGATCAAGAAAACAAATACTAATACAGACAATATATCATTATTTCAATAAACCAAACACTGTCCATGGTTTTGCATATCAATATAATTGATGCATCAGCAAGAAATTATAAACATGCAGCAAAGTTAATAGCAACAAGAAAAAGGTTAAAGAAATAACATGACACACAATAAGAAAGAAAAATGAAATAACTGTACAATACCATTATTGATCTCCGAAAACTTTTCTTGAGCGCCCTTATTTTTATTCTTGTCAGGGTGATACTGAAGAGAGAGCCTGCAAAAATGACAAGGGCTCAGAATGAGAAACTAGAAAACATGCCACACAATTGTTTGTGTGCGTTTGTGCTATGTTGGTGGCATTTAAGTTTTCCCCAGTTTGTAAATTCATGTGCCTAATAAACTTTTGCTTTCAAGAAGCATGTATGGTAATATTTGTACATGTCGTATACAATTTCTGTCGGGTCAGACAAAACATCTCACCCCAAACCCGACATATAAGAAAGCAAGCTAACGTCTTCCACATAAATCCACTCACACGCAGCCGTGTCTATCCAAGACTTCAAAGTTCCCTCAGTGCACAGTACAGCACAATCATCATCTCTTCAAACGCTCAATATACCACAAAAAACCCCTAAAGAATGGTAAGACATCCTCAAGCCAAAGCCAAAACAACTAATATTCACACTTATGTAATGTTTCAGCTTAGACCTATGGCCATTCATAACAAACTGTATACTTAAAAAATGTAACTTTTCTTCATCAACTAAGGTCACTTCTTGATATGCGCGCGCACGCGTAATAGAGAGAAAATGCAACTACCATTAAAAAAAAAAGTTACCAGAGAAGAAACAGAGAGCAGAACATACTTGTGGAAAGCTTTTTGTATTTCTCGTTGACTTGCGTTTTTCTCCACTCCAAGAACCTGGTACAAAAAGCACCGTCGATAAAAAACTTCAAAAAAGGAAAATCATCACTGGCACAAATGTTTTACTTAAACAAGCGAAAAGGACCAAGTTTTCTTCTCCCTTCTAAGGATTTAAAGGCCTCTCATTTTATCAAGCCTCCATTCCTTCTGTCCTCAATTTACCACCTCTGCCCTACATCCTGCTCCCTTAACAATCGCAAGCCACTGCTGACTAATTAACTAAAACATAAAATCCTTATCTTTGATTAACCAGTGATTAAATCCTCATTAACTAAACATTAAATACCCTAAACCACTTCAAGAACAATTAAGTAATTTTTTTATATATAAATTTGAATTAAGCAAATTGCAAATATAAATTAAAACAAGAATTTCGAAATTGCCAGCAAAATTGTAAATATAAACAGCAAAATTCGGTCCAAATAAATTAAAAAAAAAACGCAGATAGAATTCAAAATTTTAACAATGTACGAATCATGTATCAATTTGGAAATTAATTTTCCACAAACATCCCTAAAAATCAATCAATCATACCTTGTAAGGGTCAACGGTTTTCGCTTCCAGCGTTAACAAAATCAGAGACAAAAGGAGCAAGAACGGCACCGTATATCGCGTTTTCATCTTCTGTTGTGCGCGCGAAAGAAGAGATTTTTATCGAGCGTCTGTGCGGTGCAGCGAGCAAGTGAGAGAGAGAGAACGAAAGAAGAACTTAAGGTCCCGGCATTAAAATAGTTAGGCTTGGCGGGGTTGAGAGAAGCTCTAGATACTTCGGGTCGAATGCCGTTATGCATACGTGGCATTCTTAAAAAAATTACACGCCCTCTGGCCAATAGGATTTTAGATTTCTTTTTATTTTGCACCGCTCCTTGTAGGGTCAAGTGACGTGTCTTGTGGTCCAATATCTGCTCCCAAGAAGAACGATGGACTTTTTTTATTAGTATTTTGTCAGATTAGATGCTTTTTTATTTATTTATTTACAGTTTATTTTATTTTAAAATTTTCTGGGTTTACACTGACTGAGAGTAACATTTGGTAGTGGATAACCATTAGAAAGTTTGAACTTAATGTTAGATTCTAGTGTGGTAAAAGTGATTTTACTATATGTGAGACGTGCTCGTGCAAGTCAATTAGAAGAATATTTAGCCCAAGATAGATAGTACATGTCATAATCTAATTTTTTTATCCTATTTTTTTTAAATAATAAAAATTTAAAAAATACATTTTCAATAAACATATTTAATTTTAAGCATTATTTTAATCACCTGTACTATTTAATTTTATGTATCAAGAAATATCCAGAATATAACAAAAAAAAATAAAAATGATAATATATATATATAACACAATAATAAAGAACAGAAAAATACAATTGGGGTAATATTTGATAAATAATTGAAATTAACAAGTCAAGGATTGAGTTTGAGAAGTTAAAAAAACAAATCTAGGAATGATTTAGATTGTGTTTGGGACTTAATTAAAGAGAAATTGAATAAAAATAGCTTAGTTTGGCTAAGATTAGAAAAACTAAAGAACCATGGATGAATTTTAAATAAATGGAAAAATTAAAAATTCAGCTAGGGGATTAATTTAAGAAGAAAATCGAAATTGGGAGTCAAATTGGTCAAAATTATATAATTTTGAAACCAATGACTAAACTGAAAAGTAACCAAATTAGAAGGGTCAATTAATCCAATTTAGGGATTAAATTGAAAGAATATCCAAAATTAAAACCTTAATTGAATGAAAATTAAAAAATCCATAAGTCAGGGACTATATTAAAAAGGAAAAAATATTCCAGGATCCAACTGAATTTTTATCCTACTTTGTTTCGGTCCAAAAATTAGTCTAGCCTAATTTTTCCAGTCCAATTAATTCATAATTTTATTCAAATGAAGTCAGTTCAAGCAAATTAATCATCAATTCTAGCCTTTCAATCTCAAATCCTAGTTAATTCTCTAAAATTCCAGTTCCATTTTAGAATTCCAACCTAAATTGACTGTATTCAATAAATTCTTCAGAAATCCAATCCCAAAATCATTCCATGATTCTAGCTCATCTATGTTAAAAAGACCATCCACAAATAAATAAATAAATAAAGGAAAAAACAACAACACTAAAGGGAATTCCATACCAATATCTTTTCTATTCAAACCCTCACTCAAGATCACAAATCATTTCAATCAATACACCCATTATTAACTAACAATTTCACAAAACCATCTTTCCCAGCCATGAAAACCACTAAATTTTGGTTTAAAACATGGTTATTCGCCCCATTTGAAACTAAATTAGAAATTGAGTTCATTTACTTTTAGGGCTAAAATTTTGTCAAAATTTAATGGTCTATTTGAAAGTGTGATTGCGGTTGCTTTTCAAAATGTTTTTTACTTAGAAATATATTAAAATAATATTTTTTTTATTTTAAAAAAATTATTTTGACATCAACACATCAAAATAATTTAAAAACATCAAAAAAATATTAATTTGAAGTAAAGAAAAAAATAAAAAAATTTTAATTTTTTTCAAAAGCGCTTTTGAAACGCAAAAACAAACATCTTCAACATAAGCTATTTAAAATGAAATATTAACATGTTTCAAACAAATTATAGGTGAATAAAAGATTTCCAAAAAAAATGTTTCAAAATAATTTAAAAACACCAAAAAATATTAATTTAAAGTAAAGAATAAAATAAAAATTTTGAAATTTTTTCAAAAGCGCTTTTGAAACGCAAAAACAAACATCTTCAACATAAGCTCTTTAACATGAAATTAACATGTTTCAAACAAATTATAGGTGAATAAAAAATTTCCAAAATAATGTTTCAAAATAATTTAAAAACACCAAAAAAAATATTAATTTGAAGTAAAGAAAAAAATATAAAAATTTCAAAAAAATTTAAAAGCGCTTTTGAAACACAAAAACAAACATCTTCAACATAAGCTCTTTAACATGAAATATTATCATGTTTCAAACAAATTATAGGTGAATAAAAAATTAATCTCAAAGAATCATTGGTTGGCATGTTTGGTGAAACCCAAAACTCTATAAAATAGGAAGTTGAGAAGTTAAAATTGGGCTCAAAGGGCATCCGAACTTTTAGAAGGAAAAAGTCTTAAGTAAATAAGCTCTGGGCTTAAATTTACGGCGCACACTCAGCCTAGCTTGTGCTCAGCCTGGTTAGTGTGGATTACCATTAGAAGTTGAACAATTAGACAGCTAGTGGTTTGCGGCAACTCAACCTTTAAAGAATTATTCAAAGTAAAAAAAAATCAGATTTTTAGGTAATAAATCCCTAAATAACTCTAGATTTGTCTAACAGAATTCTAGAAACTCTAAAATAATTTTGCTTTACTATTTTTGTTGCATGTGTGATATTCAGAAACCCAGCAAATATTTGGTCTTGATTTTCTAATATACTTGTTAGAAAATGAACCTCGAACCTAAT
This sequence comes from Populus simonii, assembly GCA_007827005.2. Lineage (NCBI taxonomy): Eukaryota > Viridiplantae > Streptophyta > Magnoliopsida > Malpighiales > Salicaceae > Populus > Populus simonii. The sequence continues at coordinate 2,353,784 of CM017479.2, forward strand.
TTGAAACAATGTCCTATTCTAAAGTTTCTCATTGGAAGGATACAATTATTAGTGAAATTGAATCAATTATGAATAATCATACATAAAAATTAACGGATCTTTCATATGAAAGTAAACTATTAGACCATAAATAGATCTTCCAAATGAAGATGAAAGTTGATGGTACTATTAACAAATATAAAATTAGACTTGTTGTTTAAGGTTATAGACAACAAGAAAGTATGGATTATTTATACACATATTCACTCATGTCAATAATAATTCACATACAAATATTAATAGTCATTGGAGCTATTAACAAACTTGAAATACATATGAATGTAAAAACAACTTTATTAAGTGGTGACTTTAATGGGAAGATGTACATAGAATAACCCGAAGGGTTTATTGTCAATAATTTTTTTTGTAAATTTATCAAATCATTATATGGTTTGAAACAAACATTTAAACAACGACATCCAAAATTTGAGAAGGTTATATTGTCAAATGAGTTCAAAATCAACTAAGTTGCTAAATATATTTATATGAAAAACATAGTTAAATGTTATATTATTATATGTCTTTATATGAATGATATGCTAATTTTGGACAACAATGATTATATGATCAAGTCTACTAAGAAAATATCAATTAACAAGTTTGGCATTAAAGACTTGGGTGTCGCAGATGTCATGTTAAAAATAAAAATCTTTAGGATATTTGATAAACTTGTTTTGTCCTAGTTTTATAATATTAAGAAGATTCTCGATAATTTTTTAAAAAATAACAATAACACTGTCAAAGTATTAATTGATATAAGTGTATATATGTCCAAGAATAGAGGTAAAAGAATAAATCAATTAGAATATTTTTGAATAATTGAAAGCCTAATATACGTTATGAACTGTATAAAATATGCAAAATTTAAAACTTCAATGACCAAACTGAAGTTTTTCACGCTTTATAATATTAAAATAAGAAAAAAATTGTTTTTTTATTTTTATTTCTTACTTTTTATTTTTTTAACTATAAAATAGAACTTTATTTTATAAAATTGGAATAGAAGAATTGATAGAATTTATTTAGAAGTGTAATGAATTTTGTTTTTTTGATATTATTTTAATTTTAATTTTAATGTGTTAATAATAAAAATATTTTAATATGTATAAAAAATATTTTAAAAAGTTAATTCAACTCAATACTAAGAGCGTGTTTGGTATTGTGGTAGCTTTTGTGGTTGTGGTTAAAAAAAAACAGTTTAATAAAAAGTACTTTTTGTGAGGTTGATTTCAAAAAAAGTTGGTGTTTGGTTAAAATTGTGGTTGAAGTTGTGGTTTTTAAAAAAGCAATTTCTTGTGTTTGGTTAAAAAACTGTGGTAGAAAAAAAGCAGTTTTGTGTTTGGTAAAACTGTGGTTTAAATTGTGGTTAAAAAAATAGTTTTTTTTGTTTTATATTTGATTTGAATTAATTAAAAGGACATATATAGACACACATATATAATTCCAAAACATAGATGTTTTGTAATTATGATTACATAACAAAATGAAATATCATTATACATTAATGTACTCCTTTATTGTTCCATCAAACTATTTGCAATTCCATCGCGTACAAAATCCATAAGTGAAGGCCTTTGTGAGCCTTGAACGGCCGAAACCTGAACAATATCAAGTAAAAAGTCATCTGGAATTAAATTGGGGTTGCGATCATACTTAGAAAAAACTTCATCATCTTGCGATCTCCTTCTAATATAGTTATGTAGTGCCATTGATGCAACTACAATCTCAACTTGTGTTTTGTATGGATAAGCAGACATGTTTTGCAAAATTTTCCACCTCTGTTTCCATACCCCAAAAGAACGTTCGATCACGTTACGTAGTGACGAGTGTGCACGATTAAACACTTCTTTCCGACCACTTGGTTGTCCACGCCGCCTAAATTCTTGGAAGTGATACCTCTCGCCTTTGTAGGGACCTAAATACCCATACTCGTTTGGATATCCAGCATCAACCAAATAGTATTTTCCTGCAAATAATAACAACATGGTAATTAATAACAGAACTTTAAAAAAAAATATTATATTCCTTCAATTACCAAATCTTCAATTTAGTCAAAATCACAACCTTCTGGAGGTTTTGGAAATTTGATATTGCTATTGTCAATAGCCTCCAGAAAAATACGCGTATCGTGTGCACTGCCTTCCCATCCTGCCCACACGAACATGAATTGCATGTCGAAACTACAAGCGGCCATGACATTTTGTGTTGGTACACCTTTTCTTCCAATATATGGAATTTGATTTGCAGATGGTATGCAGGCACGGACATGTGTTCCATCAATTGCACCGACACAATTCTACAGGAAAAAAAAACATTAAGTACTCATAAACATTTATAACATATTTCATATTCATTTGAACAACTTAATTAAACTACTTAATTAAACAAAAATTCATCTTACCTTGAAATGTGGCATAAATCTTGGATTCATAGCAATTTCTCTTGGTATGCTCGTAAATTGTGGATCTACTGGTTTTATGACTTCCACAGCAAACAAACGTAATGATTTAAGCACTTCTTTAAAACATCTACTAATAGTTTCACCTGAATGCTGAAATCGTTCCTGCACTTGTCTATTTGACGCCCCAACTGCTATTGTAAATAGAAACATTGCCACCTTTTCAATAACGCTCATTCTTCTTGACGATTTTAAGCCATGGTGCGTTTCTAATTCAGTGCACAGACTCAACAAAGTGGTTGCATCCATCCTGAACATGTTAACACTTCGTTTCCAATGACCTCTTAAAACCTCTGTCAACCAACGCATCCCTGTATTATACGAAATCATACATGGTTCTTTATACATATAATTAATATAACACATGTTTATAGCTCCAGCTGTGCATATAATTAATTTTTTCATATCAAAATGCGTCATTAAAATAAATTCATCGTCATCATCACTGTCATCGTCACTGTCATCATCGCTGTCATCGTTACTATCGTCGGCGTCGTTTCCATCACTGTCATCTCCAGCACCAGAAAATGAGGCACCACTACCTTCACAACTAGGATAATTAATGTGGTCTACAATGCGGTTCATTACATTATCATAATTGCCATCGAAATCCCCATTAAATATGTCATTAAACCATGAATCATCCATAACTTCAATTACATGAAAACAAAAAAAAAATTATATGTTGTTAATAAAAATATTAAAATAATTAAATATCATTCAATAAAAAAAAACTATCAAATAGTTGGTGCAACATAAGTTTTTTCATACCTGTAAAACCAAACAAAAACAGTGTTCAACTTGCTTGTATGAAATGCAGTTGAGGAGGTTTGAGAGGTTTGTTATGAAGCAAAAAAAATTCTTTAAAAGTTGGGTTACAAACAATCCTCTTTATATAGAAAAAACTCACTGCTTTTTACGTCTCTTTTACAAGCAATTTTATTCAACTTACAATACCAGTACATTATCACATGTATAAACTGTAAAAGTAACATATAATGTTACTTTTACAGCTAATATATTCTGACATGTATTTTTTCACCTTTTGTTCTCATTATATTATTCAAGATTCCTTGGCCCACTATTTTTTCTTTTCTTATCACCATGACAGTGCACACCAACATGTACAGAAATCATCTGAAAAGCTACAAATATTGTATTCCAAGAACTGTAACTGCAGATTCAATTGACACCTCACAAAATAAACATTATTTATATATATGAACTCCAACAGCAACGCACAAAAGAGAGCAGCATGTATTCCAATAATAGGTGAAAAATCCAGCAGCTCAAACAGCAATGACAGTAGCACATACACATATATTTCATGCACTGGCTCCCATGCACACAGTAGCTAAGACAATATTCAAAACTCACTTGCACACAATAGCTGAAACAGTCATGTTAACAGCAATGAATAGCTTTTAAACAAACAAGGCATCAGCTTCCATCAATTCTCACTACAGAACAGAACACAATATTCAAAACTCACTTGCACACAATAGCTGAAACAGTCATGTTAATAGCAATGAATAGCTTTTAAACAAACAAGGCATCAGTTTCCATCAATTCTCACTGCATAACAGAACACAAATGCTCCTTATCACACTGCACAAGCACACAGTAGCTGCACATGGTATCTCAATTACTTGCAGCTTTCTTATCACCATGCAGCACACATCAACTCACAGCAGAAAAAGAAAACAAACAAATATTCACACAGTAGCTGCACATGGTATATCAATGAATACAGCTTCACACACAAGGCTGCAGCTCCCATCACCTCACGGCAGAAAAGAAAACACACCAACATTTCACACAGTAGCTGCACATGGTTTATTACAATTACAGCTGGACACACAAGGCAATAGATCCCATCAACTCATGGCATAAAAGAAAACAAACAAGGTTGCGCATGGTATATTATAATAGAACATACATTTTAACAGCAACAATCAATATTCAAGACCTTTAGGGAACAACATAGTGAAGGAAAATTACCAACAAATTCAATCCAATGGTCAACCATTTAACATTAATAACAACAGAAGTGACAGTTTTAATTCATTGATAAAATACAACATTAAAAACTAACAATATCCTCATACAAGTATATTAGCTCCCGAAAAGTAGTTTAATATAAATACAACAATAAACAAATTACCACAAATGGAAATGCCCATATATCTCAACACGAAATGTGGAAGAATACAATGACTCGGATAAACTTCGGCAATTGGAAAAAACTCATTTTTGAAACCGGCATCCCATTATTCTGCAACAATAAAATAAAATTGTATAAATACATTAAGCAAGTGAATAGTTAATTGATTAACGGTTAAGAAAATGTAATAATACCATGTCAGCTAAGCACGTTTAGTGCGTGCATACATTCGTTGCAGCCATCTCAACTTCTGCTCCTTATCACCCATACTAGCCCACATTTCTCTTTTCCTTCTTAAACTCAAATACTCTGTAGCAAAGTCGTGGAACTCATCTTCAATTGAAACTCCAGGAATTGAGTGCAGCTCGGCCATCACCTCGCGAATACTACAGCCTTCGCGATCCAAATTAATAGACGTGGAATCACTCTTAGTCGATATACTCTCAAGTAGTTGATTGCACCTTGACAGCAGCTGAATTCCAGATGTTTTCTTCTTTCTACCTCGCACATCATAATGATCTCGTTCTTTTCTTTTGTCACCGCTTTTTGTGTTGCTGCTGCTAGACATATTTATCCCTCCAACCATTCGAGCCATGTCAGTCTTGAAATCTGGAATCACATCTTCCTCCGAATCACCGCTGCCCTCTTCCAAACCATCATGAGCAATGTCGGCATTGCTTGTACCAGGATCAACATCACTGTCAGCAGGTACACCTGATGAAGGAGCCCATGCATACGCTCCAGTTGCGACAATGTTGGAATACATTCGATCAAATTTATTCTTCAAAGACTGCTCAATACCGACATGTCTGAATTTTTTGGCCCCTCTAATTTCCTGCATATAAATTAAATCAAGTAATGAAGGATCAAGACTAGTAAAATTTTGGTGTTGGAATTTGACAACAATAAAAGAAATTGTTAGGATGACAAGGAATGTACCTGAATTTTTTGTTTCCACCACTCATCGCTAGCTGAAATTGTGCCTAATTCACTATTCCAGCCAACACCAGTTTCAGAAACCAGCTTATTCCATATCCTCCAATCCTTTTTGCATCCATCCCATTTGTTTTTCAATTGTGTTTTGGTGAATGCATGACCAGTTTGTTCTTTGAAGGATGTTATGAGAAATTTCCACCCCGTTTTATCGAAATGAGTATTAGGTCTCATTCCCATATCAATTGCCTTAATGCATATATCACAAAATATATGCACCATTTTCTTTGTCCAAGCAGCCTTATCAAAAGATTCAAGACCTTCCATGATATCTTTTAAAACATTTAACAAAAGTTTGAAATCAATCAATGATATTAATTACATTGTGGCACATACATAAACCGTGGACTAAAACAATAATAAAACACTCAATGTTCAGCATTTATAAAAGTTATGTGGTTAGCAACAAACATTAACCATGCATGTATTTGAATGAAAATGTTCCCATTAATGCGTAATGAAAACTAATTGAAACCCATTAATTTTCAATTATTCAGAAAACTCAATTTCAGCCATGATATAATATTTGAATTATCAAGCAACACTTCATTGTCATCATGTTGTTTGGAAGCTAAAAAAAGAAGGAAAAAAACAAACAGAACATAATCTATTTCTACATTCAAAGTAACCCAACTTTCTTTCGCAGCATGCAAACACACAAAAGGAAACTCAAAATTCTGATTTTGACTGCACAAGGTTATCACAATCCATTATAATATCCATGTCCAATATTACAAATCACAAAAGTGTGAGCTATACTAGAATTTGGCCTCTGCAGGTCTCATTTTTTCCAGCAATAATCAAGGTTTTGCTATCTACTGGCGATATGAGAAACTAGAAAACTAAGAGATCTACATACATGTATTATTGACCATGTCTTGTATGAAAATCTTGTTAAAGAGATAAGGGAAATATCTAAACCAACAACTAAAAAAAAGTCAGCATTTATGGACAAGACCATCAAATTCAACAAACAAGTGAATATTATGAAATGAAAAGCAGAGAAATAAATCAGTTTGTATTGTAACAGTAGGAAACTACCAACCAACAAAGTGGGCGAGATATTTCAACTGGGAACAGAATACAATAGAGCAAATAATCCAATTGACCCAAAATTAATTTCATGGTACCTTAATTCCAATATAAAACACACGTAATGTGCACAGTAAAGAACTCTACAGTTTATCAAGCAGAAACAACCTCAATGTGCACAGTAAACAGATCAGCATGGATGCATGACATTGTTTCTAGATTAATTAATTTTAATGAAGCAGCAGCACTGTATGCTAGACATCAACAGAAAAACAAATTTCAACAAAGAACAACACATAATTACGCACAATACAAAGACCAAACAGCAGCACAGAAATGAAATTTTGAGCTCAAGTAAAAAAAATTAAAGAACGCACATTACAGGTCATGAAGCAACACAGAAATGCAATGAAAATTGCTCAATTAAAAAAATTGACGAAGGCACAATAAACAGAAGAGAAGCAGCAACATCAAACTACTCTTTTTAGCTTAATTCAAACAAACCAAGAACGCACAATAAACAGATCATGCAGCATCACAGAAATGCAATTTTTAGCTAAAAAAATGAAGATGGAGATAAAGGCAAGAACTTACCTCTGTCTCTCTTTTATGTGACTTTTCCCAGCACGGTTCTACATCGTTTTTATGCAAAAAGAAACAATGGAGACCCAAAACAGAAATGAAATTTTGAGCTAAATTAAAAAAAAAATTAATGAAGATAAGGCAGGTACTTACGGGTCTCTCGCTCGTGTGACCTTTCCCACATGAAGCTGTTGGGTTTTTCTTCAATGGTAACAATGGAGGGACAGATCGGTGAAGGTTTGAGTGACGATCTTTGTGGGTGTTTGGAAAGAAGAAGGGACTGGGGAAGGATGCTCTCAGAACTAGCGTCGTCCTGTACGTGGTTGTTTTTGCAAAATTTTGAAAAGGGGTTGTTGTCAGCAAGAGACAAGAGAGGGGAACAGTCTGGGGAAGGTGGAAAATGGGAGTTTGTAGATCAATGGCCAAATTGATTTGTCAATTAACCGTGCTGTGAACAATTTGGGTGAGGGTTGGGAAAGTTTTGTGACTTTTGGGAAAGTAAGGGGAAAGTGTCGGTGATGAGAGAGAAGAGAAATGCATGAAAAGCAATTGGTAATTGCTTTTCAAAAACTGCAGTCCAACCTTAGTTTTGGACTAGGACCCACACCAATAAAAAACGTGGTTGGTGTTAACCAAACACTATGTTACATATTTTCATTTCAACCGCGACCGCAATAGCAAATCCAAACAGCATCTAATCATACAATGAAAACACACTTTACAAGAAAGAAACTAGACTCGTCCGCACATGACCCGAGTCCCCAGATTTTCCAGGTTATAGAGACCACCAGAAAGGAACCCAAACCCATTATAAACTGCGCCCAAACAGCATCGTACTTCTTTCTCTTTTTAGCTCCTCTCTCCTGTCCGGTTTCTCTCTCGCTTCATTATTCAGCTTCTAGAAACACCAAGAAGCATAATCACAAACATCAATCATTAAAGTACCATTTTAATGAGCACAAAATTAATTAAATCTTCAAAAAATTAATTCAAAATCACTTCAAATTTTTCTTCGATCCGATTCAAAGCGAGAGAGAAAAGGCTAAAAAGGAGCAGCAGCTATGGCGCTCTCAGCTTCCGATTTAGGCACGATATATTCTTTATTGACGAATTCAATGAGCGGCGATGAGAGCGTCCGCAAGCCAGCCGAGGCGGCGCTCTCGCAGTTCGAGAGTCGGCCTGGTTTCTGCTCCTGTCTAATGGTAAACCCTCTCTCGCTCGCTCTCTTCGGTTTTGATTTTGTATTTTATAGGGTTTAAGTTCAGTTCAAATTGCAATGCACGTGTGAATAATTGAATTTATTTGTAGGAAGTTATAATTGCAGCAGATTTAGCTTCGCAAGTCGATGTTCGATTATTAGCTTCGGTGTACTTTAAGAATAGTATCAATCGGTACTGGAGGAACCGGAGGGATTCTGCGTAAGACTCTAGTCTCGTTGTTTTTATAATTTGAGCTGCATTTTTTGGATTTTTGTTGATTTTGGCGTAGTTTATGAGATGATATTTTGGTTTGTGAGCAGGGCAATAAGCAGTGAAGAGAAAAATCACTTGAGACAAAAATTACTGTCGCATTTGAGAGAAGAGAACGATAAGGTGATGATCTTAACTTTGTAAGTTGGAGCTCATAAGATTGGGTTCTGATTTGCTTTGCTAATTTGTAATTCAAATGTGTTTTTTTTTAATCGATGTAGATAGCTGGACTGTTGGCTGTTCTTATTTCCAAGATTGCTCGCCTTGATTATCCAAGAGAATGGTATGTGTTTGTGGCATTTTATTTCTATATCATATGCTTTCATCGGTGGTTGTTTTTCTAGTTGCTGGTTTTAGATTTTTTAAAAGGATATTTTGTTGTAAGTACATTTTAGTGTGGGTTGCTAATACTTGCCTGATGTTTCTTTTGTAGAGATTGACTGTTGTTTCTCTCATGGAAGTTTCACTTTGATATTGAATATTAAATTTAGGGTGGAATACTCGTTTTTTTATACAATTTTTAGTTTTTTACTTTATGCATGAGCAGGGGATTCGGGGTTTTAGGGGGAGGGGTGGGGGTTGAACAAGATGCAGTTCCCTGCAAACAATGGGAGAATATAGTCTATTGTAATTCTGTTTCAATGTTTGTCATCCTTATCATTACTGTCTTGCTATCAATGAAAAGTTATGAAATTATCTTGATGAATATAAAGGTGAAAATAGGGTAAAAAATGCAGTTGCTTTTCTTACATAAGTTTTTGTGACAAAACATCACAATCTTTGACTAGCAACTACAAATAGATCCAAAGTTGTTATGGATGCTCCGAGCTGAATGATTTTTATTTTTTAACTAATGGTTATGCATTTAGTGATTTAGATATTGTTGAAGATTTTTTAGTTTGGCAATCTTGTACTTTCTGTAATTAGTGCTAACTCCTGTATTTATATTGCCTGTTTTTGTAATTACTGATCTTTTCCCTACTAGTAGTTCTTTCTTCTTTTCTGTTCTAAGGTACCTGAGTTACTTCATTCAGCTAACTTTATTTCTTGATCTCTCATTTCAATATTTTTAGGTCAGAGCTCTTTTCAGTTTTAGCGAACAAGCTTCAATCGGCAGATGTCCTTACTTCTCACAGGATTTTTTTGATTCTGTTCCGAACTTTGAAGGAATTATCCACTAAACGTCTTACTGTTGACCAAAGGAACTATGCAGAGGTATAACTTCCGAGTATTATCCCTTATGGTAGTATTCTTTATCCCATTTCCTTACATGCTATTCAGTTTCAAATGTCATCCAACCTGACAATGAAAAAAGTGCACTTCATCCAAATGTGAATGAAGTATGGATGGTAGGCCTGTTGTTGATGACCATGTTCCTGAGTGGAACAGCATTTATGTAAGCCCTGTGCCAGAAGTATCAGCATTTCAGGCTGCTGGATTCAGAATGTTCATAGATATCAGTACTGGCCTTATAATGAGTTAATGATATCAGTTATGGGTAGGCATTTCCTAGCAATGGTCATGATTTTTATGATCTTGTAACTAAAGTGCACAGATAGAAACTTGCTCTCAAACAAATAGTTATGTCTTATATCACAGAGTTATGGTCACGTGTTTCACATATCACCATTTTTTGTGGCAGATAACATCCCATCTCTTTGGATATAGCTGGGGCCTTTGGCAGAGTGATGTTCAAGCTATATTAAATAGTTTCTCTACACTTGCACAAAGCTATACTTCTAATGCTCTGGAACAGCGTCATGATGAGCTGTATCTAATGAGTGAGAGATGGCTATTATGTTTAAAAATAATTCGCCAATTGATTATTTCAGGGTTTCCAAGTGATTCAAAATGTGTACAGGTAGTTATTCAGTTCTTTCTCTTTATTTCCTTTCTTCAAATTTAAGAGTTTGGCACACTCTGTATTGCAATTTAACCTGGGAGATTAGCTTTTGATTATTTTTTTTTATAATCTGTCAGGAGGTCCAACCAGTCAAGGAGGTTTCCCCTATACTCTTGAAAGCCATTCAGTCATTTCTCCCATACTGTGAGATAATGCTCTTGTTTTCAAACTTTTATTTGTTTTGCATATCCTAGTGGAGAGCTGTGGTAATCTGTGTTTGATAAACATCCCCCCCCACCCCCCCAAGAAATAAAAAACGAAAAAAGTAGTTCTAGAGATCCTATAAGATCCTATAAGACATGCATTTGGAAAACGTGTATTGTGGCTACATATAAATTTTAAGTGTTTACTATTCAGTTATACAAGTAAGAATGTCCTAAACTGACTTCAATTTTCATATTTAACCAACACTTTATTAACTAGAAAGAGCAGGAGAGAAAGTTATATAGAAATATTGAATTGGATTCATTATCCTGCATACCATTCCATATTTATATGCCAAGAGTGTTATTTCCATATGCATGTATAATTGAATGGAGAAGAAGCTTAAGCAGGCTCTTTTATTCTCAGCCTTTCCCTTTTCTTTCTCTTTCTCTTAACAGGTTACTTATTTAGGAATAAACTAATTTTCTTGTGCTGTGTTGTTCGACAGATTCATCTTTCCAGAAGGGACATCCTAAATTTTGGGACTTCATAAAGAGGGCATGTACCAAATTAATGAAGGTTTTGGTCACAATTCAGGGCAGACATCCTTATTCATTTGGCGACAAGTCTGTTCTTCCTCCTGTCATGGATTTCTGTTTAAACAAGATAACTGATCCGGATCCATATATTTTATCATTTGAGCAATTCCTGATTCAATGCATGGTAATGGTGAAGTGTGTCCTTGAGTGTAAGGAGTATAAGCTAAACCTAACTGGGCGGGTGATGGATGAAAGTGTGATTACAGTGGAGCAGATGAAAAAGAACATTTCCAATGCTGTTGGTGGTGTCCTGACTTCTCTTCTTCCAACTGAACGAATAATACATTTGTGTAATGTGTTAATAAGGAGGTAATGATACCTCAACTTGTGCTTAATTATTTTGCCTATAATTTATAAGAATACTCAATTTCAAATGCATGGGGGTTCAGTTCTTAAAATTGATTGAATGAAGCTCCGCAGCTGTATAATTTTTTTTTTTAATCTTATGATTGCTGCTCTAGGGTTTGGGATTCATAAAGGAAACAATTTAGCACTGTTGATAGGTCATCTCTGAATTTTGATGCGAAGCATGTACTCCAGAATCTCACATCTTTGATTACCCAAATCTTGGGCTCTTTTTCCCCTCCTTGATTTTTTGAAGAAAGTGTCTATACTCCATTAAATACAGGTTCAACTTCATGCTAACCATGCCTCCAAGAAAAGTACTTTGACATTCATCAAATCTAACTGCTACTTTAATATTCATCAATGTGTGTTTCTCTCCATGTGGAATATGAGTCAAATCTTGTTGCTCTAATCACATCTCAAGTCAAACATTGCTTCCCCTCCCCCCTCTTGCAGAATTTCTATTTGCTTCATGGATCTCTACGTGGTTGGGTAATTATAAGAGATATAACATATGGCACCAAATGCTTTATGCATATCTTTCAGCATTCTGGATCTCCTGTGTGATGATTATCTACTTTTCAAATAATTATGTGAGATTGATGTTTTGTCAGGTATTTTGTTCTAACTGCTAGTGATTTGGAGGAGTTGTATCAAAACCCAGAATCTTTTCATCATGAGCAGGATATGGTTCAGTGGACTGAAAAACTGAGGCCTTGCGCGGAAGCTTTATACATAGTATTGTTTGAAAACCATAGCCAGGTAGGTGAAGTTTCAACTCTAGAATGATTGATATTAAAAATCTGCAAAGCGCTCTGCTAACAGATGTGAGCTCATGTTGTTTCTTTGCTATTTGTAGCTGTTGGGTCCTGTTGTGGTGTCCATCCTTCAGGAGGCAATGAATGCTTGCCCAACATCAGTTACTGAAATCACTCCTGGGCTACTTCTTAAAGATGCTGCCTATGGTGCTGCTGCATATGTTTATTATGAGCTCTCTAACTACCTCAGCTTCAAAGATTGGTATAAGAATTCTAATCTATGCTACTGCTGTTATTTAATGAATCCGTATGTTGTTTGAATTAGTTATCATTAATTGCAGTCACATTAAAGGGTATTGGTTTTAAACACTAATTGTTTACTGGTGCCATTAGCTTTAGAATTTTGTTAATGAAAAGGGGTTTGTCATTTGGGGATTACCACTTGCATGCCTGTAGCATCTACTTGCAAATTTAGTAGCGTGGTTTTAGGGTGTTTGGATAGGCATGGATTTCCAGATTCAATAATGCTTCTGGAAATATGTAGAGGATATATTTCCAGATGTAATAGTTGTTTAAGGAACATGATGTCTGAGGAAAATGAGTAGGATAATATTTGATCACTAACTGCATGTGTTTTTCAAAATTTTTGGAATTGAAGTCACTGGAATTGTACTAGCTGGTTAGATTGTGGTTTCATAACCAAATTTAATCTACTTGGTATATATTTTGATGGGATATATGATGATCCATCCTTCTTTATTTCACTTAAACAATTCATTACAGGTTTAATGGTGCTTTATCCCTTGAACTGTCGAATGATCATCCAAATATGTGTGTTATCCATCGCAAAGTTGCACTGATACTAGGACAATGGGTTTCCGAGGTAATGGCACTTTTTAGCTTTTTGGTAGAGAACTCTTGAGTACTTGTAACATTTCCTTTTCCTCTTCAAGAAGAAAATGAAATTGTTATACCTCATTGTCAAGAATGAAGTGTGTGTGCGTTTTGTCCTGTTTCTTCTCAGCATGTTGGTTCCTAGCATGATCTCTAGAAGTTGCCATATTGTGGCTCTATGCATGCTCAGGAGTTAATCTAGAATATTGCTCCTGTTCTTTGGAAATAAAGTAGGCTGATGTTCCCATGTGCTGACACATTATACAGTTATTCTGGCTTCTGTTCCAAGAGATTTGATATTTCCTGCTGTGGTTGATCATTTTTTTTTGTTTGCAGATTAAAGCTGACACAAAGAGACCAGTGTATTGTAGTCTGATCAGATTGCTACAAGACAAAAACCTGTCTGTTAAGGTATGATGCTTGAATTAACCTCCGCTACGTGCCTTCACATCTCTCCTTTTTCCTCGCTTTTGGGGCTTTGAATGTTTTGTTTGTTCTTTGCATTTTCTGTTTCAACTACTGAAATTGTAATTCATTGCACTAGCTTGCAGCTTGTCGGTCTTTGTGTTTGCATGTTGAGGATGCAAACTTCTCAGAGCAAGAATTTGTAGATCTCCTTCCTATTTGCTTTGATTCGTGCTTTAAGTTGGTTGAGGAGGTTCAGGAGTTTGACTCGAAGGTAAGATGATACTTGTGGTTCACCTTGATAGTCATTGCATGCGTGGATACTTATGCTTGCTTTTCCTATTAACCTCCTGCATCTCTTTAAGGAACATAGATTATTGCCCTTCTCCTCTTTTAGCCATTCCAAATTATATACTCCATCTCCCAATGTGAAAAAAAAAAGAAAGGGATGTCAAGCATTTATTATCATTGATTTTGGATGAATCTTAGGGATGGGTGTCCAATCGTAAACTATATATAAAGCACCCTCCCTTATTCCCAACAATTGTATTTTTTTAAAATGCCAATCCCATAATTTTCTTTAAATGTCTATTTAGAAGCTATATAAAACCTTAAATAATATAAAAAATATTTCCTAAATTATCCTTAAACTACATAGTACCTTATTGACACTATATTTTGACCATCAAAGCTTAAAAGTGCTTAAAAAATAAGACAGTAAATATAAAAACATCAAAATTAAAAAATATTAATATTAATCCATTCAGTAATTATATTAGATTTTTTTTTGTTTTACCTTGTCACTTTTGACTCTTATGTAGAATTTTATCACACCTTTAGATAATGTAATAAAAAAGGCATTTTATAAACTAAAGAATTCGTAGAACTTCTATCCATGCCCCAATTTTTAACTTTATAAAACACAAGCTCTACCAAAATATTTGATTGTAGAAGTTTTTAGGGTATTTGTTTTCCCTACCTTTCAAATAAGTTATTCTAGCCAAGAATCTTATCATAGAAAAAAAATGTTAGTTCTTCCAGCCTTTGAAAAAAAAAAGAGGATCGTTATCTTCACCATTGTTCTTAAATACTTAATTTTAAAGAAATTATATGGAGCTAGCTAGAAAATTATTTGTAAGGAAATGAATCATTTGAGTGTTTATATATTTAATTTCAATTATTTAGATGCAATTTTTTATGTTGTTCATAGCTAGTTCAATAGTTTAAATATTTTTTTAAAAAATATAGCATGTTTCTTATCTCTGTAAAAGTTAGTTAAATGAATACTTAATTTCAAGAATTTGAAAAATGCATGTGTGGATGCATGTTCAGAAATCATTGATTCTGTACATCAATCTGATTTTGGATATATTCTATTTCAAGAATATCCTTCCGCTTCTTTGTGATACCATCTTTAAATGCTTAAAATTTGTGAACCACACATTTCCAATCTGTGATGTGGGTAGCTAAAGCATGAATTACATGAATTATTTATGATTTCAACTGCCATGTTATTCTTACCTCATTAATGTGCTCTTAGTAGTTTTTCAATTCTTTCATGTAATTTCAGGTTCAGCTTTTGAATTTGATATCTGTTCTTATTGGACACGTCCATGAGATCATTCCATTTGCAAACAAGTTGGTGCAATTTTTTCAGAAGGTAGTGGACAAGCCATTATATTTTCTGTTATTCTAATGCTTGAACATGTTAGTGTTGTATACCATAAAGAAAAACATTTTATCTCATGTCTTTTTACATTGACAAGAACACAACATTTTTGTTAAATAAAGGTGTTCTGCTGAGTGAACTCTTTCTGAATTTCTAAGCGGTTAAGTTCAGAAGAAATCGAGTTAAAGTATGTGGAACTAAGAGTTTCGCTCCAGTGATTCTTGAATATAATCATAGCATGCACATTTCACACGGACTATGGTCCGGCCTTTCTGATGTCATTGTTTTTCTTGATGCTGTTTGAAAAGGTTTGGGAGGAGGCTTCCGGTGAGAGTCTTCTGCAGATTCAGCTTCTCATTGCTTTGCGGAATTTTGTGGTTGAACTTGGCTACCAGTCACCTACTTGCTACAATGTGCTATTGCCTATTCTGCATGGTGGGATTGATATAAATAGCCCTGATATACTCAATCTTTTAGAGGATGGCATGCTGGTTAGTTTCCCATGCCTTATTTTTATTTATTGTTTGAGTCTTCCATATGCTGCCTTCAGTAGTTAATTGATAATAGCAAATTTAACTGGCATAACCATGCAGTTATGGGAAGCTACACTTTCCCATGCGCCTGCAATGGAGCCTCGACTGCTAGCGTACTTCCCATGTCTCGTGGAAATCATGGAAAGAAGTTTCGACCACTTGCAGGTTGGATTTATTGTAGTATCTATTATATTATTCATGTATTTAATGCTCAATGCAAGTGGTGTGCCTGTTCTTGTTGTCTTATGTATAGCTCTTTTGTTCTGCATCTAGTTTTGTCAACAGCAAACCTGCAGTTGCTATAATTGGTTGGTGAAATTTTGTTGACTTTAATATAATTGCAGGTCGCTGTAAATATCATGGAGGATTACATAATTTTGGGTGGGACTGAATTTCTAAGAATGCATGCTTCCAGCGTTGCCAAAGTTCTTGATCTGATTGTTGGAAATGTTAATGATAGAGGCCTATTATCAACTCTTCCTGTCATTGATATATTAGTACAGGTACCTAATTTAAATTTTCCTGAATCTAATTGCAGCCTTTATCTGATATTTGAACTTGAAACAGCTCTTTATTTTGTTATCTTTTATGACAGTAAGTTCATCATTTATTTCTATGTTATATTAAGGAGGGAAAGAGAGGCTGTGTGCTGATTAAAACTGCAGGCTACAGAAACTTTTGTGCTCTTAAATTTATCAATGTCCATCTCTTGATATCTGGCAAGTGCCTCGGTAAACACAAATTCTTGCCTGATGCTCTTAGATTATTTGATATATCTATACTGACTTAATCTTTGGTGCCTCAAAATTATTGCTGTCTGGATTTGTCCTTTTCAATCGAAACACATTTGACCTATCTGGTGTCATCATGGTAATGTTAAACCCTACATGTTAAAATAGCTATTTATGCTGGTATTTTCTCTCTTTTTCTCAGCCGAAAAATTCAGTAAATCATGAGGCATCTTCTGGAGTATGCCCATGTAGTTTTTTTCTAATCAAACATGCCAAAAGAAGAAAAATTGACATCAATCTGTGCTTCACGGAATACTCCTCATTTGTATTTTTTTTTCCTAAATCATTGCATCACCAATCACATACTTAAAATGCCCTGCAACATACATGCAAATTATCTAGACCTTTCTAGTTTAATTATTTCTGCTTGCCAAGTTACATCAGTGGCACAGCCTATGGTTGTTATTGTGTACTGAATCATGAAGAGATAACAGTTTATTTTTGTACTCCTGGCACTTTAACCTTCAATCTTATTGAAATCTATTATCCTGTTGTGTTAATGGAATTTGAAACAGATCCTTGTTATTTTTCATGGATTGCCAACTAGATCTCATATGCACAATCCATATAATGAGTAAATTTTTGGTTACCATGGCATGTTCTGCAATATCTGTCATTAAATGACCATGACCAAGGAATATGTAATTAGTTTGTTTCTGTTTAACCTTTGGAGTAATATACTTATTAACTTCCTAACTGTGTCATGCAAAATTATGCTTTCAATAACCACTGAGAATGCTCTGATAGGGAACAAAAAAAAAAGGGAAAAAAAATGTACGATGGAAAACACAGACCATTTGGGAAGTTTTTAATTGTGAAAAAATTGTCATTTTTGTAGAGAATTGCTAGAGTACAAAATTGAAGAAAATGTGCTAATTAGTTAAAACTGAAAACTGTTCCCTGTAAAATTGGAATCTTTGAGCTTTTTGAGAACCTGGAAAACAAGGGACATGCTTGGTTTACATTTTTAATCCCTTTGTCAATTAGTCAATTAAGGGTGATCTTTCTTTCCTATTTTCAAAAAATAATAGCTGGTAATGTATTTTCTTATTTTTCTGAAGAAATGTTTCCGTGATAGAGACAAAAATATAGATGAGAACTACAGAACTTTTTTCAAAGTTAAAGCAGCCTTGGTTTCCCAGGGACTCTAAATTTTTTGTGATGATTCTGGGAGGTTTTTGGTCGTTTTAGCCACTGGAGCTTGTTGGTAGTTGTGAGTACTCAGCTTTGTGACTTGCCTTTCTCATTTTGCAGTGCTTCCCTGCTGAAGTGCCCCCGCTTATTAGCAGTACTTTGCAAGTAAGTGCAGTTCATGTGTTAGATTCTTGCAACCTATTATCAGTTATATGGTTTCTGTTTGATATGTTTTGGATATCTTTTAACCATTTTTATGTTTTTTTGCTAGAAACTAATCATGATATGTTTAAGTGGAAGAGATGATTTTGAACCTTCCAAGGCAGCTGTTAAAGCATCTGCAGCTGCAATTCTAGCAAGGATTTTGGTGATGAACACCAATTACCTTGCCCAATTGACAGCAGAACCATCACTTTCATTGCTTCTCCAGCAGGCAGACATTCCAATTGAGGAAAATATACTTCTTTGTTTGGTTGACATATGGCTTGACAAGGTCAGTAAATCATGCTTTCATTTCAAAGATGCTTTGACTGATTTTGATGTTTGTCCTTTTCTAATTTGTTAAATTATTTTAGTTTCTACACACATCCATTGTGGTGTATTTTGCAAGTAAATAGTTTCAAATGATAGTTAGACATTCCCATGCATAGACTGCTATAATTAACTGCAACTCATGCCATCTCTAGAAGTGAGGAAATCAATGTGCTGAATCTACCATTGATATATAGACTCCAGCATAATGCTTTTCTAGTGTTCATGGCCAGTGTGCCTTGCTGCGTTAACTTTGTCTTTGTTTTAATATTATTGTACAGATAGATAATGCATCTTCTGATCAGAAAAAGACATTTGGGTTAGCACTTTCAATAATTTTGACACTAAGACTGCCTCAAGTCGTTGATAAACTTGATCAGATCCTCAGGTGCAGTTTCAAATTTGAATTTTGATATCATTTGCTACAACTGCTTTCAATGACCTACACCTGCTTCATGAGCTTTAATTCATGCAGTGTATGTACAAGTGTAATTTTGGGTGCAAATGACGATTTAACGGAGGAAGAGTCAAGGTTACCTCCCTTGTACAATCCAATTTGATTTGGTGTTTACTTGGTTTTTCTAGTCTCTTGACTCGTTCTTAACCTCCTATAATAATTGCAGTGGTGATAACATGAGCTCCAGCAAGTTTCATGGTGAAGGCGTAATTCCAAGTAGAGAGTACAGGAAAAGACAGGTTAACATTCTTCTGTTTTACCTGAGGCACTGAATTTCAATGATGAAATCTGTGACAGTGTGTGATAATTTCTCTTAACACGTTCTTCTCCAGATTAAATTTTCAGATCCTATCAAACGATGGTCTTTGGAGAACTCAGTAAGAGAGAATCTTCAAACATGTGCTACTCTTCATGGAGAATCTTTTAATTCAGCTATTAGTAGAATGCATCCAGCAGCATTTGCACAGTTGAAACAGGCTTTGAAGATGCCATAGACAGGAATAGTGCTTTCCTTTTTGCTTAGTGGTCACGTATCAGGGCCCCTTCAATTTTTTCTGTCCCATGGTGAGAAGACATAGGGTAAGTTCTTGCTCCCTTTTGATGCAGAGGCCATTTTTCATGTCTGGCATTCATTTAGCGTTTCTATCTGAGTTCCTTGGAAATTCTAGTGGTGGCACTTAGAATTTTGCTGGCTTGCATCTAACTGTGCACCTTGTTTGTTACTCCAGGTGATGTATTGGTGGATTGGATTTGTGGTTTGACATTCTTCGTGTTATTTCTTTGTAAGAATGAACTGGGTGGTTGCTTTACAACATCTACATTTCAACTTTCTTTTGTATACGCCCCCTTTGGCAACAGGAAAATCTGTAAATAGCTTGCTGCTCCTTTCTTGTTCCAGATTTTCAAGGCACAAGGGTCGCAGCATTGAGGTCATAGGTTTTTGTCACGACTCCACAAATGCAAAGAAGATCTTATAGAATTGAAGAAAAGATGTACATTGTGCTGTTGAGTTGGAACTTGTTACCTGTTTTTGTTCTCACATGCCAATCCCATGTACTGCTTATGAACTTGAATGTTTGAAAAATATGTTCAGAAATGAGTGTTTATACGTAAATATCTTGGGAAAAATGCAAATGGACAAGAAAGATGGATGATCATTTATAATTCCTATTGACTTTTATGCTCTTGAACTGTGTTACTTCTCCCTAATCTGCTTCTTTCTCCACTTCTTTTTCTTTAGCAGGCCTGAGGTTTTAATACCTCCCAAGTTGAGTTTTGGTACTACCATGGTGCAGCCCCCGAGAGTCTGGGTGAGGCTGAACCTGTCGCCAAAGACCCAAAAGTGCCAGTCAGCTGCAAAATGAAATAGCACCTGGGGCTAAGTAAGAATCTATACCCCAATAACACTCTCGCTCAAATCCATCCATTGATTGCTTAGGTGATTTGTGTCCTCTGATCAAACTTGAAACATTCCGGCATTCTTTGATACCAGGTCATTAATTGATAAAAAAAAAAAAAAATGGGACACATAACACGAGTGATCTTGGTTGTTGCTTTACGAAAAAGAAAAATCGTCTTGATTGTAGCACTTGTCTGGTGATTATTTGTATAGATTAAGACTTTTTAATAAGGAGAGAAAAAATAAAGAATTCTTGTTTTTTATTAAATAATAAAGCTATGGAGTTGCCATTTAATATTTTAGTTATTAAAAATTATAACTAATTTTCAGAGTTTGAATAAAAAGATTAATTTTTTATACATAGAACAATATTACTATTTAGTATATTTTATGTAAGGAAAGTTGCATTACTCGTTTCTTTGAAAATTATGAAGGCACTATTGTGTTTTATTTTTAATCATTGGTTTGTTTATTGGTTAAAGTATTTTCACTCCATTAGAGTGAATCATGACTTTATGGGGTAAAGCCTAAGCATTTTTTTGCATTTTATTTCTTTTAATATCAAGACTGTTTTATGTACAAGTTTGTAATGCTCAATATTAAAAATAAACAAATTAATTTTTTTGTTGTTTTTTAAATTTAGGTAAGCCCTCGTTGCTTTAATAAACTTGTTATTAAAATCATAATGCATGCAAAATATAAAAACTATTTTTTTATATTTTTTTTTGTTTTAAGAAAAAATGCTAAATAATACAATGTATTTTTTTTCCATATTTTTTGTATTAAAATGCAAACAAGATTTTTTATTAGATACTTGACCATATGCAATTTAAATATAAATGTATTTTTGATAGAAGAATTTTTTGTTGTTTTAATATTTTTTAACAAAAAAAGATTTATTTAATGTCGGGAAAACGCCTTACATATAAGTCTATAATCTTAAATATTAAATATTAAAGGGTAAAAAAATAGCGTAAAAGACCCAAAATTAATTGCAAAACCATCCTAACAAAATATGAGATTTAATTGATATTTGAATAAGACCGTTTGACAAAAAAAACAAAAAACAAAATAAAACAGAAGTACAAGGCCACTGAAAAAATGTTGGGGTATATTTGTCAAACATGATTTTAAAAATCCTAAAACACATTTTTTTTTAATAAATTTTTATCTTGTCACACATGATTTTAAAACTCGAAAGGCTTAGCCCATCCACATGGACTAGGCTTTCTAGCCTGGCCCAAAGACCAAGAACACAACTTACACTCATAAAAGAAATAACAAAGATGAAATGAATATTTTGATTGAATTTTACCAAGAATATAACGAACATCAATATGAACTCAGTAATCTAAGTGGAGATTCAAACTGATTACATCAAATAATAGATAGAGAAATATAGAACATAGAGGATCAAAGTATTACGAGACATCAAATATGAAAAATAGATTATGAGATGCATGAATCAAAAGTTAAAAAAATATGTTTATTAAAGCTCGATTTATTTGTTCATTAAACAACAGAGAATGATAATATATAGATTTAGACTTTGATGTAAGCTCTCAAGAAATGCTAAAAAACTAGTTTATAAGAAATAATAATAAAAAAGGTTTATGAACATTCAAATGAAAACTTAAAAAACCACAGAAAACTAACTAAACTTAGAAATAACTAAAAATCTTGAATGGTGACATAAATTTTTTGGCACAACTCAAACATGTCTATTACAGTTTGCTTGAAACATCAAAAACTTAAAAAAACTAAGAAACTACAACAATTACCCGAATCAAATCACAAAAAAAAAAACCACATCTCTTCAACCATAAACACCATTACATTGATCTAATATATGTTTTCAATCAATCTTAACAATAACAAGACTTGATTAAACCCAGCATCTTATAAAGAATAGCCAATAATTATATTTTTGGTAAATCATTTATCAATACATATAATAAAAAAAAATCTCAATGACTAAACAAAACTTCGAAACATCATAGATGCTACTTAAATATATTAATAACAAGATACTAATAGTCATGAAAACATCAAACTATGCATTTAAATTCTCTGGAGCTTACTTTTCCAAACAATGCATATCATCTTCAAAATATATTTTGTTATATTAAAACACAAACATTACTTTGAAACTAATAAATAATCACTACAGATAAACAATAAATAATAAAATGTAAATTTAATAGGGGTGTGCTAATTGAGTTACACCCTCTTACAATATCCCATTTATACCTTTTTCCACGATGTTGTTCTTTTTCTTTGGAATTTCTTGTCTCTTTCTTTTTATTATTAGCCCTTAATCCTTGGTTTCTATGTTCTTCTTCCATTCTCCTTTCTTCTTCCAACCTTTTGCACCCTATTTTTCTATTAAGAAAAAAACCCCTGGTATTTCTTACTATTCTCTTTGTAATTTTCATTTATTTTTATCCTTCCTCTTATTAAAAAAACATCCTCTTTTATAAGCAAAAAAAAAAGAGATTACAAAACCTTGGTGGTTTTTTAGAATCTAGGTGGTTATGCCATTTCCCTTTCTCTTGTATAACATATTCTCAAATATTACATTGTTTTCTTTCCCTTTTATGTGAATACTAATAGGAGAAAACACCTTAAAAACTTATTTTTATAGGTGTTTTCTTTTTCAATCAAGGCTGATTATATAAGGTATTGTGTTGAAATTATTATGGAACTTAAGATGTCAACGTGCCATTAACATACTTGAATAATGTAGAGGGGATGTAAACCTATCATTGAAAACAAATCACACTTGATTTGGAGCTCTGTAACTACACGTTCATTGATTAGAAGATTGGTTCTCAATCAGCTTAGATCTGTTCAACGCAAAAGAGATAGATTGGAGACAAGATGTTGTCGATTTAGTCGAGCCAAATGGAGTGTAAACATTTGATGTAGATGGCTGAAATTTGTAGGTGAAGAGTTTCTTAGTAGTTTGGTGTCAATTGTATCACTTGAGGTGGTTAGAAACGATATATTTATTTATCTGAAGATGACTTATTGATTAGCTTTTTAGGTGAAGAAGAGGAAGAACATTGATTAAATGACATGTCATGTGATTTCTTCATTGAATTTCAAATGACATATCAAACGTTACTAAACCTTGAAAATTAGAGTTTTTAATTAGGATTTTTTATATTCCTATTTTGTCCTTGTCCTTGCATCCTTATAACTATTGATTGGAATCCTTTAATCCACGCGTCTCTTACATTTTAGTCTTTGTGATTTTTTTCAATTTGATCCTTAACCAACCTTTAAACTTTGAATCTCTTTCAAGGAAGCCCTGGTTGCACCAATTAGAATCTTCAAAATTCAATTGGATGCTTGATTTTTTAATTATTGCAAATTAATCCAAATTAGACCTTTTTCAATTGAGTTCTTGATTAAGTCAACTAAACCTAATAGAAGTTTAATTAAATTCTTAAACTTAATTAATTCTTTTAATTTTAGTTAAATTAACTTTCAAGCTAAATTTTACTTCAATTAAATATTTAATTAAATCAATTAAACCTACACCATTAAACTTAATTAATTCTTTTAATTTTAGTCAAATTAAATTTCAACCTTAAACTTTACTTTAATTAAACCCTTGATTAAATCAATCAAACCATTTAAAAATTTAATTAAACTATTGAAATTGATTAATTCTTCCTAATTTTAACTATCTTTCTAACATTTTAACTTGTTGCAACTTAAAAACTCATCTATTTGTATCCCTATCTTCATGCATCAATCATAAAATTCTTTTATGTAAATAATATTTTTAAAAAATATATTAAAAAATCCAAAATTATTGATTTTAAATTTATGATTTTTTGGATTTTTTAAATTTAAAAAAAATATATTTTTTACATGAAAGAATTTTATGATTGATGCATGAAGATAGGAAGACAACGAATTCTATGGCAACGGCATGTTTTCTGCTTTAGAATCGGAGGTTAAAACGCCAGCATCATCTTGTAAACAAGACCTCTAAAAGCATTGGAAAGAATAGATGAAAACACGGTTTGGGAGAAGAAACAAGATGACCTTGCAAGCACTCGTTCAGTCTTTCAGTCTACGGACCCAGATTTTTGCTAAGGAAATGGTCTGTGACAAAATCTATTAACAATGATCCTATTTGACCAACAGGCAAACCAAAGCCAGCCGCCTTCCACGGTTCCAACACAACCACTGAACCGAATACATATACTGAAACCCAAGCAGCTGAGCTCCCTTTCATTTCTCTATGCAGACGAAGCAGGCCCGTCCTTCTTTTCTACCTCTGCCTTCACTTTATCGTCTGTAGTTTTGCTAACCTCTTTCGCCGCAACAGGTACCTCTTCCTTTTCTTTTTCTTCCTTTTTACTATCCTCAACACTCAACTTCTCAATGAGTCCAGCAGCATCTGTAGCATCTTTACTCTCCGCTTTCTTTCCCTGGGTCTCAGCCACCTCTTCAACAGTCTCCTTGAAGGTCTTGCAATCTAATAAAAACCAAAGCATCAAAGATATCACAAACCCACGCTCCAGAAATAACTTGCTTCATACAAGAGAGAGAGAGACAATTGCATAATTAATTATGGTTCAAGATCACCATAAACAGAGATCAGCTTCACCACGGTTCAGAAGTATGTCAACAAAAATGGAAGACAAAATCAAAGAGAAAAATGATATGATATCAAGGGTGTGTTGCTGAAAACAGATTTCATTTGTTGAAAAAGACAAGTTTTTCACTGAAAAAATAAAAAATACATCAAGATTACAACTATTTTTCATAAAGAACAAAAACCATAATTTATAATAGTCATATTAATATCTTGTATTTGTGATAATCTAATAGTAGAATATTAATTTTATTTCATTCAAATTAAAACTTATCATGGAAATATTATATTAACTCAAAAAATATTTGTATTAGATTTCTAATAAAAATTAAATTTATGACTAGCCACATATGATAGTGTAAGAAGAAATAATTTTAATATTTTACATTGCGAAAAAGTGTTTGCATGTATATAAATGGGAAAAAAAATGTATTTTTCATCGCTTTTCTTTATTTGAAAAATAATGGAAAACTTGTGAGGCAATATGAATTTGAAAAATTGAAAAACTAATTTTCAAGTATTTACCATATCAAGCCAAAAACACAGGAAGTTCTCAATTTATTGTCACGCAATCGTTAAAAACTTAAGGAAACAAATCTTCGAATTGATGAAAATCAGGGGTAAACAGCAGCTTCAAGAAGTTTTTTAAAAAAGAGCATTTTTGCGAGAAATTGTGCAATATCAAGTCTAAACTAATATGAGTCATGTCTATCAAACTTCTTATACAATCAAAATCAGATTTAATGAGTTCAATCACTGTTTTATAACAAGATTCGAAATGCATTACGATGTTTATTGAGTGTTACATTTAATTGAACTACATTATTTGAGATATTGAAGTTGTGCTTGAAATCCAAAAGTGCTGAGCCCATATGTCATACTCAATCCCGTGGGTGACCAAACTTGCTAATCAACTACATAGCTATGCCCTTATATCACCTAAAATGCTCTTAAGTGAATTCATACGCATGAAAATTAGCAAATACATCACAATGCAAAGACAATCAACAAAGAACCTCTTTGCAGCCACCCACCAGGCAAAATACACATCCAGAAAAAAGTTTGGGTTCACTCATTGTTTCAGTTACATGAATTTACCAAGACACATGGCTACGAAGAAACTCCAATTATGCTTTCATTTCTCTTCCTCTCTCAGGCATTACACGTCAATTAGTTTATGCTGAGCCATTATTATATAAACCATAAAGCACGTCTAAAAACATTTCCTACTTAGGAAATATTAAATGTTAATCAACATTCAAATTTGAAAAGAAGGCAATGACGACAGTCAAAAACCCTAAACTTCTACGAATTATGACGCCGTAAAGCATGAAAGAAGACATTCTCGACATCAGAAGATAATGCAAGTAATAGCAGATCAAAGAGTAACTGATACAAAAAAGCACATACTTTCAACTGAAGGAAATCTTATGCAGAAAAGCTCATCCTTCAATTCCCCATCAGCAAAATCAGCAGCATGCCACAGACATGATTTGTCATTTCCTTGATGCTCTTGCACATTAATTGTTGGCAGAACTGAAATGCAACATTCATGCAACACAATAAGGCAAATACTTACCAAAAAACAAACATCACAGGAGAAAAAAACGACAGCCCATGTCCTGTTTCTACGAATTAAAACCATTAGCTTAATACATTTATAATAATATTAACAGATAAAAGAAGAGAAACCCATCAAGAAATTGAAGAGTAAATTAGAGTTGATTTAACAAGAAAGACATGCAGACCTAGATGGTTAGCGCAGATCTTGAGAGTCTTAGATTGGCGAAAAACAAGACGAACTTTGGCAGATTCTTTATGTTTCAAAAGCTTCACAGTCCCAACTCCTCTCTCTTTCCACTGATTCCCTTCTTTATCAAATCTATACAACTTCGCCTTCCTAAAAAAAACCCCATCATAAACCATTCACATTTTACTCAAAAAAATAAAAAATAAACCAAAAACGTACAGATCAAGGATGGCATCTTCATCTTCCTCGCCAGTAGTAACAGCGACTTCTTCCAGCTTCACGATAGGTGCAACTTGAGCTCCAGTATCTTCATCCTCCGCTGTTCTAGTTGAAGTTGCATTCTCTTCTTCTCTTTCTTTGGTACTGTGCTCTGGCTCGCTTGCAGCTGTGGCGGAGATACTGCTTGCCATTTTTCAGAGGGAATTTGAAGGATGATTTTTATTATAATTTTTAGGGGTTTGGGAGCGGAGCCGGAAGAGAAAGGCGGATTGATGGGTGGGGATGGGTGGGTGTGTCTGTCTGTGCACTGCACCCTTTATATTATTTGCTGTGAAAAGAGGAGTGAGGATTGCGGCATTGCATGCGACGTGGGTCCAGTTTTATTACCTTCTCTTTTGCGCTTGACAGGTGTAAGACTATTTTGGTAATGTGCTTTCCTTCCTTTTGGTTGTTTTTAAGATTGATATTTTTACCGTCTCGTAATTTGATTCGTGGCTACTTAGATCTTTCGTAGCGGGCTGAAAAAAAAAAAGATAAAAAAAATTCAAACCTCAAGTTACTGTGGTAATTTAAATGATAAAAAAATATATATAATAAAAAAAATTGATAAAAAACAACAAAAATAAAATAAAATGAATGAGATTTGAACCTATGAAATAATTAAAAAACCAAATACTGACCTAATAAAAAGTAAAAGTAATAAA
Source organism: Populus simonii (assembly GCA_007827005.2). Lineage (NCBI taxonomy): Eukaryota > Viridiplantae > Streptophyta > Magnoliopsida > Malpighiales > Salicaceae > Populus > Populus simonii. Next base: position 2,381,371 of record CM017479.2, read on the forward strand.
TAATAAAGCAAAACTTAAAAAATCAAAATCAGCTCTAAAAAACAAAAAAGGAAAATTTAAATGAATCTTTTTAATTTTTAAAATTTGTAATGCGTTAAATCCTGAATCCGAAATGAATTAAAAAACTTAGCTTCCAATCAATTTAATTTTAAATGATAAAATCATTAAAAAGTAAATAAACTCACAAAAACAAAAAAAAAATAGCAAAAACAATAATCAGAATAGGTTTTGAAGGAGAAAAAAATCTAAAGATGAAATTTGAAAAAAAAATTACACCCAAACAAATCAAATAACAATTAAAAAATTAAATTTAAAGGTCAAATTAGAATGATTAAAAAACCATACTAACTAATTATATGCAATGCACATGGTCAAATAGGATCAAACGCAAGAGCTTTTAAAAGCTAAGTGTGATTTACTTAATTAAGCATTCTAAAACCTAACTTTAACTATGACGGACTGGGTGTATCAATCCAAAACGTTAGGATTGATGTCTGATGAGTAAATTTTATTAAGTTTTTATTTAGCTTTTGTTTGGTTCTTTAAAATATATAGATGTGATGTACATGACAGATCTAATATGCTTGAACTTAACAGTGCACTAAGTTTAAGGTAGTGTGGGTGTGACACCCTTACCAGACTTAAAACGCTTGGACTTGACAGTCAGCTAAATCTAAGGTAGTGCGGGTCTAAAATGCATGTCAGACCTAATATGCTTGGACTTAGCAGTCAACCAAGTCTAAAATAGCGTTAGTCTGACACGCATGTCAGACCCAAGGCGTTTGGTACTAGCTAAGCACAAGATAGCATAGATCTGGCGCTTAGATTTGACAGTCATTCAAGTCCAAGATAATGATTATTCTCCTTTGGCATAACCAGCCTCTCTTGGGTCTAATCTTAGAAGAAAAAAAAAAAAAACTAGTCTCTATATGCTTAGCTACACCTGACGTCTTAAACTCTAATCTCTATATATCTTTTTAGGTATATAAAAGTCTTTCACTGACTTACTATATTCTTATCGGGTAAGGGATATTTATCCATCATTCAATGCTATCAGGGTAATTACATTGCAGACCCTTCTTTTCATGAGATCTTTAGAACAAAGGTTCACGATTTTCACTCTATTATATATATATATATATATATATATATATATATATATATATATATATAGCATCTCTCTCTATAATATTTTTGTGTTTTTTCTCTCTAAAAAAAACTTATTTAAGCATTAAAGAGTCCTCATATCCATCAAATGAGATCTTTTATAGGTATTAGCTATGAGTAGCTTTTACCTATCAAAGATTAAGTATAAGCAATATACTTTAGCTAAAAAAAATGAGAATCAATTGATTAATCGATTGATCAACAATCCTTTTCCCATGCCAGTCGGATTTTTGAAAAATCATCATTTTCTTTTTAAATTAAACTATATCTCACCCAAGTTTTGATCATATTTGACTGCATCAACTCCGTCCCAGCTATGAAGCTCAACCCCACCAAGTCTTAAATCTGTGAGTTGACCCACCAGGAATACTGGTTGCAAAAGAATGCTACTGCATTGCAGGAATTTCATGCAATAAATATGACACGAATCAATGGTTAGCAGGAATTTTGTGTGATATTCATAAATTCGTGCCCCGTATCATTTCCCAAATCAAAATAAATGAAAGAGCTTCCTCCAAAAGGTCCTTGCAGTTCTAGTCAGGGCACATCAAGAAAAATTATCAAAAAATTAATACAGCTTATTGAATCTCAGCAAACTATTTCTGAGGATCATCTGAAATTTCAAATTCCATAAAAAAAAATACATTGATATAAAAAATACTAAGATAAAAAAGAATTTAATCCTCCAGTTATTGATTCAAGTGGTAATTTAAATAATATAAGCATTATATATACTATAAAAAAAAAACAATAACAAAAATAAATAAAAAGAACCAAACTTGAATCTATAGTCCTATAGAGAAAACTAAACAACCAAATGTTAACCTAATAGAAGGTAAAAACGAACAACAAAAAGAATAGCTTTAAAAAGAAACAAATCTAGACGAACTTCTTAAACCTGATCTAATTTTTAAAACTTGAAACTCGTTAAATCCTGAATTATGGTTCAATCACAAAGTTTAACTCTCAACCGATTTAATTTTAAATGATGAAATCGTTGAAAAATTATTAATAAAAAGAACTTGCAAAAGAAAAAAAAATTATGAGAATAAAATTTTAGAAAGAAAACATGAGGATGAAATTTGAAAAAAAAAACTAAAAAAATAAATAGAAATTAAAAAAATAAAGATCAAATTTGAAAATTAAAACATTATAGTGAGTTAAATAAAAAAAAAACATTTGTGATCTGATAGATTATTTATAGTTTAAAAAATTATAAGAGGTGAAATTGAAAAAATAATTGTAGAGGGTTAACCCAATAGAATCAAACTGCAAAAAATATGAAAAGTAAACAAATAAAAAAAGGATAAAAAGGAAAAAACAAGCAAACTCGGACAACACTCCTAAACCTGATCTAATCTTTAAAACATACAATTTGTGCAATTTTGAATATGGGTTCAATCAATAAGTATAAATCTAAAAAAATTTAATTTTAAAAGATGAAGTCGTGAAAATAATATTAATTACAAAAAAAAAAAACAACAAAAATAATGAAGATAAAATTTGATAGAAAAAAACCTAAGAAGGATAAAATTTGAAAAAAAATAAAAAAATGATCTCAAAAAAAATAAATAGTAATTAAAAGAATGATGATAAAATTTAAAAGATAAAAAAAATACAGATATTAAATTTTAAAAAATATATAATTTGATATAATATTTATATATCCAATCAAAGAAGGGGATGATTTGAAAAACATTTATAATTTTATACTCTATTTATCCAAAAAAAAAATCAATTTAAAGACTTACAAGTTTAAACCACCAAACACAATTCAAATATTTAAAATACAAACCAAATTTAAAGTCAAATATATGAAGGTCAACAATCACAATTAATAATTAAAAAAAAATACAAGTCCTTGTAGAATGTGAGTTTTTGAGTATTCAAAAGAGATTTTTTTTAGCTTAGATGACCTAATTGGGTTTGGACAGTCTTTTAGATCACTAAAAATCCAACCATACCATGTCCAACAAATTTTGTAGTTCAACCCGCAACTTCTGAGTTTTACAATCTATCAGGTTCCACAATATCTTTTACATAGAGAAGGGAAAGCAATGAAAAGCGCAACTAGACCGTTCACTTCAAGAGACCGGTCCCATCATATAGAGGAGCTTTTTAATAAAAAAAGGATCCTAAGATTAAAGCCGTAAAATTATATTTTGGTAACATGGCATACCTGCTTGCCATTTAATATGGTATGAGCGTACGTGTTAAGATGCCTTTACTGTTAGCATTATTATGAAGGCAACTGAAAGGTGCGTGCATTTTCGCTGCCCTAAGGGTGATAAAAACTGGATCTTGATATCATGGGCAAAGGTACTAATCCAAGTGATTAACTATTCCACTTCTCCACTTTTGGATGAACACCTAAAACAGGGGCGATACAGGAAAGGTGAGTCATGGCAAGGCATATGCAAGAAAAAATCGAATTAGGATCACTGTCTAGACACTATATTAAATCATCTCAACCAACAAGAGGTACAACGAGGTGAATGGAGTAGCAAAACTGAACAAAAGGGGCACATGTATATAGAGATACATTCCTAGACGGCGGGGGCCCCATTTGTAGTTGCATCCATGGGTTCAGCTTCTGTTGCCTCCTCAGCTTTTTCGCCTGCTTTCTTAGCTGCAAAATTCAAGAAAAATAGAATTTGTATGTCAACACTGTTCATGCTCAACGATGAGTTTTATGTACTACGAATTATGCATTTGTATGATCACCTTTCTTCTTTTTCCCACCGCCCTTCTTCTTTGTCTTTGTACCCAAAGCTAGCCACGCCTTGATTTCAGGATCATCTATCGTTTTTGTAGGCTGCAACTCTTGCAGAGTATGTGATGTGATCCGATCTGATCCATTTGGCATTAGCAATACTGTGAACTTGATATGAGCAACGCAATCACCTGCAACATAATCAACCAAAGTCCCCAATTAAGCGCAGTGCTAGAGCCCATAACTAAAAAACACTACTAAGGAAGAATGCAAGGAAACAAAGATACAAGGCAACTCTTACCGGGCTTTTCATGAAGAACTGGATATGGCTGCAGTAGATCGTGATTCACACATTCAACTAATCCCAGCCGAGCCCTTTTCTCTTCGAGGGCTCTATTACAAAGAAAACACCAACATGAATCTAAATTAATGGAACAGAGGAAAAAGAACAAAACAATTTAGTAATAGTGTAGGAAATACACACCTAGCAGAGAATGGCATGATAGGAAATTTCTGATTGATTTCACTGAAAATGAATCTGGAAGATTTCATTTTCAAGTGATAATTCTTATCTACAGCTCTCTTGTAAATTGTAGTAGTCTTCTCATCCAACAGCTTTGGCTGCAAAATCAATACAACATATATTTGAGCATGCAAGAGCACAAAATTAGCGACAATGAAGTATGGGTTGTTTCATTATTACCTTGCCTTCCCCTGTACTTGTAAAGATATCCACTGCATACACTTCATTTTCCTCGAATTCTGCATCATCAACTCTTGTGTCTGGATTAGAGACACTCAGAATTACCTTGTTTCCATCTATCACAAACTGCTTCAGCTGGTGGCTTAGGACACCCTCAACAATTTTGCAGTCATAAGCAGCAGCAACTTTCTGAATTGCTTCAGTTACATCTTTATTCTGCAGAAAAAGGAAATTCAATGAACAAAAAGATTGAACAGAAAAGGCAGAAAAAAAAATGAAACATAACATCACTGACAGTAAAATTGACAGAAAAATATCAGTAATCAGGTGTAGCAGATGTGCCAATTCAGATTTTAACCTTCCACGTATCAAAATCTATTCAGTTTTATTACCTGTATTTTTCATATTAAACTACATGCAACCTCAAAAAGTGCAATGGAAGAAAGAAAAGCAAGAAAAACTCTCAACCATAAAATAGATTTAGGATGGATGATACAAAAGGACAGCATATTTCTAAGTCAAAAGAAAAGAAGACAAAAAACATATAGGCTAAGGATGATTGAACATAAACCAACAATTGATAAAAAGGGTCCCAAACAATCAACAGTAGCCAGATTCAATATAGGCAACAGGAAAAGCAGTAAATTGATATTTAGCATCAATAAACTCGGCGAAGTTGCCTCTCTACACCTATGAATGTGCTCAGCTAACACTGTCTCACCTTTGAACTAAAGCCCAACTGGGAAAACCCGGAAAAAAAAACCCAGGACAAATTAAAATAATAATAATAATAATGCTGCCCTATCAGAGTAACTATGACATAAAAGCCTCACTTGGATGTTGGTCCATGGCTTTGGAAATATATTCATCATTTAGGGGCAATAAATTTTCAAAGATAGCTCGGCAAAGCCAGATGCTTCTTTCAAAACAGCAACAAAAGGCTCAGTAAAATAGGGGGGAAAGCAACATAAAAACACAAGGAGTTCTGAATCAACCTGTTATGCAAGATACACCATGGGGATAAATTGCAGTCATGCATAAGCACTCCTGTTTTGAAAGAGACCATAAAAAGAACAAAATGATTCGCTATCAGTGTAACTATGACTGTAAGATGCTTCATTGGACTTTAATCCTTGGCTTATGATAGTTTTCATCATATAGAGATCATCAACTGTGGGACGGTATAAGAAGAGTTGACTCGCCAAAAAAACAGGAAGAAAAATAGAAAGGAACTGCAGAATGAATCAAAACATAGGACACTAATGATTACAGACAAGAGATTCAGATGCTTGAAGAAAATAATTATCATGAATTAGCACCATATTATCATTAAAAAATAGTGCAAACCAATATTAAGATGTAGTCCTTTACAAGCATAAGGTATAATCTACATTGATCAACCTGAAGTGATTGGGAGGACAATCTATCATATCGGCAACAGGGAAAAGAGGAAATCAACAGGCAATTGATCACCTCGGCAAAGTTGCCAGCATTTTATTAATTTCATGAGTAAGTTGATTCTTGATAATTTTCTAAACTTCAAATGTTCCATTTTAGCATTAGCTAAAACCAAAATAACTACCCAAGTAATATGTTAGAGAGTGCAGATATTGGTCTGTACATGAATCAGGTATAATTTAAATAAATCAACCTAAAGCACTCATGTACAGCCATAATAATATTGGCAACAGGGAAAAGAGGAAATCAACAGGCAAGTGATCACCTCGGCAAAGTTGCCACCTTTTTATTTTTTGTTCTTCAATAAACTACTTAATAGTTTTCAAAAATTGCAAAGTAAAACCACTACTCTAATAATGTCAGAACCAGGGAAAAGAGGAATTCAACAATAGATCACCTTGGCAAAGTTGCCCATATTCCCAGCTCTTAGTTTTACAGGTGCTGTAGTCAAATCCATTTTGAACTTGTCAAATAACTTCTTCAAAGACTAATGGGTGAGAATAGATACAAAACCATACCCACAACATTGTCTAGTCTAATATGTTAAACCAAAAAAATAGACAATCACCCAGAAAAAAAATTAAATCGGCGTCCCTAATACTTTCTAGGTTGAAAAGTCAATGCGACAAAAATGATACATCCAGAGCTGATTGATTACTGCACAAAACTCCTCCCTGTCAGAGTAACTATGACAGAAGCTTCATTTGGACATAGGTCCATAGCTTGTCAAAATAGTTCGTCATTAGGGAACCCAATCTCAAACAGAAAAAAAGGGAAATAACAGCCAGTGGCATGAAAAAGAAGACTGTTCGAGTGCAAAACAAGAGACACCTCAAGATGGGTGGAAGTTATGATTAGAAAAGAAGAGATGTTAGCTTGAAGTAATGAGACAAAGGCTACTTATTGATTTAGCAAAATTGTCATGCGTATAAAAAATTGCAACTTGCAAAAACAACTCAATTTCACTGCTAAAAACAAATAACCTTCCCAAGTATAACAAGACCAATCAGCACAAAAAAAACAAGAACACATAAACAAACTACCACAGCATAAACAAATAAATTACCTTCTTTCCAGGCCGTACAAGCCTCAATGCAACTTCAGCCGCAGTGTTGGCTGCTGCAATAACATCAGCTGCCCTACCCGTTACTGGCCCTGACTGAAGAACATGGGTATGTCCAACAACAGCAATAAATCCATCTATATGACATCCCATGTCACTGCACACCAAGAAAACCCAAAACCCATGAACATAAAACACACAAAAATCAATCCACAACACAAAATGACATTAATAGATGGCTTACATCTTGACAGCATCTCCTTCTTCTAAGACTGATTCATCACTAGCAAGCGGAGAAAAATGGCAAACAGTGTTGTTGACAGAAACACAAGTAGGAAAAGCAACTCCCCTTTCAATCTTCTTCTTCACATTCTTATACATATTTCCAGATTGCCTACATATTCACACATAAAAATCAAAGCCCATTATTTCTTAATCAATTTCATTCCAAAAAAACACTATAAATTCAAAGAAATAAGATCATTAAATGCGTACTCTCTGATATACGAATCTCCTTTTTCACAAATATCAACAATCTTAGCCTTTGGCTTGCATTCTGATATCGCTAACTGCAATGCCTCTGTCATAATTACCAAAAAAATATTAAAACCAGTAAAAATTCAAATTTAAACGAAAAATAGCATTTCAATTAAAATACATAGGGAAAGAGAGTTAGCGACAAACTGTTGACAATTTCAGCCGCGCTTTTGTATTTGGTGACGACTTCAGGGGAAGTAAGATCCAACTCTCTCTCCTCTCTCTCGTCGTCTGACGACATCGTACTGAATCCTTTTGATATCAATAACCGACTCCTGCAGCATAAAAAAAATACCACTGCTACTATTATTATAAGAAGAATTGATTGGATAAAAAAGCGAAGGGAAGATAGAACTTACGGTGGCGATAATGGATTAGCGGCGGTGGAGGAAAGGAGGGAAAGAGGGTGCTAGGGTTTTGAGAGAGAAAAAGAGAAGCAGTTAAGTTGTATAAAAGGATGGTGAGAGGGTGAGGTGGGAGCTCTAGGGTTTTGGTTCTTTGCGGCAGCGTTTGCCTTATATAGGAATTTTCTACACACTCTTGCCTCTGTAAGTAGGGTTTTTTTCTCTGTCTTCCCTTTTTTTTTCAAAATATCTTATATTAATTTACCAATGTGCCCTGGTTTATTTTTATCTTAGGCATGTAGTGGTATTATCCAAAGTAACAGTGTTATAGTGATGATAAAAACGTATTAATGTAGTTATAATTATTTTTTAAAATGTTTTTTATTGTAAATTATATTAAAAAAATATTTTTTATTTAAAAAATTTTTGAGATGAATATATCAAAATAATTTAAAAATATAAAAAATATATTAATTTGAAGTAAAAAAAATTATTTTTTTCAAAAACGCTTTTGAAATATAATGTCAAACACTGCTTTAATAATTAATATTTTTGCGCCAAACAAAGTGTAATCAACTAGTTAGCCAAAACCTGATTTATAATGAAAAACAGTGATGAGAAATTTTTTATAAAATATTAATTTTATAATTGATGGTAGAACTGATTTTTGTGTGGATTGAGATTAATATGTGTTTGTTTGTGCATCCAACTACACTATAAGATAGTATTTGATATGTTGAATAATAATAAAATTGATAATTTTTATATGGAATTGTTTGATGTAGCTTTAAACAATATAAAAATTATTTTTTTGTTATATGTACAAGACTATTTTAGTGGAAATTTTTTTGTCTTTACTAAAAGAAATAAGACAAGCTTGTCTAATTCTTTGCACAGAAATTCATGTAGTTGACCTAATTTAGAGGCCATCTTGGGACAAGGCCGAGGTCACGGGCATGTTGATCTTTGATCCGGGTTGTAAAGATAAAAATAATTATTATTATAGTTTTTAAAATAAAAAATAAATGTACATGCAAATCATTTTATTTTTATTTTGAAGTGTACATGCACTACCTATCCTTTTTATTTTGAAATGTTTTCATTTATTTTATCTTAACATGTAATTATTGTTGATAATAGCAAATTATTTATATTTTTATAAAAGTTTCATTCAAATACAGCTCTTTCATATAAAATATAAGAGTAAACAAACTCATGGAAAATCAAAATACAAAATTAATTCTATTTGTTTAAAAAATAAGAGAGAGGGTATACAACGCTATTTAAATGGAAACAATTAATAAAAGGAAAAAAAAAAAAAAAAAGAGATTGGGCGTTGATGGGTTCGAGCCCATATGCCTAACCTGAATACAAAAGCTCAAGCATGCCTTTTTTATATTTTTTGCATGGGATTGGATGGCGTGTCCACTCCTACCTTTTTCTTTTCTTAAAAAAAAATTAGACGATAGGTTTCCTGCAATGGTGAGCGATATGTCACCCATTGTGATATTTTTCGATCATGTTTGGTGATTAAAAAATTAAGGTTCATTTTTTAGACCCTTAAAACACAAATTCAAAGTTGTTTTTACATGAAGAAACTTCAAAACCATTATAAAATCCTTAATAAATCACTTATTAACTTCAAAACACCTCAAAATCACTGAAAAAAAACCAATTGATTCCAAAAAATATAAACAAACCCTGACCAACTTTTTTCAGCAAGATGAAGGCCAAAACCACCGCCATCCAACTCCTCTCACTAGATAAAACCCTTTAACATAAAGTTTGATCATTTTAGTTGTCGGGATCATGACAACCGATAACTCTCTTTTTTTTACACTATTTTCTAGTAATGTTTTGTACTTTCTCTCAAATCTAGAAGTGAAAAGTAAACAAAATAAACATTTGTGTTAAAATAAAAACTGTCATGGATTTGGAGTTAGCCATATTTTTTTTTTTGTGTTTTACATTTTAATTTGGTTTTTCTACTATAATTTCAAACTTAATATAATCTAATTAGGTCATAGAAGAATTCAATTGAAAAAAAATAAAAGATTAAATTAAAAAAATAATAATAAAAAAGAGAAAGAGAAAAGGCTAGCTCCTTCACTACTAGTGAAGGAGCTTGGATAAACTCTAATTATTTTAATAGATTAGATCATAAAAAGTTATGTTTTTCATGGATTTTAGATTATGATTTTAATTAGTTTTTATTAAAAAAATCATAAATATTTTTTTTTTATAAATAATCTTTTATTTAAATAAAAGATTTGTTAATAAATTAAGTCAAATTATGATTTTAATAATCAAAAGTTAAAGTTTGAATAAAATTAGATAATTTCTTAATAGACAAATTTTTGTTGAATAAGACAATTTCTTATTAGATATTTATGTATGTTGTAAGATGATGTCACAAGTCATGTCAAAAATCGGCGTGAATAAAATTACGATGAAATAAGTTAAGAATAAGGCAATTATTTAAAATATAAATAGCTCCTTCACTCGCATGCTAATATTGTTTTTCAACATAATACTGAATGCTGTCAGAATCGTGTATATTGAATATTTTTTATTAGAAAACATATTAAATAATATATTTTTTTATTTTTTAAAATTATTTTTAATGTTAACACATTAAAACAATTTAAAAATACTAAAATATATTAATTTGAAGCAAATAAAAAAATAAGAAATAATTTTTTTTAAATACTTTTTAAATGCAAAAACAAATAAGCATATAGTAGTTTAGGATTCATTTATGAATTTTATTACATGTAGCATGCTCAAATTACATTAAATTGGCAGAGAGTTCTAACTAAGGGTTAATATAATAGCTTAACTAACAAATATGGAATCCAAACTCCAAACTCCCGCCACCTCTCTTGCAAGCCCTGCAAGAATACCATCAAACTACAATCTCATTTACTGGTAAAACGACATTAGTGTTTTACAAGGTCATGGGCTCATGGCCATGACAATTTGCAGCAAAGCGTGACCCTTAGGCAAACATTTCCCTTTCCAAACGAGTAAAAAGAGAGCTTACGAACTCCTTATCAAGCCAAGATACTTCTGAGAGTTTGTAAAGCAAGCAAGATTGCATATGGCTACATGAAAGAAAGGTACTTCCCAACATGACATGTAAAAAGGATACAATAGCTTCTAACGCAGCATAAAAATGGAATGCACTCGCCAAAACTGAAACTTCTCTTCGTATACTAAGAGGGCAATTTAGCCAAAAGATATTGTTAGGTGCCAACATGATCAGACTAAAAGTGTTTGTTAAACTTAGAAGCGCTTTGTATGACTCTCCGTTATCCCCAAGCACTTCAAATTGTTGATAATGTATCCTAAGCAAATTTCATTTAGAAAAGCCAAACCAACTCAAGAAGGAAAAGTTAGGAATTTATGAATTTATGCTTGCAGTGGACTTCAAAACCAGATTAAGCAAAACAATACAAGCAATACCATCAAAGATGCATTGTCTGGACATCTCCTCTCATAAAGACCAGTAGTTTTGCCAGGTAAAGCTCACATAAGGGCCTGATCAGGTGGTATTCTCATAAGCCTAGGCAGTGATCCCTTTCCACAAGGCAAGACACCCCTCCTCGGCATAGATTGTTGTGATAGCATGAACTAAGCCTTTGCATTTCAATTCATCCCCTTCTCGGCTTTGAACCATCAGCCTTGTTCTGACAACATCAAATTGGCCTGTGCAAACTGGATCTGCAGTTCCAGAAAGGAAACCAGAAATCATAGACCACCATGGTTGGAGGACTTTCCATCACCTTCATGTTTCTTCCACAAGAACATATCAAAAGCATTTCAGGCTGTGAAAATGGCCGCATGCTTTGTCCCAGAAATAGATCAGCTGCACTGCTAATAGGTTGGGATGTGATGAGCAGGCATTAGTGTTGAGTAGATAAAAGCAGACATCAAATTAATCGCTAACATGGTTGATTAGAAGGAGGGAAGAAAGGGGAATGACCACGTAGAAAAAGAAATGGAACTAACAAAAATCATTCAAGTAACATGCCACATAAAGCAGCAAGGAATTCAATCATCAAGACTGTAATTAAATGTACATTAATTAGATGCTATGTGTTGATATCATAACCGTATCCTTAGTATAACCATGAGAAGAGAATGTATTGCCCCAAAAACTGTTTTTATTCCAATACTGATTCCTACAGTTTTTTACTTAATGTGGAAAGAAGATATCCAGTCCGGTTGAAAATTCATAGCTGTCATTATGTTTCCTATATAGTGATCAATCTATCAAGTTTGGGAGCAAAACAGTTTCATTAATTATCAACAATTTAAGTTTTATAGTTTAGAAGAACACCAGTAACATAGGGAAAACATGGTATGATACGAGAAACTTCACAAACAATGAATGAATGCTACCCCTGAAAGATTTCAAAGTACCAAATACATAATATGTAATAAGTTAAGTGAACGAGAGGCAGGTATGAAACACGCAGACCTGCAAATCATTGGAGTTTCAATTTGATTGGTAGTTGCATGAACCATTCATGCAATCCGTTGAATGTCTTCTAGAATTTGTGATGCATGATATCTAACTCTTCAATAGGGTGCATGGAGATGTATCAAAAGGATTTCCATATCCATGCTTCCACATCAATCCCGCTACTTGCTCAACCTTATACCATTGACCACAATTCAAGTAGGCTTTATACAATATCCAAAATGTCTTTTTGGTGCGGGGCAAGTTGCAATTCTCCATCTCAATAAGAACACTTTCCATTTCATCCAAGCGCTTTCGTGTTCCATACATGACCATTTTACAGTGAAATAGAGGCCGGATTATTCTCCACCGCGCATATGTTGCACGTTTTATAAAATCTGTCAGCTTATCAACTGCATTGCATCTGAAATAACTTGTGATAATAGCCTGCATAATGCTTACAGTTGATATAGTGATTCTATGATTAAATGCCTCATTTATTGAGTTCTCCATCCCCTCTAACCTATCTTCTTCAGCATAAAGCTTAATCAACAAAACATTCAACCAAGGTCTATATTCCTTTTCTGGAATCAGCCTCATCAGTGCCTCAATCTTTTGAACTCTTTCTGGTATAGAACTCTTACAATAGGCACAGATCATGGCCCTAATCAGTGTTAGTCTCCTGGCATTAACATGGTCTTTTATCAATTCATACACCAGTTCCATCTGTTCCAGATTCCCAGAATGAGCATATCCTCGCAGCATTAGCAGGTGGGTGTTAAGATCTGGCTTAACTGGGCCTGCATTCATCATTTGAAAAGTTTTTTCCATACTATCCCACATCCAAACAGTCACATAACCACTAATTAAATTGTTGTATGTTGTCAAGTTTGGTGAAATACGTGAATCCTCCATCTCCTTGAATATTGCCTCCATTTTATCAACCAGCATCAAGCGGCCAAAGACTGATACAAGAATGTTATATGTTACAACTGAAGGTCTACACTTTACGTCCCTTGTCATCTCCCGAAACAATGATTCGCATTTACCAGCAAAACCATTACACATACACGCAGTCATCAGTGCATTATACATGCTGGTCGTCTTAATGCACTTTTTTATAGCCTCATCAAATATCTCAACTGCAAGATCCACGTTCTTATCTGTACCCGCAATCATAATACCCTTGGCATACTCCGCTGCTGTCATAGGAGTATCGTTCTCAGCTTGCGTTCTTTTCCAATTAAAAATCTGCGTAAAAATTATTTACACAAATTCCACACTAAGAAAAGGAAAAAAAGAAGAAGAAGAAAAACAGCAATCCTTTTCCCAAGGGATCAAACAGCAGTGCAAAAAAAAAAATGTCTACGCCAAAATGAAACTGGACCCATCATAGTAAACTAGCTTGCTTCACTCATGCTGTGCATTTTGCTTTAAATGGATCGACAGAGGAGATAAAAGATAGCAAAAGCAAAGATAAATAACAGAAGAACGTTGAATGTCAAAATCGACAACAGCCCAGATAGATAACAATTCGAAGTCATACAAAAAACAAATTAGAAGTAAAATCCATTCAGAAATAACTAGATAAATAAATGGAAGAAAAAGGCAACACACCTTGAGGGCTACTTTAGGGGAAGAAAGAAGCAAGAGCTTCAAAAGCTCAAGAAAAGCGGATGAATTGGTTAACAAGGAGGGGTCATCTTTTTTCGTCTCTTCCAAAATCTGAAAAACCATGTCAACATTTTGAAGCAGCTCGTCCCTCAAAGAAGAAATCTTGTTGACCAGATCCTCCCTCTTCTTGGATTTGAGGTCGTTATTATTGTTCTTCAGAGAAGAAATCTTGTTGGTCGGATCCTTCCTCTCCTTGGATTTGATGTCGTTATTATTGTTATTACTGCCACTATTATCATTAATAGTGAGCTTGTGTACAAAAAGTCCGATCACGTTGGAAATGAGGTGTTTGGCGGAGGCGGAGGCGGAGTTGGAGGGGGGTGAAGATTGGAAAAATCTGTAAAAAGGGGGCTTGGCGAGGATTGAAGAGGAAGGAGAAGTGGTGATGGTTCTGGGAGTCGGGAAAGGGGAAGGTCTTCGGAGGCAGATAAGCTCTGCGTCTGAGAATTTGAAAAATCTACGCTTCATTTGGTTGATTGATCTGAGAGAGGAGGTACGAGGGGTAGGATTTTTAGGAAGGTTTTACGAGACCAGACGCAGAGGTAGATATATTGGGAGGTGTTTGGCTACCTTGATTTATCAATTCAAAACTAGTTTCGGGGTTTTTGTTTTGCTCCAGTAGTGTTTGCAAACCCGAATAACTAACAATATTTTAGCCAATCATTCGTTTTCATTTTTTCAATCAAAATGATAATAATAATAAAAAAAACTCATTAGTAAATGGTATCTTAAATTTTGAGTATTATAATAGATAAAAATAACTACAATAATTAAAAAATTGTCAGACCGATTTGAGGGTGTAACTTAATAAATACTTTGGGTTATTAAATTGTTAAATTAATTAATAAGTTATCAAGTCGACTAAATTACTAGTTAAGTTGTTAAATTAGTCAAGGTTAATAAAATAAATATCAAAACTATTTTTAAATCAAGTTCAGAATTATAAATTTATTAAATAAATTTGATAGGCTATATCAAATTTAATAATCATGCTGCTATCAATATACTAATTTTTTTAAGTGGGTTTGGGAAACCAAATATAAGTTTAAAAATTCTATAAAGTGGTCCTATTTATATAATAGATTTAGGGCAGTATAAAAATGTGGTTCAATCTGTGTTTTTAAAAGTTTTGAATTTGTTTTACTTTAAAATTAATTTTTTTAGTGTTTTTTAATTGTTTTAATGTACTGATATCAAAAATAATTTTTAAAAAATAAAAAAAATATTATTTTGATGCATTTCTGAGTAAAAAACACTTTAAAAAACAATTACAACCACACTTCAAACACACCCTTAGAGCAATACCTATGGACAATTGTTTGCTTGAGTGGCGTATGATTATTGTTTTGGGACAGGTAAGATAAAGAAAATAAAACAAAACAAAAAAGATTGAGACAGAATTGTATTGGATAATAATATATAAGATAAAATAATTGTTTTTGTATCATATTTGGTTATGGTGGATAAAACAAAACAGAATATAAAAAAATTTATTCCACATTTAATATGTATTATTATCAAACTTACATATTTTTTTTAAAATTTTTTTTTTACTTTAGTTTATACTGAGTGTTTAAATTAATGATATTATAATAACCCTAGTTATAAAACTAGGATTGACTTCACGGGTTAACCCGAGATTTGGACTGATCCAAGTTTAAGAAGAAATAGAGAAAAATATTAACTTAACTTAGCTTGATCAAAAACCAGCTCAACCCAGGATAAAACACGGGTCAAAAACTCATTGAATTTTTTAGGAAAAAAAAACTTTGGTCAACCAAGTTGACCCTCCTGGCCCATAACTTGAACCTTGTCTCGAGTCAACTCTTAAGTCGGGTTTTAAAACTATGATAATAATCATTTTTATCCATACATTGACTCGAGTCAACTCATGTTAACCCTCTCTACCTATGACCTGGGTCTTATCCCGGTTGATCCTCGAGTCAAGTTTTAAAACTTTGATAATAATAACTTTCTATCTTTACATTGACCTGGGTTAACCTTCTTGATTCATGACTTGGGCTTTGCCTTAGATTGACCCTCAAATCAAATTTTAAAACTATAATAATAATCACTTTTATTTTATATTGATCCGAGTCAACCTATTGACCCTCTTGACACGTGATCCAGGCCTTACCCTGGATCGACCCTCAAGTCGAGTTTTAAAATTATAATTATTTTTATTTTTATCCTTATGTTGACCTGGGTCAATGATCATCTCCACTTGTGCCCCGAGTCTTACCCCAGATCGACCTTTAAATTGGATTTTAAAATTATAATAATAATCACTTTTAGTATAAGAATAAAAGTAGTTATTATCATAATTTAAAAAACCTAATTTTATTGTGTTTGCCCTTGACTAGTGACCTGAACTTTGCCACGGATCGACCTCCTAATTGAATTTTAAAACTTTATCCTATATGTTTTAATTGAATAGTTTTGAAATTAAGAGTTTTTTATAACGATATTTTAAAAAAAAACTAAAAATACAAAAATTCACTTTAAAATTATTTCAAAAACAATTTTATTTTTATATCTTTATTTGCCTTTTCAATCAAACGCACGCTACCTTGATGACAAAACCGAGTCTCTTGTCTTCCACACTTTCTTGATTAAGTCACGCGGTAACTTGGATAGATCAATGAATTTGATTCCTTCCTTGTACTATGCTCGAATTGCATGAAATTAGCATAATGTTTTTGCCAAGTGCAACAAAACCCGCAATTGCAAAGTGCAAACATGGGGTTCAAACTCAAAGACATCATCACCTCTGCTTTCTGCTTGAACTGCACGAAATTACCACAAAATTTTTTCCAAGTGCCAAAACAAATGATCAATTTATGTAGAGAGATGCGCCACCTTTACATCATGGAGCTCACGCAGTTACATATCAGAGTACAACTCCATCAAGCCGGGAAGATAGCTTTGCAAAAAGATCATGGCTGGCATTGACATTTTGGAGCTAATGGTGATATTAGACAAACAGAATTACAGAAATTTCTTTTACTTTCTTTTTCGTTTTTTTATTAGCAAGTAAACTAGACAGCAAAAAAACTCATCGCTTGAGCTAAAATAATGGACTTGCTCGAGTTTACAAAGCAACTAAGTCTGCAATAGGCTACATGAAAGAAAAAGTTTCGCCTACATGACAAAGTAAAAAGGATACAAAATGATCCGGCTTCTAACGCAGCCAGAACAACAAAAATGCTATTGCTTCCATCAACTAACAGAACCCCAAAACTGAGAACTTCCGGTTCCCCTTACAATCGGAAGGACAGATGATACCCAGAAATCAATAGGTGCCAGTAGGATCAGGCTAAAACACCAGCTTGTAAGTTCAAAACATATCCTCATATTACATGCTGGAAATTGTCAAAAGTGTTCTTGTAGTGACTCTTCGTTATCCCCAAGCACTTCAAATTATTGATGACGTCTTTTAAGCAACATTCGTTCAGAAAAGACAAACCAACTCAAGAGGAAAAGTTCAGAAATTTAACTCAAGAGGAAAAGTTCAGAAATTTATTGATCTTATGCTTGTAATGCATTTCAAAACCAGAACAAGCAAAACAAGGTAAACAATACCTATGAAGGTGCAATGTGTAGATATCTTCTCTCATAAAGACCGATAATTTGGTCAGCTACAGCCCACATAATGGCTTGACCAGGAGGTATTCTCATAAGCCGAGGTAGCAGTCCCTTCCACAAGGCAAGAAGCCCTTCCTCAGCATATATTGTTCTGATAGCGTGTACCATGCCTTTGTACTTCAATTCACCCCCTTCTCGGCTTTGAGCCATTAGCCTTGTTTTGACAACATCAAATGGACCAGTGCAAACTGGACCCGCAGTTCCAGCAAGAAATCCAGATATCATAGACTGCCATGGTTGGAGAACTCTCCCATCACCTTCGTGTTTCTTCCACAAGAGTACATCAAAAGCATTTTTGGCTGTAAACATGGCTGCCTGGTTTGTCCCATTACGCATGACAGTTGGGGCAGCCCCTGCCCAGAGCCCAAGAAAGCCTTCTTCACGGATGATCGTACGAGCACAATGTATAGGACCCTTGTACTTCAGAAGCTCATGACTCAGCCCTTTCTGCTGCTGCAGTCTAATTTTTACAACCTGCACCAATCAGAAATCACATTAAATTCAAAGGCAATCACCTTTTTTCCCTGAAGAGTTTGTGTAGATAGCTGCTACATTTGATGTAAATCATATCAAATTCAAAGCTAAGCACCTTTTTTTTTCCCAGAAGAGGTTTGTATAGATAGCTGATACATCATTCATCAGATGTAGCAGCACCATACAAAAACAGAAATCCTTATGAATAAAAATCCAATTGCTCTAGCTAAGAGATCAATCTTGGCACAATGGCCAGCCATAATACCACATATGCACCGAAATCATGAAAATTATATTTCTTTTTTTAATCCCAATTTCCATTCAAGTCAGCATACCTTCTGAGGATATAAGATTCCTCTGACTGGGTTGCTGCACAGATGAGGCATGTGATTGGTAGCACTTTAGCAGCTAATAAATTAACTCTATTAATGGCTGTCTAATTCTTTTGTATCAAGGAACAGTGTGTACCTGGGTTAGTGATATTATTTGTAATTTCCTGGTTAGCAAGTTCCAAGTTGATCAGATGAAAAGTTACCTTGGGAAAAAGCTTAGTGACCTCATTATATCAGACAAATGTAATTCCATGGAGCCATGGATTGTTCAGTCAACTTTAGATTTTAACATTATTATCCAACTTAAGAGAAATACATACTGATAGAAACAAAAAATTTAAAGAAGGACAGGGAGATGAGGCTTGGGGGAGGTGGGATAGGGCATCTAGGAACCACGGCACCAAACCTGAGAGTAAAGTCTCATACTACAATTGCATCACAGTTTGCTTCCCCTCACACATAAGAGGTCCAAACTCTTCAGGAATCAGTAAAACAAGCTAGCATCAAAAATAAGGGATGGGCAAAGCAGAACCTAGGTGGTTGGCCCTCGGTAAATGGATTTCCAAAACTGTACCATGATAAGTTGCACTTTGTGAAATCTACAATCAATAAAAAATAAACTGCAACTCAGTTTTTCAGAACAAAAAAGAAGCACCCCCGCAACAAATATCATGATCCTGCATGTGTAAATGAATCTTGATTCATCTACTTTCACCATATACTAAGGCAAAATCCCATGTCAAAACACTCCACTTAACTAGATCAAGAGAAGGTCTATTTTTTTTTCTTTTCCCCCCATTACTACCCGCATCATGAAATATCCAATATAATTCCTCTTAACACTTCCACTTTCAAAAATTTCCTTGTTGCAGAACTTCAAAAAGAAAAGGCTAAAACACTCATGTGGTTGCCCACTCAAATATAAAGACTCAAAAGTCCCCTTGAACCCACTCGGTAACATAAATACTAGACTATTAATAACCCGTCATCTCACAAGCCATACCCCATTGCCATTTCCCACTAAACTAATAAGAACAAGACTGGGAAAACCAAGTACTAAAAGCTGAAACATAAGCATCGAAACAAAATCATCCTGAGAAGCAAAATCTCAGAAGAAAAATCAGATTCAAGTACAAGGAACATTCGTTAAACATCAAATTTCACAGTTCTCACTAAAACAAATCCGCAAACAGACATTCACTGACCTCAAAAGGAGTAACAATAGCAAGGGCCTCAAGAACTCCAGCACCAAACCCGGACATCAACCTCCCTTGATTACTCAACTTGCCAGTTTCCGAATCCTTAAACGCGGACTGAAACACCGCATTAGACCCCATACGAAGCGCATATTTCAAGGTCAGGTGAGTAGCAAACGGTGTCAGCCCTTTCCATAAAGCCCGGACCCCTTCCGTTTTCACAATCGTCGACCCACAATGGATTATTCCCTTATAATTCCCACTCCTATCAAGCTGCAATCTTGTCTTGATAACATCAATTGGCTGCAAGCAACTCGCCTCTACAGCCCCTCCTAAAGAACCTGATATAGCTTTCATGTATGGAGGGATTGTTGGTTTCTTGTCATTTGATGATTCTTGGCTCATGGCTTTGAGATTCGGGAACCAGAGGAGGAGGGGTTTTGCTTGTTGAGTTTTTTGGGGGGTTTTGTTTGCAGCCAATGGAGAAGAAGGCGTGGGCTTTCAAAATTCGAAGGATGATGAGGAAAACATGCCCGAAGAGTTTTGTAGTGTTTGTTGTCCGTGTTTGACCGAGTTTTGACGTGGGTTAAAGGGGTTTATTTTTTGTCATGGAAAGTGATTAAGCTGTGGTTTATTTATTTTAATTATACAGAAGGATTATTTTTTAAAATATTTTTTAATTAAAAGCATTTAATTTTTACATCAGATATCAAACAATATAAAAATACAAAAAAATAATTTAAAGTAAAACAAACATAAAACATTTAATTTTTTAAAAATATTTTTAAATCATAAATACAAACATGTTTTTAAATGAAATTAAACTCAATTTTTAGCATGTTCAAATTAAATTGGATTCTCTTGGATTCAATTTTATCAATATTATATTCAGATCTGAGCTATTATATATTTGATTTTAATAACTTCAAAGAGTCTGTTTAATGATTACCAAAACTTGATTGATAATTAGAACTTTGGAATATACAAGAGAAAAATTATTGATTTTTTTAATGCAATAATCTAATATAAATAATGCGTTTATAATATTTTTTTTAAAACTTAATCTAATTAATATATATATTAATAAAAAGAATTATGATCGAAATCAATATGAATATATACACACACTAAACTCCAATCCAATCTATATAGATTTAAATATTCACTAATCTAAGAGTTTTTTTATTTTAAATAAAGAAAAAAAAACTTAGAAATAGTATTATTTGATGTAACATTCACTTTAAATTAAAAATTCACTGTCACGGTAA
Source organism: Populus simonii (assembly GCA_007827005.2). NCBI lineage: Eukaryota > Viridiplantae > Streptophyta > Magnoliopsida > Malpighiales > Salicaceae > Populus > Populus simonii. The sequence continues at coordinate 2,402,410 of CM017479.2, forward strand.
ACTTAATATTATAAATGATTTTTTAAAAAATAATATATATAAAAATAAAAATGTAAACAAAATGTTTTCTCATCAATTCTTACAAATAGTTCTTATCAGGTTAGAGCTTTAGAGGTGCTTCACATGGTTATTACTAAAAATATTAAAAGACTTGAAGTGAAATCATTTACTTGTTTATATAAACGGTGAAGTAGGCTTTTTTTATTTATTTATTTTATCACTTAATATTTAACTCATTTTAAATTAAATTTTATAATTTATTTTAGTTTATTTCTTACAAAGTTATTACAATTTCAAATAAGTATCATGTTATTTAATCGGTGCTTGATTTTATTACTCAATTTGTTTCTTATAAGATTATACTTTTATTATCGTATAATTAAGTAAAATAGTTTTGAAAAAATAAACTTATTAAATTCAGTGGAGTTCATAATTTAAATCGTAAATTTGACGGGTCAAGCCACGAATCGAGATTAATCTAATTTATTGCCATCTCAAAATTAAAAAAGAAAAAGAAAAGAAAGATAGGTGATCTTGAATTATTTTTATTAAACCAAACTATATTGTTACTGTTTATCAAGATTATTTTTATATCTATTAAATTGATTGAGTCACTTTAAAATAATTCTCATATGATTTAATTTAAAACTAAAACTAGATAAAATATTAAATTATAAAATTATAAAATTTACTCTTGTTAGGTTAGATTTAATAATAATACTATAGAGCAAGGTTGTCAAAAATGCATTTTTGACACGATATGAAAAATACAAAATAAACTCAGATCGTAAAATCATAAAATTATAAGGAATTTTCTTTTATACATAGTTCAATCACCTTAAAATACATGGTTCAAATAAAAATTTATATATAGTTCAAATTAACCCTGTAATCAATCCAAATATAATATGATTCTAATTAAATTTTTGTTAAAAAAAATACCATAATACATATGTTATATATAACAATTCATATAATCCAGAAGCATGCATAAAAAAAAAACTCACAAAATGTTTTCCTCCTCATTATACTCGGCAATTCTGTTTTTTTTTTTTTTTCCTCCCCATTTCTAAGAGCATAAAATGAATATATGAATAAATTGAACATATTTCTTTTACTGAATTTGCCATCAATAAAACAAACGAAAAAGAGACAGAGAGCATAAACGAGAACATGAATTTTTGAATAAAAATTCATTACCAAATCTGCAAATAAAAAATTACATATATTTTTATTTAAAAAACACGTTTAACTAGTTTAAATTTCTTCTTAAATTTATACGCAACCCGCACTCATGAAAATTGCACTTTTTTAAGAAATTAGATAAAAATTCATTTACTTTAACTTTTCTCTCTTCTTGATTTTTCTTCGTTTAACTATTGCGTTTTTGTCTTTTATGCCTATTTGGGTGCAAAAAAATCTTAATTTTATTTGACTGTTGGATAACAAGAGTCTCCATGAAATTACTTTACTATTTTGTTTGAGTAAGAATTATTGGTGAATATCAATGTATCAAAATCAGTATGGTAATGGTTGCTTTTTAAATAATTTTTTATGCTGAAATACATGTTAATATTTTTTTTTATTTTTTAAAAATTATTTTTAACATCAGTATATTAAAACGATCCAAAACATATAAATTATATTAAATTTTAATAAAAAAATATTAAATTTTTTAAAAATAGATTTACGTCTTGATCCAAACATATTTTAATACCAACATCAGGCCGACATCGTAACCAATATCAGTCCTCTTTGTTCCTCTCAATAGTAATTATTTAAAAAAAATATTTTGTATTTAAATTCTTAAAATATTTTAAAGAAACAAAAACAAACAGCTCTACGGCTGCAAATGTACTTTTTTGTTTTTTTATGTCAAAGCTTTTCAATATAGCTGGCCCTACAAGCTCATGGCTAGAGTAGCTAGTCAAATCCGTAATGCATGACTTACCTAGAATAGACTTTGGCTCCTTCAAAAAGGCACTTTAACATAAAAATTAGATATGCTGCTCAAATAGTAAAATCAGTATTAAAATTTTGATTTTTTTATGATTTTATTAATTTTATTTGATTTTAACTTAATTTTATTAATTTTTAAGTTTTTAAAATGATTCTCCACATTAAATATATATTAACTTATAAAATCTTCATAAAATAAAATAATTTTACGAGTTGAATCGTAATTTTAATAATTTGCTATAAAGTGCTTTGTGGTATTATTTTTTTTATTCAACTTGTAATGCAACGTGCCTTGGAAATATAATTAGGTTTGGATTTTGGTTTGATTTTTTTTTAGTTTTAAAACTAATTAAATTGTATTTCAAGATTGAAAATGATATATGCACTTTGTTAAGATGATTTTTCCAAGGCTTTTCTGTAAAAGAAAGGGGAATAAAGTTTCGAGGGGCAAGGACGGCAGATGGTGCATCGCCCTGCTTGGTTTCTTTTAATTAGTAAAGGGCCAGGTTCTCGGGACTTGTAAACCAGGCCCACATCATGCCGGGAGCCCCTGGGCCTTGTCTATTTTTTTGTTTTTCTTTATTTATTTACTTTTCTCATAGATTTTCTACAAATAATTTTTTTTTAATTTTTTGGTAAATTAAAATTATTTAAAGTTATTTTAATGTGGAATTTCTCAGAGCTATGTTTAATTTTTACTCAAAAATCTAAATTAAACCACTAGAATGTTCTTTTATTAGAATTGAAATAAATACAGTTACATTTTAAAACGTTCAAATACCATAAAATAAAATGAAAACCATTAACTATCAATTTTTATTTATTATTAATAATAATATATCGATCTAATAAAAAAATATGATAATTTTAATTAAACTTGATGAAGTTTACTTAGAGAATTAAGCCCTTTTTAAAACTAATAATTAGATTTACATGTTAATAACATATCATTGGATTTGAAAATAAACTATAAAACAAGTCTGGGGCTTAGAGAATATCAGACCTTTTGGGTTTCAAGTCAGCATACGTAAAAGAAATAATTCTTTAAAGATTAGTGAGGATAGGACAAATCAATCAATTTGCTTTTATTGTGATTTTAGATTTAAGTTGTGGTTGCTAATATGATGGTCATTACAGACTTACATGATTATTAACTTTAAAGCTCGTGGAATTAATCGTGATGCGCGCAAACTAAACTGGAAAAATAATAATATTTTTTTAAAGATTGTTTTGTGTTTATTTCCAAAGTTTTAAAAAAAAGCATTGAAAGAGATAATTAGATATAGTAGAAGTAGAGAAGAACGAACAAGGAAATTAAAAACCTTTCTATAATGGTTCATTGACATTTTATATGGCCATGGACCACTTTAATTTGCATGGAGACCGAGGGTCAGGGATAAAAAAACTATGTGTTATATATTCTAGAGTCAATCATTTGGAATAATATTATATGATGGGTGATGATTTACTATGAAGTAAATAAAAAAAGAAGATGATGTTATGTGAGGCATCCATATAACATGGCATGTTTTAATATTGTTTAGTGGGGTCACTGATGAAAAGAGGCATATGATTGTTATCAATCTTTAGTGAATGAAGTCGTGTAATATATAGTAATTAAAGCCAGTATCAGAATTAACCTGGTGGTTAAGGTGTGGGGTTTTTGATCGCTGACCATAATCAATTTAAAAAAACTAAAAAAATATATTGGAGGCAAGTTTGACCTTTTAAAACCCAGAAAAGACTCGTTATAACCTGTCGATTTGGGCTGAGTTTTATATTTATGATTTAGGGTTAGAGTGTGTGTTTTTCAATTTTATATTAAAGTCTGTTTTTACGTTTAATAAATTATTTTAAAAAAATTGAATATTTTTTATTTTAATTTAATTATTTTTATGTGTTTTCAAATTATTTTGATATGTTAATATTAAAAATAATTTATTTAAAATAAAAAAATATTACTTTAATATATTATTTTAAAAAATTATTTTAACTTTAGTTAGGTTATATGAACACCACGGATCCAATCCGGAGACTAGTGTGTTGCGGGCCTTAAGGCAAACATGGCTTCTTGGAAGTCGAGTTATCCTCGTCAGGTTGAGTGAAGCAATTGATCACGCCGAAAAAAGTGCACTTCGCACTCAGAGCTGGACCCTGACCTCCCAGGCAAGTATCACAACCCATAGGTTTTTGGGCTGCTGTTTCTTATGAGTCATGACTCGTGATTTTTACAATGCGTCCAGTGATAAGGATACAAATCATAGGCCCATCGTTGAGGTGCAAACCAAGCCCGCCACAGCTATAATATTTTACAGCGTGATAATTCAAAAGAATTTTTATTTCAACATATCCAGCTCATTGTATCATTCTGGTAGATGATTATTATTCCTAACTATTGAAATTCATATTTTATACACTGGCAATGGAAATTGTTTGAAAGTGGCATGCATTCCCATCTCAGGGCAAGCAGGCTAACGATTTATTTATCTCAAATAAACAAATAATTATTAGTTAATAATTTTTATGTGAAAAAAAAATGGAAGATACATTTTTTTTTTATTAACATGGATATCCGAATCAGTTTTTGCGTACCTCGACTAATCTCATGAATCCTAAAGTTAACGACCATGTAAGTCTTTAGTAGCCCTGAGATTTGTGGGACTCGAACTAGTTATCTCTAAAAAATAAACGCAAAAATTGACCACTTGAACTACACCATCAAAATTAAACACATTACTTATTAATAGTAAAAGAGGTAGCATTTTTTTAAAACAAAAATTTCCTGTTTTTAAAAGCCAATGCATTACATTTCGTTCTTGTTTCAAGGAAAGACAGCGAAGTGTTGCAAGAATGGAGAGGACAGGTGACAATTATTAAGACGAGTAAAAATATTAAAAAAATTAATTAAATCATGAAAAAAATCAATTAAAATTTTAAAAAAATTGATCGATATATTATAGAAAGTGATAATAATGCAGGATCAGAATTGATGATTTTATTGAAAGAAGAAGGTTGGCTTTATACAGCCTTACATAATCTCAGCAGATGAGATATTCACGTAGAAAATCATGCAAAATATAAACTAACAATCCTATGGACTAGGACTTATTAAACTGAATGCAAATCCTAACTACTTCCTTAACAGAAGCCTAAACTTTCTCTTCATTCCCTCCCTTAAACTAGTTCCCAGCTGTTACTAGTTTATTCAGGAATTTCACAGACTCCCAACTGATTTCTAAACTTCTGGAATGCAGCTAATGGGAGAGGTTTTGTCATTATATCTGCCAATTGTTCTTGTGTTCCACAGTAGACTAATTCAATTGCTCATTCTCTTGTAAAATCACGAAGAAAATGGAATCGCACATCAATGTGCTTGCTGCGACCATGTAACACAGGGTTTTGGACAACTTAATTGTGGAACTGTTATCACAGAAAATTGTAGTGCCCTTGCTTTCCTTCAGACTTAGTTTCTCAAGTATTCTTTGCATCCAGACAGCTTGCGAAGCACAAGCAGCTGCAGCCACAAACTCTGCTTCAGTGGTTGAAAGTGTGACTATAGGCTGTTTTCTTGAAGACCAGGCAACAGCTCCAGATCCCATCATGAAGGCATACCCAGATGTGCTTTTCCTGTCTTTTAGATCACCTGCATAGTCACTGTCAGTGTATCCAATTAATCCTTCACGCCCTCCCTTCTTGTAGAAGATCCCAAGTTCAGTAGTTCCTCTTAAGTAGCGCAGAATTCTCTTGGCAGCCAATAAGTGTAACTTAGTCGGTTTAGCCATATATCTGCTAATTAAACAAACTGCAAACATTAAATCTGGTCTTGTAGCTGTTAAATACATGAGATAGGCCACCATTTGTTTAAATAAAGTTTCATCAACGCAAGCTCCATTCTCATCATTGTAAAGTTTACATCCTGGGGCAATAGGATTATGGACAGAGTTGCTGTTTTCCATCTTAAATCTCTTTAATACCTCTGAAGCATATTTTCGTTGGCAAATGTAAATGCCTTCAGGTCTTTGTAGAACTTCGATGCCAAGAAAGAAACGCATTCTTCCTAGATCAGTCATGTCAAACTCCCTCAACATGGATGTCTTAAACTCAGCAAACATCAATTCATTATTGCCAGTAAATATTAAATCATCTATATATAAACTGACAATAAGAATATTACCTTCCCTGTCAGTTTTAATGAACAAAGTATGCTCACTATAACACTTCTCAAACCCTTCATTTATAAAATGTGCTTCAATACGGCTGAACCAAGCTCTTGGAGCTTGTTTCAGTCCATAAAGAGCTTTTTTCAGTTTGTATACCTGCTGTGGATTTTGCTTTTTCTCATGACCTTTCGGCTGTTCTACGTAGACTTCTTCATTAAGTTCTCCATGCAGGAAAGCAGATTTGACATCAAGCTGATATAATATCCATCCTTTTGTGAGCTGTTAGGGCCACAATCATTCTCACCGTATCCATTCATGCAACCGGTGCAAATACTTCTGTATAGTCTATCCCTTGTTGCTGCACATACCCTTTGGCCACCAATCGTGCCTTAAACTTGTCTACTTCTCCATCCTCTTTTAGTTTGGTCTTATAAACCCATTTTACTCCAATTTTCTTTGCACCGGCTGGCAGATCAGTAAGTTCCCAGGTGTTGTTCCTTTCTATGGCCTTGATTTTAATATCCATTGTTGTCCTCCAATGTTCATATTTTACTGCGTCTTCAAACTGTACTGGATCTATTGAAGTAAATAAAATCAAGTTAACATTTGCATCTTCTTCCTCTGAAAGTTCCCCAGTTACATAATCTCTTATCCACCTTGGAGGTCCTCTAACTCTTCTTTCATGAAAAACTGATGAGTCTCCCCTGTTCCCACCATGTTGAGAACTGCCACCATAATAACTTGGCGATGCCCTGCTATTCTCACCAGGTTGAGGACTAGATTGAGGACTGCCAAGAAGATTTTCATGAACACTTGATGATTCTCCCTGATTCTCACCAGGCTGAAAACTAGTAGTTAAGTCTTCATTTGTATCTGCTCCATGTTCTAGTTCTTCAGGAATGTCTTCCTCATTCATGGATGTTCCAGTATCACCTTCATCTCCATACTCTAGATCAGCCACCAATTGTTCATTATAGCTTTGGTCCCAGTCCCAAGATTTTTCTTCATCAAATACTACATCCCTGCTGATTACAATCTTCTTCTCAACTGGATCATAAAGTCTGTAAGCCTTAGATTCTTCACTGAGTCCCAGTATCACACAAGGAATGCTTTTGGCATCGAGCTTTGTCCTTCGTACATTAGGAATATGTATATAAGCCATGCATCCAAAGATCCTGAAGTGTTCAACTGAAGGTTTGATGCCACTCCAAGCTTCTTCAGGTGTGTGATTTTGAACTGTCAAAGTAGGACTTCGATTGAGAACATATATTGTCCAATTTACTGCCTCTGGCCAGAGATTCTTGGGAATTCTCCTTTCAGTTAGCATGCAGTGAACCATATTCATTGTTGTTCTGTTTTTCCTTTCAGCTACTCCATTCTGCTGTGGAGTATATGCTGCTGTCAACTGCCGCTTGATACTGTGCTCAATGCAATACTCATTGAATTCAAAGGATGTGAATTCCCCTCCTCGGTCTGTTCTTAAGCATTTTATATAGCCCCCTATTTCTTTTTCAACATAATTCTTAAAACGTTTGAACATATGTAATGCTTCAGATTTCTCTACTAAGAAATAAGTCCATGCTTTTCTAGTAAAGTCATCAATAAAGCATATAATGTACCTCTTTTTGCTGTTAGAAATAGGAGCTATCGGTCCGCAGAGATCTGCATGGATGAGCTGAAGCTTCTCTGTGGCTCTCCAATTGTTGTGCTTTGGAATGGGATCTCTATGCTGCTTCCCAATCATGCAGGTAGCACATACTGTTGATGGAATCTTGAACTGAGGTATCCCATGCACCATGTTCTTTGCTTGAAGAGTCCTCAATCCTTTGTAGCTCAAATGTCCATATCGACAGTGCCACAAATGTGCTAAGTCTGATGTTGAGTTATAGAGGCAGGCTGGTTTCTGATGTAGTGAATTTGTTAACAGCACAAACATCCTATTTGCTGTCATTTCAGTATGGATAATAAGCCCTTTCTCCGGATGATAGATGTTCATATATCCATGTTGAATGAGGATTGTCAACCCTTTGTTTTGAAGTAGACCAATGCTGAGAAGATTAGTCTTCAAATCAGGGACAAAGAATACGTCGCTAACAACATGTGTAAGACCATTCACTTTTAATTTCACATTGCCTTTTCCCAACACATCCATTCTTGTGTTATTTCCCAGCTTCACCTTCTGTCTGAAGTTCTCATTTATCACATGAAATAGGCTCTTGTCACCACACATGTGGTTACTGCACCCAGAGTCTAAAAACCAAACATCTTCCCTTCGAGCATGATTCATATCCACATATGACATGAGTAGCATTTCTTCTTCTTCTCCTAGTTCAGCGTAATTAGCTTTTTTATCCTAGCTTGGACACTCATATTGAAAGTGTCCAAGTTTATGGCACTTAAAACACTCCACTGTTGCTTTGTTGTTGTAGAACTGACTGCTTCTCCCTCTACCTCTGCCTCTGTATGCAGCACCTCGCCCTCGTCTTCTGGCATTGAATCTATCTTCAGAATTGGTGATCTTGAGTGCTTGTTCTTCTCCTGTGTGACGCTAGAATTTCTGCTCATGGACAATTAAGGAACTCTGGAGTTCATCAATTGAGAGTTGATCAATATCTTTGAACTCTTCAATTGAACAAACAACATAATTAAACTTTTCACTCAATGATCTGAGAATTTTCTCCACCACTGTAACATCAGTCATTCGCTCTCCATATGTTCTCATTTTGTTAGCAACTGTCAGCACTCTTGAGAAATACTCAGAGACTCCTTCACCAGCTTTCATCTCTAAGGTTTCAAACTCTCTGCGGAGAGCTTGCAGATGTGATCTTTTGACTCTAGCACTTCCTTCATACTTCTTTTTCATTGATTCCCAGATTTGTTTGGAAGTATCCTTTACAAGGATGGTTTCCAATATCATCCGATCTATAGCTTGAAAAAGATAATTTTTCACCTTCATGTCTTTCAGCTTTAACTCATCAATCCTCTTTCGTTGAATTTCTGTCTGCTCTATGCCACTTTCAGTCTCAACATAGCCATTTTCTATCAACCCCCAATATTTCTTAGAGCGCAAGAAATTCTCCATCAACATGCTCCAGTGGTCATAATGGCCATCAAAACGAGGAATGGCTGGCTGCACAAAATTTCCTTCCGGTGTCATATTTCTTTGCTGCTGCAAAGGAGACTCAAAGACTGCTGTTTTGATTTAAGTAGAAAGGCTCTGATACCACAATGTTATAAAAAGTGATAATAATGCAGGATTAGAATCGATGATTTTATTGAAAGAAGAAGGTTGGCTTTATACAGCCTTACATAATCTCAGCAGAGGAGATATTCACGTAGAAAATCATGCAAAATATAAACTAACAATCCTATGGACTAGGACTTATTAAACTGAATGCAAATCCTAACTACTTCCTTAACAGAAGCCTAAACTTTCTCTTCATGATATGTTTCGGTTTTATAAGCCTGAAACCGAAAAAACCAAACTAAACCGAACCCAAACCAAAAAAACCCGAGCCAAACCCGAAAAAACCGAGTCAAACTGGTTTTTATCCTAAAAAATCTGAATAGAAACTGGTCGGTTTGAACCAGTTTCGGTATTTTTTTTAAAAAAATTTCAATTTAATTATTTTTTTTTTATAAAAACTGAGCCGAAATGAAAATTATCACTCCTGAGTAACATAAAGAGGGTGACCGCACCATTCCCATGCAGTTTTTCATGGGCCTCGGGCGTGGATTTTTTCCGTTGTTTGTCTCCCCTGTAAGAGATACTGAGATAGGTTTGCTGGTTTTTAAGCTGCTGGTGTAACCCTCTTGTCTTGCTTCTGAAGTTTGTATAACTGTGTTTTTCTGCATCTTCCTTTATCGCTGTTAAAATTTTCCTTGGCATAATACTTATATTTATCTATCCTGCCTTCGAACTGTCCGGCTTATTATGCAATGGATTTAGTGTGTCGTTAATATTATAATAGATTTTATGGTTGTAATTTGAAAAAAAAAAGATTTTAAAAAAGAATTTTTAATTGCTGCTAATTGGATTAAAATACGTGTTTGACTAAAATCGCAGTTGAAATTATAGTTGAATAAAAAAAATTAAAAAATATTTGGTTAAAATTGTTGTTGATAATAAAATAATAATAAAAAATGTACTTCATAATGTTAAATTATATAAGTATATGATTATTAATACATAAAAAATATAGCAAAACAATTTCAAGGTCCTTATAGACCATGGACTAAATTTTGATAATAATATAAAAACATAAACAAAAAATGAAAAAAAACTATGTATATGCATATATAGAAAAACAACACTGAACCAAAACATTAAGTTTGCATAATCATGGAAATATGTTTGAGAACAAACATGGGATGGGTTTGCAACCATAACTTGTTGATACAAGAAGGTGGGGTTATTAACCATCTAGTAGGTGGTCTAGTGATAAAAGTTTTGGATCAAGAGGTTTGCTCTTTCTGTGGTCTCAGATTCGATCCCCAAGGTTGCTAATATGATGGCCACTGGAAGTTTATATGTTCGTTAACTTCAGGGCCCGTGAGATTAGTTGAGGTGCACTTAAGCTGGCCCGAACACCCACCTTAATAAAAAAAAAAAAGGTTATTTTTGTCAAGCCATTACTTTATTAATAGTAACGAGCATTGCACAAGGTGGGTTTGTCCTTGGAGCGCTAGAAAAAGTAATGAGAAGCAATAATTTTTAGTTTGAGCAAATCTTGTGATTTGACGTTATTTTTTAATAGTGCCCATCCTTAAATTATTTTTTATATTCTTAATCAAATAAGTATAAATTATAATGGGGTAAAATACAACTTAAATCATAATACCAAATAAATCCTTAAGATACAAGTTCAAATAGATTTATGAAACCTCAAGGATACTAGTAAAAGATGACCAATTATTAACTATTTGAATTAACCATTTAATTCCGAAATATTTTTTTATTTCGACAAGTGCCTAAAGATAGGGTTTGCAGTCGTTCACCATGAGCTTAAATTTTAGCAGCTATATAAAGATCAACTGCTACATCCAATGCAATATCTCTGGGAAAAAGTGCAAAAATTATCAATTTAATTTGGTATATCTTTGGAACAAACTTTCTCGAGAGTTAATTCTAACAGGATGTTTCAACGTTTAGGTCTTGTTATTTTTGCATTTCAAAAGTATATTTTAAAAAAATTAAATTTATTTTTATTTTAAATTAATTATTAAAAATAATTTTTTTTAAAAAAAATATTATTTTAATATATTTTTATATAAAAAACACTTTAAAAAATAACTGCAACTACATCTTAAAATCTCGAGTTAATTCAGTTATGTTCCAAGTTTATTTTCTCCATCATGAGTTAAAACTAGTTCAATTTTTTAACATGCAGCCCAACAATATTTCAGTTCTTTTTTTTTTCATCCAATAATTTAACATTTTGATTAAGTCCAGCTTTGAACAAGGAGAAATAACTTAAAACGCGAACTTTTGCTAAACACTCAAACCCTTGACTTCGGCAAAGCCATGCACTCCTCACGGTTTGCAAGGGAGCAAACCATTTGAACCATTTTGGTATCATCATCATCAGCAGCACTGTTCGCTTTCAGCTTCTTATCATGAATTGCCCATAAATGAGAATTTCTTTCAATGAAATACACAAATAAAAATGGTAGTAAAGTAGTGATTATCACATGTCAATAAAAAAATCTTTTATTACTTCCTCATGTTTTGACATTTAATTTCGTGTTCTTGTATTGCATAATTTGAAATTACTTCATTTTTAGATTTGAATTGTGTATATTGATGAATTGATATTTCGAATTATATATATATATATATATATATATATATATATATATATATATATATATATATATAAAATGCTCCGGAATTGAAATTAACAACCCGCAAAACTGGTTAACAAAATATAGAAAATTAGTTTGAAGTCACAATACATGAAAGGAAATTAAGTCTTAGTCTTGTACTGCACAATTCACAACATTCATGAAGTTACGAAACATAAATTGAAATCTATGTCTCAGACTTGTGCTACACAATTCGCTTATCGATTCCATGAAAAGAACTGTTTTTTTTTGTTGAGCCTTGGTTCACAAGCAACTTATTGATCCAGAAATCTTGACTATAGTTTCTGAGTTTGATGGTGTCCTACTCTGGTTCTGCGACATCCTGATATCGAAAGACAATCTTGCCAACTCTTTCTCGCTTCAAGGCAATCTATTATTGCTGGATTGATAACATCAAGCAGGAGCACGTATGAGGCGCATTTGCTAGCTCACCTTGCTGACAGCGATTTTGTCATGAAGGGAATTAATGGTTAGTTGCCAAAGCAGTCACCAGCAAACCAAGCACGAGAAAAGGTTGCGCGCTTGCCTGAAATACAATGCCAGTGCTTGTGAGATAATTGGCTAAAGCAAGATTTATTCTTGCATGTGAACTCCTCGAGCACCAGAAGCTAAACTACATGTGGACTTGATTGATGCGATGTGGGCTGAATATTTGTTCAAAAAGACAAGCTCTAGAACATTACTGAAGAATTTACCACATGCTATTTTTGTTAATTCTGTCTTACAGATTTCCCTGGTAGTTGTGATTTTTATATGACTACTGGACCATTCAAGGCCTGACATGATATCTTAGTATTGAATTGCAAGCAACATTTGTCTATCTTTTCTTAGTTATGCTGTGCTATAACATATAGATAAATTGGTTCCAGCAGTTAATTTCCACTTCACGCCACAGGATAATCTCAAAGAACAGAAGTTACAAAGGTAAGAAATTCATGGTACCTGATATCTAACATCATACTTCACCGGGTCCTTCAGGAAGTACTGAAACTGCAGCGCACAAATTTTTGCAAGAAAAGATCAGCATAGTGTTCATTCTCTCAACAAACTATCATTTCTTATTTCTTTTTGAGAAATGCCAACTACCATTTCAAAGAAGGAAAAAAAAAGGGACATTAATAAATCATTGAAACTTAATGTTGAATATGTTCAGGAGGATTCTACTGTCACCTAAATAAAATGCAAGCAAAAAAGAAAAGCTTTCAAGCATAGGTACTTCTTATAGGGCTTCACAACCTCTCGCATATGTGCTTAGTTGAAGGTCAAACTATGTCCCTCCAATCCTGAAGACAGCTAAGATTGAAGGCCCTGAAGGAGAATATACTCTGAACTAATCAGCAGTGATGGAAGCAGGCTGGGGCAGTGACCGGTCATGAACAGATAACAGCCCACTTCAAAATTAAAGGCTGATGTGGCTATACAAAAGGGGAAAAGAATGGCAAAGACGATGTAGAAAAAGAGATGGATACAGGACAACTTATGTAAAATAAAGTGAAATGAAGCTTAAAGAAGCAAGGAATTCGACCAGCAAGAGCGAAACTAAATGCATGTCAATTGGATGCCATTTGCAAGTGACATCAAAACCACACCCTTGGTCTAACCTAAGAAAGAAATATGTAACCCCAAAAAATGTCTGTGAACTGTAAGCTCATTATACTTTAGGAATCATGCTTCACCTGAAAAAAAACTTGTGGAATTATCAAACTGAGTAGGGCTAAGGCATAATACGGTTTACCAGCTCCTAGCAGATAACCTGCAATAATCAATACAGCCTGAAATGAGATATACCTTCACCACTTTCACCAAGATATATTTCAATGGTTAAATTGTGGGGGGGGGGGGGGGGGGGGGGTCATACATTTTGTTTCACCAAAATCCCCCGTCCCTTAATAACTATACAGACATTCCTACAGCTTTATGGTTCGTGATTCCTACAGCTTTATTTTGTACAAAAACAACCGTTCAATTATCATTTTTAACTTCACAGGGAAAGAAGATGCCATCTAGCTAGAGGATCATCTCCCAAACTTGAAGCAAAACCAGTTCCATTAATTATCAAAAAAATATTTTTTGTAGTCTAGAAGAACACCAGCAATACAGGCGATATAAGGTAACTGAAAGTGTAAAAAGCAACATACCAGCCACGGATATCTGAGTTATGTCGATAGCACCGACACAAATCCATTTAGCAGTTTCAGCACCAAAAGCTACTGGTAGTGACTGCTCAAATTGCATGGCAACATGAAAGGTTGAAACAAAGACAGATAATGGTAAGAGACAATTCTATTTATGGAAAGCAAGAGCTATGCATTACAAGCATATGTGAGAGAGTGCATTAACCTGAAGTCCAAGTAGCCTATCTCCTTCAATACTTTTAAAATCGTTTACAATAGCAACACCTAGCTGAAGATATTGAACAGCTGTGAATTAGCAATAGTCAGACAGGACATATTAATCAGATATTAAGTCACTTCAGTCAACTGTACCCCAGCTATGCTGTACAAGAGTGTTAGGACAATTATGTCAGGTGTGAGGGTCCCAAACAAAGCTTGACCAGCCCACCTATCAACAAGAGACTAATTGAAGTCAAAGCTTTCTTACTGTCATGGTTCATAACACAGTCTTCACTTTCAATAACATTGGGAAATACACCCAGGGGACATTTAGTTTCAACTGAAAACTGGTGAGATACATGAGTGCAGCAAAACCATAAGCACACAGGTTCTCTTAAACACATTTACCACCCAATTTATCACTTTCTAGGTGCTTTATGATGAATAAAGATTTGAATGATCACAAGAATAAAGGGTTGGTTCTAAATCATTTTCCATTGATTCAATTTGTGTTAGCACAAAAGAATCTTTAGGTCACTAGCTCATAAGCCACAAAATGTGTCCTAGGCTTTTGGCCTCTTCACGTGCATCATGTGGACAATTTGAACCAGTATATAGTAGTCTGAACCTTTTTCTTGTAGTTTCTGTAATATCATGAACATGTTGAGTTGAAAAGACAATGTTGCCTTTATATGAATAATTGTGGACATTTCTGATTGAGAGGCAAATGGGACATTTCACAAAATTAAATAAATGTATATAGTCCAAAAAAAAAATAAAGAAACATAAAGGAACCAGAAAAGATGAGAGAGACGAAACGAAAGAGATGAAGAAGGAAAAGAAGAGAAGGAATAAATGGATCATGTGTGATGAAGAAATTGGGTTTTTAAGGTAAGATCATAATTTGATATACATTATTTTTATTGTTGATATGTTTTTGAATTTGTTGAGATTGATAAAGATTTGATGTATATATTGTTAAGTTTGATTGATGGATTATAAAAGATTTAAAGATGATAAAGAATTGATTTAGAGAAAATATATTAGTTAGGAAGGATGTGGAATGGGTTTAGCTTTGAAGTTAATTTTGATTTAGGTTTTGTTAAATTTTATGGTTTCATGATTTAATTGATTGATTGATATGATAGATTCTATAACATTGTAAGATGGATTAAGAGTGTTTAATGGTTTGAAAGTATTAGGTTAACAATTATATATAAATATGAGAAGTTATCAGTTTAAGTGTTTAACAAAGGCTTCTGTTTGACCCAAAAACTGTATTGAATAGATGTAGTTTTGACCCAAATTTTACATGTAGAAAAAGCATATTCTGTCTAGTTTCTAAAAAAACAAACGGTGCATTAATCCGATTTTTGTAGAGATAGTTATGATGAAAATAGTAAAAAATACGCAGGCTATCTTGCAGCAGCATGAATGATTTTAGGGCATATTATAAATTCTATAAAAGGAATTACTAGGTGAATTGTATATGCATGGAAAAGTAATTGAGACTAGTTACAGCCCAAAAGGCAGAGTGAAATTTTGAATTTTCTAGAAAGAGTTATGGTTAATTTATTAGGCAGTGTGCAATTGACAAACTATGGTAAGTAATTGTTTAAGGAACTTTAACGGATTAAATGCTTGTGAATAGGTTGTTTGATCTAAGATTTTGGACTTTGATTGTTTAAGGGAGGTAAGTAAATCTTTACACACTCTATTATTTAAAAACAAAATAAATATTTTTCTTAATTGTGCATTTTCCCTCTTCTACATGTATTATTCTTTAAAAGAAGATCAAACACTTGCTATGTTCAAATTGATTTGCTTATATGTAATGTTTGTGACTGAACGGTATAGAATTTTTGCAAGCATGTTTTATAAACTGATTTATGAAATAAAGAGTTTTGGAATGGATTTGTAAATAGTTACATAATTGCTCTCATATGGCTATGAATGAAGTAATAAAGTTAGCTTTCGTATCATCTAGGGTTGAATGCTAGATGATTAATTGAAAGGTGGGTCAACAATCACTAAATAGTATATAAATGTCAGCATCCATTTTATGAAGAACGACACAGGGAGGGTTACTCACCATGGCAAACTGATATAGCTTGCTCCCAGAGCAAAGTTTCCGATCCATCCATTTTGTTTTAGCTACAACAATATTATGAACCAAGTTAGAGTTAATTGCAACAGCAATAACGATGTTCTATTGTTTGACTTGATGAAAGAGTGAAATGAAAACTCTACCTTCAAAGGAGGAGCAGAGTATATGTACGAAACCAAGGATCCACCCAAAGCAAGGTAAAAAACTATAGGGAAGTCATGCCCTGCCTATTAAAGAATAAGGATTCAAGAACCAGAATAATGTCATGCACAGCAAACACAGGCTGATTCAACATTTGAATTGCTTACCCACACATCCAGTAAACCAGCCAAGCCAAGGCCTCCTAGAAGCAGAATCCAGATTTGGGTGATAACCTACAGAGAGTTGCATGACAATACTTTAGAAGTGTTATCCACCATTCCTTTTTACATAATAATTAAAATAAACAAAGATAGTTAGTTATATTACACACCTCATTCTCGGAAATTACCCCTGATGGAATTGGACGATAAGGTTCATTAATTGCATCAATCTCTCGGTCATAGTAATCATTAATCGTCTGTGGGAGTGAAATGTGAGAAAACCTTTGAGATTTGAATTCATATATCTATATAGTTAAACCCCAGAGGACCTACTCCACATGCGTGAAAGGGTACCTGCGTATAGCCAGTAAGAAATGGTCCAGACATAAGCATGCAAACAATTGATTTGGCAACATCCTCCAAAGTCCAATCAAAGTTTCCTGCCATTTAAGCAAAACGCATCAGAAGTGAGTTCATGCATAATTCGGGATTATCTCACATGGAAAAGGGAAAGCTTTAAAAAGGCATTAAAATTAAGGGGATAGTCTACTTGTAGCGTCTACAATCTGGTCATCCACATACCAATGGAGGACCAAGATATGTCACACTTAAAGAGAGTACCTGAAGCAGCAGCTCCACAAACTACTCCCAAAACCAACGGAGGCCAAGTAACAGGTTTTGTAAGCTGAAGACGAATCTTCCATTTATTCTGCAGCACAAAATTTACACAATCAACTCTACCATTTGCACAACCCTGTAATCCTTCTCTTCACTCTTCCCTCGCACGACAACATTCAAAATCACAAAAACAATTTACCATCGGAAGCCAGCAAAAATCCCAAAATCTAGGCAAGGACCACAAAATCTTCCGAGACGAACTTATGACCTTCCTTATTGCAACAATTTACTAGGATGTCTTTTCATCACTATGGATTCTTCAAGGGCATATTTATTCAAACTTATAAACCTTCTGTACTTGCCAAGTCTCAATTTTGACTCTTTAGGGTCAACTTTCAGGAGATTGTAACTAAAATTAGTAGAAACATTAACACTAGAAATATCAGTCAATCAATCTCATCCGTTTATTACCATCTGAGATATATTAAACAATCTGTCTGAATATCAAATCAGATTATATACACAAAAGATTAGAGTAGCAAATTAAGCACTATTTAAAAAAATGAATATCATAAGTTGATTTGAAGCTTGCTGAATATAAATAAATAAGGGCATTGAGTTCTGACAGTTTCTTTAGCAGCTCCTTTAATGCCAAGAAGCTGGTTAAAGCTGGAACCACCACCACCACCACCACCACCACTATCCGGTGCCTTATCTGGTGCCTGAGGTTTTGCTGCAATTTTTACACGCAAACTTAACACCATTTTTTAAGATTCATCTTTTAAAAAAGAAACACAAAAATCCACGCGCTTAGATTAAACCATAAAATGTCAAAAAAAGAAGAAACCTTCATTTGCATCGGTCTCTGCGGCTCCTATCGTAACTCTCCGCCCTGCAAAACACCATAATAACAGAAAGAAAGAAAGGCCAGGTTGAAGTTGAATAGTCGTTTGGTTTTAGAAATATTTAGCTGAGTGACGAAGGAGTTAAGCCGACTCACTTGAGAGAGAAAGAGAAAGCGGAGAGACAAGATACTGAGTTCGAACTCGTTTCCTTTTAAAGTTTGATAAATTCAAGGACAGAGCTGAGTTGAGTACGGACGCCATTTTTCTACAGATGAAAAAAGCAGGCTGGCTAGCTTTGGAGAAGTTGAGTTGGTGTGATTTGTGTTTACTGATGACTCCACCTGCAGTAGAAATACTAGTTTAAGGGAGACTACGAGGGAGTTGGTTACAGTGTTGTTAATTATATTTAAAGTGAGGTCTGTCTGTGACGTGGCTTTTCCTTTAAACGTTAATTGTGGTGTTTGACCGATCTCGTTTGTACCAAAGAACCTCGGGCATTGTGTGATTGTCTGTTTTTGACGTTTGTGTAAGAGGGATACGAGTAGCCGAAACGACACAACACCTTTTTAAAAAAACAATCACACAGTGTCATCCTAAAAAAAAATGATTTTTTAAGTTTGTTTTTTCTATACCTTATTAAAAAAAAAAACATTCTTTACTTTAAATTATTTTTGTGTTATTTTTTATATTTTAGTGTGTTGGAATAAAAAATATTTTTTTAAAAAAACAACAAATACCATTTTAATTTAATTATATATGTAAAATCTAATCTAATTTAATTAAATAGATAAATCAGTTTATTATTTCACCCGATGTTTTTAAATTATTTTTTTAATTTTATAAAATTGTAATTTTATTTTTTAATATAATATTATGTGGTAGCAATGTGTGGAGCAACCTCCAAACCCAATAAATTTATATCCTTCAAACTATTATGATAATCAAAATACAATAATTTATATTTATATTTGATAATTAAAACATTAATTTTTTAAATATTTGATGATTGATTAATCATATTGTAAATTCTACCCGCATGATAATTTTTTTTTTAATCTAATTTCAGTATGAGAATAATATACAAAAAGTTGCCAAAATTAATTTCTCCAATGGGGTTTTTTACATTTGTTAGGGTCTATATTTGAGATTGTAGTAGTGGTGGTGGTTTAAAGTGTTTTTTACTTAAAAATGTATTAAAATAATTTTTTTTACTTTTTAAAAATTATTTTTGACATTAGCACATCAAAACGATATGATAATATAAAAAATTATTTAAAAAAAATTTAAAATTTTTCAAAGCATAGTTTGCACCGTGTTTTCAAACACTTCTTTTATCATTGACAACTTTCATTAAGTTGGAATTTTTTTAGTGATGTAAACTTCGTTTTTTGGTGTTTTAGGCTTTAATTGTAGGAATTGCATAATACCTATTTTCTTTTAGGCAAATCTCCAGTTAAATCTCATCTTAGTTTTATTTGATATTATAATAATAATTATTTTTTAAAATAATTTTTGTATAAAAATATATAAAAATAATATTTTTTAAAAAAAATTTATTTTTAATATTGACACATCAAAATAATTTTAAAAACATATAAAAAATTAATTCAAAACAAAAAATAATTTTTATTTTTTAAAAAAATATTTTTATAATGCAAAAATAAGTGAAGTAGAGTGAATTTCAAATGAATCACTACAGATAAAGTTTTTTATTTGGGTGACTGGGTCTTAAAAGGGTTAAATATTTCAGTCTTGTTTGTTTTTGCATTTTAAAAATGTTTTTGAAAAAAATTAAAATTATTTTATTTTATTTTTTTTGCTTCAAAATAATATTTTTTAGTATTTTTAGATCATTTTGATGTACTAATGTCAAAAATAACTTTTAAAAAATAAAAAAAATATTATTTTAATACATTTCCGAGTAAAATTTATTTTAAAAAATAACCATAAGCACACTTCAAAAAACATTTAATGTCATGTCATCCTATCAAACTATGCACTATCATAACCAATTTTACTAAAAAGAAATAGCATGAACGATAAAAGAAAACGCAATTCAACAGGGTAAATTGAGAATGTTAAATGATATGAGAATTCAATAAAAAAATATTTTTTTCTCTAGAGATTTAAAACGTATTTACTATGTAGTTGGAGATTAATTTGAGATTTCTCCAACGGTGGCTAAAAGTTTACTTGTATGTGAGATAATTCATTGCTTTCTTGTAAAAAAAAGAAATAAACATCGAAATACATAATAATAGCAATAAATTAAAAAAAAAAAAAAAGGTAGAGAGGAGCGCTATCAGACTGCGCAATCAACATGGTTTAATTGCAAGAAAACCACTCCTTGACGGCAAGAAACCAAGGATTTACAGAAAATAATTTATAGACTTGGATTTCAAGTGAAGCATTTCAGTTGCCGCCTTGCTGGTTTTTCCGGTGACAAGTGAAATATTATGGCAACAATATTTTTTACGAAGAGTGTAGGGATTTGGAGAAGAAGGATTCAATAATTTTTGTTCAGAGCTTATCAAGTTTTTTTTTTTTTTTTTGGTTTTAACCATCATAATAATTAATATTTGTTAGAATCCCACGTTGAAAAAAAACTTACACCCAAAAAACTTTCTCTCAGATTTTTTAAGCATATAAAATCAGAAAAACTTCTTAAATGTCTTTAAATGTTATGTCAATGTGAAGGAATCTGAGCGGCTGATCCAATGCCTCAAGGGCCCAAACAACGGGATCTGAATAGGTATAGTAGTGGGCTAAGTTTGAGGCATTGAGCCCAGTCGTAGCTCAACACTCCAGTTCTTGAGATAGTCCAGTGGACACATCTCTAATTCTACATTAACACTCTTGACGCTGACAAGTCTGTCTTCCTAAACCTATGTTTTTTTTAAAAAAAAAATCTTTAGAGGTTGTTTAGAAATAAATATATTTTTGATTATTTTTTAAAATATTTTTTATCCATAAATATATTAAATATGTATTTTTTTTAAAAAAATTATTTTTAATAATAGTACATCAAAACGATCTAAAAATATATATAAAAATTAAATTTAAACAAAAAATAATTGAACTTTCATGGAACACAGTTTACATCGCGTTTCCAAACGGTATATAAGAACAATTGTTAACCTAAGACCAGACCCATGACTAATTTAGATTTAGTGTTTGTTTAGAAGTGCAGTAGATATTGTTTTTTAAAATATTTTTTAATTGAAAAAATATTAAAAGAATATTTTTAAATTTTTAAAATTTATTTTTCACATCATCACTGATCAAAACACATAAAAAAATTAATTTAAAGCTAAAACATTTTAAAAACACGGTTAAATTGCAATGCCAAACAATAACTTGATTTAAAACTTAGGTCACAATCTAAGTTAATATTTTTTTCTTTTTAAAAAATAACATCGAAACAATTTAAAGTAAAACTAAGCTTGGGATAAACTTTGATCGATGATTTACTGGGTTGACTGAGGCCAAAATTTTATAACTGTGGTCTAACCATTTTCATAATGGAGGAGCATGCTCTGGTAGCCTCCAGGAAGGATGTTTGTTTGGAAATCTTTTTTTTTTTTACAGATTGTGCAAAGGGTAGAGGCCGGAGGGAGTGAAAAATGTAGCTGTAAAAAAATAGTCGTAGACCGTGACACCACAGAGGGTAAATATAAAAAAATAGGAAAAGCTTTGATGGTAACTGCCTCCATTATTCCACTTAAAAACTCCCTGTAGACTATTGGTGTCTTTAAAAGAAAAAGGTTTATTTATCTTACAATTAGTTAACAATCAATCAAAGAAAGATTGATGTGACATGATATTAAGAATATATTAAAATATATTAAAATGTTATTTTCTTAGAAATATATTAAAATTATTTTTTATTTTTAAAAAATTATTTTTAATATCAAGACATTAAAAAAAATTTAAAACACAAAAAAATTCAAATAAATAAAACATAAAAATAAATGTATTTTTATTTTCTTTAAAACATAGTCTGTGTTTTTTTTAAATAAATTCCCTTATAAAAAAGAAAAAAAAATATGAGACCAGCGTGCGATTAAGAGAATATTTGATAGTGTAGTTGTAATTGTTTTTTAAATAACTTTTCGTGTTGAAATGCATGCCAATGATATTTTTTTATTTTTAAAAAATTATTTTTGACATCAGTACATCAAAACGATATAAAACATATCAAATTTTAACAAAAAACAAATTAAATTTTTTAAAAATATGGTTTACATCGCGTTCCCAAACATATTCTAAATAAATGATTCATCGTAGTAGCAATGTATCATTCTAATATTTTAATTAAATAATTAATTGATTATAATTGAAATTACTTGTAATTTATTATTGTATATAAATTATTTTTATATTGTATCTTCAACTTTATTGTTAATTCATTTTTTACGAGGACAAAAGGTAGGACAAGGAGTTAAACATTATTAACTCCAAATAATGTAGCATAAAGTCTTGTAAGTCGCATCAATTAACCATAACAATAATTTATGATTTTAAGGAATTTTTTTTTCCCAATAAACTATTTGAAAAAATGTTGGTCAAATGAACTGAGTGCCTGGCTAGTAATATGGCAATGCAGCCATTTTAAAGCTAAGTGGGGGTGCTCCATAAAGCTTTTTTCAATATTCTCAATACTCTGTCTTTCTTTTTTCCGTACTTCAAGCTGCCAATATTATGCATATTCTCTTGCTCGGAGAGAATTCGATTCCCATCTCCACCGAGCATAAAGGGCCCGTCCTCCATTCTTTCAACTGTTGAGATTCAAGAATAATACCTAAAAGAGGAACCTGTAGAAATTGGGAATTTTTCCGTTCCTCAGAAAGAACCTGGCAAGGCAATTGTTGCAGCTATTGGCAACAAAGACATCTTGTGTGTCAGCACCTTCCGTTTTGGTGGCAAGGAATAATTTATACGGGCATAAGATTCATGAAGATCTTATCCAACGTCTGCTCACCCTTCCCCTTCCCACAAACTCACGATATGCAAAGGTTGTCGTGTAAGATGGCGTTTTTTAGCCAGTTTCCCCCCTTTCCTTGTCAATGCCACCACACACTTGCCCAGAGAGCATCCACAATGCTAATTCTGCAAGGCATGGAATCCTCGAATCAGGGATCTATTACATCATTAGTGGATATATTACGCACCTATGTCCACCACAAGAACGGTAGTTCCTTGAGCAATTGTCACAGTTAGATTCATATAAAATGAGTTTTGCTAAATAACGTTGTAGTTATTAAACTCAATCTAATCTAATAGATTAACTTAGTGATTAGTTAATCTAAAATCATATATGAACTAAAACTTATTTTTAAATTAAGTTAGAAATTAATTAGATAAGTTTAGGTGACTTGATGAGTCAACTCATAATTCAGAATCAAGTTAGAAATTAATCAGGTAAATTCATGTGATCTAATGGGTCAACTCATAATTTAAAATCAAGTTAATAGCTAATCAAATAAATTCAAGTGATTTGATTGGTCAACTCATAATTCAATTGACCTAATTAAACTCGAGTGAGATATAAACAACAAATATAAATTCTTTCTATAATTTACTCGTGTTTGATGAAGAATCGTCTAATATTATTATTATTAATTATTACATTAACTCTTTTTACAGCCTCCTAAATCCCAATTAACATCGAAAAGTGAAAGCAAACCTACCTATCAGCTATGCTAAATCATCACGCTCATTTAATATTTTCAACAACGTATCCAACAACTACTAGCATTCCATATTGGTTACAGATTAGGAGAGAAACGATAGGCACCCTCGTGACTCCAGCACATGCGTGCTGCCTAGACAGATTGCTAGACAGCAAGAATCTCAGAGATATATCTGAAGATGCGCAGGCATGGAATAATGGACACTTGAATTATTCTAGCCATGGACGACTAAGATGTAAGAATTTCTTTAATTAACAAGTATCTCCCTTCAAGTACAGAAGTTAAGTGCGCATCTTTTTTTTTTTTTTTTTTTTAACGTGGATGTCCGGACCAGCTTACGCGTACCTCGATTAATCCCACGGGCCCTGAAGTTAACGACCATATAAGCCTCTAGTGGCCATCATATGAGCAACCACAAGGTTCGAACCTGAGACCCCAAAGGAAGCAGACCTCTTGATCACAAGCTCTTACCACTGGGCCACCACCTAAATGCGCATGTTCTTTGTCATGCACAAGCGACTACTGAAAAGGACTCGAAACTAAACAATGGCTGCTTTAGCAGCCTACTTGTTTATCTATACTTCAGTCTTCTTCACACCCAATAGGCTATCCATATTGGTTACAACCAGTAAGAACTGCAATGGAGACTTTTATTAGCCATCATTACAAGGCTCATGAGGCTCCAAAACTGACTTGTAAAGTGGAAAAACACATCAATCCTTGCTGTAAAATCTATGGTGATAGTCTAAACAGACTACAAATCTTCTGTCTTCTTGCTCCATACCGATCAAATATAATAATATTCCTGGTTTCTTCATTTGTTTAGATCTCTTAGTTATAGCAAAGGGAGTACCTTCTTTGGATTATTCGTCATGGATGCATATGACCTAACAACATGAAGTATCATCATGAACAGTCAATGCTCTGCCCAGCTCATCTGTGGTCCGTGGACCATATCCGATCACACAATTATAGATATGTTACCAGACGCATCATTTTCTCGACAAGCCCGAATGGCATACATTGCTCAATCATAGTACACATTTCCCCCTGTAATCAAAGACACTTCGGGTGAGTAGTTTGTCCTCTATTCTAATACAAGGTCGAGATAGACATAGCCAACTTTTTTGAACAAGAAAGAAAAAAGGTAATTTTTTTTTTATGTTTATGAAGATAAAATGGGTCACGAGGTTAGCAAATCAGGCGGTAGGTGAAAATTATGAGAAATGAGTGCTTCACACGTATGTATCTAATTGCTATAATGTTTTTTTTTTTTGTATTATTTGTCTTAGCCATGTTTGGATTGTGTTCTAAATAGTATTTTATGAAAATTTAAATTTTATTTTATTAAAAATTATTTTTTTATGTTCTTGAATTGTTTTGATATGCTGATATTAAAAATAATTTTTTAAAAAATAAAAAATTATTATTTTAATGTATTTTCGAAAAAAAAAATTTTAAAAACTAAAATTTTGAATTCTTGTCAAATAAAACGTTTTTGAATAATCGGGTCAAGTGAAATCTTTTAATTCCAATTGAAAAGCACAAATAATGCTATAGATGCCATTTATATTGAAGAAATAATTAAGGCATAAATTAAATGTATCCTTTTTGGGTCTGGCTTTGCTTAAAAACAAAGAGAAAAAAAAAACTTGAAAGCTACCAAAAACTAAATTTTTATTAACAAAAAAATATATCTAATATTGTTGGGTTTTTTTTTTATCATAGAATATAACAATATCATTAAACACAAAATAATACAGAGCACAACGTTATTTTCAAAACCCAGATGCTATGGAAATTACAACTTACTAATTAAAAAATGATTAAACAAAATAATAAAAATAATAATAAAAGAGATGTTTACGCAGAAAAATCTCAAATCATTATTAATCAATGGAGGAACATGCCGTTCTACCAAGCTCCATTGACGAAAAATCTCATCTTGTTATGATTGCCAGATGGTGTCAATATTTTTATTTTCAAATCATAAGATATAATAGCAAAATATTTATTTAAAAGAGACAAGACCTCGACAAGTTTAAGATAAAAACCCAAAACAATTGGTAGAGAAAACAAATAAAAAATAAAATCAGAAACAAAACTATATATATATATTATTACCTTTTAAATAATTTTTATTATTTTAAATGTAATTACCGATTTATGCACATCATTTACGCCTTTTAATCAATAGTAAAAGATTTAATTTGATCAAATTATTTTAAAATAATTCTATTTGGTTGAATTTCAAATGTTTAGTGAATAAAAAAAAAAACTTTGCCGCAATGATTAATTTCCTTATAGGAATCATATATAGACAGGAAGAGATTATTAATTCATAATGGCTATATTAAAGAATAATATAAATTATATTTTGAGACCTCATCTAACCACTTAAATTATTGGTATTAGGTTGAGATGGTTCTTTGACATGGTATCAGAGCCTTGATGACTAAGCGGTCACAAGTTCGAATCTCATCATCCTTATTTATTTGATAAAAATTATCTCTATTTATTTGATAAAAATTAAGTATAAGGTAATGTGAGTCTGTACAACTTTCAAGTCTAAAGGATTTTCACTTGAGGAGGTGTATTAGAGAATAATACAAATCATATCATATAATCTCACCTAACTGCTTAAGCTATTGAGTTAAGATGGTTGTTGACACCCTATAAGGGTAAGATGATATTAACCCTCTCCATCTTTTCTTATTATCATCATCATTATTATTATTATTATTATTATGTAAAAGAAAGAAGAACCCGTAGTGGAGTCCACTTTCTAATCCTGAAACCGAGGATAGTCTCTTGCGAATCCGATATGATGCCAACAGATTTCGGAAGGTCTATCTGTAATAAAGCACCTTTAAATATCTCCTCTATTATTAGGGCACTTTATATACGCATATCCTAAGTTCATGCCCCCATGCCTTTTAGCTTATGCCCTACAGTAGTTAAGTAATAATCTCTTGACACTTTGTTCCATCACAACTTAAGTCAGAACTTTTCTACCATGCTTTTTCTTAAAATCAAGCTTATTAAATCTAGCATAGCAAATTTATTAGTAACTCATCAAGTCAATCCAAGAATTAACTAAATTTATTTTTTTATTTTAAATCAGTTTGATTTAGTCAAACTCGAGTAAGACTAAATATAGTTAACTCTAGTGATTTTTTATTTAATTTTTACTCATAATAACATTGCTTTAATTTTTTTTAATCTTTTTTATTCAAAACGATGTCATCTTATTTTTTTTTTTTAAAAAAATATCATTTTAAAGTTGACCTGACAAACAAATAACTTAAATTTAATTTGAACCAAGTTTGATAATTATTGTTAGAATATGATATAAATCATACGTTGAATCCTCATCTAATAATTTAAGTGTTTGAGTTTAGATGGTTTTTTGATATGGTATTAAAGTATTGATGGCCAAATGATTAGGATTTTAAATCTCATCACCTCTATTCTAATTAATAAAATTAAGTGCAGGGTAGTTTAGGCATATATAAATTTCAAATTCAAAAGACTTTCACTTAAAAAAATACATTAAAAAATAATATAAATTACATTTTAGAGATTTACCTAACAACTTAAGCTGCCTTTCGAAACATGATTTTTATGAATTGTTTTTTTTGTATAACATTTCAAATATATAATTATCAAAATGAGACTTCCTATGTTTATTTGAAGTTAATATAATTGTAACGTATTCAAATTTACGAAATAATGATACATTATTGACGATGCAATGAGTGCAAGTGCTAATTAGTTTGTAATCAATTAAAAATACTTGTTTTATGACTTAAATTATACTTTTCTTCTGTAAGGTAACAAATAAATTTTTAATTTAAATTGTACTTAATTATTTGTAATTATTAAAATTATATATAAATTAAAAAAATTAGATTATTTTTTATAATACATTAAATGAATCTACTTAACAGCTTATAATCATCTACTTATTATATAGTGAATGGTATTTATATTATTTTTAAAAGTAATAATATATTTTTTAAGTTTTAATTATAATATAATATTAGTAACTGTCAAAATTACGAGATGATTAGTCAAGTTTATGAAAAACAAGATAAATTATTACAACATTTATTAGGTAACTCTCGCTTGATATTTTTAATCTATTTGAATTTTTTTCATATAATTTTTTTTTTAGTTACACAAATTCAAACACAATGAGTTTGATAAATATACTAAATCTAAATGGCCTGAGCTGACTTGAGCTTGACAATTAGCTAAGTTCAAGGTAGTGTGAATCTAGAAAGCTTATCAAACCCAAAGAATTTGGATTTGGCAATCAGCTAAGTCCAAGGTAACATGAGTTTGACAAGCATGCCAGATCCAAAGAACTTGAATTCGACAGTTAGTCAAGTCCAATGTAATGGGAGTTTGGCAAGCATGCTAGACTCAGAGCATTTGGATTCAACCATTACTAGGTTCTAAGACTATATGTCTGAATTTAGACGATCCCCTAAATTAAAAGTATTGTAGGCATGATAAACCACTATGCCTCTCCATCTAGAACAATTATGTGAGTCATTCATATCCGATGTAATAATTCCCTTATACTCATAGGTATACACAAGATTTCTTAAGGGACATACCATATTTACTATCTTATTAATGATATATAAGAAATATTTGTTCTCTATTTATGTCACCAGAAGTAGAGGACTTTTCAATCTTTTTCTTATCTGAAAATGATAAGGTTCATCATTAAAAATAGAAGATCTCATCAATTTTGGCTTTTTAACAAATAAAAAAATGTTAATTCTTAAAGATACAAGATTTGGTTGATTTTTCCCTTTTAATGAAAAATTTGATGTTAATAAAAAAAAAGATTTCATAGGTTTAGGATTTGAACGAAAAAATTTGATGTTAATCCTTGAAATAAGAGATTTCATTAATTTGGGATTTTAAACAAAAATCTTTTACGTAATCTTTAAAATAAGAGATTTTGTTTGCTTAGGATTTTGAATGAGAAGTTTTGACGTGATTTCCTAAAATAGAAGATTTCATCGATTTAGAATTTTGAGATGGGCATTAGACCCATACGAATAGTGAAAATCTGGCTTTGGCCAAACTCTTTTGAATAAATCCAAAATAGGCTTTAAGGTCACCATTCATGCTTGAACAAAAAAATTTGATGTTAATCCTTACAAAAAGATATTTCATCGATTTGAGATTTTAAACAAAAACATTTTACGTTAATTCTTAAAATATAAGATTTTTTTGGTTTAGTATTTTGAACTAGAAGTTTTGACATTATTCCATAAAATAGTAGATTTCATCGATTTAGAATTTTAAGATGAGTGTTAGACTTGAATGGATAGTAAAAAAATAAGATTTGACCCCACTCTTTTAAATATGTCCAAAATAGGTTATAAGGGCGCCACTCATGCTTATTGGACCTATGTGAGGTCACGTTGATCTGACTCGGGTCCACTTACAATAACAAGGAAAATATGTTATAACATACAAAATTATTAAAAATATATTTACAAATAAAGATTACAAAAAGAAAATGATTTTTTTAAAATCATATTTTATCACTTTAAGAGTGATCACGTGAGTAGAATAACAATTTAATATATGATGAAAAAGTGAAACGGGAGGGTATTGCCAAAGACATCCTTCAATTCACCGATTCATTTTCATATTTAACAAAACAATTTTTTAAAGAAACAAAGTTGCATTCATCAAAATAACACGTATTTTTTTTTTATATTTCTTGTTTTATATGAAAACACACCTACCGTATTTGTTTTAAACAAAACACACATGTGTGATGCACATTAATATGCAAAAAACATCATGTCAAAAAATTAAACACGCAAGAAATTCAACACATCCAAACACAAATCACATCTACTAACAAAATTATCAGCACACTCACACAAAATCAAACACACTAATTCATCACAAACATGAATATTTCATCATAAAAATCTAACAATATGTTAAAAATTTAATTGGGGTTCAAAATTGACCTTTTAAGTGGCTAGGTTAGACTAAAAAAGGCCTAGATAGTGGTTGAATAAGAGAAAGTAGTGGCAGCACGTGCAAATCATGCACGAGAGAAGGCTATCATTGTTGGTGCATCGTTTCACGTGCTTCTGCGCGTGAAGTAGCCGCTAGATGCACCTCTTCCTCTTTTTTGCTCTTGTGCTAGTTGTGTCGTCTACTGCCGCTTATGAAGGGAGATAAGAAGCTTTAAAGTTTTGGTCTTTTTTGTTTCCTCCCCCCCCCCCCCCCCCTCCATTACTATTATTGTCGCTCCTGGTGGTTGCTGCTGCTACTGAGATCTTGTTATTAAAGGAGCTATTGCTATGTGTCTGCTACTGTTGCGATGGTGTTAATGAGGCACCTCTTCCTCCTCTTCACTCTCCTTCATCTATCTTTCATCTCTTTTCTATCTATACTACCCTATCTAGGAATATTTTTATTTTTAGTTTCTTATTCTAAAAATATTCTACAACATCTGAGAATATCCTTATTATATTTTTTTTATCCTTAAATTCTTACTTGATTATCACAATACTTACTAAATCTTTTTTTCTTCTTTATCTTTAGTTTTGTTTTCTCTTTTTATTCTTTTCAATTTTGATTTTTGAAAAACCATTAACACGAAACACAACAAGCAAAACAATTAAAAATCATGAAACAAACCATCTAGGTGGTGGCCTAGTGGTAAGAGTTTGGGACCAAGAGGTTTGCTCCCTCTGTGGTCTCAGGTTCGAGCCCTGTGGTTGCTCATATGATGGCCACTGGAGGCTTACATGGTCGTTAACTTCAGGGCCCATGGGATTAGTCGAGGTGTGTGCAAGTTGACCCGGACACCCACGTTAAACAAAAAAAAAAAAAACCATGAAACAACAAAAATCATGAAATGACTAAAAACTAGTTGAATTACATCAAAAATATATAATTTTTTGAAAATTTTTAAACTCTTTAAGAAATTATATTTAAAAATAGAATGTCAAAACAAGGTATAGCTACAGCTATTATCATGAATACCATCACCATAATCATAACTAGTGCTACCATTATAACTACCACCACCATCTCTACTATCCCTTCTAGAAACATCTTAATTTTTCTATCTCATTGCTATGATTCAAAATTAAACCATCAAATTAAAAATAATTTATTTTGATAAAAAATATTATTTTAATATATTAAAAAAATAGAAAATAAATTATTTTTAATATTTTTTTCATAAAAAAGTATTTTCCTTGAGTAAATATATTATTTTCAAAAAAATAAAAAATGGACCCTTTATGTGTAAAATATATATGACAGTGGAGATTTCTGTTCCTTCATGAAAACTTCGCAAGTTTTACACCTTCTTCCATTTGTATCAAAGGTAATTTTGAATCTTTTATACTTGTCTTCACTGAAGACAACAAAAGATCCACGTGATTTTGTTTCACGAACAATTTTCAATAAATAAATGCACAACCAGTTACGAGAAGTTAAGTGTTTTACATACAGCAAGCAAAGTTAATTAAGTTAATATTGAAGTTAAGTGGTTTACATGATTGTTTATTTCAGGGCTTGTGAGATTAGTTGATATGCGCACAAGCCGACCTTGACATACACATTAATCTAAAAAAAAGTTAAAACAAAACTAAATCAAAGTATTTATAATTACCCTTGAATGAAGCTACTATGCAAGTCAATAACCTAGTTACATTTACTAAAGTAAAAGTGTAAAAGTTGGAGCAATAATTACATAAAAACAATTTGTTTAAGAAGCACTCAAATCTTAATTAAAGAAGAGAGAAAATGGTTAAAATCTTAATCTTGAACACCTGCTTTAAAACGTTACAAGACAAAAAGCACCTCCTTTAACATGTGTTGCATCTCCTTGGCATATTTGATTTGGAACCCAATTTATGGATAACGAAAATGACTCACAATCCACGCCTTTAATTACACGGACCCCTTTCATGGCCCCCTCCACCATAACCCGACAAAGGGTTCCACCCCCATAAGGCCATTACCCTAATCCTATTAATTAATTAAATTAAAAACCCCTCAATAAACAATCATTAATTGCACAAAAGCCGCGATTTCACATTTTTTTTTAGCCATCATTGAAAAGTAAAGCTAAAAAGTGCTCTTCCAGGGGAAAAGAAGAAATTGGAACCAGCCCTCCAATTATGCATAATTTCAGTTATATTTTTAAAGTTCGGAATTACACAATATGACCTCTAAAGAATGATATTTTGATCAATTTTACCCTCCATCAGACCCTTAGCATTACTTTCTAGCATAAAAACCCTACCCTATCACCATTATACATATTGAGAGGTTGTTCCTCTTCCAAATTTCGAAAGTTCTTTGAGTTTTCTTGAACTACATGTTGATCACAAGCATTTAATTGTGAGAGAAATTAGCTGTGTAGTCCATACAACCCTGCAAAGTTTATTTTTAAAAACTTATATCTTGGGAATTATTTTATTAAAATATATAATTAAGCATAAACATGTCAATAAAACCATATTTCATTACATAAATTTTATAAATGTATCTTTTTAATAAAATATTTTCTTAAATTTTTCAAGTATGAATGCTTAAAAAAAACTAATTACGAGTGTCATAACAACATCAAATAATAATGATTACTATTAGTAATATTAACATAATAGTAACTGAATAATGAAAGTCATGCATAAATCGCTGATTAAATAAATAGTAATTACTATTTGGAGAGGTAGTCATGAATTTAATTCTAAAAAATTAAAATAAAAAAATGATAAATATCACAAAGAAAAAGAAAGAAACACAATAATGTTATCTCGTATTAAACATTGCTTTACAAGGAAAAGAAAAGGCTCTTGGATCAGTGGAAATTACCTAAATCTTCATATACAATTAAATGTCCTATGTATATATATTTATTTCTTTTATTATTAAATAAAATGGTTTTAAACTTTCAAAAACTAAATATTAAATGTGACTCACACGTTATCCAGATAAAAAGACAAATAACATTAATTAAATAAAAGATTTATATGATCGTTAATTTCAGGGCCCGTGAGATTAATCGAGGTACACGCAAGCTGATCCAAATACCCACATTAATAATAATAATAATAAAAAATTAACGTTTCACATTAGACTTATCGTAGATATAAACTTTAATTTTTTATACTTCAGGTACTAAGAAATTTTCTACTTTTAGATTTTAAAACCTTTTCTTAAATGTTTTTTTTCTCACCTACATAAACGTTAAACAACTTTTAAGAATTTTTGTTGTGTTTTAAAAATATTTTTAATTATATATATATATATTTGTTGTTTTAAATTAAATTTTTTTGGTATTTTTAAATTGATATGATAATATAAAAAGTAAAATTTAAAAAATAAATAAAAATATTATTTTAATATATTTTTAAATAAAAAACATTTTAAAAAGCGAGAGTAAATAAGTTCTTTTTAATAGAATAAACCTGATTGGGGGTAATATTGATTGATGTTAAAGGTCAGGGAGCAGATTCACATATTTATATATACGGGTGAGTGATTTGAACTCTTAAAAAAATTCTGATAGAGAGAGGAATAGAGGGAGAGAGAAAATGAATATGTCCTCTTCTCAGTTTCGCCTATAAATACCCAAAACAAGCCGCGTTTAGCTCGAAAACAAAACACAAACCTCCTCTCTATTCACTTAGCTCTCTCCCTGTCTCTGTGTCCTTTCAGCTCACTATCAACACAGCTCACTACAATCCTTCAAAAATACACCTGAACAGATTATTTTAGAGAGAGAAACAGTTTTTTAGAAAGAGAAAGTAATGGAAGCGTACTCGCTGCATCTAGCGATGGCGGCTCTAGTAGGAGCATCATTTGTGGCAGTATCCGCTTATTATATGCACCGCAAAACCCTAAATCAACTTCTCGAGTTCGCCAAGACGGTAGAGAGAGAACGAGAAAGAGACGACAACTCCGACGGCGGCGGCGGAGGAGGAGGAGGAGGATCGTCGCCGCAGCATTTGAAGAAGCGCCGGAGTCACGGACGGAGGAAGGGAGGTAGCGGTTACTATAACAAGCGTGGCTCGGCTTCGTTACCGGACGTGACGGCGATATACGGTGGTGGAATTGATGGAGAGGAGAAACGTAATGGTCAGGTGGTTTATGTCGAAGGGATTCCGGCTGGATTGCCGAGGCTTCATACTTTGCCTGAAGGTATGAACTTCTCGGACTTCTCGCCGGAGTGAATATTTAAAGCTCGGCTTGAATTTGACTGCTCTGATAGTTTTACTTATAATAATTTTCAACATTGCAGTCATGATTTTTTAGGACTATTTTAATTTAATTTAATAACTCTGTTATGTGTATAATATAATCAATATAATATAATTATTTAAATGCTTGTATTCTGTTTTATATTTAATATGATTGTTGCTTGCGGAGATCATTTGTATTTGTTGAAATTGCGATTTTTATATTTCTCTGTTTTAAGAGGGAAGGAATGATGTTAAAAGAGGGATAAAAAATAGATTATTTGAGGATTATAAAACCAAGCAACACGAGAATGATATTTATTAATATATATTTTGAATAAGAAGTGAAGTGCAAGAAATTTTTTATCTGTTATGCAGTAACAGGGTTGAAAGCTTATCCTCGGTAAGGCATTTATATG
This sequence comes from Populus simonii, assembly GCA_007827005.2. NCBI lineage: Eukaryota > Viridiplantae > Streptophyta > Magnoliopsida > Malpighiales > Salicaceae > Populus > Populus simonii. The sequence continues at coordinate 2,436,961 of CM017479.2, forward strand.
CGTTGAAGATGAATAAGGAAACTTAACTTGGGATTAAAGTAGTTCGTCTTGGTGAACAAATTGGAAATGGTCCAGAGTCGTTAATGGCTTCATTATCTAGCTAATTACTGGTGTCCTCTTAACAGTTTGCTTGGGCTGCTCTTCCTTGTGCCTTGCAATAAAATCTTACTCCCACTTCTACCCCTTATGTAGAGAAGGCCACCAGCTGTGGATTCAAATAGTGCCAACTTGGAATGACTTGGAATTCAATTGAAATTTTATTTACTCCATTCTTTTTTGTTTTTTCACCTCTTCGTTTGAGGTGGGGAGCTGTTATCCTGTTTGCTGAAAACATCCAGTATTGTGCTGTTCCAGGGAAATCTTCTGGGCATATCAAGAGGCCTGGAAGTTTTATCAGACCAACTTCTCCAAAGTCTCCTGGTGCTAGTGCTAGTGCCTTTGACAGCGTGGAAGGATCAGATGATGAAGATAACATGACTGACAATTCTAAACTAGACACTACATATCTGCATGTTAATGGAAATGCTGTGAGTTTGTGATCTTGGAAATGCACATTTCTTATTTTGTTTAGCAGCATCAGTCTTTCATTTACATACCCACATGCACACACATTCTTCATTTTGACAGGATTTCCTTCTATTCTTAATTTTTTGGCTTGCATTTTTAGGATATAAAGGATGTTTTACCACAACACATTAATGCAAATGGAGACCAAGTCCCTATACCTGCTTCAAGCATGATTCGATCCCATAGTGTGTCTGGTGACTTGCATGGTGTTCAGCCTGATCCTATTGCTGCTGATATTCTAAGGAAAGAACCAGAACAGGAAACTTTTGCACGACTTAAAATTTCTCCTATGGGTATTGACTGCTTCTCATCCATACTTCTGTTAATTATCCTTGCTTTGGCTTGCGAAATTGGTAAAATATTTAAAGGGTTTCTCTTATCCTGCTTCTTGAATTTTTAATATCACTAACCTGTTCTTTTGCTGCTATTCTCTATAAAAGTGCAAGATGAATGAGCACAAAATGCAAGCAGTTGCTTATGTTTTATCATGAAATATGCATATATTTAAATTCTTTAGAGGGAATGATGCAGAATAGATGTGCATTCTTTAATGGATACATGTTTAAATTTTTTCTGTTTGTGTCTACCCTCTTAAAGTTGTTGTCTGTGTTTTTGCTTGGTTAATTTGAATGCTAGTGTACCTATTTGAATTATTCACTGCTTTTAAGATTGCAAGCATGTAAGTTTCTGTTAGGACTCCGATGCTCCATTTTCAAATGACTTTGTTTTAACAAATTTATTTTGCGTCAGCAGAGGTGCCATCACCAGATGAAGTGGATTCCTATATAGTTCTTCAAGAATGTCTTGAAATGCGAAAAAGATATGTATTCAAGGAAGCAATCGCACCATGGGAGAAAGAAATTATTTCTGACCCCAGTACACCAAAGCCTAATCCTGACCCTTTCTCCTTTACACCAGAGGGAAAATCTGATGTGGGTATATGTTTCATTTAGGCATTTTGTGAAACACCTAGTCAGGATTATGCTTTACTTCCTTTTTTTGATCATATATGCCTTCCATTCTTTGTTTTTTTGCACAGCATTATTTTGAGATGCAAGATGGGGTAATCCATGTCTATCCAAATAAAGACTGTAAGCTTTGAGCTTCAGTTTCTTGCTTGTTATGTTTCAATCCTTTATTTCATTATTGGGATGTTAATGTATGCTTTGTTTTTCCTCTTTTCTTAGCTAAGGAAGAACTTTTTCCTGTTGCTGATGCGACAAAGTTTTTCACTGATTTGCATCACATACTTCGAGTTATTGCAATTGGAAATATCAGAACTCTATGTCATCATCGGTTGAATCTCCTAGAACAAGTAAATACATCTTTCATTGACCATCTCAATTTATTGAGAAGCTATTTTTCTTGATAATAATTAGACTTCTGGATTTATGCTTATCACAATGTCTCAGAAATTCAACCTTCATTTGATGCTTAATGCGGATAGAGAGTTTCTTGCTCAGAAAAGTGCTCCACACCGTGACTTTTATAATGTCAGGAAAGTTGATACGCATGTTCATCATTCTGCATGCATGAACCAGAAACATCTTTTAAGGTTTATAAAGTCAAAACTGAGGAAAGAGCCTGATGAGGTAAAGATTTGGATTCCCTGCCTCTTTTTTTTGCAGAAATCAAACAGTATACACCTTTCTCTTCTTTTCTTTCTGCATTTTAATGGGCCATTAATCATTCCATAATCTTGTGCAGTTAACCAGAACTTTAATATTATGTCCACACGAACAATATGATACAATCTGATTATTAGGTGGATATTTAATACATATTTTTTGTTGTCTTGAACTTTTTTTCTTCCTGTTATTCAGGTTGTAATTTTTCGAGATGGAACATACTTGACATTGAAAGAAGTGTTTGAGAGTTTGGATTTGACTGGGTAAAGAACTTTTGTTGTTGTTATCATTTTCATATTGTCATATAGAGGTTGTGATCATATCGATATCTGTGGGAACAGGTATGATCTCAATGTTGATCTTTTAGATGTTCACGCGGACAAGAGCACATTTCATCGCTTTGATAAGTTCAACCTGAAGTACAATCCTTGTGGTCAGAGTAGACTTAGGGAGATTTTCCTTAAACAAGACAATCTTATCCAAGGTACATCTTAATTTAATCTTATCCAATGTACATCTTGATTTTTTCCTGAGAGAAAAAAATCTTTTTTCTTCTGTTTTTTTACTTCTTCTGGGTGGGTGGATAGAAGGTTCATCCTTCATACTCTTAAAGCAAACTTATGAAAAAAGAACAGGGGCAATGAGAAAAATGAAATACTTACTGTATAGGAAACTGTCTTCCAGTTGATCCCCAAGGGAACAACATAGTGGTTAAAAACTTGAAACTTCTAGCTTAAAGGGCTCAAGTTGCCAATTGTGTGACGAGTAAGTGACATTGTGTTGAAAGGAGAGGATTACTCATTTTGTGTGTTGCTGAAGGCTAGCAGGCCTCCCAATGAACTGCGAAGGAAACCTTAAAGCTTTGTACTAGAATGTCACACATTTTAAGACTCAAGTTTCATTTTACATGCTTGCATCTCATAGTGGTTTCATGGTTATCATGTTGTGATGTTTTATTTTTTTTCTACTAATTTGCAAGCCGCTTTTCTTCCCTGTTAGTTATATGTTCTGCTTTGCCTTATCTATGCTTATTGCTGTGTGTTGATGAGCAGGCCGTTTCCTTGGTGAACTGACAAAACAAGTCTTTTCTGATCTTTCTGCAAGTAAATATCAGGTACATCTTTGTCCTACTTGTAGTTGATTTTTATGCATGGATATAGATTCCGGTTTCCTTAATCTGTTTCACATTTTCCAATGATATTTAAATTTGTAGTACTGGTCATTCTTTGTTAAATATTTAAAATCTGTGCATTAGTGATAATTTGGTAAAATTGTCTATATTTCATGCCTACAACAATTAAGAAATGCCAAAGACACCACATTCATGATTCATGTGTTTCGTTGTGTTTCGTGTTTTGTTGATCCTTCTCTCATTCTCTAGACCTGATTAGATCAGCAAGTTATGGGTAGAAGCTGTATTTTAGTATTTTTGTTATGAAATTCTTGAATCTTATAGTCATGATTTTAGAGTGAGCCCATCCTAGGATTTGACGTGTAGGAAAATTTTGAAGCTTTTCTGATTATTGGATCTTGATATTTTGCTTTACTAATTCCTATCCTGCTTGAGGCTCATGTGCTGACATTAGATGATGGAAAAAACTCTTGACATGTTTCTTAAGAAGCATCCACAGTATGCTTCACTTTTGCTTATGCTTGTTTTCCCCTATTTCTATGATCTTGTTATTGCAGATGGCTGAATACAGAATATCAATATACGGTAGAAAACAGAGTGAATGGGACCAATTGGCTAGTTGGATAGTGAATAATGAATTGTACAGTGAAAATGTTGTTTGGTTAATCCAGGTACTAACAGTATCTAAATCCCTCTTACTGAAGTTCATTTTTATTTGGTCTCTTAAAGGAAAAGTTGGTTAGCTTAGCTGAGAGTGATGGTGGGTTTGATTGTTGCTGAACATTTACAATGAGATGCCCATATCAGCAGAAAAATTCTAGTCAGTATTTAATTTCATGTTTTGTAATATGTTGTGTATTTTCAGCTTCCTCGACTGTACAATATCTACAAGGAAATGGGGATTGTTACATCATTTCAGAATATTCTTGATAATATCTTCATTCCGCTTTTCGAGGTCACAATTGATCCAGATTCGCATCCTCAGTTGCATGTTTTCTTGAAACAGGTTTGCCATTTTCTAAACAGATTGTTATTTTGCAGATAGCATCACAGTGTATAAAAGGTTTTATTTTTTTTAATTGAAAGTAGATATGTGGTGCTTACCACCCTATTTTATCACCAAACCAGCTTTCCAAGGAACTTTTGTTGAGATGTTTGGAGGATCTAGCAGTTACGCATTAAAACAATTAAATTCTTCAACTGACATGAGTATGATTTAAGTTTTTGTTGGCAGATTTAGTCAGCTTGGTTAGTTGTTGGCTGTTTTGTTTCCAGATTACACTGTTGTTTTGATTTGTCTTTTTTTGTTGTTGTTTATGTGCCCATTGTTTGTCCTTCCCTTTACTACATCACTAAAAGAAGGGGGGAAACTACAATGGTCCATGCTTCAATGTGTTATTTTCTCATTTAGGTGTTATATTTTGGAAGGCTGTTGAATGGGAGATCAAAAGAGATCCCTGCCAGAAATTTTTACCAATAGGTATAACTGGCAAAATCTGATAGGGTTGTCTATGAAACATGTGACTTAGGACTTGATGGTGGATCAAGTACAAGAAGCAAGTAAATTTACCTAGGGTGGTTGTGGGATATTAAAATTTCATCATCTTCTGTTTCCTCCTCTGAAATCATAACCTGACCCTCCTATCCTCACAGAGATTATTATGAGGCTTTAAGGGTGCTCGACATCCAACTTTATTCCCCCCTCTTATTGAATAATATACAACTTGCCATTTGTTTTATATTTCAGGTTGTTGGGCTGGACCTGGTTGATGATGAAAGCAAACCTGAAAGACGACCGACAAAGCACATGCCTACCCCAGCTCAATGGACCAATGTGTTCAATCCTGCATTTTCATATTATGTTTATTACTGTTATGCCAACCTCCACACATTAAACAAGGTCTGTGTTATACTTCAGAAGCAATATTTTACTTAATAACGTGTTACATGAAGATGTTTATTATCTTCTTTCTTTTGGAATATTTTTCTTGGATAGGTGTCTTGCATGTTTTGATGACCATTCTGATTCTTGTCATGATATCATTAGTGACGAGAAAAATATTTCCAGGTTTTTACATTCAAATGTCATGATCTAGATGGAACTTCTGCCACACAAAATAGAAAAATGCAACCATCAAATGATTTAATGTTTATTGACATAGCTTGATAGCTTTTCTCCCAGCTCGATCTGGCAGTCTGCCCCAATGTTTTACTTGGTGGCTGTTTTCTTCCTCAATTAATCTATTTCAACATTGTTTTTCAGCTTCGTGAGTCAAAGGGCATGACAACTATCAAATTCCGTCCCCATTCTGGAGAGGTATTCCTTCCAGCTTTTCCTTCTACTTTGCACAAATGTTCAGATCTTCTGCCACCTCACATGACAACTAATTTTCAGGCTGGCGATACTGACCATCTTGCTGCAACATTTCTTACATCTCATAATATTGCCCATGGGATCAATTTGAAGAAATCTCCAGTTCTTCAATATTTGTATTATCTAGCACAAGTATGGAAGATATATTCTTTTTAGTATCATTACTGTTATTTTAAATGGATGTCCTGTACTTCTATTTTTTGTGACAGTAATCAGAAATGGTGGCATTTTTGCTATACAGATTGGCTTAGCTATGTCTCCTCTGAGCAACAATTCCTTATTTTTAGACTACCATAGGAATCCTTTTCCTATGTTTTTCCAAAGGGGTCTCAATGTTTCCCTTTCTACTGATGATCCGCTCCAAATTCACTTAACAAAAGAGCCCTTGGTGGAAGAATATAGCATAGCTGCTTCTGTAAGTGCTCCTTTTCTCACCTGAAGTCATTTTTTTTTTCTTGAGGTGAAATTCATCATTGCAAGCTTTCCTGACAGGTGTGGAAGTTGAGTTCATGTGATCTGTGTGAGATTGCTCGAAATTCGGTCTACCAATCAGGTTTCTCACATGCTTTAAAGGTACATTCGTTTCTATTAGCTTGGATTTAAGATTCTGAAATTTATAAGAGAAAGGATCTCGTACAACAAGTTTAGTTAAGAAAATAAAATAAAAACAAAAAAAATCAAGACAACATGTTCTTGAGACAGAGAAATGGGATAGTTAAAATCTTTGATTTTTTCTATTTATATAGTCACTAATTTCCTTTGCTTCCTTCATCGTAATCACTGATTAGCTTGATTGGTTACTCCTTATTTCATCGACTGACTTTGCACCACGAGTATTTTTTCTCTTCATTTTTAATCTTAAGTTAAAGAAAACTGAAGATGGGGGTTAGAATAGTCAAACTGGTCATGAAGGGATCATTCCTTTCAGGTGTTGCTTTTGAGATATCATTTGTTGCCCATGCCAATGAAGAACAACGTAGATGTGTTTGCCATGTTGTGTGTTGCCTAATATATATCTTTCCATGGGGAACCTAGTCTGACTTGGGTTGTCTTCAAAGCGGAGTGATTTGTCTGCATGGCATTGTGACATCCATCACAAATGGACTGAATGTATTGAAATTGGTACATCTTACGACCAGTATGGTTTATTATTGACTCCCTAATACGCATTGTGACATCCATCACAAATGGACTGAATGTATTGAAATGGGTACATCTTACGACCAGTATGGTTTATTATTGACTTCCTAATACGATGGACATTGGGGGTTTAAAATGGCCAGCATAGAAGAATGTTTTTGCCCAACTCTTTTGAGTTATATGCTATATTATGTGCTTTTTTGCTTTCTTTTTGTTGGGGAATGCGTGTTTGTTGCTTTCCTAATCAAACTAATGTGATTCTTCTTAGCTGTTGTATATCTGCTATTAGGATTTTATTGATTCAGTGGGCAGCCTCTTTATTGTTGTTTCTTGATTTTGAATTAATCCAAGTACCAGATAATTGGCACAGAATTAAAGTATTCCAACTTTACTCTGCTGTGCTACTCGTGATTCTATTAAAAAAATATTTGAGTGTTTATATAAATGCTTTTAAATCTAATTTCTGGACATTTGCCCTTGAAATTCCAGTCGCACTGGATTGGTAAAGAGTACTACAAGAGAGGACCAGACGGAAACGATATTCACAGGACAAATGTGCCTCATATCCGGGTGGAATTTCGAGATGCGGTATGGACCTGATTCAGAACTTTTTAATACTGACTTATTCAAACAAGAAGCCATGACCTCTTTTGAATTGTTCAAAGGTTTTCTTTTTCACTGCAAGTAATGAGGATGAATACCCTTTTGGAGCACAAGGATCTCAAATAAGTAGTTCGTAGTAGTCCCTTATTACTCCAATCCCCCTCCCCACAACTAATCCCTCCTCTCTTCCTTTGTGCCACACTTTTGGCTTCAATTAATATTGATCTGAATGAGAGCCAAATAGTTAAATGGACAGTAGAGCATTGTGTAATCAGAGTGCAAGTAGCATTTATATTCATACAACACTAACTCCTGATTTTTATTTTCACTGCCGAAACATTTTGGCTGGACTTGTCAGATTTAATCCATGTGGTAATTTTCTTGCAGATATGGAGAGATGAGATGCAACAAGTTTATCTTGGCAAGGCTGTTATCCCTAAAGAAGTGGACAAGTAAATAGCGGATGTTTTCTTAGCCCATCCTTGCACGTTTACTTAAATTATAAAGGTGCTATCAGATCCCATACCTTTCTACATTACTATCTGTTTCAGTTGAACTGAGTTTTGATAAACCTGGCTCCAATTGTTGTCGCGGTAGGTCAACAGAATTCAACTTTCTCATCAAACATGAGATGGCTGTACACTTCTGATCATGCTCCTGATAATGGCAAGAAAAAATAAAAATGGGGGAATGGCTTCATGCATAGCAACAGCAAAGCTGATAGAAGCTTATGAGTTTTGAGAACGAAGGCCATGCATAAGACGCAATTGTTGACATGGTGATCTGCAATGTCTTGGGGAAAAAAAAAAAACAAGAAATGCCGATCTCGTGACAGAACAAATAACTAGAATTAAGTATATTAGGTCAATATTAAGAGTAGCATTACGGGGTATAGTATAAGTCATGCATGGTTCACTCATTGCAATGTCAGATGTTAGTGTGACCAATAATAGCAAGGACAGGACAGGACAATCTTGTACTTTAATTTTGTTTCCAGATGAAAATGCCTCATCAAATTTTGGTTCGGTTTTATACTATGCAGATGTATGTAACCAAAACATTTCCCTGGAGTAAATTCCTCTGTTGCTCCCGGTTGATTTTTTTTCTTCTAATTCGTGACATTTTCTAATTTCTCGTGTTTTGTTGAGGGAGCTCACTCACAACTCTGAGTAACTAACCAATCTTGCTATGCTACTAGTGTGCGAGGGTTTGAACTTTGAACATGTTAGACTCGTATATATGGCTTGGCCCGTCGGAAGTGTTTGGCAAGGAATTGGTTTAAATTTATGATTCCTAAAGAAATGAATTCATGCAATCGTGCTCGAATTCTGAATGCCTGGTCCTGTCTAAAATGATGAAGTTTCTTTCAATCGGCTGCTCTATACTTCCAATGTCAATTTTCTTATTTTGTTGCGTGTACTTGTAATTAAATTAAGAAGAAGAAATACCTCCACTTCCAAGATCACCTTCATAGACGTTCCCATGCATGCAGATCTGAAACAACATGGCTTCCTCTCCTTTACTTCAAGTTCAGAGACTGAAATTGTACAATTACAAGGGACTTTTTATCCAGTTTGACAGTCCAAGGCTGCCCTCCATTTTGTCATTTAATTTCTTAATTTTACAGTCTTTAACAACTACATTTGGGATTGAAGTGTTAATAGATAAAGTGTTAGGGAGCCCGGTCTTTTATTTTAAATTAATTTTTTTTATTTTAAATTAATTTTTTTATGATATTTTTATATTGTTTTGATATATTTATATTAAAAATATTTTTTTAAAATTGTTATTTTAATATATTTAAAAATAAAAAATATTTCAAAAAACAACCAAATAAAAAGAGGTGCCTAAATAAGAATGTTGCGCTAATGGAGACCCGTAAACAGATATCAGCACCACATCAAACCTTGGATTGGCATTGTCTTGCAGGTTGCTGCCAAGATGACCATGAGCAGGGAAAGCAATGAAATAAGGGTACAATAAACAAGCCAGACCATAACCAAGTTGCAAGTGAATTGCAAACCGAGCAGAATCCAATAGACACCATAAAACTCCAAAATAAAAGCTAATTTATCTGAATAACAGGACATTTTTATGGTATTTCTTTGGTTGCTTCTTGATTAATTTCTTTCTTTTCCATCTTCTGTCCATTTTTCAACAGTGTTGATTCCTTCTTCCAGCTGTTCTTTTTTTTTTTTTTTAAAAGCCACGCCAACAATTTTACCCACCAAAAACAAAGTAGGCGTTACTGTAAGGTTGAGAATTGCAAATAAAAACATATGAACCACAATAGCAGTTGCATGCACCAACGCAACAATCAAGTAAAAACATATTTATACATGTCCCAACACCCAATTCCACGCAGTCTCCCTCTGTGTTTGTGTGTGTCTGTGAGTTTCCAAGAAAATCAACTACATGAAACCATTTCCCCCTTTGTTTATGACTTGGATAATGAAAGCTTAGAAGTTGCATGCCTAAGATCTACAGCAAGATAACAAACATACAACAAAACTCCACATCTTGGTATTCTAATATTATTATTCTGTGTTACTACATTCTCCATACGAGGGTGATTTCGAGAACTCAATAATCTATTTTTTTAAGTGACCGGCGAGCTCACCTTTCTCATGCATGGAGGTCAAGATATCACACCCTCCTACCAGCTCACCATTCATGAATATTTGTGGGAATGTGGGCCAATTACTATACTTCTTCAGTGTTTCCCTCAATCCATAATTGTATTCTTCATCAAGCACGTCAACACTCTCATAATCCACGCCTTCAGATTCAAGAATGCCAACTACTCTCTGAGAGAATCCACACATTGGAGCACTTCGAGATCCCTTGATGAAAGCCACCACTTTGTTCTCCTTAACCAACCGGTCAATGAGTTCTTCTAGTGGAACTGTTAGCTGGACATGACGACCAGGTGTAAGCCGGAGATCAGCCTTCTTCTTTGATGGTTGTCGAATCCAAGTAGCATTCCCCGTTTCATTGCCTGGTGGAACCTTTCCTGTGGTTTTTATATATTCTTCCATCCAGGATTTCCAAGCTTCGGTCAGAGACGCTTTATCAGGTTCGACTACTACTCCAACCTACATAACAGTTTTCATGGCAAAAGTCAGTGGTCTGCATAAAAACATTTATCACACTGATTTAATTGAAAAGAATTTAGAAGATGCAGATGAGCCAATTGTGCACCTTCAAGCTGTTTTCAACAATTAAATTTCCCAACATAAGATCACACGGCAAGCTGCCATATTGCTTATCAACTGATAGCATTTCTTATGGTATTTATAGTGAAATCTAACATACGCCCATGATGTCAGTTTCTCTCGAGGCATTGTTACTTTTTTTTTTTTTTTTAGGAAACGAAAATTGTCCCTTAAACACTGTTTTGAAAGATAATGACTTCCAAAGATTCTAGCATTTGTTCCACCCGCAACACTAAATAATAGCGAAATTGCAAAATTCAAAAACAACTTGTTTCTTTCTTTCTCCCAAAAATTGTTGAAATTAGATCCTCCACCATGTTAAGACAGACCCCAACTTCACCATTACTAATAGAAATGGAAAAAAAAAAAAACTTTATATCTCCCATCCCATGGGGCAACACATTTGCATAGCACATGACACATTAAGAGACAAAGCTTAGCAAGGTCTTCTAATTTTGAAGAAATCACTAATGCTATCCTCCTAAGCACCACTCTCCAACTAGATGCCTTAATTTTGCAAGGCCGTGGTCTTCTAAACAAAGCTGGTTGAGGGGAACAACAACAACGATAAGGGGGAAGCCAGACAACAAGTCTTTTTTTTTCCAATGTGAGTGCAGTCGCGGTATCTTTCAATGCAAATGGTAAAAATCAAACAATGAAAATACTCAAGCTAGATTTAGAAGACCAAATCCCAAGTTCAGATTTCCAATGGCTACTCAATCACACTAGCATCAATAACACATTTCCCAAGTTCAGATTGCCCTTGATAACTCAAGCTCCGCAATCAAAGTTCAACCAAATCCCATGTTTTTAAAACTGGGCCGTATAGGATTTCCGTTCCAGACCATCAAATCTTTTCCTTTTCGGATTGCTCTTGAATTCAACATCCACTCATTAGAACTCTAATTTAATCAAGTGTCACAACATCTAACCAACCAAGATTTTGACTTAAGAACAACTTTCAAGACAATATTTATATAATTTCTCAAGATGTAACTAAAATTCAAAAAATTATAAATTCAATAATCCATTATATAATATAATAGTAGTTAAAAATCCAAGATTAACAGAGTGTCAATTGTAATTATCACAAAAAGGGTCAAGCAATTAAGGGAAAAAACAGAAGAAAGGAAAATAAATTACCTTAACGGAGTGACATAGCTCCGGCACGGATTTCAGGTGAGAGAAAACGCTGGCCCCAATATTCCGAGTGACACCAATAAATTGAAGGTCATTACTTTTATCATAAACAGCGTAAACGCCACAATCTGACGGCATCTCTGAGTTAAACTCATCTTCCGTTAATGGGACAGTAATTAACTCCGTCTCTGAGAGGGTTTTAAAAGCTGCAGTGATAATTAAAGAGCGAGGTTTAAATTTAAGTGTTGTATTGAAGGATTTTAAGGAGATGGAAGGGAAGGGTTTTGACTGTGAATAGAATGAGAGAGTGGGGGTATTTTGGGGAGAATTCAAAGAAAGAGAGTGGAGAGAAGGAAAGGTTTGTAGTGAAGAGATGGTGATGGTAGCCATTGCAAAGCAAAATGAGAAGCTGCGAATCAGAGAGCAGAGGAGCAAGCTTCAGGTTATCAGAAAATGGCTTATAAGAGGAAGTTGGGCTTTTAGTGGAATCCACTAATGGGCTTTTGTTTCCTTGAGAGCTCGACCCATATTTCCCTTCCCTAGGAAATATTTTTTAATGGGCTAGAATGGTTGTCCGAGGCCCATCTTCTCTGATAGGCATTAAATTTTGAATGAAGAGTTTAATATTCAACTAATATATGGTTTTTAAATATTTTTTTTATTTAAAAATATATTAAAATAATATATTTCTTGAAAAATATATTTTTAACATTAGCACATTAAAATTATATAAAAATATAAAAAAATTAATTTTAAAAAAATTAAAATTTTTAAGAAACACAATTTTAATCATTTTCTATGAAATACAAATATCTTCTGAGTCGTAGTCGTTAATGTATAAAATCAAATCTAAATTTTTTTTATCCTTAATACTTCACCCTTTAACTCTTTAATATTTAGTCTTTTTTTTCACTCCAAACCAAATGCAACGTAAATGATAAAATGAAATATCCATCTGTCAACCCGACTATATTTCTCCATAGTCCTCCTCTGGTTAGAAATAGAAGAAGGAAAGATTATCATTTTCCATTTCCATTACTGTTTTCGGCTAAGGTTGATTATAAATTTTATGCCATTAAGGTAAATCTATAGAACTTTGCATATTTATAAACTATAACCATACTTCAAATTTTTTATGTTAAGAGCATGTTTGGTAATATAGTAGCGGTTGCTTTAAAAAATATTTTTCGTTTGAAAATGTATGGAAAATAATATTTTTATATTTTTAAAATTTATTTTTGACATCAATACATTAAAATAATATGAAAATATTAAAAATTAAAATTTAAAAAAAATAAAAAAATTTAATCTTTTAAAAATATTTTTAAAACACAAAAATAAACTAGCTCTAATATAAATATTTTCTAAATACTTAGTTTAAGTCCAAAAGATCTATTTAAGAAGAAAAAACCGCATAATCTAAATCTATGATGGAAAATTGACTAAGGATATATTTATTGAAGTAATAATACTTGGGACATCATTAATAGTGGTGTTACATCAGCTTTGGATCTCAATCATGAGTTTCTGTTTTGTTAATTTTCTTTTTTCGGACAGGGAATGTCAGATGCAAAATTCTATGTTTAAAGTTTAACTTTTTCTTGAGCATGAGTCAATGCCCTTTTGGTTCAGTGGGCTTTGAAAGGAGAGCGATTTGCTTCATTGTGGCTAGAAACAGTCAATGCAATACCTAGAAAAAAAAAAGAGATTTTAAAAAATAATAATTAGAATAGTTAATTATAATAGTTAATGAAAAAACACATTTGAAAATTTGTTTTTGATAAAGTAGCACAGTTTCCACATGTTATTATTAAGAAAAACATAATTTTTATAGTTTATTATTATTATTTAGAATAGTGATATCTTTTAAAAAATTATTAATTGATCAAAACAAAATAATAATAATTTTAGAGACACACCAAAGTTCTGATTATCTAATTATGACATTACTGGTGTCAGAAAAAAAAATATCGACGAGATGAATTCAATAATATTAAAAAATATATCAACAATGACCTGAGTGAGCACTTACCATTTAAAAATAGATCATACTATATGATATGATATGATAGTTAATTCATATAATGATTAAAAAAAATAGAGGACAATATTTTAAGAGGGGTTGGTTTTAATAAAATAGTATTCCTATGTAATGCAATTTGTTTGAAGAATTTAATAGCAAATATTTTTTTAAAAAATATATAATTAATATGAAAGGATAACATTCTTCAAATTTGTAAATTATTTATGTATTGAAATATAAAAGAAAGTCAACGAGTTCTAGATCAAAACGTATAATAAATGAAATATTAAACTGTAATAAATGCATATATTAAAGTAGTAAATAGCTAAAAAAACAAAAAAAAAAAACATTATGTAGCTAATATTAACAAAACATAATTCTTCTTGGAAAATTATTTTAGCTCTAGATTTATTGGTATTGTTCATTGAAATAATTTAATGGTATTTTTTTCCTTCAACTTAAAAACTTTGCACTTACTTCCAAAGACATTAAAGTCTTTTCACATTATTCATTTGTCATTTTCAAATTAATTGGGATTTTTTTTTATCTTAATTGCACAGTGAAAAAACTAAAATATTCTTGGAAGCAAAAAATTTAAACCTAGTGTTAATGGGTATTTTGTATTTTCACAATATTTTTTTATTATTACAATTTAAGCTGGGAAACAATTTGATATTTGATCAAATATAACAATTAATAAACAATTAAAATACATAGTAAAATAATAAAAATACCCTTAAAATAAAAATTTTAAACCTGGACACACAGGTGTTTCTAGTTTTTCATAATGTTTTTTTTAATTAGAAAATTAGCTCAGGACACTTTTGTATTTAGCTAAGTAAAAAGAAAAAAAAAACAAAAAAGAGCATGCATGTGTGGCTTTTTGAGCCTCATTTTTTCTAACATATTTTTAGGATCTTTCGTCAAAATTATTATTCTTTTTAATTTTACCTTTAAATTATAATTTTATTTATATTTTATATGTCAATTTTGAGCCTAATTCTTTTTAATTTTTTATCCTTTTACTAAATCAATTTTTTTTCCTGTTTCATTATTTAATTAAATATAAAATTTATTTTGTATCTTAATTTTAATTCTTATTTTTTATTGTTATTTTAAAAAAAATTTTGTATAATTTTTTTTTTTAATTTCATCTTTTATGATTAATTGAGAATTGAACTTCATGATTTTTTTGAATTTGAAAAGTTAACACTGAATTCTCTTTATTTTTTTATCACGTTACTTCAATTACATGGCCAATGAAATAAATTTATCAGAATATTGTGGATTAGCTTAACTCTAATTGGCGTGGATATAGATTTTTCATGTCTGCTTTTTAATATATATTTTTTACCTTATTTCAAAATTTAAACATCATTTTTTATATATAAAAGTAGTTCGGTTTCTGGCAAAACACGGACGCCAATGCTAATATAGTACTAAATAAAGGAAACCTATATAAGAACATAAAAGCTTGTATAATAAGATAATAAGACCAAAAAAAGCGCCGTGGTGCAGGTCCTTCAGCTAGTTACCAACGATAACGATATCTTATTTAATTAAATAACAAAAGCCAGCTGTAGGATAATTAACTTTTATTTAAGGGTATAACTTAACTGATTAGATTCTAAATTTGTTCTTTAAAGATTATTAGTTCGAGTTTCACGAACCTTAGGGCCACTGAAAACTTATATGGTTGTTAACTTCAGGGCCGGTGAGATTAATCGAGATACGCGCAAACTGGTCCGGACACCCATGTTAATAAAAAAAAAGTATTTTTTAAGATCATATAATTTTGTTTTTTGATTGTGACATAAATTGTGAGGTAAAATACAAACATCAAATCAAATGTAATATGATTTATCTATATAGCTCAAATTTAAGATTTATTATACTTAATGACACATACATTTATTTCAAGGTAGTATATTTTTTTCCTTTTGCGTCCAACTTTATCGATATGATTTCGAAGCATCCCAAATCAATAAAATGTCGTTTAATCCGTTATTGTTTTTGACAATTCAAGTTTTACGCACATCACTTGAAGTATTCACTAAAATTAAAATAGTTCAAAAATAGAATTTAATATCTATTAATTAAAAAAAAAACTAAGTCGAGAATATCTTTTACTTGAATATTTGACAATGAGGGAGAACTATAGTGTTAATGTGGGGTTTGTTAGGCACCAACCTATATTACATTTTCTGAGTGATTGGGAGTGGCACGGTCATAATAGGAAAGGTGGCGCATTAAATTCTTTTCCATAAAAAAACAAATAGAAGGATGAGATTTACCTACCATGATAAAGCGTCTCAAAGGAATGTTTTGTTTTGTAGTTTAGCGGGATGTGATTGATATTATATTTTATTTTGTTGTTTTAATATTGAAATTTATATATTTTAATATATAATTTTTTTAAAAAAATAACTATTATTACATAGTTTATGTAATTTCATATAACCTAGGATAAGATAAAAAAAACCCGAAGTAATTTTTATTTATTTATGAAAGCAACTTCGTACTTTTTGTGGTAAAATGGTGAAATGTTATTAGGCTAAATCCACTTTTCAAGCCATCGACACCATTCTCACCTACATATTACTCAATCTAGGAAGATGATGTTGACTTAAGATTACCATATTCTCACCACTTCATCACGTTGATGTGATATCCTTCCTCTTAAATCCATCTAATTGTATGGAAAGGATGGATTTATCAAATTACATATTTAAAACCGGTCATCATCATTTGATTAATTCACAATTTATGGTCGTCGTCTAATCATAGAAATCTTGTCTCCATACATGAAAAGTTGATTAAAAATAAACAAATTATTAATCTCATCTGTTATCTTAGCGGATTTGACGTATTGATGCAGGCTATATGATTCATGAATTTAGAAGATTTACCAATCAAATCTAATATGTTTTTTTTTAGTTTTTAATCCATTAATTTTTCTAATTATTTTTTTTATTTTACTCTTCTTTAATACTGGATTGTTTGGAAAATGAAATTTATAGTTTATTTTTTTTTCTTTTTATAGAGTTATCACTATCTTAAATAAATGTTTTTTTTAGGGTTGATACTTGATTTTGTAAACATCTAATTTTATCATAAAATTAAATAAAAATAATTTACAAAAACAACAAAGTTATTAAACCCATTAAAATCCATAACTCAAGTTGCAAAGTGACCGAAGTTGATCCAATCTGACATCATCTCAATATTAAAAAAAAAAATTGTTTTCTTAATTTTTTTAAAAATCTATAACTTTTGTTATACAAGTCATGAAAATTCTGATCTTTAATGATACATGAACAGAAGTCCAAAGGGAGGGGGGTAAAGAAAGGGAGAGGTTGCCTTTTTGCCTTACACTTGCTCTACAAGGAACCTTTTGCACCTAATGAACGTAATAAATAGTATAACATGATAGCAATAGCACAATAGCTCAGAAATGATATAGCTTCTAACTAATAGAGAAAACACGAGCCCAAGATGTTAGCCCTCCAACTTATGCCACCCTAACCTGCGTTCATACTCTAAAAAGATAAATGTAGAAAAAAGTGAAAACCTAACTATACATGGCTTTAGCTTTACTCCTACTCAAACATCCATAAAAATCCCAAAACAAGGCCTCTAAAAGTGTCCTCATCATTCTGTTGCTTCAGTTAAGCTTCTGTTCTCTGCCTCCAACAATGAGCATAGCGCCCTCTCAGTCCGCTGCAATGAAACCTTCGAAAGGGAAACTGCCCATTTCCGTTGTCACTATTATAATTTGCAGCTTTGCATTCATTGCTCTCTTGTATACTGACACTTCCAGGTCTCTTTTCAAGCTCAAATCCTGTCCTAGGAGAAATCCAGTTAAAAAATCTAGTAAGTATGAGGTAGTTTGTCTTACTCATGAACATGTCCTTAGATTTTATAAGAAACACCGTTATGATCTTACCTTGTAAATGTCATTTCCAACAGAAGATAGAACTGCAGAGGATAACCTTAAAAACTTCCAAATGGATGATAGATTCGAGTTCGATCCGGAAGAGTGCACTGTCAATACAGGCAAGTGGATGTTTAACAAGACTCTCAAGCCTTTGTACACGGACAGGAGCTGCCCATATCTAGATAGACAGGTTTCTTGTGTCAAAAATGGACGAAGGGATTCTGATTACCGTCGGTGGGAATGGCAGCCGGATGACTGTACCTTGCCAAGGTAAACAAGTTAACTATTTTGCAAGAATTTCTGATGTTGTAAACATATTGAAGGATGATATACAGTTTAGTTGTCTAACATGTTATATGTGATGATTGCATTTGCAGATTTAATCCAGAGCTTGCTCTTAAGAAACTTAGAGGGAAGAGGTTGCTGTTTGTAGGTGATTCGCTTCAAAGGGGTCAGTGGCAATCATTTGTTTGTCTGGTGGAATGGATTATACCTGAAGACAAGAAATCCATGAAAGAGGTCGGCTCTCATTCAGTCTTCAGAGCCAAGGTACTAAAAATTAGCAGGACATTTTAGATTTCTTTCCAAGAACAACAAGGTCTATCTAATATGATCCTACGCTATGAATTCAATGTGTTCAGGCACCATGTTAGTTCTAGAAATTCAGCTAATGATTCTAATCAATGCTTCAGGAATATGATGCCACCATTGAATTCTATTGGGCTCCATTTCTCATTGAATCCAACACCGATCACCATATCATAGCAGATCCAAAGAAGAGGATACTGAAAGTGGATTCCATTGACAAGCACGCCAAACACTGGGGAGGTGTGGACTTTCTTGTGTTCAACACCTATGTTTGGTGGATGAGTGGTATTAGGCTCAAAACATTGTAAGCTCCTTTAATAAATTTCTATCAAAATATTATGCAAGTTCCAGAATCATGTTCTGACAAGTAAGCATTGCCAAAGTTGAACTAACAATGTTTAAATGAATATTGCAGATGGGGTTCATTTGCAAATGGGGAAGAAGGGTATGAAGAGCTGGACACACCAGTTGCTTACAAGATAGGTTTGAAGACATGGGCTAACTGGATTGACTCAAATATTAACCCCAACAAGACTCGCGTCTTCTTTACTACTATGTCCCCTACACACACGAGGTCTCTCTAACAGGATTTTCTTAAATTCAATCCATTTTAATACCTTTTCTTGGTCTTTGTTCATTTTTTAAACTGCACATTGTGTACTAGATATTCCCCCTTGACCACAGTTGATGCTACCTGTAACCGCTTGAAAATCATGTTGTTTTTTTTTTTTCAACAGAAGTGAAGACTGGAACAACACAGAAGGGCTTAAGTGCTTCAATGAAACGAAACCGGTATTGAAGAAGAAATATTGGGGAAGTGGTTCTGACAAACGAATGATGAGTGTGGTGGCCAGCATAGGAAAGAAAATGAAAGTTCCTGTTACTTTCATCAACATAACACAGCTATCAGAGTACCGAATCGATGCTCACGCATCGGTCTACACTGAGACTGGAGGCAAATTGCTGACAGAAGAACAAAGGGCAGACCCCCTACATCATGCGGATTGCATACACTGGTGTTTACCAGGAGTTCCTGATACATGGAATCGGATATTCCTTGCTTATTTGTAGCTGAAAACAGAGTGAAATCTCGAAGAAATTCTTGTGTTTCTGTGATCAATTGTACACATAGACTTTTTTGTTTTTCACTGTCAGCTCTTTCAATTTTAATTGACAATGTATCTTTCAGGCAAATTACAGGCCAAACATTCATCTTATCCTTGGATTTTCTCTTGCAATCAGTAGCTTAGGAATTAAGAAAGAAAAATACTGCCCATCAATAGCTCTAGATCTGCATCCAATATAATTATATGAAAAACATAAATCTGTTAGAAAATAACCTTCTGACTTTTGTGAGCACCTAAATGACAAAAATCCCAGCATCACTAGTATATCATACAGGTCACAAGTTGAGAAGTAGCAGGTCATTGTAGCAGAGAACATTATCAACAGCAGTACCAAGCAAGTCAGGAACTCCAATAATTGCAAACATCTGACGATCAGAAATAACTTCAATCACAGAGAGCAGAGGAAGTCCATTAAAAAAAAAAAAAACTAAAAGGGTTGAGCTTTTTCTTTGTAACATATGAGGAGAAACACTGTGAATTCAATCAGTGTATTAACTATTTTGTCTTTCAATATATTTAATAATTGTCTTGATTTTGGAGGTAAAATTATCTTTTTTAGTGGATCAAAATATTGATCTTGATTTTTTTTCACCAGTTATCCAATTTTATTTAGACTCATCAAGTTAAATAAATCATGTCAAAATAATTCACACACACATTTTAATTTTTCAAAGTTAAAGCCTAAACATATCTCAGAATCAATTTGTTTTCTTAATTCAAGCGGCAATTAAGCGCGGCCATATGTAAACTAGTGAACTCTATAAACACTATGCACCAGACCACTGATCAAGACAGATTACAAGGGCAAATTTAAAATTGACCCCCGAAGTGTAATTCAAATCTCAATTGAGTCCTCATAAGGATTTTGTCTCCACAGGATTTCCAATGTAACGAGGCATATATTAAAAAATTCCCAAGGGAGTTTAACGTTAAATTAAACTCTTAAGAATTTTTTAACAGAAACATCAAACTCCTACAATATGGTATCATAATTTTATAAGAACCTGTAAAATCTTAATGGCATGCATATATAGCGAGAACAAGTGTTAGGGAGAATAAACTCTTAAGTCTCTTATACTAATTCAAAGATTATTAAGGTTGGGATAAGAATGGTATGCATGCATAACGGGAGACGAGACAATAGAAAAAAGAATATATTATGAAAATAATTCCTAAACATGCAAGAAAGAGATTCTCTTTCCTTTCCTGTCAATTTTTAACAAACGGTGTAATTTCCTATTCAAGGGGTTAAACACTTTCCAAAATAAGAGTGGAAAGATCTCATAAATCTATAAATATATATACCACCCAACATCTCAAAACCCTAAACCCTATTAATTCTCCCTTTCAAGCTTCTTAATCTCTATATATCCACCATGGATGCAACGGATTCGAACCGCCAGCGGCACCAGCAGGAGACACGCAAGACCAGCAAAGGTCGTCAGAAGATTGAGATAAAGAAAGTAGAGAAAGAAAGCAATCGTTATGTCACGTTTTCAAAACGTAAAAACGGGCTGTTCAAGAAAGCAACAGAGCTTTCTACCTTGTGTGGAGCTGAAACAGCAGTCATTGTCTTCTCTGAACATCGAAAGCTATTCTCTTGTGGCCAGCCAGACGTTGATAAGGTTCTTGATCGCTATCTTGCTGAAACAGAAAGGGTCCCTAACAACTTCCCGCCGGTCACCAATAACAATACAGAGAGCCAGTTAGATAATAAACAAGAATATGCAAGATCTTTGAAGCGATTGGAAGAGGAGCAAACGGTTGCAAAGATGATTGGGAACATGAACGACATGAATGAGGGTGGCTTTTGGTGGGATCTACCCATTGATAACATGGAGCAGGATGAGCTTGAAGCATACAAAGAATCAATGGAACAATTGAAGAAGAATGTGATAACTCGACTTGGCTTGATTGAAGCTAATAATGCTCCTAGTGAGTCAAGGATTGTCAATCCCTTCATTAATCTGAAGGAAATACCTTCTTTTAGCTTTAATAGTCATCAATTTCAATAATGGCTTCATGTTAATTAGTTTGATTTTATTTACTTTTGCTTTCAATTTATTGATCTTTTGATTCCTGGCAAAATGTTTTTTTTTTGTGCCTGTATTTTGAGGTGATGAATGTGATTGGACGTCAATGGGTTTCCACGCACATCTGTTTTTGATGAATTTTTCTTGATATATAGAATTAGTAGCAAGTTTTTCTATTTATCTTAAATAATATAACATAGCCTTACTTTAAATTTTTTGCGTTGCCAAAGAATTTGGACATGATGTTAATTTTGAAATAAAGGGCTCTTTTGTACAATGGATCACAGAAACATGAGTTTCTGTCTTCTCTTTTTTCAGCTACAGTTATATGTGCAAGGAAAATTTGATTCCATGCATCAAGAACTCCTGGCGAACACCAAAGATGCAATCTCCATGCATGGTGTGTATAATTCGCGTGGTTCTCTAATTAATAGCTGTGAATTTTCTTAATTTCCTTAAGATCTGGTCTGAGTCTCGGTCAGCCTAGTCTACCCTTATTTATTTATTTACTTACAGGAACCACTTCAACAATATCTCTTTCTTCAATTCTGGCTTCTTCTTTTTTGTCTTAATGGAAATGCTCCACATCAATTCCTTCTGTACTGCTGTTCCAGTGTACACTACTGTAGAGAAGAGCAATATCCTACTTATATAATTAAATTATACGGGCATGCATGTTTCAGGTATATAAAAATTGTTTTTTAAAATATTTTTTTGTTTACTAATATATTAAAATAATATTTTTTTTAAAAAAATAATTTATTTTTAATATCAACATATCAAAATAATTTATTTAAAACTAAAAATATTCAAAAAACAATTTAAAAAAACGATTGTAATTAATTTACCACAAGCATCTTTGTTTATACGCTTTTGCCATTCCACCCGAATTTCTACATTGATTATGTACTTTTTTTTTTGTTTTTTTTTTTGTTTAATGTGATGATGATGCACGTTGTAGATCATAGTATTTATGTGCGATGTACAGCTACATCTCCCCCATATAATACACTCACACTTTTTAACTCTCTCGTGTGAAAAATAGTTATCTCAGATATTGCATACTAAAATTAATAAATGGCACTTAACTTAAAATCCTGCTTGGATAAGCTCTGAATCATATATTTTTTACATGTTAACAAGCATGTTAACAACTATGGTGAAAAGGAACTCTTATGTGTAAAAACCAAAGCAATCATTTTTGTAATAGACCCGGTACGATGGGCCTTATTCCAAGACCATGGGCCTTGTTCCAAGACCATGGGCCTCTGTTTAGTCTTAAAACCGCCCAACCCTAAAGACTCGCCTACCTATAAAAACCGATGAAGCTGTCTCCACGCTAAAATTTAGGCACATTCCAGAAGCCTAGCTTTCCAATCGCCATTCTCTAGCAGGTAAAATAAATCTTTCAACTATTTTCTTTATCGCAATCAATTCCTTAATTATCTTGTTTAATAATCATTTCAATTATTATTTTTACGTGCTTATTTTTTTTTTCTTATAGAATTTACGGATACCTGAATTTGATAAGCTTAGGGTTTATTCACGATTTACTTTCTATTAATTTCAAAGGGCTCCGTTTTTTTGTCTTTTTTATTATTATTATTATTTTGCAATAGAAATAAAAATAAATTCTAATAAGATTTGTTGATTAATCAATTTCATTTCTTAATATCAAACATATTCTGATTTGTGTCTGTTTGATCGCTTTTTTTTTTTTTTTTTTGCTTTTAAAAAGTTCAATAGAAGCAAACAAGCCATGGCGGGTGGGAATTTCATGCACAGAGTCTTATCCTATGTTGTGAATGAGCTTGTCGTAAATAGTCTTGCTAACAGGTATTGTTGATTCTATTAATTTCCTGTCCGCCTTCGATTTTGTTGCTCCGGTGATGTGCTATGCTGTCGTTGGTTTATATTTCTATTCTTGAATAAATTTTTTCCAGATAAGCTTCTTTCTCTGACCATTGAGGTTGGATGGGTTCCTCAATGGCTCGTTCAGTTGAAGCAAAAGTGGCTCTTATCTTCGTTTATAATTTTGTTGGCAGTGCAATTTGTTGTGCGCTGTGGCTATTGAAGTTGGAGAAAATTTGATTCCTCTGTGTTTTTTGGTTTGCTCGTTGATATGAGTGCTTTGATTTCTCGCTTTGAATCATTTAGATGTCATTGTTTCCTTTATAGTGAAATATGTGGTGTTTTGGTTGGAACAACTTTGGAAGTTTGTTTCAATTAGTGCAACCTGCTAGGTTTTCCTTTCGAATTAAATTAATTTTGGAAGCAATGAAGTGATTTCATCAGTGACTGTTAATTTATTGTGCCTGCAGTGAGTGCAGTGCAAATTTTGAGGTTTGAGAAATTTTCGCAGTTGAGTATTCATTTATTTATTTTCTTCAATACTCCTTTTCCTCCACAGAAATAAAAACTCGACTCATATGTAAGAATGAAGCTACGGGACTATGTTGTTCTATAATAACCTTCTGTTTTATTATAATCTCATCGATTTGGTGGAGTTGATGGAACAAAAAATGAGCTTGCCTCGTTGATCTTTCTACAGTTTATGAACATGGCTTCGTGATGAATAACGATGATAGGATTTAGTTTGTTTGCCAAGGTGATAGCTGCTCAACTACCAGTTCATATCTTTTTTGGCTCCTGTAGTGCCTGGTAGCTTGAAAGAGTCAGTTATTGCTTTATGATCCCAGCCTTCTCATTGTCAACCTTTGATTTTGAACAGAGTAGAGGTTTTAACCTTCATGTTATCGACCTTTTTTAATTTTGGTTTTTCGTGCTTGCAGTCCTGCATTCCAGAGGTTTGCAGTGAGGACATCAAGGAGGATTGATGATATTTCAAACACGGGTGTGTTTCTGTTACATTTTGTGATCTGGACCTGCAATTTCAGTCACTGCTGGCTTTTAATCTGATGATGAGTGTTGTTTTGTTATGCAGCGGCAAAGAAAAAGAAAGAACTTGCCGAGCAGGTGAAAGACCTTTCCAAGAATTTCGAGGTGATATGATATATACTTAATTTAATATCAGAAGAGCTGTGTTATCTTCTACGGAGTGTTGCTGACTGTGCATGTTATGTTCTGTGCAGTCTTTTAAGAACCAGCAGTAGTGCGGAAGTGGGTTTTCAGCTGTATGTTGCTGTTTCAAGACTCTTTCTTTCGTCATTTCATGGATGTTAGTTCCTGGCATCTATGACGACATAGCATAATTAGGATGACGGTAATACCTGGGTGATCTATGTAATTAAATTTATGGGGGTGTATCTGTGGACTGTGGAATCATGCCTGGCTATAATAACAGTGGTGTGGACTACCGGAACAGAACCGCTGCGTGCTAACCAAGTTTGCCGATACAATTGCCGATAAAATTAATCTTTCAATTTAAGTTATCGGGGACGTGTTATTCAAGTTTGCAGATAAACTAGAGACGGCATGACATTTGAAATCGTATAGGACTGGATACTTGATCTGCGCAGCGCTGGAGTAGAAATTTTGTTTAGAACTTTGTAGACATTGAATACTTGAAATCATGAATGATCAGTGGATGTATATAGTTTGATTTATAAAAATTTAAGATTTTTATTTTTAAAAAAAATATTAAAATAGCAACATATTCTTTTGATTTGGGTTAGCGATTAAGAAATAATAATAATTTTATATAAATTTAATCAAAATAAAATTTTAATTTTTAATCAAATTTATATTGAAAAATAAAATTAATAAAAATTAATTAAAAAATAATACGAGTTAATTTGTTATACTCATGACTTATGACTTGTATTAAGAGAGTTAATTTATTATACTCATGACTTGTATTAAGAGAGTTAATTTGTTATACTCATGACTTGTAGTAAGAGACTAGTATAATCTTAAAGTAATTATGGGATTGGGAAACTTGAATAATGTTAAGAAAAATAAGGACCTGACTTGAATCATGAAAATAAAATAACTTCATAAAAAGTGAGAAAAATAATTTGAGTTAACTTGGATAATTCTCCAAATTTGTTATCGAAGTCATGATACTAAGTTAATTTTATATAAAACAAATCAAAATATATTATAGGGTTTAATTTCTAATAAAATTATTGTTGAATGATAAAATTAGAAAAAATCAATCTAAAAACAAAACATAATAAAACAATCTAAGTTTACCTAAATTAACTCGCAAAACAAGTGATCATTTTTGAGACTGGAATAATTTTGTAGAAAGCATATTGAAACAAATTATGAAGTCTAATTTCTATTAAATTCAATATTAAAGAATGAAATTGAAAACAATACCAATTAAAAAAAGACAAGAAAATTTGAGTTAACCAGGTTAATCTGTAAAACCGAGTCGACTGGGTTAATTCGTCAAGTTCGTAACACGGATTATAAGACCAAGCTAATCATGTAAAACTCAATTTTCAATCAATGAATCAAATGCGATAAAATTAGAAATATATATATAATTTAAAAAAATAAAAAAAACTAAAGAAAAAATTATTAAAATAAATAATATTTTATAAATAAATGCACAATAAAAGCACATCTTTTTAGTTTTTTTTTTTTTTTTAATTTGTTAATGTTCTGATTTACAGTACTTGTCTTGACTATTCCTGCTGGAAGGCTCTAGGTCTCACTATCTGGTATGTTGGACTCGACTAAATTTGTTGTATTGTAGGGCCAGTCCTATTATGAACGGAAATGCATAGGTAAAAAAACAGGGCAAATGAACGGTGAGGAAAAAGATGTGTCCTTTTTTTTCATTAAAAATGATTTTTAAAATTCGAAATCTGAATGATAAAGAGTAGAAAACACTTCTAATTAGAAAAATAAAAACAAATTGATGAGTATTAAGAAACTTTAATCAGAAAGAACTTCAAGAAATACCCAATGACTGGTCCGATTCTATACGTTTTTTTTCTTGTTATTCTTCTTAATGTTTATCATTAGTAACTTGGTAATTACAATCTTATTTTCTTTAGATTAGCTAGTAATTACAATATCGGTTAAGCTTTTGAGTTTACTGTATTTGAGAGTATGGTTGCGATTGTTTTTTAAAGTGCTTTTCATTTAAAAATACATGAAATAATATTTTTTTTTATTTTTTAAAAATTATTTTTGACATCAGCACATTAAAATGATCTGAAAACACAAAAAAATATTAATTTAAAGCAAAGAAAAAAATAAAATAAATTCAAATTTTTTTAAAAACACTTTTAAAACACAAAAACAAACAAACATAAATAATTGAAGTTCTAAAAGAAAAAAAAAATCAAAATCAAAATTATAACATGAATTTTAATCAACTCCAAATTTTTTTCTCAATCAGGTTGTGAAAGTTCTAGATATTCTTAATTATATCCTTTGCATTAAAATCATCGTAAATTTTTATAAACTTAAAGGTGTTTTCAATAAAATGTATTTATGTATCCTTTAACATTCTAACCTTTTCAATAATACCTACAGCTAATGACATCAATATCTAAATGGATTGTGAGTCTAGGATTTAAATTACTTATAAGTTTTTAATATAAGATGTTTCTTTCATGACAAAATCTATCGCAAGTTGAAAGGGAGGATGCCAATATAATTTGAACTTGATATATATTAATTTGACCCAATTTGAATAAGTATGTATTTTTTGGATAATTACCTTATTCAATAGGTACTAGATAGGATATAAATATTGTCAAACCCGAGTCGAAATCCGTCCAAATCTAACTTGAAATATATGTTTATATTATATAAATATATTTGTAGAACATTTAGATTTTCTTTAATACAATATATATAATGTTTTTATTGAATAATAAATAATAAGTAAAAATGGATATTCATATAAATACCTGAAATATGAATTGATAATTTATGAATATTTAAATTTATTAATTGATGACTCTTGAGTACGGTATGGATATTAATAAATCCAAGTCGTGAGTGCTCATTATCATCCCTATCTGAAAGTGCAATAATAGTTCTACAATCGGTCATGTAACGGTTTTGGGTTAATATCATTATTGACTCCATCCATTGGTATGGATATTAATAAATCCAAGTCGTGAGTGCTCATTATAATCCCTATCTGAAAGTGCAATAATAGCTCTACAATCGGTCATGTAACGGGTTTGGGTTAATATCATCATTGACTCCATCCATTGGTATGGATATTAATAAATCCAAGTCGTGGATATTAATAAATCCAAGTCGTGAGTACTCATTATCATCCCTATTTGAAAGTGCAATAATAGCTCTACAATCGGTCATGTAACGGGTTTGGGTTAATATCATCATTGACTCCATCCATTGGTATGGATATTAATAAATCCAAGTCGTGAGTGCTGATAACTTTTGAGCCTCTCGATACTATAATGATATTAATATTTCACATCGATTATATTTAGGGTCTGGACAACTTATAAGTTTTGGATACTATTTTTTATAAAATAGGTTTTTTTATGACAAAACTTAATGCAAGGCCACACAAACCATATCTTTAAAAGGTAAGTTATAGTTGTTAAACAAGGATTAATGGTTGACCTAAAAAACCTAGAACATAAAGCCGGATCCAAGTTAGGTTTTTAGTTAAATCAAATAAAATATTAACCTGATAAAATTTGTTTGATCTAGTGAAGTTTTTGATGACTTGATTGACTTGTCCACACCTGGTTAGCTCAACAATAAGAAAAAAAAGAATGAAATGTTTTTATGTTAATAAAAAAGTTGATCTAGGTTGACTCAGGTCATATTGAATCAAATATCCTAACATACATATATATGTTTCTCAACTTCTCAACTTAATATTTGGTTTTAGTATTCACAATTGTTTTTTCATATTTATTGGCATGTATAATCCTCTATTTTGAGTTCACAATTATTATTTTTTTGCTAAAAATACATTAGTGATATCTGCTTATTATTTTGGTGACGTTAAGAAAAACATCTGCTCTGCCCCGCTGCGTAGGCTACGAGCAAGGTTATCAAAAACACATTTTTAACATGATACGAAAACTACAATATAAACTTGGATTGTAAAAATAAATCGTAAAATTATAAGTAAAATACAAAATTTATATTATATTGTCATAAGTAAAATGAAAAATCTATATTATATTGTCATCCCATATCAAGTCTGTTGTTAAAAGAAACAATTTAAGAATTAATTCAAATAAGCTTGTAATCATATCAAACAAGGTTGTTAGGCCATAATTTGAATGGTAATATTATATTTCTTATGAAAATGTAAAACCAATATTGAAATCACGAGTTTAATGATTTTAACCCATTAAAACAATTTTAATTTAATTTTATCTATTTTTAAATTTTTAAATGAATTTTGGATACGTATATTACAACATACTCTAAATGATGTGGGAGAATCATTGTTCCCTCACACCCAAAAACACTGTGGATTACAACAGTAATCAGTAATCTACAGTGCTTTTTCCTCTTCTTTTTTTTTTTGCATTTTTTCCCAACTTTATCATTTTTTCTTCTTTTTTTTTATTTTTTTTTCCAAAATTACT
The DNA here is from genome assembly GCA_007827005.2 of Populus simonii. Classification (NCBI taxonomy): domain Eukaryota; kingdom Viridiplantae; phylum Streptophyta; class Magnoliopsida; order Malpighiales; family Salicaceae; genus Populus; species Populus simonii. The sequence goes on from CM017479.2 coordinate 2,465,979, forward strand.
TTTTTTTTCAACTTTCCTTTGTTTTTTTTCAAAATTATTTTTATTGATTTTGCTTTTTAAATATTGAGTTGATTAAAAATTTTACTTTGTAATTTTTTCCCTTTGAAATACTGTGGATTCCTGCGGTTTTTTCCCACATAGTTTTTCTATTTTATTTTTTTATTTTTAAAATTATATTTGTCAATTTTTTTTTAATATTGAGCTGATTGAGAATTTAGTTTGGTAATATTTTTTCTTTAAAATATTGTTGATTGCTACAGTGTTTCTCCGCATGATTGTTTTTTTTGTTTTTTGTTTTATGATTTTCTCCTAAATTATCTTATTTTATTTTATTTTTAAAAATTTAGCTGGTTAAAAATTACAGTTACAATATGTGAGGAAATCACTGTAACTTTCCTCGCAGATTACTGTGGATTGCTACAGTGTTTTTTTTCACATGGTTTTTTCTGTTTTGTTATTTTTTTTTCTAAAATTATCTTTGTCAATTTTATTTTTTAAATATTAAGCTGGTCAAGAATTGCAATTACAAGTAAATACAAGTTTTTCCTCACAAAACACTATGGATTGATACAGTTTTTCCTCACATGGTTTTTTTCTAGTTTCTTTTGTGTTTTCATTTTTTGTAATATTTTTTTTCAAAACTATCTTCGTCGATTTTATTTTTTTAATATTGAGTTGGTTAGAATTTAACTTTGTAATAAAGCTTAATCATGTGGGGAAATCATTGTAGCTTTCCTTACAAAACATTGTGGATTGCTACAGTGACTCTCCACATGGTTTTTTTTTATCTTTGTCAATTTTATTTTTTTAATATTTAGCTGTTTGAGAATTACAATTACAAATAAGGCTAAATCATGTGGGGAAGCATTGTAGCTTTCATCACAAAACACTGTGAATTGCTATAGTGTTTCCAACATAATTTCCCCCCCTTTTTTTGTTATTTTTTTTTCTAAAATTATCTCTGTCGATTTTTTTTAATATTTAGCTGATTAAGAATTTAGCTTTGTAATTTTTTTCTTTAAAACACTGTCAATTGTTGCAGTGTTTTCCCATATGATTTTTTTATGATTTTTTTCAAAATTATCTTTGTTGATTTTTTTTTAATATTGAGTTGGTTAAGAATTATAATTACAATAAAGCTAAATTATATGGGGAAAGCGTTGTAGTTTTTCTCAGAAAACACTATGAATTGCTACAGTATTTCTTTAAATAGTTTTTTATTTTATTTTATTGGGGAAAGCACTGTAGTTTTCCTCACAAAACATTGTCAATTGCTATAACATTTTTTCTCATGGGTTTTTTTCCTTCCAAAATTATCTTTATTGGTTTTTTTTAATATTAAGTTGGTAGAGAATTTAGCTTTGTAATTTTTTTTCTTTTTATTAACAAAAAAGCTAAATGATGTGGCGAAAACACTGTATCTTTCCTCACAAAATACTGTGGATTGCTATAAATCATTTTGTTCAGTCTCTAAGTTTTTTATTACTAACACAACCTTTTTTTTTTATCATGAAATATTTATTTTATTATATTTTTAGTTTCTATTATTTATTTAGTGTTAATTTATAATTATAATATTATTAAATATATTTGTTTTATAATCCCGCAGCAGCACTGGAGCACGGCTCAAACAAGATTTTAACAACCGTAGGTACGGGTTGTTAAACAATTCCAGACTGCGGTTTTAAACAAACTAGTACAGGACTTACAAATAAACTCCAAGACGCCGCACCAGAAAGAAAGAAAGAAGCAAAGACGAGCTCAAACAATTTTCAATGGCAACTACTGCTCTATCAAGAAAAGCAAACCACCTGCGCCACACCTACCGATGTCTCACTTCTCGCTACCTCTCTCACTGCACCACCACATCTTCAAATCCACCTTCACCTCTTCCTCGATCGGTTCGTTCGTTGAGTCTTTTCGTGAATTTTCAATTTCAGTTTTACTAACTCAGGAATTTGATCTTTTATCTTTTCTATTTTAGGTTTTACCTCTCGGTGGAGGAATCCAGTCGCTGCCACAGATTACTCAAAGATTTCTGTTTAGCACTTCAATTCCTGCTACCACTACTGTTGTTGATTCAGAGACTTCGAAAAACACTGAACAGGCTAAATCTGATGGAAGTGAAAAGTCTGGGGATTCAAATCATCAAGATGATAAAAATAATGCTAGAAGAACATTGCGGCGTGGGGTATTTTTTTTCTTCCATTTCTATCTTAAATTAGGGTTTTGTTTCGTCAGCTTTTATAATATAATTTGACTGATTATTGTTATTATTATGGAATTAATTATCTTTTGCAGCCTATTTCATGGTTGAGTTTTCTGTTTCTGGCGGCTACTGGAGCTGGATTAATTTGGTACTATGACAGGATGAAGAAGCAACGTATTGAAGGTAGATGATTTCTATGGTGAGTTTGATGTTTGTTGATTTCTTAAGTAAATGATAACTAATTAGTTTGGAAATTAATTAACTTAATCAATTGTAAGAAGTACATGTAGTAGCTTCACCACTCTGCTTTGAAAATTGTATTAAGTGAAATATAATGTACAATTATTTGTAAAAAACCATAGTAATTTTCCCCTGAGTTCACATCCCTAGTTTAGCGCTTTAAGTAGGAGATAAATGGATACTGCTGTGTTAAATCCCTGTCCAAGACAAGTTGGTGTGTTTGCGTGATTATTTGAGGGATTAACAGCTTGTTATCTTTCCTTTTTTTTATTTTCTTTTCTATATCTGGTTGAATTTTAAATCATGGGGCCTGTTATAAGCTAGCTATTCTATCACTCTGGTTCACTCTGTGGATTGTAGTACGCACCTTATGTTTGCACAAGACAGAATCTTCATGTTTGATTTGTATAGTATCAGGTTGATATGGAGGAAAAGAAGAATATAAGTTAACCGCTTCTGTCAATATTATTCAAAATTTTCATTCAAGTTTCTCTTGAATAGATTGATAACTTGCTTTAAAGGGTAATTGAATTTGACCATTTTAAGTATTAGATTGTATGGTTTGTGTTATTGTGTTGATAATTTTGTGTGTGCAGCTATAAATAAAACTTCTGCAATTGTGAAAGTGGGGCCATCTGTGGGAAAACCAGAGATTGGAGGCCCATTTAATCTTATTGATCATGATGGAAAGCCTGTTTCAGAGAAAGACTTTATGGGGAAATGGACAATGATATATTTTGGTTTTACTCATTGCCCTGATATTTGCCCGGACGAGCTGCAAAAGCTAGCTGCTGCAATTGATAAAATAAGTGAGTTGCTGATATTTTCATTTGATAGGAACTTATTGCTTATAATTAGTTAATTACTAACACAGATACAAGTTTTTATAATAGAGAAACACTGATTTATTTGGATGAAAAATGCTCTAGTCATCTGATTCTAGGATTATTAGAAGCCAGAGCACTGTATTAGAACAATTTATTGTCATAGATGAGATGTATTGGAGATTTTGTTGATTCAAATAATTATTTCGAATATTTACTGAAATCCTTTTTTATGTGCTGTCTATTGCTCATAAATCATAATATTTCAAAAGTCTATGAACTGTTCTCTAATTGCTGGAATTGATTCTGCTACGGCATAATGTCAATACGGATAACTTGTACACTCGTCTTAGTATCATGGAAATTTGGGTAAGGATGAAGGGTGGGGGAATTCTAGCTCATTGCAAAAATAAACTGGTAATAGTGATTCTGGACAGATTAACTTGTCTCCAGTGTTTCTTTTCTCAACCATGTGAGATTTTTGTGTCAGGATTTGGTTAAACATCAATGTACATGGAACAAGTACCAATACCAGCAAGTGCTGGATTTTTCAGCCTCATGACTCCTTTTATAAATATATTACACGCATATTTGTACAGATGCAATTTCTGTAAGCCTTTGTTATTACATGATGTGGTTTTGAACTATTTGCTCAATGCTTGCAGAGGAGAAGGCAGGGTTTGATATCGTGCCTGTATTCATAACTGTGGATCCTGAGAGAGATAATGTTGAGCAAGTACGCGAATATGTCAAAGGTACTTCTATACACATTTGGATTACAATTTTAATTTATTCCCATGTTCCACTTGTAATTTAATTAGTGATTTTTCATCTTTTCCTCCATTACAGAGTTCCATCCAAAACTAATTGGGTTAACAGGCAGCCTAGAAGAGATAAAGAAAACTGCTCGTGCATACAGGATCTATTATATGAAGACATCTGAAGAAGATTCAGATTACCTTGTGGATCACTCCATAATCACGTAAATATTTCTTATGGGCATGCTTAGTGTTAATTGAACTCCCTTTCCGTGAACTTCAAACTTTCAAATTAACTTTCCATCTCTCTTAAACTCTCTACTTCTTTGGTGGTTTCGAGTATGACAAGAATAATGTCTACTCCCAGTGGAGACTTAAGACAGACAATTAATGGAGCTTACGTAGCATATAACATTTTCAACATCAGAGGGGGGCTGCGTTTTCAACCTTTGTTTTTAAATTTCTGTTTGTTAACAATATCTCCATAATCTTGTGCAGATACTTGATGGACCCTAACATGGAACTAGTGAAATTCTTTGGGAAGAACAACGATGCTGATGCTCTTGCAGATGGTGTTATTAAGGAGATGAAGCAGTACAAGTCCATAAAAGCAAAAGCTTAGTTATTGTTTCTCTTCAGCTGAACTATTTTCTATGGAATTTTTCAGTGGTTCTTCTTGTGCATTGAGAGCACCTTGGATTTTCCTCAGTTGGATTTTTTATTTGATAATACCTGGAGTTTTGCAAAATCCAGATAAAAACCCATTGGTCTATAAGGGTAGTTTTTTAGTTGCGGGAAAAAAAATAAATAGAAGAGATCTACTGTTACCGACTTGATCATCCTTGGGCCTGTAAGAACTGATGCAGAACGTTTTTCTGATATTTTTATTCTAATTTAACGAGATTTGGGTTATGCAAAATCCACAGTTTTGTTATAAGAAATACAGTCATTGTATTCGTTACTATATTCAAATTCAATAGCTATATCTGTCACATCTGTATCATAGAAAAAAAACACCCTCCAACGGCGGCCATTTTGGCCTTCCCCTTCCCCTTGCCCAAACGAGAGTCATTATAGATTATAAAACGACTTGGCACAGCAGTATATCTTGGCATCTTGACCGTAGCAATATCCTGATTGTATTTTAATAAATAAAAATCCAAAGTTGTTGGCTTCGTCAAGTCAATACTTGGAAAAAAAAAATAAAAAATGCTCCTTGAATCCAAATTTCCGAACTCAATCTTATTGCCCAAGCCAAAGATCACTATAAAACGACTCATACCCTGCAATCTTGAGTTCTTCAACTCACCACAATAATGGCAGAAGTGAAGCTACATGGTTTCTGGTCCAGCCCTTTTAGCTGCAGAGTTATCTGGGCTCTGAAACTAAAAGGTGTAGAGTATGAATACATAGAAGAAGACCTTCTTAACAAGAGTGAATTGCTATTGAAATACAATCCAATTTATAAAAAGATCCCAGTCCTTGTTCATGATGGCAAGCCAATTGCTGAGTCTCTTGTCATTCTAGAATACATTGAAGAAACATGGCCGGAGAATCCCTTGCTGCCAAGAGATCCTCACGACAGAGCCATGGCTCGATTTTGGATCCAATACGGAGCAACTAAGGTAAACAATTCCCGTGAATCCCTGGCCTCAATTACCCTATGTAACATAGATAGATACACACACTGTGCTACAGTGTTCATAAAGCCTAACAAGATTTTTGGGGCAGTTCTATCTTTTTTTTTTTTAATGATCTTAAAGCTTATTCCCCACATTGACATGGTACATGTAGAAAAATTTAATGATTTCTTCTAAGATATAAAAAAATAGCATATCTTCTTAACCATCTCGATTGTTTTTGTAAAGCTTTTCTTAGAAAATGTTTAAATTAATATATTTTTTTCACTATTTTCCCTAAAATATATCCACTCACATCTTGGAAATGTCCACAGTAATTAGAAATCTGCACTTAATCATTTATTTTTGTTTAAGAAATTCCTCCATGACCTTTTCCCCCCCTTATAATCCAGTGTGCCGGTGCTATTGGAGCGTTATACGTAGCAAGCGAAGAAGAAAAGGAGAAGGCAGCAAAAGAAATATTGGAAGTGCTGAAAATCCTAGAAGATCAAGCCCTCGGAGACAAAAAGTTTTTTGGGGGCGACAATATAAATCTAGTAGACATCTCATATGGACCATGTGCTTATTGGTTGCCGGCCTTGGCAGAAGCAGTGGGTGTAAAAGTGTTGGAACCAAGCACTTTACCTAAATTACATGCCTGGGCTAAGAACTTCATTGAAGTTCCTGTGATTAAAGAGAACATTCCTGACCATGACAAGATGATGGCCTATTCGAGAAGTGCTAGGGAGAAGTTAGGCAAGAACTAGCCTTTGTAATGCTTTTGATTTTTGAAAGTATATTCCATGTATGTCTTTGCTTTGGTTATGTAACCTTTATGTCTGAATAACTAATAATGGTGGCGGCAGCCATTCATGTTGTTTGATGAGTTCCATAAAATACAATTAGCTCATAAATAAGGTTTTTATATTAGATAATTAGTTAATTAATTAGTCATTGTAGTTTTATTTATTTTCTTAGATAAAATGCTTAATAGCTTGTGCTTAATTGTAATAGTCCGGCCCAACTTGTCATATATTTTCTTTTTTGGGTCTCACTACTCTCACGGTTTTGTTTCTAGTGACGCGAGTCTATTTCTGAGCCTAACGCCCCAAAACACATATGACAAGTTAGCAACCAACACTCTTAATAAGAACATCTACCAATCCCTTACCCGCTGATGTGGGATATGACAATCCATCCCCTTAAAGAGCACGACGACCTCGTTGGCATAACAGAACAGCTAGTGAAGTCGGCTCTGATACCAAATGTAACTGCCCGGCCCAACTTGCCGTATATTATCCGTTTTAAGCCTTACTATCCTCACAATTTTGTTCTTGGTGACGTGAGTCTATTTCTGAGCCTGACATTCTAAAATACGTAAGACAAGTTAGCAACCAATATTTTTAACAAGGACAGTTATAAATCCCTCGCCCACTATGGGATATGACAGAAATCTTCTCTCAAGTAATCGAATTGGGATCATTTTGTGAAGCCACTACATGATAATCTTTTACAGAGATAAATGGTTTCAGTTTTGAACGATGATAAAGAAACTGGAGCCAACACACAGAAGCGAAAAACAATCAGCCCGAGAGGGATTGAAGAAGCAAAATGCTCTTTTTTAAAATAAAAAAAAACACTCATGGTATGAATTTCTAGCGACACTCTAATTGTGTGAAACTGAATTGGTAGGCGCGCGACACAACTTCACAAAATAAAAACTCAGTTAAATCCTTTTCTTATAATTTTTTTTAATATAAGTTTTATCAGATTAATAAAATTTTTGGTTAAAGAATAAATTGAGATTTTTTTTTAATTTTAAACAAAGAGGTATTTTCTATATAATTCATAGGTTGGTTTTTTATGAAATATTATAGTTGGATTCTATATGAATAATTTATATTTTGATTGATATATTTATGAAGAGATTTATTTTTCGTGCCCTTTTTCAAAACTCAAATCCAAAATGATAAAAAGCAAACTCTCATCTACAACTATTTCAAAAAGGAATTGAAAATCACAAGGGTTTAAGGTCAACACTAGATAGTCTCATAAAATAATAGAAAGTTTGAATTATTATTGAATTGCTGAATTAGCCCACAAGTTGGGAAAGGTTAGTAAAATTATAAAAATAATAAATTCTGATTATTCAATAAAATAAAAACGTTTTTCAATTCCTAAGAATTTATAAAAATATTTAAGGATAAAAAAAAAAGAAAACAAATACCTAAAACAAAAGGAATTTGAGGCTCGAAACAACCCTCGACAAGCAACCTTTTTTTTTTTTAGTAATATATCTAGTTTTTATTAACACTATTTCAAACACAAGTATATTTTAAAATAACAAAGTCTTAACCATTGACCATGAATCTCTTATTAGTTTTTTTTTTTCGCTCAAAGAAAGGAAAAAAATAAAAATTACTCAAATTATGAAAGATCACCAGCAACACGCACTCTGAAATGATAGCTTGTGTCGTTCTAACATCCAGAGCTGAAGTTATGATCAAACTACTTTAAGAACATGAAAAACATCATCTACACTACTGTCATCCTATCATTTGTGCGCGGTGGTTTGTCTTATCAAGATCAACATCTGACATCTCAACTCCTCCGATATCTTCTTCATCAAATATTATACAGTTTTGAGAGCTCGGGAGGGAGAGACACATTTAGCTTAATTTGATGTAAAAGGTGCATTTAAAACAAAAATGGATGGCCTATAGGCAATGGTCCACTCTGCCTCTTCCTCGACCGACACAACAAGGCCTCAATCTATCTTGTGCTCCCGTCTCCTAGCCGTCCTCTTCGGTACTTAATTTCTTTATTAAAGTTTGCCTGTGTTTTGTACTTCTGTATATTTTGTTTGATAGCCCAAGTCTTATTCAATTGTCACATTTGAAATTGTAAGGAAATTGGCTTAGATAAGATCGCCAACAATATTATGTGTAATGTATTTTCCGTGCTGTTGTTAAAATCGTACAACCTTGAGAAATACAACCATTGAAGTCATTGTATTCGTTACAATATTCAAATTCAATAACTATAACTGTCACATCTGTATCATAGAAAAAAAACCCTCCACCGGCGGCCATTTTGGCCTTCCCCTTCCCCTTGCCCAAGCAAGAGTCATTATAGATTATAAAACGACTTGGCACAGCAGTATATCTTGGCATCTCGACCATAGCAATATCCTGATTGTATTTTAATAAATAAAAATCCAAAGTTGTTGGCTTCGTCAAGTCAATACTTGGAAAAAAGAAAATAAAAAATGCTCCTTGTATCCAAATTTCCAAACCCAATCTTATTGCCCAAGCCATAGATCACTATAAAACGACTCGTACCCTGCAATCTTGAGTTCTTCAACTCACCACAACAATGGCAGAAGTGAAGCTACATGGTTTCTGGTCCAGCCCTTTTAGCTGCAGAGTTATCTGGGCTCTGAAATTAAAACGTGTAGAGTATGAATACATAGAAGAAGACCTTCTTAACCTGAGTGAATTGCTATTGAAATACAATCCAATTTATAAAAAGATCCCAGTCCTTGTTCATGGCGGCAAGCCAATTGCTGAGTCTCTTGTCATTCTAGAATACATTGAAGAAACATGGCCGGAGAATCCCTTGCTGCCAAGAGATCCTCACGACAGAGCCATGGCTCGATTTTGGATCCAATACGGAGCAACTAAGGTAAACAATTCCCGCGAACCCCTCGCCTCAATTACCCTATGTAACATAGATACATACACACACTGTGCTACAGTGTTCATAAAGCCTAACAAGATTTTTGGGGCAGTTCTATCTTTTTTTTTTTTTTTTTTTAATGATCTTAAAGCTTATTCCCCACATTGACATGGTATATGTAGAAAAATTTAATGATTTCTTCTAAGATATAAAAAAATAGCATATCTTCTTAACCGATTGTTTTTGTAAAGCTTTTCTTAGAAAATGTTTAAATTAATATTTTTTTTCACTATTTTCCCTAAAATATATCCACTCACATCTTGGAAATGTCCACAGTAATTAGAAATCTGCACTTAATCATTTATTTTTGTTTAAGAAATTCCTCCATGACCTTTTCCCCCCCTTATAATCCAGTGTGCCGATGCTATTGGAGCGTTATAAGTAGCAAGCGAAGAAGAAAAGGAGAAGGCAGCAAAAGAAATATTGGAAGTGCTGAAAATCCTAGAAGATCAAGCCCTCGGAGACAAAAAGTTTTTTAGGGGCGACAATATAAATGTAGTAGACATCTCATATGGACCATGTGCTTACTGGTTGCCGGCGATGGAAGAAGCAGTGGGTGTAAAAGTGCTGGAACCAAGCACGCTACCTAAATTACATGCTTGGGCTAAGAACTTCATTGAAGTTGCTGTGATTAAAGAGAACATTCCTGACTATGACAAGATGTTGGCCTATATGAGAGTTGCTAGGGAGAAGTTAGGCAAGAACTAGCCTTTGTAATACTTTCAATTTTGAAAGTATATTCCATATATGTCTTTGCTTTGGTTATGTAACCTTTATCTATGAAGAACTAATAATGGTGGCGGCAGCCATTCATGTTGTTTGATGAGTTTTTAAAAATCCAAGTAATTCAGTAATAAAATTTTCATATTAGATAATTAGTTAATGATAATTTCATCCATTTTCTATAATTAAGGTATAATTGATAGCTTATACTTGATACTTGGTAGATCAATGTGGCTTGTGACTAATACTTGCAAAAAATCTTTTTTGATGGATGTAAGGACTCTCAAATGCTTAAATAAATATTTTTTTAGAGAGAGAAGGTACAATAATATTCTATAAATATATGCTTTCAAATATGCATGTAATAGAGAATGAAAATTATGAACTTTCTTTTGAAGGACTCATGGTGTATAACCTATGAGTCTTGTTTTTTTTGTGGAGATGAAGGGCTGTAGTATAATTTTTTCTTTGTGATATTTTAAGTTGTATTGTGATTTATATTCCACTCATTTTATCCGGCTAAAAGATGGAGACATTTCAGGTCATGAGAGACTTTATTACATTTAATGGTGTTGGTAGAGTATATAGATTTGTTTAATTAAGTCTATTTGTTGAGAAATAATCTATCTACAATCTTATGTAAAAATCTATAAAATTGATGATATTAGATTCATGTATTATATTTGAATCCATGGGTGTAGCGAATCCAGCCATGCTCGAGATGCGATGATAAAAAAATTCTCGGGATCGACATCCTCATAAGTAGCACACTAAGTCGCACACCAAGCCCATCTCATTGGCCTAGCAGTGCCAAGCCAAGTTACTAGACCTGGCAACAATGATTGGGTCTGTGGCATTCATCTCTTGGATCTGTTCAGCGTTAGACCTAATACACTTGAGCCTGCGTCTTGGCCTAGCACACTACCAGACCCAGTCATAGCCGAGTCTAGCTAGTGTCAGACCCAATACACTTGAGCCTGCGTCTTGGCCTAGCACACTACCAGACCCAGTCATAGCCGAGTCTAACTAGTGTCAGACCCAATACACTTGAGCCTGGTGCATTGCTAGTCGTGGTTAGGTCTAGCTATATCATATAAAACATAACCTTGTTGGTTATATGTGCAAGGTTACTAGAATAGCATCCAAACAGAATCGATGGTGCAGGATTGGGGCATAAAATCATGATAGAAGTAACACTGATTTATAGGGATGACAGTTTTATTTGATAAATCAAATATTCAATAACTTGATTTGGTTGGATCTAGTTCTTATCGAATTTATTTGGATAAAAGTAGGATGGATGCAGGTGTAAAGTTAAGTTCACCATCCAACCGGTTTTTCTTACCATTTTCTCGATTTTTTTAATAATAACGATTTTTTTTAAAAAAAATCCTTTTAATATACATGATAATTACCATCAAAATATTTTATTGCAAATCTTGTAAAAATCAATCTAACTTTTTAAGTTTACTTTATAATTGGAACTTAATTTATAAGTATGAATGCATGATAATGATGTTTAATTAACAATATGTAAAATTAGTTAGTGTGTTAGTATTACTATACTATATATATATATATATATACACACACACAAACATACCGCTTGATCCAAGAAAGAAAAACAAAGAAATAAAGAAACTAGAGCCAACACCCAGAAGCGAAAGACAATCAGCCTGAGAGAGAGAGAAGTAAAAAAAAAAACAACACTCTTGTTCTGAATTTTTAGCGACCCTCTAGTTGCGTGAAACTGAATTAGTATGCGACATAACTGGACAAAAAACTCGTGGCCTGAATTTCTGCCTGTTGAAAAAGGAAAAGAAAGAAAAAAAAACTAACACCAACACACTAGCCTAAACTAGAAAGTGTTCGGAAATGCGGATTTTTAAAAGATTTAAATTTTATTTTGTTAAAAATTAATTTTTTTAATATATTTTATATTATTTTGATGTATTTTAGTATAAAAAACACTCCCAAACATACCTAAAAGATACATGCTGCATGCATGAGTTTTTTTTATTTTTTATTTTCTTGATATTTTGATTTTATCTTTTAATATTAATATTTTTATTGGATTTTTTTTTCAATTTTAATAATTGTTTACAAATTTTTTGATGTTTTTTTTAATAAAATAAAATATGATTTGATTTTTACTTAGCTTACAAATAAAATTTCAATATTATTTTCTAATATTAGAAAATATTCTTTTTATCTAGTTTTATTTAATTTTTTATTTAATTTCTTCCTCTAGGCCTGGCATGCGGCACCACCTGGGCTAGGCCTTTGCATGTGTGAGTTTTTTTGTTTATTATTTTGTTTATTTTTTGATTTTATTTTTTTGATTTTATCTTTTAATATTAGTTTTTTCATTGGATTTTTTCATTGTTATTTTTTCAATTTTAATAATTTTTAACAAATTTCTTTGATGTTTTTTTAATAAAATAAATTATAATTTGATACTTACTTAGCTTACAATGAAAGGCATTCTTTTTATGTAGCTTTACTTAATTTTTATCTTTAATTTTATTCAATTTCTTTCCTCTACATGTTTTTTTTATTAGATAAAAACATTAGTTTCAAGAAATAAATTTATTAAATACAATCAATTATGGTCTGTTTTTTTATATTAAATATCTACATCAACATCTATCTCTTAACTTTGTAATTTTGTTTTTATTTTATTAAATATCATTTAACTTTTATTTGGTTTTCACATAAAATGATAACATTATTTTTGTGATATGTGCAAACTTGAATGAAAATTTTTTTTCCTTGATTTTATTTAATTGCTTTCATATGTATATTTATTTTATATTATCATTTAATTAAATAAAAATTTGATTTTAATAAATAAAATAATTAAATATAACTAAATACATGACTGATGTTATGATATTAAATATCTTAATTTACTTTTATCTCTAACTTCTTCTAGTTCAGTATTTAATTATTGTTAATGATATTTTTTTTGCTTTTATTGATACAAATAGCTCTTGATTTTTATTTAATTAAATGTATTCATAAACTTTTATATATATATATATATATATATATATATATATATATATATATATATATATATATATATATCAATTCTTTCCAGTTTTGTTTTTATTTATGGTAAATTGAATTAATCTAATTTCATGACTTAGAATGCAGAACAAGCATGTTCTAAACATCTAAGACTTGAGACTTGTTTGGCATAACTTTCAAAAAGCCACGTTGACCTAACTACTATACAGGGACAAACATACCTATCCATAGGCACAGGTTGGAACAAGAAAAGCTCGATCCTAAACTGCTCCACTTACCATATTAAATTCATGGATAATCATGAAGTGATCATCTCTTTTTGTTCTAATGCAACTCCCTCAATAAAAAAAAAAAAAGTTACCGCAGAAACTCAAGAACTCGAAATCTGAACGAATCTGGAGGAACGTTGCCCAACAACTTATGCTGTGTGTCGACCACCCTCAATCCGCAAGCACTGCTTCATTCGTGATGCCAAGCTTGCTCAAAGATATGTAAAGCTCAATCAAGTTTCACCCGCCACCTAACCCACATCACAAATTTCATGACCGAACAAGATATGTACAGCAAAGTTTCATTCATTGGCGAGAAAAAAAAAAGCGAGCAAGAAAGAAAGCAGAGGTAAAAATTTCTCACCTGAATATTTAATATCCGCTCCCCAAAATCCAATTTGAAAGCTTATGATAACAACAAGCATCCATCACATACACTGCAGATTGCTTTTCTGATAATTTCACCATAAGAAAGTACATGATAGAAAGACCCCATTGACCAACAGCAGAACCAACTCAGGAAATAGGGACATTTCATGAACAAATTAGAGAGAAAATCTACCTTGGCTGTTGTTGGGCCAAACATTTGCAACTAGTTTTGTTGTTTTCATTTTTGGCATCAGCGGATGCGATTGAAGCGAGAAAATGGCTCAGGATTTGCTTTCGGAGCAGCTTTAGCCACTTCTGGAACGCCAAAAACGTTCCAGAATCTCAGTGTTTCATCCCCTGCTGCGGTTGCCACTGTACAGCCATCCGGACTCTGAGAGAGAAAAAATAGACAGTTAAAACACAGGAAGTCAAGAGAGATAAACAAAATTAAGTTTCGATCCTTAAATTATTACCTGAGCCATATAAAGGACTCTAGAAGTATGGCCAGTGAGCTCAGCCATTTTCAACATAGATGGATATTTCCAAAGGACGAGTTGATTTTGAGTGAACCCATGAGAGCTAAGCAGTTCCCTCTCATTCTTGTTCCACAGCAGAGCACAAACTTGAGACCCAGTGTCTATGGAATTCAAGCATGCACCTGTGTGTGTATTCCAAAACTTAATACTCCTATCTCCTCCACCGCCTCCAGAGGCTAGCAAATTCCCTTGGAAAGGACACCAAGCAAGAGCTTTCACTGCAGAAGTATGCTCCTCGAGCCTGTGAAACCATTGTGTGGCTGAGTTTGATGATGCCACAGATCTATCCCATATATGAATTATATTATCATTCCCTCCACTTGCTAATTGCTGGCCTGAAGCTGACCATTTAAGCCCACAAACCTCTTGTTGATGCCCTCTGTAAGTCTCAACAATGTGTGATCTAATTCTCACATCATTGTTAATTATTTTAGCATCCATTCCTCCAGTTGTCAGGATGTGATTGTTCCATGCCATTGACCCAACTCTCGACCTGTGACAACCTCTCAAGGTTCTTAGCTGACAACATCATGAAACAAATTAGGTAAGCAAACAATGAAAGGAGAAAACCTTAGAAGTAGACAAGGCAACATCGGAAAAAGAATAGGTACCTGTTTACAGGAAGCAGAATCCCATAACTGTACAATAGAATTATTCAAGCCAATGGCAAGGTGGAGTCCATCAGGAGCCCAATTGACACTAGTGACAGGCCCATCTTCATCACCAACTGTAACCAATTCTGAGGTAGAACCATTTGAAGCATCCCACAAGTACACTGTGTTATCAAGAGCTATGGCTAGAACATTCTTGCTGCCCCAATCCAGTAAGTTAAGGTAGAAATCATCCACAAGATCAGGTGCATCCAATGTTCTCTCTGACGTCTGAGGAATGTATCTCCGGGGCTTGGTGGGCTTGGCCTGGTAGTGAAGAGAGGAGGATAAGTGGTCTTGAGGGATAAGTTCAACAGGTGTAGGAGGCTTGTTCTTGAAGGCTAGAATTCGAGTTCGGTTCAGGTTCAAGGCTTCTGCAAGTTGCTTCCTGTATGCCTCTCTTGATGGTGAGTTGACTGTAGCTGTTGGGTTCTCTTTTCCTCCTTTTCTTCCTTGTGTTAGCATGTAATGGGCATAATCTAAGTCCATGGCTGATCGGTTTGGTATAAATCTATCCAACTGTTACAAGCATGAATTTTGTAAGAACCCAATTCAAAATTGATCAAATTATAATTTAGACTCCGATTTTTTTCATAATTTTTTAATTTAGTCCACTTGTAAAAAAAATCATATGTTAGTCTTTAACCTTTAAAAATAAACTTTTGTTTCAGTTTGCAGTGGATGAAATTGGAGAATTTCAATAGCAATGAAGAATATTTTCGGAAAAACAAAATTCAATTGTTATAAAAAACTAATAAAAGGACTAATTTACAAGAAGATATAAATATAACACAATTCGATTTTTTCTTTCTTGTTTTGGTCAAGAAGAATTGATTCCTGATCAAGAGATTGTAACAAGAAAAAAAGAAATTAAAATGGAAAAAAATTGAAGTATCTTACGTTATCTTTAGAATTCTTTCTATGAAGAAACTGTTCTTGGAGGGGGAACCGGGATTGTGCTTTCAGGTATGAAGAAGAGTTCAAAGATCCTGCATCCATCACGTCAATATCAAAAAATAAACAATAAAACAAGAACGAATAATAGAAAAATAAGAAAGAAACACTTTGCAAAAACAGAGGTTAAGATTAAAGAAACCCAGCAAAAAATTAAAAAAATAATAATAAACAAAATAAGAGAGAGAGAGAGAGAGAGAGATTTGTTGTTGATCTTGTGAGAGCGATTGATCGTGAATTATGAAACGAAACTGATGCTGCTTAGAATTAATGAATGGCAAATGAGTGTGATATTTCGAAGATAGATAATATAAATAGAGAGAGATGAGGAGTTTTTTCAAATTACATTTTGGAAAGCTCAACGGCCACTTTTTTTTTCCTTGGAAGAGCCGTTGTAAATTTTATTGACCAAACTGTCCCTTTCTGTTATTATTGGGCTTGGGCTCACTAAACTAGTGGAGAAAGCCCAAATAAAAATTCTGTAACCAAGCCCGGGATCTTCTCATAAATAAAACTTTTTCTTTATTATTATTATTATTATTATTATTATATGATAATTATTATTATTATATTATATTATAACTATAACTATAGCAATAATTATAATTATAAGAAAGACTAATAGATTTGGGCGTTTTATACAATAAAATTGTTGCTTATACATAATTACATCGTGGATGATATGGTAGGGAATGGTACCTCTCAAAAAAAATTTAATACTTGAAGTTTTTATTTTTTTTAATTTGATTAAGTTTTATGCCTTTTTGCATTAGTCTTTAAAAATCAATTTCTTTACTTTTCAATCCCTTGATTTTTAGAGATAAGACAGAAAGTTACTAAAAAATAGAGAAGAGAGAAAAAGAATTTAACCGTTCATATTTTAGTTACAACAAAGTCCAATCTTAATGTTAATCGGTGGTGGTTTTGTTCATCAACCCTGCCAAACAAGGTAGATTGATACACATGAAGATTATTTTTTATTTTTTTTGAAATGATTTTAGCTTGTTTTGAGGTTAGAGATTGAATAATTTAGGTTGGTTTTTGGGATACTTTAGGTGTTTTTTCTGATCAAAATAGTATGAAAATTGAGTTTTGAAGATTAAAAAGCACAACTCTGATTTTTCAACAATAAAAGAGTTTATAGTTATATTTTCAATGATAATTTTTTAATAATTATATATGAGCCTAATTTGCAATAAATTATATAAAAAAAATTGTTCAATAAATATATTTTTTTTTGTTACTTTTTATTTGGTTTTCATAAATTAATTATTCTTTTATTTTTTTTATACAACCACATAAAGATTTATGAAGATGTTAGTTTTTTTTATTTTGTTTGAAACTTGCCTTTTAGATTATGATAAGTTTTTGTTTTAAAAAAATGTTGCTAATAAAACAAGTGTATTTTCATTTAAAAACAATTAATAAGAAAAATATGAGTTTTGCCTCTAGAAATAATTTTCTCACTCCTTGATTTAAATTATTGATATTTTTTGTGAATATTGATTTTAATTGTCTTGGATTTTTATTTTAAAAAAGATATTGTTAATAAAAAACAATATTTTTCATCAAAGCAAAAAAAACATAAATAAAGAATGGAAACTTCAACTTAAGAAATACATTTTCTTCTTTAAAATTTGAATCTTTTAATCTTTTTAAATATTAATTTTAAAAACTACCACGCGATATCGTGTAGTGATAGTCTGACCAATTCATTTTTGGTGGGCACTACCTTGAATCTTAAAAATAGAGTGCATGGCCCTTCAAATTAAATAAATATATACGGCATGAGTTAAATTTTATAGTGCTAGACATAGATTACTATATAAAATAATAATAGTAAATTGATAAAAAAAAAATTCATCAAATTAATTTAAAAAATTAAGTTCAGAGGTAAAATAAACTTTTTCATGCAATCCATTTATCATTCTTGTTTTTAATAACAGGTAAAAAGTTCTTTTCATATTTTGTAAAGCTTTGAAATATTACCCTTAAAAATAAATAATAAATAATTAAATGCTAGAAGCGTTTTTGAGGTTTCAATTATTTTTGCACAATCTAATTATTAATTAACCATTGGAATAAAAAATAACTTAGGCTTGCCTTGAGGGTATTTTTGAATTTTTATGTATAGTTAATTGTAATAATTTTGTAATGAGTATAAATATTAAAATTTTAAAGGTGTAATTGACACGATCAAAAAGATTGATATCTTATCTCAAGTGCAGGAGTGTCGAAGTAATAAATAACCCGGTAAGACCGGGATCGAACCACAGGGAAGTGAACTATATAAATTACAAATAATATATATATTTAATAAAACAAAGAGTTTATAAGAATTTTATAGGATATTGATGTAAGGATTAAACAATGATTAAACAATTGTCAAGGTTAGAGAATCCACTAAAAGGTATTTCAAATAAGTATAATATTAACTCTTTTTATTACTCAACTGGAAATCACACATAAAGGAGGTTCCAATCGGATTATAAATTATTAACATGATTACATTTGTTATCTTATTCGAATAATGCTAATATTTGTAAATGTTGTCAGGTATTCATGATGTTAATTTATGTTAACAACAAATCAAGTTTCTTTCATAACACATATGTCGGTTAAATCATACAGTAGGCTATGAAAGGGTCAAGCATTTATGGTACCAAGAGTTATATAATATAAATCTAGACTAACCATTTAACAAGCAAAATATTAAGAGTGAATAAGATAACAAATACAAAACATGTTAGTATCAAACATTAAAGTCCATGTTAAGTTTACACTATACTTATTCTTACACCATTAGTGTAACCTTTTCACATTGACATAATAAACTTAACTAAACATAATGAAAGAGAGAAATATAAATAAATAAGATAAGAACATAAATAAGATATAAGTTAACTAAGTAAAGGAAATGAAATGAAAAGTATAAACAAGAGATTAATATAACATCAAATAAAACTTGAACATTACAAAATACAAAGAAAGAGATTAAAAGCAAGATTTTGATATGAACAACCAAGATGTCTAAATGTATGGCAAATGTCTCCTTTTATAGGCTAAAATTTGAAACTATTGATTTGATGACTAATTATTGAGTGGGTGATCACCTCTTGACTTGGTGACAACCATTATCTTCTTGTCTGAACAAAATGTCATTGTTAACGTCAGAATTTGAACAGATAGTCTTCATGAAAGTTCTGGGCATTTGTCTCAGCTTTCTAACAAAACAAGAATGAGCTCATTTGAACTTCTAGAACTCGAGATATGGGCTAAATACTGAATAGTGTCTAGGCTGCAGGATAAATTCCAATTTCTCTTTTGTTGCTACAATTTGAACTTGAAAATGATCGTTTTGAATCTTGGACTCTTCATGAAAGTTAAACTTATGTCTTAGCTTTCCATCCATATAAACCAGGCCTAAATCCATGTTCTGCAGCTCTAGTTATTATCTAATAACCGAATGATATTCCAGTTTGAATTAAACTAGTATCTCTTTTTTAAGCTTAGCCCTCTCTTTGTCTTCTCAATTTCAATAATTAAACACATCAATCAATTCTTTAAATTGTGAGATATGCCTGCATTCAAAATGAACATTTACCGTAAATTAAAGATATCTTATGTTATCAGACTTGTTATTATAAAACATGTTTAAGTTATGAAATTTAATGATACTTTAAGTGCAATATAATAATATAAAATTTTAATAAAAATATACTTTTGAGTACTAATCATCATATCAACTAACGGATCGGATTTTATAACTATACTTCCATGGCTTCTTCCGCTCGCCCTGCTTTATGTCCCCCACGTTTAGATTCTCCACTTCTAATGCTATTTTATAGCCTGGTTTTGCCGAATAGGAGCCTTCCCTGTTGAAATGCCAAATGAGCTTGTCCTCCAGTCGACGGCGAGATAACGGAATGCTGATGATAACAAGGAAATCCCTTTGGTTAAACAGAGTCTCAATTAAGTTCCAATCCCATCCCAACTTGAGGAGGAACGTTCTGTGATGTCTCCACCTAAAATCTTTAGCATGTTTTCTCAGTGATTTATTAAGCAAAACCAAATCAATTTAGTTAGTGTTAGGTAATGTGAGTAGGGTATTTTTTAAAAAATATTTTTTAATTATAAATATATTAAAATAATATTTTATTTATTATTTTTAATAACAACATATAAAAATACTTAAAAAATATTTGATAACTTTTCAAACAAAAACAAAAACTACAATATTTATATGTTTGTAGCTACAATAATATTAACAACAAATCATGAATATCCTAAGTAATAAAATAATTGATATAATCGTCATTATTAGTAACCAATTTCACTTTTTCAAGTTTCCATGGAGATAAATATTTTTGTTTATTAAGTTGATCCCTATCTCAAAATTCTTTATAAAAAAATTTATTTAAAAACAAGTATTCAAAATATAATTTTAAAAAATTAATCAAAAGAAGCTCCTATAAAAAGAAATTCATCATGACCATAAACTTATCAAAAGAAGATTAATCTCAGCTAAGATAAAAACAGATCAATTCTAAAGTTAAAAAAATAATTAGGGTACCCATAAACCTTATCTCATCTAAGCTATTGTTGGTGGATACCCTAATTAAGTGATTATCGTGTTTTAAAATTATAGAATCCCGCAAGTCACAACATCATGTCAAGTAAATATAATTTCAGATATACTTTAATTAGTCCAACACAAAATATTTTATCAATTAAGTATCAAATGTTTGACACATTTCTCAATTGTATCCTTTTTATCCATGTTTGTTAATACTTTCCAAGTCTTTCATGAAAGAATTTGATTAAAAAAATAAAATTAAAAGATTTTTGAAACATTTTGACCTAATTGATAAATTATCTTGTTTTTAAACTAATTAGAGATTTCTTCTATATATCCCATCCCAACTGGTTGAATAACATTAGCATCATATTTATTTAACCTAATCTAATTTAACATAACAGATCAATTAAATAATTTATGAAATTTAAAATCTAATAAGAATTAAGTTTTATTTTGAATCGATTTGAATATTGATCCAATCAAAATAAAAAAAATCTAAAAAATTAAATTATAATTTGATTGACCGATTAAATTTATACAAATCTTAATTAAATTATTTTTAAATAATAATTATTTTAGTTAAATTTAAATTGAACCGATGACTTATAAATTAACCAGATCATAGACGGTGTCTGAAAATTATGCTACTGAACCCTTTCCCTAATCCATTAAACTCAAAACACACCGTATTAGAAAAATTCGGGAAACTAAAAAAACCGGGTATCCGTTAACCCGAAAAGCCGTTAAAAACTGACCAATCTCTCTAGGATCCATTTTTTCCGTTGACTTTCTTTAATTTCCAAACTCTCTAAATTTCTCTTCATAGAACCATTTTCTCAAAAGCGAATTATGGAAATTACCCCCTCTCCATCTCCTCCTCCTTCAGGGAGATTCAAACTTTTTGACCAATTAGAATTGCAAGAATTCAACGACAAATACGTGATCAAATCCGTTGAATCTCCTAATCGTGGCTTCTCTATCAGTCGCCTCCACGGCGATATCCAGCCTCTTAATAATGGTAATTAAGACTTAATCAATCATTTTTTCATTCTTAATCAAGCTCATTCGATTTGCTATTTTTAACAGATAATGATGGTGGTGGTGATGATGAAAGTTCCGTTAGTCCGTCAAAAACCTCCGTGATTTACGGCGTCGTCGGCACAATTAGATTGGTTGTAGGTAATTGATTTTAATTAATGTATGTAATTTTCGAACTTCTTGCATTAATTTTCTGCTTAGTAGTCAATTTTGTGTTAAATTGGTGTAGGAACGTACATGCTTGTGATAATTTCGCGGAAAGAAGTTGGAGAATTTCTTGGTTTTCCTGTTTTCCGAATTGCTGCGATGAAGTTTTTGCCTTGCAATGAGGCATTGAAGTTTTCTACTGCGCAAGAAGTTAGGGTTTCACCTTGTTTCGTGATTTTTTTTCTAATAGAATGTAGTTGTAATTTTTTTTTGGTGCAGAAAAGAGATGAGGCCTACTTTATGAATCTGTTGAAAGTGGTGGAGTCAACTCCAGGGCTGTATTATTCGTATGAGACGGATATAACTTTGAAGTAGATTCTCTTTAACTTGCAGCATTTTCTTTATGTTCTGTTCTGTATTGTTATCAAATATTGTGTTTATGCGGTGTGTTTGGTTGCTTGTTCTCAGTTTGCAGCGAAGATGTAAATTGGCAGAAGGGTGGATGAGTAAACCGATTTGGAAATCAGTAAGAGTTTACATTAGTTATTAAGTACAGGTTATTATTTGAACTCTGCAGATTACTTATTATGTTTTAAAATGTGAGAACTTACTGCTGTGACAGAGGGGTGTAGTTTTCTTACATATTTTGCTTGGCTCTTTTTTTGTTGATTTTGGAGTGTCTGTTGTAGTTTCAAATTCAGTATTATGTATTTTTCTGAATAAGCTTTGGTAAAGGATAAGCTCATTGTAAAACACTTGTCGTCTTGTTTAATACCTTCTCCTTCTTGTTGTTGGATCAGCTTTCCTAAAGTGTTGGAAACCTTCATTATATGTTATATTTCTTCTGTAGCGATCATGTACTGTAACTCATGCTTGTGGAGAATGTTGAACTTCTATTCTTCTGTCTTTCAGGCTGACCCTCGATTTGTTTGGAACAAAAGTCTTTTGGAAGAACTTATTGAGTTTAAGGTTAGATATTACATATATTCAAATCAAGGAATAATTGGGTTAGCATTTAGAAAATGTTTTCCTTTTGGAAGAAAAAATAGAGAGAAGGATGTTCTTTCCAAAACCAAACAATCATATCCTTGCAATTCTTCAGTTAGTATCGTCAATCAGTTTCATTTTTCTAATGTACAATCGTTTTTTTCTGGTGGCAGCTTGATGAGTTCATCATTCCTCTACTTCAAGGAAATATCCTGACGTTTCTGATATCTCATGTCATTTATTTAACACACACCTCCCCTCTCCCCTTGCTCAGTCACTCTCTCTGGGAACATTTATTATGCACACCACATATAGTCCCTTATTTGTTTTGTTTTCATTTAACTAAGATTTACGCTTTGGAGCTGCACAGCTAAAGATAAAAGAGTCATCTGCCACAGTTACATTAGTTTCAAGAAGGTGTACTCGGCGTCTAGGTATTGTATTACTATGTTCAATGACTCTGATAGCTATCTGCTTGACTACATGTTAGAAATTTTAATTTTTTTAATATGATATAATGGTGGTTTAGGGACACGAATGTGGAGGAGAGGAGCTAACCTTGAAGGAGACACTGCTAACTTTATTGAAACTGAGCAGTTGCTGGAGCATGAAGGTTACAGATCTTCATTGTTGCAGGTATATCAGTATCTGATTAGGTTCTGAAACTAGTTGCAGGATCAAAATTATCAGTATCTGTATGAAGTTAGTTGTTCCTTTCCCAAACTGTTTCATCAGCATGCTTTTAGACAATAAATTTAAATTATGTTTAAGGCAGAACATTGGTGATAAATCACAAGTTTGTAAATTATTTTTCTCAAATTGTATAATTTCTGAATAGTTGAATTAAAATTCCTGTATTAGAAGCATATGAGCATGGAAATTCTCTTTTTCAGATCCAGTATTGTTACTTAGTTCAATTTTTTTGGGGTGCAATTGCAAAAGGTTAATTTATGATGTTTGCTATTGTCAATATAGAATTTGGATTCATGTAATCAGTTTTCCCATGATAGAAGATTCCATTCTTCCCAATAGTAGAGAATGAATGCTTTATAGGTACTTGTTTTTCCACTTTTCAGATTCGAGGTTCGATTCCCCTACTTTGGGAGCAGATTGTTGATTTGAGCTATAGACCATGTCTTAGAATCATTAGTCATGAGCAGACGGTACACTTCTACCATGAATATAATGCGTTCTTTTTTTTAAGATGTAATGCGTTTGCTAATACATATTTATCTGGTCCCTTTCCTCTAGTCAAAAGTTGTTGAGCGCCATTTCCATGATCTTTACCAACGATATGGGGACACCATGGCAGTTGACTTAACCAATAAAGTAAGATCATTTTCTGTTATGTCTTTCTCTCTATTCCGCAAATATTGTATAGTTTGTCAATTGCAAAACCTAAGAAGCTATATAACTTGTCCAGCTGGATTGGACCACAAACACTTCCTTTGTAATTTGCTTGTGACCATAGAAATGTTTCATGTTTGTTTGTTTTCCCTGTTGTAGCATGGTGATGAAGGTCAATTAAGCACAGCTTATGCTGCTGAAATGCAAAAGCTTCCACATGTGAGGTGACATTTTGCACTTCCATACATGTAATATTTTGATCTGGAACTGATATTTGGTAGTTTGATGAAAGCTATGAATACTCCTAAAAAATCATCGCAGTCTTTACTTTGTCCTTGTTTTAATCAATGGTTAAGTCCCAAACAGACTATTTGCTGCAACATGTTTGCATAGCATTAGTTGTCTTCCACTTGATAGACTTTCAATGCACATAATTTGATTTTATCACTACTTGTTCTGCTAATATGCTGTCTTCTACGTTTCAGTTTGATTGTAGTTGATATTTGGATTTTGATATATTATCTTGGGCAAAGGTAACGGAAAAAGATATTCTGAGGACTAATTATTGGATTACTATGACTTCAGGAAGGCATATTTACTCTTTTTAGGGGAATAAAACTGGTTACTTGGAATATTGATGATTGAGGTTGTAGAATAGGATGCCATGATATATGGTGTAGCAATGTTTATGCTATGGATATCGTTACGGAGCATGAGGGCTTTATGGTCAAGCTAACTAATTCAGCAAAACAAGCACCATCCTACCAAAGGAAGTTAGTGGATAATAGTGTGGGCCTCTTGTTTCCTTCAAATTCAGGCCTTTCTTCACTGGTCAAGGCAAAATTTGATCTCATTTCTCTGGTATTACTCAAGAAAGTCATTGTCGACTGTTTTCAATGTTTTGTTTCTCAAGAGGGAGAAATTTTGATATAAGCTTTCTTAGAATTTGCATTTGGGAATTTGAGAAATGTAAAATTGTATGGAGCCATTAGAGGACTGTAGGAAGAAGCCTACATACTTATTAGTTATTGACTTTCATTTGTACACGATAGATTAACAAGAGTGCTTATTATAGCTAACCAACTTTCATATGTCAGGAAAGTCGCTGTCTGACTGTTCTCAATTTTTTGTTTATCGAGAGGGAGAAATTTTTAAAGAAGCTGTCTTAGAATTTGCTTTTGGAATTTGATAAATATAATATATGATGAGTAGGAGCCGTTACAGGTGTGAGAAGAAGCCTACAGGAATATTAGTTATTGTGTTTCACATATACAAGATAAATTAACAAGAGTGCTCGTGATAGTTAACTAACTTTTTTAACTGTTTATCCGGCACTCGTTTGTTTAGTCTGACAAGTAGTTTCTCTCTTCTCAAATGAAGCAGCATTTTATGGACTGCAGTTTTACTATTTGTCAATGAAGTATAACTTGTCTTCAGAAGCCAATGTGCTTGAAAGAAACTATGTTTTGTGATTAACTTAAAACTTACATGTGCTCATTGCAGATATGTTCCGTTTGATTTTCATCATGTCTGTGGCAACTCAAACTTCGATAATCTTCAAATTCTATATGATCAAATCTCAGACGACTTCCAAAAGCAAGGGTAATGAAAGCAAAATGGGGTCCTGTTCTTGATTTCTTATAAATAAGGATGCCCTGATCCAGGTAGGCTAGCTATCCATGATACTGTTCTTAATCATTGCTATTCCAGCTGAGCAGATATATCCTCATAGACGCAGAAGGAAACATATTGGAAGAGCAGAAAGGCATTATTAGATCTAACTGCATTGACTGCTTGGATCGAACAAATGTTACCCAGGTTGGTATAGAACATTTTTCCTGTGATTCTCTGTCATCACTCTTATTGATATTCCTTTTTCCAAGTATTTTGGTTGCCTAATATATGCTGTTTTTAGGAAAAAATTGTTTCAATTTTTATTTTGCTGAAGCTACTTCTGTTTTCCCTCCCGACAGAGTTTTCTGGGTCAGAAGTCTTTAACCATGCAATTGCAAAGAATAGGAGTGCTTTCTTCTATTGAGTTTATTACCATGTTCAGTGAAGAATATGGAAAATTCAGAGCATGTATGTAACTTCTGTGTTTTTGCTTCAGTCTTCTATGGTGATTTGGAATTACCTTATAATTTTTCATCTGCATCATTTGGTATTTGTCAACAGTGTGGGCTGAGCAAGGTGATGAGGTCAGCCTTGAATATGCCGGCACTCATGCTTTGAAAGGGGATTTAGTTAGGTAATTCAAGGATGAACTCTTTTTTTAAAAAAAATTATTGCCTATAAATATCATCAATAGTATGTGTTGCAAATGTGATGCTGCAGATATGGAAGACAGACTATAGGAGGAAAAATCAAAGATGGGATGAGTGCCCTTTCAAGATACTATCTGAACAATTTTCAAGATGGAGTTCGCCAGGCAAGCTGCCTTCTTTATCTTTTATATGTCAACATAAATCAATAGAGTCATGATTGTTGTAGATCTAAAAACTTACCAAACAGAGTTTGCATGTTTTCAGGATGCATTAGATCTTATAAGTGGCCGTTATAGTGTCAACAGAAATGGTCCTTCACCATTCCAGCTTAACGGATTCGAATCACTCTCTGTAAGTAGTTTTATTTCCTATGTGTATCAGGGCTGTTATTGCTACTGTAGTTCAGTCCGGTGGTCTTGTTATTCATACTATAGCCAATAGCACAGAAATGCATGTGCAGGAGCACCGACAAAACACTATCTTTGAATATCTTGAAGTGATGTTGTTCTTTATGTCAGTAATCGGATGCTTGTTTTCATGTAGAGAGAACCTGGTAGGGGAATGCTTACTCCAACTTAAAATATATACTAAAAAATTTAATCTAACCCATCTAGTTTGAGATTGAGACTACTGAAATTTTCAGTTTGACTGGAGAGAATGTCCAGCACATTTAGCTTAAAAAACCTGAACCAGATAAATACTCACGTTCTTCACCAAATCATATGCAGATTCAGCTGTCCTGTTAGGATAATTTCCTTATACTTGCTGGACAATTCATCAGTACTATTCATAACGAGGTCTCTAATTGGCAAAATGAATTTTGCAGTATCTTCCGGTGGCATCAGCTGCATCAGCTTTGATTATTGGAGGTTTAACAATAACATCTGTCACGATTCAGCAAGGTATTTCTCTGTTCTTAAGTTCTGATTTGTAACTAACATAGTTGTTTACCACTTGTTTTTCGAATCCAAAGTTTCTTAAGAAGAGTTAACATTCCGTCTTGCTCTTCAATAGCGGGACGACAGGCGCAGCAGTATTTGTCAACTGTTATCTGGGCTGGAGTGACTGCTGGAGTTATGGCAGTTGTTAAAGCTAACGGGAGGCAGTTTTGTTCTAGGCCGCGCTTGTGTGGTCTTATGTAAGTTCTGAAGCGGTTGTGCTGCATTTTAGAAACCTTTACAGGATATTTATCTTATAGTTTACATGAAATAATGTTGAATATTCTTTATTTTAATTAATTGTTATCAGCATTTCGTATCCAAATATATAATATAAACTCTAAGATGGTGTTGCATCTTGGACTTTATTAATAATATGTAATAATTCCGGATATTTATTATAATATAAAAATTTAAAATTAAACTAACATACTGCAACGTATTATCTAATGGGAAAATAAAACATCCAATGTATATTTTGAACATGGAACCCTTTCCTTTTATACTTTCAAAAATTACACTGGTTGATGTTGATTTTATTTCACATATTGTGTTAGAAATCTAAGAAATTGGTCAGCAATTTTATTTTTTAAAAAATATTATAAGTTTGCTATTATGATTTTTTTAATATCCCAAATGCCCTTATATTTTCTACATCTTCTTTCTTCTACCACCATTTTTGCATCTTTTTCTTCCCTGCTTTCTTTTTTTTTTAATTTTCAAATCTATGATGAAAAAAAATTAACAAATTAAACTAAATTCAATTTCATCTTCTTCTTCTCCATCATATACTAACCCATTTCAAGCATCTCAAAATAATAATAATAATAATAATAATAATAATAATAATAATAGTCCATGTAAAATGAAAATAAGTCCTTGTGAGGCATTATAACCAACAACAAACAGTTTATAAGCAACCTTACCCATTATGCAAGTACCAAATATCATATTGTTTCAAGAAACTAAATTTCTACGAGGTATTTCAACAAATAGGTTGCGTGCATCATTAGTTTTGTCAATTTCTTGCGTGGATAGATATCACTCTTGATGAAACTAAATTTCCACCAGGCATTTTATCAAACAGGTTGCGTGTATCATTAATTTTGCCAATTTTTTTCCGCCGATAGAGATCACTCTTGATGATGTATACATCTTGTCTCCACAAGGACCAAGCTTGGCGAGTCCAAAATCATAGCCATCAACAACAACAACCACCAGTGGTAGCGACATCAATAATAATCACCATAATAGCAGCAACAGCAGAAGTAAAGGCAACAACAACAACTACTAATAGCGACATCAACAACTACTGGTATAAACCTAAAAAAATCTAATTGATTAGGTTTTCACTTCAATTCAATTTAAGACCCAAAATAAACCAAATTAATATATATATATTTGAAACCTAATAATTATATCTCTTGACTTATTGCTAGGATGGGGAGGCGACTGTTGTGATGATGGTTCTGTGGGGAATTTGAGAAATCTTGAGAGAGATGAGTGACCTTAGTTATTAATAAATGGGCATTTTTATCTTTTCATCAAAATATAAAATTGGTGTTAGTTCCGTATGTAAAGTATAATTTCTCGAGGTATAAAGAGAAAATGTTACCGTGCTCGTGCTCAGAATGCAGGATGATTTTTCCTGTTCTAATCATCATCATTGATGTTTCTAAGCAAATGGCTTCAGATAACAAGCTTAGTTGAATCAACTGCAAACCATATGCATAGCTCTGTCTTCCATTTTAATTATTATAAATTCTGACGTGGCAGATCTTACTATGACTTTCACCTTCCTCTTCATAGTTAGCTCACTATTTTTTTCTTTTTTGTCGTCAATATGGGTTTAGCCGTTCTTAATAGAATTACCATTTAGAGAAACACCAACACATTACAATAAAACGACAATGGACGAGGGTTAGAAAAGCAAATCTACAGGTCTGAAAAGATGAAGCACTCAGTTATAATAATGTACAAAATCCGTATTGGAGATGCGGGGTATCGATCCCCGTACCTCTCGCATGCTAAGCGAGCGCTCTACCATCTGAGCTACATCCCCTTTGGCTCAACAGTCCTTATTTAAACAATATAAAAGATTATAGTGTCAAAAAGAGTGTGTGAGGGAGTATTTGAAATTGAAATTCTGTCTTCCTCTTCAATAGCGGGACGACATGCGCAGCAGTATTTGTCTACTGTTATCTGGGCTGGAGTAATGGCAGTTGTTAAAGCTAACGGGAGGCAGTGTTGTCCTGGGCCTCGCTTGTGTGGTTTTATAAGTATGTTTGGGAACGCGATTCAACTATATTTTTAAAAAATTTAATATGATTTATATGTTTTGGATCGTTTGATGTGCTAATGTCAAAAATAATTTTTAAAAAATAAAAAAATCATTAACATGCATTTTAGCACGAAAAGTTATTTGAAAAACACCCACAACCACACTACCAAACAAGCTCTATGTAAGGTCGGAAGCAGTAGAAACCTGAATTTATCTTGTAATTTACATGAAATAATGTTGAATATTCATTATTTTAATTAATTGTTATTAGCATTTCGTATCCAAATATATAATGCCAATTCTAAGATGGTATTGCAGCTTGGATTCACCTTTATTTGAAGAAATTGGGGGCATGAATTTTTTTTTAAAAAAAAAAAACTCTCAAGATTTCATATACAAAGATAGAGAAATATAATCGAAATCTTTTGGAAAAGTTGAAGTACTCAATTCGAGCAACTGCGTAGATAATTTGAAATAATTTTTTTTAGTAGTTAATGCTGGTATTAGTGGAGAGGAAGGGCAATGAAAAACTCCTCAATCAAAAAATTTGCAAAAACTTAAATAGAACCTCTGAATTTTTATGTATTTATATTATACTGCGTAGATAATTTCAAATATTTTATTTTTAATAAAGGTATTAGTTTCATATGGGCATGTGTTTATTTTTTTAAAATGTTTTTTTAGATATATATTAAAATAATATTTTTTTTATTTTTTAAAAATTAGTTTTGACATCAGCTCATAAAAATAATTTAA
Source organism: Populus simonii (assembly GCA_007827005.2). Classification (NCBI taxonomy): domain Eukaryota; kingdom Viridiplantae; phylum Streptophyta; class Magnoliopsida; order Malpighiales; family Salicaceae; genus Populus; species Populus simonii. The sequence continues at coordinate 2,496,238 of CM017479.2, forward strand.
AAATATAAAAAAAAATTATAATAAAAAAATTAATTTTTTAAAAAAATACTTTTAAAAAATAAATAAATAAACAATCTCTTAATTAGACTTGCGTGAACCATTCTGTCAAAGAAGATGGTTTTCCGGCCTCAAAAAGGCACTGCAGGATGTGCGTTGCAAATTGATGCCAACGATCTGCATGTTCTACTGTTGCAACGCCAATTTGAGGTGCAAATATAGTGTAATGAAACTATAAAAAGACAAAAGTCTTATGCTATATAGGTGTATCCGTACTGGTGTCGAACATTAATATGATCATAGCTTATCTTCAGCCATCCTAACATTAAATACATCATTAAGATAGTTTCATTAAATGATGGCCTTTAAAAAAGATTTGCATAGAACAATTCAAAGGGCTTTATATTAATGAACAAAAAAAAAATTGTAAATGTATCGAATTATATGATTTGAAAACAATAGCATAAAAAAATTAATAAAATTATGTTATTAAATGAATTTAAAATCAATAAAGTTTATGAATGTGTTTATATGAAAAACAAAACAAAAAAAGTTATGTCATTGTATATTTCTATATGAACAATATGTTTATTTTAGATGATAATGATTTTATAATTAAGTTTGTTTAGAAAATATTAACTAATAAGTTTAACATAATAAACTTGGGTGTTGTAACTATCATATTAGGAATAAAAATTTCTAGAAAATCTGATTGATTGCTATTATCCCAAATCTTATTATGTTGTGAAAATTCTCGATAAGTTTTCTAGATATGACAATAGCATTGTAAAAATATCAATGCATCTATCAAAAAATAAATGTAAAGGAATAAACTAATTGGAATATTTTTGAATAATTAGGAGTTTAATGTACGTTATGAACTGCACAACACCTGATATTGCATGCTTAGTTAGCAAACTGAGTAAATTTACCAGTGATCCAAGTATCGGTCATTAAAAAAATAATACTAAAGGTACTCAAATATTTGAGATGTACCTTAAGCAATAGGCTACATTATACTGGTAACCCAACATACTAGCTAGAAGAGTATAGTAATGTCATTGAATATTCGACACTAAGAATTTAAAACCCACTAGTTAATATAACTTCACATTTAGTGGAGCGGCAGTGTCACATAAATCTTCTAAGCAAATGTATATTTCAAGATCCTTAATGAAACTCAAGTTTATTGCCCCTAATAAAACCGGAGAAGAAGCCAAGTGGCTTTAGAATTTCATAGAGGATATTTCATGTTGACAAAAGCTAGCGTCAATAATTTGTTCATTGCGACAACCAATCTGTAATTGGAAGGACATAAAGTAGTATGTATAATGGTAATAGTAAAATTATATACTTTGTAAACATAATGCTATTAAACACTTGCTCTTAAATGAGATTATTTCCATTGACTATAAAAAGTCAAAGGAAAATATTGTGGATTCGCTGTCAAAGGCTTATCTTGAGAGCTTATGTATAGCTTATAAAGATGAAAGAGAATAATGATGGTAACAATAACTAGTTAATTAGAGATTTCAAGATCTGGGTACAAATAAGAAACTAAATCATATAACATTCTCATTAACACTCATAAATTATTAATTCATGCTTATTCCAATAATAAAATAAGTGTTAACTCCAACATAATAAAAGGTTGGGTTGTGCTCTTAATGATTTTCATATATTAATAAACCAAATGGAGTTCAACAATATACTTTTAATGAAAGATTGTCAATATAAGTAAGAAATATGGTCAATTCTTTAGGAATTTTGAAAATGACAGAATTTTCTAAAGCATTCATGAATTCAAGAGTTGTTTAGGGCTAAAATGAACATAATTATGAGAACAAAAAAAAACTTCTAGGTAGAGAACTATATGAATAATATTATCTAGGTTTGCATACAAGATTGAATAGTTCAAGACATTACATTCATTAATTAGCTAAGTAAATATGATAGTGTTTCACTAAGGAATGTTCAAAGCAAAAAACTATCTATATTGATGTAGTAATTTATCAAATTCGTATCTCTCAACAAATCTTTGAGTCGTTTCCAAACTGGTCAAAAAATTTCCATTCATGTGGGGGATTGTTATAATTGTTTTAATAAAATATCGTTGATGGGAACATTTGGTGGGAAATTTAAAATGGATCCCACTTACTTGTAAGGTTAAATATTTGTTGGAAATTATTCTTCCACTAAAGTTATTTAACATGGAACATCAATATGATTAAAACAAATTATGAGTATATGAAAAATTAATCTAAAAAACCCTTAGTTAACATGTTTGTTGTGAAACCCAAAACCTTTTATTTTACATAGAAAAAAAAAATACAAGGCTGTCTTGTAGTTTATTGAATGGAAAATTGAAGGATCACAAATGATCCTTAACAAAGTAATATGAGTTTAACCCACACAAGCGCACTTGGCTCAGGCTTAGACCTTAAACCCTGAGTTTTGACTATTGGGTTTAGGTTTGTTTTTTACTAATCTATTTTGGTTTTGAAATTGAGTTTATTATAAAATAATTATTTGACTCATAAGGAATTATTTTTTCTCACTCATTGTTATATCTAGTCTAACTCATAAATCTTAGCATTTTTTTTTCCAAGAGAGTTTCTTTAGATAAAAAAAACATCATATTTGAAGCTGAAACACTTAGGTTTAATTATAGTTTTATGGTGGGTCATAAAAAATGGTAATGATGGAAAATTAATTCTTTATCCGTTTTAGTTTTAAAATCAACTACAAAAACAGGTGAAGGAAGAGTTTTCTACATTGTTTTCTAGATTTTACACACTCTTCCTCTCTTATATTTTTAATTTATTGTCTTCTTTTAAATCTAATTATCTTATTTGTTTTCCTTCCAATCTAGAGTTAAGATTAGTATTTGTATAGAGACACTTGAATTACAATTTCCTTTGATTCGTTGACCTTATTTAGAAGTACATATAAACAATGTGGTATTATTAAAATCTTGAAAGGCTTATTGCAAACATCATTTTGCACGAAATGAGAAGCAATAAAGTCTTAATGATAAAAAATTAATCCTTGATAACAACAAGACTTATCAATTTTTAAAGTGTTTCAACAATTACTCTACTTTGATTTCATATAATCTAATATATTAGTGTGCATGGATTATATTTCAATTTCTTATGCTAATTTGGATACATGCATAGTATGAATGTTATATCTTTATATGATATTATGTGTTATTTGTTAGAATGTTATATCTTTATATGATATTATGTGTTATTCGTTAGTTTGCCATGATATATAAAAATGCATGCTTATATACTAAACTTGTTATAATAAACTAAATATCTATGTTCATCAACCTTATTTTGACTTACAATAAATACATAATAGCAGTTATAAATAATGCATCTAAGAATCTCACGGAGAGTTCAGTCATAGCTCAAGATTAACACAAATAATTTTCTTAACTCATGCAATTTGAAAAGGAAATGATGTTTCTAGTGGCAAATGAGTAAGTAGCACATAAGAAAAAAGATGTATAAATAAGAATCGCATTCAAAATTCTCCCTCTTATTCAAATGCTAGAGGGGATTTGGAATGGGATATCGATTTAGTGGATTTAGCAAAACAATGTAAATTATAATATAAGAAAGACCAAAAGTAGAGGTGAGCATTTTCGGTTTGGTCCGATTTTAAGCCAAAATAAATAATTAAACCGAAATTATTTTTTTTCAAGTTTTTGAACCGAACGAAAACCGGTTTGAACCGACCATGTTCAGTTCAGTTTTTTCCCTTGCAAACCAATTTAAACTGAAATTATTTCAATTGAGTTTTTTTCTAGTTTTTTTTTCACTGACCATATTTTTTCAGGAATTCTATTTTCATATTATTTCTGTTTTTTCTGGGTTTTTTCATTGGCCATATGTTTCAAGGATTCCATTTTCGTCTTGTTTCTATTTTCACAGCTCTGTGCTTATTTTTTGATAAATCTTGGCTTTCTCAACAAGCCATCTAAACAAATGGAAGATAAAAAAAAAGATATTTATTATTAAAATGTAAAACCATCAAAACATTATTATTCGAACAAAAAGAAATGAATTACAAATAGTTTACATAGATCCTCACCATCCATCGAGTGCCAAACTTGATTCCAAATTGTTGTCCTCTCAAGACCAACATAAACGAGAGCACAAAAAAGTCTTTTACTGGTTCAACATAATAATCTTTTTTGGTTACACGTGCATGGAAAATTATACAAAAATTATAGAATCATGTAAGAAATAGAAATAAGAAGAATAAAAAAATCAAAAGCAAAAGTAAAGAGGGGTGTGCCTTTGATAGGAGGAATAAAACAATTAAAAGCAAAAATAAAAAAGGGTGTGCCTTTGATAGGAGGAGAATGGAGTAGGAGCTTAACAATTTGGAGCATAAAAGAAAATCAAAGAGGAGAGATGTAGAGAGCAAAGGGAGAGGAGAGATGCATAAAGCATAGGGAGGGAGTAGCTAGGTTTGTTTTTAGGGAGTGCTAATGTAGGTTTAGGGTTAGAAAAAAATACCCTATTTATACTTTTTTTTTTAAGTGTTGGCCTGGTTGAACCGGTTCAGTTCAATCGGTTTCAAACTCTAGGAACCGAACCATATTTTTTTATTATTTTTTAATCGGTTAATTCAGTTTTTTTTAGTTTAGTTTTTTTTATATTTTTTTATTTTCTTGGTTTAATTAATTGTTTATTTTTTTTACTCACCCCTAACCAAAAAGCATGGATTTTTCCTAGTACCCTCATGCCTTGTATATACAAACACATGGCATTGTGAATATGTTTTCACAATGCTCTTTTTTTTAATTTTTTTATCGAACCTTTTTTTCTGCAATTGCATCATTTTGTAATTAGATTAACAGCAAGTTTCTTATAATTTGTTGTACCTATGCACAATTACAAAAACAAATGACTAGCGTGTAAAATACAATAAAATAGTATGGCTAATCTAAAATTCACAAGAAAAATTCTTTTTGATCCCTCTGTTTTGCTTTCTACTTTTGTCACAGTCCTTTTGATTTTCTAGGGTTTTGTTTTAGTACAAAACTTTATTTTTTTTCATTTTCAATCTCTAGTTGAAAAGATATGAGAGAAAGTCATTTTCTAGGGTTTTTTAATTTACAATTAATTTTTTTCTTGATACTAATAAATGCGTACATTTTGTTTTGCGTTAAATTCTTTTCTTTCTTTTTTTCAAAACCGCGCAAGGGCTACCTAATTAGTAATGCCAAAAACGTACAAGCATAAAGAGAAGACTGTTGAAGTCGAGAAGTAACCTTTTATTTCACAACTCTCAAGCCATTACGTCTGGAATTTATTTTGTAATCTTCCCTTATGAGATTGTCAAGAAAGAGCACACACGTGGATGTCATGGGAAAGTTTATACTGTTACAGGCGACTTCGCTTGCTCAACATTGCAGGCTTAAAACTGGCAAGACCAGTGATTTCTCTGCCTGTTACCAAGCTGTTGATGTCATACGTGCCTTCATATGTGTAGATGGGTTCTAAATCACCCATTGCCTGCAATGTTATCCCAAATAAAGGAGAGTGAATAATATGTACAGCTGCCACAAATACCAAACAAATGTAGCTGATTTTTACTGAAAGAAACAAAAAAAATTTGCAGTATAGCCCGTTGAGGATAAGAAGAAAGCAGCCCTAGAAAGCAACTTGGACTATTATGGAAAACACAGAAGATTCTTCACATCTAAGAATAGGGATCAATGAACAAGCCACCAGTTGATGCAATGAGTTAAAATAAAACTTATAAAAAAAAAGAAGCTAAATCAGGTTTCTAGTGATTGCAATTCAAAAGACATCAGGCATGGATTTCTTTTATGAAAGGTTCCATTTTCGTCAGAAGTAAGAGTGAACTTTCAGCAAAGAGTTTAGAATGAAAACCTTGGCAACTAGAAAATCAGACAAAATTCCATTGCCACCAAGTAACTCCCTCCCAATAGCAGCAGTTTCCCTTGCCTTCAAACTGATCCATGACTGAGGACACAAAACAGCATCATGGCTATTGGCTAGAAAGCACAATTCTTTATCACCAAATATATCACAGAACTTTGCAGTCAATCATACCTTTGCCAAGCTGGCATGACCTGGGGTCATAGTTCCCTTTTCATACAACTTGCAAATGCGCCAACCGACTAGTACCATTGCTTGGACATTACCAAGCATGTGGACAAGTTTCTGTTGATTGATTTGGAAGGCTGCCAATGGGGCTCCAAATTGTTTCCTTTCCTTTAGATACCTTTGAATCAGTTACGAGTCAGTAATGATCGTGTGGGAAGTTAAAATAAAATGGTACTCTTGAGAATGAGGATGTACAGTGATTACCTGTGACACATGTCATAGACCCCCATTGATATGCCAATAGGTTGCCAGGCAACCATTACACGTGAAACAGCAAGAACCTAATATTATATAGCACTACTCAGACAAGGAGCTTGGAAATCTCAAACATGCAAGGATAAGATCACATATGAACACATTGGAATAAGAAGACTGGAAAATCCAGATGTGTAAGAAGTTCACAGGAAGCAAGATTTACCAGACCACCTGCAAATTAATACTATTGTGTATTGATTTTCAAGCTCATTAAAACTCCCTTACATAAACAAAGGAAAAAAAGGACCTAGCTCCATAAAAGCCATCAACCCCCAATGGGTTTCTTGCATACTCATTATTATTAGACACTTAGTATAATGGGAGCAGAGCAGATGTACCAAATGCCACTGCAAATTATAACAATTTCTGCAGCATACTCAAACTGGAAATGTCCTAAAAGCTATGGATCAAGTAAAATGCAAAAAACATGGCCCAAGCAAACTTAAAGGATCTTTTTTTTTCCTTTGTTTATTTAATTGAATTTTAATGAGCTTGAACCCAAAGGGTAAAAGGAAGAAATGTAGTTTTCTTCTGTCCAGTGATGTTACGAAACACTCAGTAGAAGGGGGCAGGAGCAAACATACCGAACAGCAGTGCAAATAATAACAATTTCTGAAGCATATTCAAACTAAAAATGTTCTAATAAGCCACTGAAGCCAAACAAAATCCAGAAAAATATTGTCAGAGTAAACATAAAGTGATATTTTACTCATAATTCATTTGCTTACCGGAAGATAGTGGGAATGCAAAGATCATGATAAAATTTTCATTAGAAATTCAACAGTCTGATCCGTTTCTCTCTTCCACTACATTCTATTAATAATTTTGTATTCTCCAATTGACCAACTAAATCTCAACAGAATCATGTGGGTGGTCTCAACTTTGGGAACTTCTAAAGTTTGATTTGAATGGAATGATCCCAGAGAAACATTTTTGTTCTGCACTGACGCTGAGGCAGCCCAAGTGGTGATGTTCTGTGCATTAATAACTCCTGGCTGGCATACTGTTTCACTCCAGGTAAATGCTGAAGTTTCAGATATGCAACATAAAACTAAAGTTCTATTTGCCATCTTTAGGTAACACAAGTAGATTAATTGGTCTTTCCTAAAACCAAAGATTCATGGACTGCCACTGAACAGTGGATTATCAAGAAAATCATAGCAAGACAGACATAAATGATTAGGGACAGCATTCTAGGAAAGAACATGTTACTGCTGTACCTTATTTGTATCTTGAAACGAGTTGACTCCAGGCAACCTGTCCTCATCAGGAACAAAAACTCTTTTCATGACTATATCTCCATTTTGTACTATACGGAGGCCAATTTTATTTTCAATTTTTGTAACTGTTAATCCAGGAGCATCCTTCTTCACTATATATCTGAAACAGGAAAAAAAAAAACCCGTAACCCATGCATGTAAAAAGGAAAACAATCCAAAATGAGAAACTGCATATTATGTATAGAGAGAAACATACCCATTAATCTGATCAGTGGTGGTATTCCGAGCAAATATAACAAGTAAATCAGCAAAAGTACTGTTTCCTATCCAGCGTTTTTGGCCCTCAAGTATCCAACCACCTTCAACCTGAATATCCCAGAATAAGAGCAAAAACAAGACAACAAAATATTCAGGACAATAACAGGAAAAATAGAAAAGTAAATAGCTCACAAGAGGTTAAGAGCTCAAACCTTGGTTGCTGTTGTTTGCAGAGAACTTGCATCACTTCCATAGTCAGGCTCAGTCAAAGCCTAAAGATTAGGATAATATAGAGTAATTGGAATCCAGCATAATTACATACCAGACTATAGTGGCTGTGTGCCAAAAGAAGCTACTTACCCAACAAGCTACAGTGCTAAACTTTGCCAATGAAGGTAAATATTTCTGCTTCTGTTCCTCCGAACCACAAAGTGCTGTTCTTCAAAATCCAGACATTTCATGCAAAACGTCAGAACTTATTAGCAACATCCTTGTATATGGTAACAACTTGTTTCGTAACTAATCCATAAATTAACCTGTCTCCAAGAGAAACATAATTAACCCAAGAGCTCACCTATGGTGAGCATTGCCAGAGATGAATGCACCAAAATAAAAGTCGAGCAGCTTGCATCAACTCTAGCAACTTCTGCAATGGCGACAGCACTTGTAGTGATCGAGAGACCAGGACACCCATAACCCTGAAGTTTCAAGTTAGCTAACCATCCATTTTTAAACCTTTCACCTCACTAGATTCTATTAACAACTAAAACTCAGATCAAATACACAAATTACCTTTATCGTTCCTCCAGCTATACCCAAGGCACCAAGCTTCGGGATAACATGAAACGGAAACTTCGCCTTCTCCCAGTACTATAACGCCAAAAACAATTTATATATAAATATATTTTCCGAAATTTGAACATAAAATTCAAACATTTAATAAAGGAAAAGCCGGAAGTAATTTTTTTTTAAAAAAAAAAACCTCAGCCATTATCGGAGCGATTTCCTTTTCCATACACTGCCTCACTCTCATCCTGATGGCCTGATCCTCCGCGGTTAATAAATCACTAATTTGAAAGTAATCCGACACTGTAATTTAAAAAAAAAAATAACAGCATGATCATTAATTAACGATTCCGATATTAGCCTAAATTTCTCAAACCAATCAAATGAAAATAATAAAATAAAATTTCAGAATTAATCAAATTTCAAACAATGATGTAAAGAAATAAAAACATTAAAATATATATATATATATATATATATATATATATATATGTTTTTACCGCTAGGAGGAAATGTGGAAGCGGGAGTTGCTTGAGGGAAGGCGACGGAAACATCCAACGGCGGTAAATTAAAATAAGAACTCCTTGCATTTTGCTCAACCTCATCTGCTAAAACAGAGTTTTTAATTAATCATAGAAGAGCAAAAAATAACAATTAATTGCATGATTAAGGGGCAATATATTTGGATTAAATTTGAGAACAGACCTTGATTTTTAGGGATTGCCATGGCTGGAAAATAGAGGAGAAAGACGGTTGGGGGATTTAATTTTTTAAAACTTATGATCTTATGGGTGGAGAGAGTGGCATTGACACGCAAAGCTATGCTGATGTGGTAATGAGGATAACGACGTCTTAACAAGTGTGCCAAATTTTGAAACGTTTGTGGTCTCTTAATTGAATTTAATTAAGGTTTTAATGAATTCTGTTGTTTGAAATTATTTTTAATATTAAAATTTTGATTTTAAATAGAATTTAACTCTTAAAAATATTAAAAAATTAATTTAGAGGTAAAATTTTGATTTGTTATGGTTAATTGAATTTAATTTATAAAAATTTTAAATTTAATTGACAATTTATTATAATTTTTATTTTTATAATAAAATATTAATTTACAAAATTAAATTTAATTATATTATTTGTATTACACGATAAGATAAAATGAATTGAATTAATTTTATTTTAAAAAATTATTTTAGTTACAAATTATAATGACCCTTATATTTATTTAAAATAATTAAAAAAAACCATAATGCTCTTGATTGAAAAAAAAATATATTATAAAGGTAAATAAGCATTGTTATTATAAAAAAAAATTAAAATTATCAAAGGTAATTGTATGATAATGAAAAAACAATCTTATCTCGATACTTAATTGAAAGGTTTTTTTTTTTAGCCAATGACAATTTCATTAAATTACTGTTTGAATTAATAGTGTGATTGAGCTACAGTAATTTCATTGGCTTCCAGCTTGTTTAAAACTTATTTATTTTTATATTTTAAAAATATTTTAAAAAAAATTAAAATTTTTATTTTTTATTTGCTTCATATTAATATTTTTTTATTTTTTCAAATTTTTTTTATATATTAATATCAAAAATAATTTTAAAAATATTTAAAAATATATTATTTTAATATATTTCTAAAAAAAACAATTTAAATTACAATCACTTTCACGTTACCAAGTACACACCTTTTAATCTCCGAAACAAGGACGATTCAGTGGCATTATCTGATGAGGATATTGTAGATAATGTTCTTGTAATAATGATAGCAGGATACGACACGTCCTCCATCCTCCTCACTCTCTTGATCTTGATCGGGCTTTCAGCTAACAATCGATCTGTTTATGCTAGCATTTGTCAAGGCATGAAAAGAGCAACTACGCACCTGAATCAAGATTGGTTAACATTTTATAAAGCAATAAATGTTTCTAAAATATGGCACTGCTGGAAACGAAAACAAAACAAGGTCTGCAAGAACAATGGAACTCTTGCGCTCACTCACTCATTCACTCACTCACTCACTCAGACACAGTAGAGTCTTATTAAATCTGTATTTTTCTTGTTATTAGATCCTTCACACACTTGCATTAACCATGCACTAACTTTTATATAGAACTTAAGTGGGACATTTAGTATAACTAATCTCAACAAGAAACATAAAAATTGATCTTGAGTGAATTATTATGGTTCAGTCTAGCTTCATGATAACACAGAATTATGTACTTGGTTTTCCACAAAACATTCTCCCCTCTTAAGCTTATTTCTTCGATCATCATAACTCCAAGTTCTTTTGCACTTCTGTCTTCCATGGTTTTGTGAAAATATCTGTTACTTGTTTGTTTGTTCAGATAAAATGATATTATTATAAATAAATAAAAAATCTTTAGAGTTGACTTTGTCCAGTATCATTTAGATTTGTGATTGGATCAACCAACTTATTTATTGATTTATTGGATTATCTGGATATTTAACTGGATAAGTATCCAATTTAATTATATAAAAAAAAAACTTAATTCAAATCAAGCTCAAAATCAACAGATCATTAGGGTTCAACCAAGTTTAATAGCTATCTATTAAAAAAAGAAAAAAACAGTTGTTGCGATTTGACAATCTTACTTGTAAGTTTACCAAAATGTACAAGTGGATAGCCTAAGATTAGCCTTATCTTTAGCTATGCCGATGAACTAGCAAGCATGATAAAAAAAAACACAACTGAAAGTAAAAAGGTGCAGAACTGTCAAGTGGCAAGAATCATCTCTCTTAATAAGAAGACGAAATGCACCAAGCCCTATTGAATATCTCTCTAAGTTTTGATTCTGTAATCTTTATAGACCAGTGAGCTAAGAAACATTAATTCATGCAGTTGTCCTGTCTCTCACAAACTCCTAAACACTCTTTTGTTATGTTGAGTTTCAAGTTCTTAGCCCAGATATCCCACACGCGTCTGACAGTAGGCTCTTCCTCTCTAAGGATTTCCCGGAATATACTATCTGTCAGAGCAAGGAAATAGAGCAACCATTCCTCTCTCATTTTACAGCCCTACTCCTTTCTTTTCTCTCTTCTCTTTACACTTGTAATTATATATATAACAGAAATGGCTAGGACCAATGTGGAATCATTCAAGGAATCCTTTGAAGCTTGGCTTGTATGTCAAGAACACTACATCGATGAGCTACTGCTCCCTGTAAAAGAGAAGAACCATGAATCATCCAGCGAGGAAGATCTCAATGACCGAATTGCCTGAGTCCTCTCCCACTAACGGCAATACAGCTATAAAAAATAACTTGTTTCTCAACAAAGTATTTTCCTCGTTCTCTCTCCCCTATGGTTGACTCGTTTTGAGCGCACTTTCAAATGGTTCCGGAGGCTTTAAGCCAGCACTTCTATTTTGCGTTGTCAAGGACTCTGTCGTCAATGACTACCGAAGAGCAAAATGAAAGAATGAGTAGATTAATATGCGAGAGTGGAGGAGAGAGACCTGGATAAAGAAATGAAAATTACTAATTTGTGGCTTGCGCTGGCTATATATTTTTTACATAAAAAAAATACTAAGAAAAAATCTTCAATATTAGTTTAATTGGTAATTTAAATAATAAATTTTTTAAAAAATACAATAATAAAAAATAAACTAACAACAAAAATAACAATGAAAAAGAAATAAAAAGAACCAACTTAAACTTATCTAGATTATCAAACAACTCTAATATTGAAAAGCAAAAATATAATAATAAAATAAAACCTCAGTTAAGGTTAACACGTAAATTTTGCAACCATTGACATAAGATTAGGACAATTTAATAGAAAGAAACGCAGAAAAAAAACTCAAAAACCAATTCCTGATAACTCAAAAAGAAAACTGAAGTTTAATCTCCAGGAAATAAAATATTGAAGAACAAATATTAAGAAAAAATACATATAGCTAAAAAGAGAATGAAAAAACTTGATTTGAGCTCCCTGAGGTCAGGATTTAAAATCTTTGACCCAGTCGTGACACTAGAGTGACTGCATTTAAAAGAAATTTGAATTAAATCATGAAACTCAATTATCGAACAACTCAACGTTGAATGATATAAATAAATAAAAAAGTAATTTAAATTAAAAAAGTAATAGGAAAAAATATAAATCAACTCGAGTTAACCTGCAAACCTCCTAAACTTGAGATCTAATATCTAAAACTCACAAATGGTGCAATCATGGACCCGGGTTGAATCAAAAAGCTTAATTCCTAACCAATTTATTTTTAATTGATGAAATCATGAAAAAAAAATCAATTTTAAAAACTTGCAAAAGCAAAAAAGATAACAATAAAAAAAATGATGATCAAATTTGATAGAAAAAAAACCAAAAAATCATAAAAGGATGAACAATCTAAAAAATAATTTCAAATAAAATTAAAAAATGATAACCAAATTTAAAAGACTAAAAAAACAAAAGGGGTGAAATTGAAAAATATATGAAATTTTATAATGCAAGCGTGTTTAAAAATGTGATTTAGGACATAGACCTGATCAAGAAAATAGACTGGCATATGGACAAACCTAAGAAGAAATATTGAAACCCACAAAATCATAAAGGCTAAAAAAATTATATAGAAGGTGAATAATGTAAAAAAAAAAAACAAAGCTTAATCACTAATAATATAAAAAGTTGAATGATAAAATTAAAAAATAATATTAGCTTAAAAAAAGGAAAGAAAAATCAAGAAAACTTGGGCAAACCTTTTAAACTTAGTCAAAGACCTCAAACTTGTAATCCATTAAATCGTAGATCCGGGTTGAATTAAGAAACTCAATTCTCAACAAATTTAATATTGATTAGACAAAGTAAATCTAACGAAAAACAACAAATGAAAAAACCAAAGAAAACCTAAATTATTTTTAAAATCAATAAAAAATCTTAAAGAAAGCAAATAAATAAAAATCAATTAAGAAATTTATATCAAATAAAATAAATAATAATACAAAGAATAAAAACAAAACTCGAAAGATAAAAAAAATAAAGGAGGATTAAATAGAAAAGGAATTATAATATTATAAATTGCTGTAAAAACTATTTCAAATATTTAATAATAGAATCAGGAAATATCAATTTAAAAAATTAGCTATAAAAACCCAATAAAAAATAATAAATATAAAACACCAAGATAATTGAGTTATTTTTCAAGACCGAAAAAAATCCCACATAAAGCAAGCTAGAAAAACAAAATTTAGTCTCTAGTTTAATAAATACAAAAGGATGAGAGGAGAAAAAAAATTAGCTCTAAAAAAAAATAAAAAACCAAGTAAATTCTTGCAAATATTCTAAACTTGATCAAATTTTTAAAATTTGCTATTTGTGAAATTTTAAATTTGAATTCAATCAAAAACTTTATTACAAATCAATTTAAAAATATCATATTAAAAAATTTATGAGAGCAAGAAAATTGAAAATAAAAAAATCATTTCTCAGGCACAAAATCCCTAATTCTCAAAAATTAAAATACAATGGAGATGCGGGGTATCGATCCCCGTACCTCTCGCATGCTAAGCGAGCGCTCTACCATCTGAGCTACATCCCCATTTACTTAATGATTCCTATTGTTAGATATAAATAAGTATATATTTCTAAAAGGCGGAATGATTGAGGGAGTATTTGAATTGAAAATTGAAACCATAGAGTAACAAACTGTGAAGAATTAATCAACGTCTTAAAAGTATTGTTTTACTTTCTTTCATTGACCAGTAAAGTCAGGTCCAGCAATGTGCTAGCAGCAGCAGCAGCATCGATATAATCACTCCAACAAAGTAAAACTCTCGTCTTTATTAATCAACAAATAATCTCACATTTTCCAACCTCTCCGATTCGCCATGCTTTCTGCCAAGCGACTCATTCAAAAAGCCGTCCTCCTCCACCACCACCAGGTTGGTCATCAACGCTCACCTTTCTCTCTTTTTCTTTCAATTTTTTTGATTATTGATTATTCTCTAGGGTTTCATTTCCATTTAAATAATTCTTTTTTGCCGTTCTTTTCAATTTAAGTGATCTTCAGTTATTTATTTAATAATTTCAAGCATGCGTAGGAAAATCAAATTCTATATTGCTAATTAAAATGTTAATCACCTTGAAGTCATCATTAACTGAAAGTAACCGACCTCGTAATTTATTGATCTAGAATAACGAGGAACGCAGCAGCTTGACGGCAGCGGACTTTGATTTGCAAGTTGTTATACACCACGGGATTCCGTCCACGGCTTCCCTTCTTGCTTTTGATCCCATTCAGCGCCTTTTGGCTATTGCCACACTGTAATTTTTTTTTCAGGTTAAAATGTAATTTGTAGCGTTGAGGAGTGAATGCTGATTATTTACTGCATTTTAATTGGTTTGATTGCAGGGATGGGAGAATTAAAGTGATTGGTGGTGATGGTATTGAAGCACTTTTTACGTCACCGAAGCAACTGCCTTACAAGAACATAGAGGTTATTATTCTTACAACATATGTGGAGTATTTTTGTATTTTCAATTGGAATTTTGACGCTCGGTGTCATTTGGAATATTATTTTTTTATTGTTAATTGATGCATTCGATCATCAATTATTTGTTGATCAGAAATTGATGTTTGGTTTCATTTGGCAGTTCTTACAGAATCAAGGATTCTTGATCAGCATTTCTATTGAGAACAATATTCAGGTATGGTTCTACAGCAGCGACGTGCATGGTTTTTGGATTCTGCTATGTTGAAAAACTTACATGAAAAGTCAGCTAGATTTTTGTGTTTGGTCATTTTGTTGAGTTTCTTCTTGTTGCTCACTGCTTGCATGCTTTTTAATTGATTGCTGATTTAAAAATCAATGTTCCATAAGTTGTGTATGATTTTGATTAAATTCATTGAGTATGGTTACCTGTTTAACTCATTTTTGCAGGTCTGGAATCTGGAGAGCAGATGCTTAGCATGTTCGTTACAATGGGAATTGAATATAACTGCGTTTTCTGTAATCAGTCGCTCTTGTTTCATGTACAGAATTGATGTAAATTATAAAGTGTTGCATACATGTTTAATTTTCTGCTAATTGAATGAGAGTGGAAATGATTGCTGGAACAATGCTGCATAGGTATATTGGAGATGAACACGGTTCAATGTCCGTGCTGAAGTATGATTCTGAAGATGCTAAACTTTTGTGGTTGCCTTATCATATAACTGCAAACTCTTTAAAGGGTAATTTCTTATTTCGTTGAATAGTTGAGGCTCTTATTTCTCTTGTTCTTCTGTACATTGTACTAATAAGTTTTTGAGTGTTCCTGTGGCTCCAGTGTGCTCCAGTTCTTACTTCATTCTTACTGTATGGGTCTTGTGTTTCACAGAAGCAGCTGGATTTCCATCTCCCGATCACCAACCTATTGTTGGAGTTCTTCCTCAGCCTCATTCTTCGGGAAATAGGCAAGACATAAGAGCTTAATCATCTACTTTAAATTATTTTTTATTTTGGAAGTTTGATGGAAAGTCTGGCTTTGGTGTTATTTTCCATCTCCCTTCTAGCACCATTCTGTTTTCTTTAATGCATATAAGTTGTGACTCATGAGCTTGGAATTGGTTTTTTATCATTGAGATTTTATGTTTTAATCTCTACTGGAAATTTAAAAATCATAATTCTTTTGCAGGGTTCTGATTGCATATCAAAATGGATTGATAGTTCTCTGGGATGTTTCTGAAGGTCAGATCCTTTTTGTTGGAGGTGGCAAGGATTTCCAACTGAAGGATGATTCTAAAAATGAAGTAGACCCTAATATTCCCAAAGATACATCTCATCATCATTTAGAGGAGAAAGAGATCACAGCTCTAAGTTGGGCATCTTCAAAAGGGTCCATCCTTGCAGTGGGATATTTAGACGGGGATATCTTGTTTTGGAAAACATCAACTACTTTGTCCACTAGAGGTCAAAAAAATGAATCGACAAACAGCAATATTGTTAAGTTACAATTATCATCAGCTGAAAAGAGGCTCCCTATTATTGTTTTACACTGGTCCACAAGTGATAGACCTAGTAATGATGGTGATGGCCGATTGTTTATCTATGGTGGTGATGAAATAGGATCTGAAGAAGTTCTAACAGTGAGTTATTTTTCTTCTTAGCAATTTACTATTTCTTTATTTTTGTTGGCATACATTTGTATACTGTTCTCTCTCTTTTTATCTCTTATGAGAAAGCACTTCAGATTCTTTAAAAGAATAAAAAACATAATATGAAATGTAAGTCTTGCTATTGGAAAAGCCCACATGATTTTCAAGGATAGGTTCAGATCTACATTCCAAATCCATTGTCTGGGCTTGGTACATTAGATTAGCTTTTAGCAACTACAAAAATAGAATTCAAAAGGAATATGACTTTCATAGTATTTTGTACCTTTCATTTTTAATTGTTAATTCATTACCGATGCATGTATAGTGAAATTCTAGTCATTCCTATTGATATTTGTCTTTATTTAGGTTTCTTTTTGCTGATAGGATGTCTTTTTCTTGTTCAATTGAAATGTTCATGCAGCACCTTAAGAGCTTTAATTCCATCCCCTTTGCTTTCAATTTTACTCCTAACAAACACTAATTTTCTCTAAATACAAAAAAAATAAAAAATAAATCAATAATTATCAAGCATCAGTCTACCTACACTTAATTGTAGAATGGATTTGACTTTGAATTTAAATGCTGTTTTTCATCCTTCAACATTGACTTGATTGAGAATTGAGCTTCATAATTTGTTTCTATTGTTTTCTATGAGGTTATGTGTGTTACAAACTCAAACTTTCGAATAGATGTCACTGATAGAGTGAACTGTCTTGTGGGACTGGAATAGCTCGTAACTATATGAATAACCCCCAAGAGTTGGCTTATGACTCAACAGAACCTCCCTTTGACTCTTCCTCTAGCATCTATCAGCCAGGCCATGGAGGGAGTGGAAGAGTCAAAGTGAGGAATTAGTTTAATTCTCAAAGAGCATTGCAATCTTTGTTAACAGAGAAAGGAAAAGGCAAGCATTCAAATACATTTTTTTTAAATGATACAGATGCTATTTAAATTGTAAGCTTTTTTAGGGGCTTGGGTCCAGTTTTTGAATGGTACATTGTAAAAATGACATCAAGGACTAAAATGTAGTAATCATGTGGCACTTTTCATGTTGCAATCACTGAATCATTTACTGAACTGATGTTTGGAGTTTTTCAACCTTCAATTGTTTGGTCTGATAAGTGATCTGAGTGGTTCAGGTGTTAACTTTAGAGTGGTCATCTAGGATGGAAACAGTGAGATGTGTTGGTCGCATGGATATCACACTTGCTGGCTCTTTTGCGGACATGATTTTGTTACCAAGTTCTGGACCAACAGAGGGTAATCCCAAAGCTGCTGTTTCTGTATTGGCAAACCCTGGACAACTTCATCTTTTTGATGATGCTAGCTTGTCTGCCTTACCATCTCGGCAAAAGCATAAAGCAAGTGTCTTGACTATGGGATTTCCCGTGGTAGTACCTACAGTAGATCCACCCATAACTGTGGCAAAGTTCATTACGTTGCCCCCAGGAGGAAACTCATCAAAGATGTTTTCCGAGGTATGTTAGACTCCTAAATTATTCTGTTTTGAAATGTTTAGTTTTTCTGTTAATATGTCATTAAAGCATTTCATATGCTAAATTATCTCTCAGATAGCCTCAGCTACAAAACGCGGATCCACACCATTCCAGGGTGGTTCTGCAAATTGGCCCTTGACTGGGGGTGTGCCCAGTCATCTGTCATTCACAGAACATACTGGTGTTGAGAGAGTGTACATAGCAGGTTATCTAGATGGATCTGTACGGTTATGGGATGCCACATATCCTGCCTTATCACTTATTTGCATTGTAGAAGGCGAGGTTTGAGATTCATTTATCATTATCCGTGAAATTGTTGCTCTTAGGTTGAACGCATATTTTTTATTCTTATTAGTTTCATATGATTGTCAGGTTGAAAGCATAGAAGTGGCTGGATTTAGTGATCCAGTGACGAATTTAGACTTCTGTTCCCTAACACTAAGTCTGGCTGTTGGCAACAAATGTGGACTGGTCAGAGATGTTTCTTTAGTGGTTTTTCTTTTGCCTTCTAACTAATGTGTACTTGTCATTTTTTTCTGTATTTACCATACCTATGTCATTGATGTATAGGTTCGCATTTATAACCTGGATGGCAGCTCAGATGAGACTACCTTCCACTTTCTCATAGATACTAAACATGAAGGTAAGTTGTAGGAGGTCCTTCTCTAGAAGCACACAAACTTTTTTTTCTTCAAACATTAACTTTCTTTGGCAAGAGAGTCCAAATTTGAGATCCAGCTTTACTTTCTGTTTCGAGATGAGTTATGAACTTTCATCCAGACAAAAATAGAATTCCTGCTCATTATCCAATATCAATTGCAAAAAGAAATTCATACATAGAATATTGACTATGCTAAAATTTCAAATTTTTGCAATTGGCCTGTTGTTAAAACTGGTTTTAAAATGTCAGAATTTTTTTCAAAATAGTACATATTGGAAAAAGTTTTCAAATTGCTAAGAATTTGAGCAATTGACTTCGTGACATGATGGCTTTCAACTCTGAGAACATAATGTTTTTGTTACCTCATTTGGTTTTTCAGCTCGCTAGATTGTAACCACTATTAGTCACTAATCATATGCAAACTGCTGCAGATAGAAAAATGGCAAGCTTACTTCATCATTTAATTGATTTCAGCCATCTGATATGGAAACTATTACTGAAAAAGCTTTCCATTTTCAGTTAGATAGAAAAGTTCCTCATTTACATGGTCCTTTCACTGCAGACAGTTCATTTCTTGTCACTGGATCATTGATATTGCATTTGTTTTGAGAAAGTATCATTAAATCTCTACTTGCTCAAACTAATAGATTTATTACTCGTCTCATAGTTCACACGTTGCCTCAAGGGAAAGGTCCTCCACTTAGAGCTGTTTTTTCTCTTCTCAATTCTCCTATTCTTGCACTACAGTTTGCTAATTATGGAGCCAAGCTTGCTGTGGGGCTTGAATGTGGTCGTGTGAGTATTGTCTGTCTTGTCATTTGTATTATGTTGTTTTGATTGTTTTCATGCTAAGTTTGTTGACTGGGGCTTTTAGTTTCTTTGTTCATATGAATTCTTGTCTTGTATGCTTTCATTTCAGGTGGTTGTACTTGATACGAGTTCATTAGCAGTTTTGTTCTCTACAGAATCTGTATCCAGCTCTTGCTCGCCAGTCATTTCAGTGAATTGGGTTGAATGTATAAATACTTGTAGCCTTGTGAAAAGCCCAAAGCATTCAGATTCTAATATGCCAATCAACCCTACAGAGCAAGTCATGTTTTTCCTTACCAAGGATGCAACTCTTTATATGATTGATGGTGGAACCGGTAGCATGATCAGCTCCCATCCATGGCATCCAAAAAAGAAATCAGTTGCAATTTCTATGTATGTTATAGGCAAGTATAATCTTAAAGTAGAAGTAAATAAGAGTTTTGTTTCTTTGTATTTGACTTTCACAAATAAGTTCTGGAATTTAATTTTTATTTTTTTCAACAGATGGCAGTCCTTCTGTACCTGGCTTAACAGATGGAAAGCAGCTGGAGGAGTCTGACCAAAATTTCACAGCCAAGAATGAATCTGAACATACAACAACTTCAACAGGGATTAGTTCACATAATAATGAGCATCACTCTTCAGTTAACACACTAACCAGAGAAAGATTGCTGGATTCATTTATTTTGCTTTGTTGTGAGGATTCATTGCACTTATACTCTACAAAGAATGTTATTCAGGTAGCTCCATTGCCTTTTTTTGTTTTTACTTTCAACAATGATTTACTCTGTTTGCAGTCCAACTAATATATCTTCCTTAGGGAAACAACAAAACCATTTGTAAAGTGAAACATGCAAAACCTTGCTGTTGGGCTTCAACTTTTAGGAAAGAGGGAAACATTTGTGGAGTGGTTTTGCTGTTCCAGAGCGGAGTAATAGAAATCAGGTGAAATTCTTGTCTTCATAATAATGCAGATTACTTTCCAGCATTTTCGTACTGCACATCTAAATAGTATTACTAGTAGCAATATTGTTGATATTGCCTATATTTGGACAGATCATTTTCGGGTTTAGAGTTGGTGAAAGAAACCTCCTTAATGTCAGTTCTAAGGTGGAATTTCAAGGCAAACATGGAGAAGATGATGAGTTGTGATAATGGGCAGATTACACTGGTATTATTTGCTTCTAAAATTTTGACATCATCAGAAAATCATCTTTGTACTTGTTTTTTCCATGTTAAACTTATGCATGCCATGTCTACCTTTTTATACTACTGCATACTTTCTTAAACTACTGCTTGTCATGTCTACTTTTTGAGCCATGGGTGTGTTATCACTTCAATATATTACAGTCTAATTGTTCTGCACTCTTCACAACTATTGTGATTATATCTAATGTTGATAATTTTATAGGCTCATGGGTGTGAATTGGCCTTCATCTCACTATTTTCCGGTGAAAATTGTTTCAGGTATATAATGAAAAAGCATGTTTAACTAATGCCATGCATGTATAGCCAATGCCTGGACAATCTTCGTTGTAAATTTCAGTTGTGCTTATTAGTAGGAAAGCAAACTTCTGACAGACCTGCAATGCTCTTTGTAGGATTCCAGAGTCTCTTCCATGTCTTCATGATAAGGTACTTGCCGCCGCCGCCGATGCTGCCTTTAATTTCTCCTCGAATCAGAAGAAGAAGCAGGTGCAAATTACTACCATCAGTTTCAGATTATAATAAGTATAATTTTGTTTTTGTATCTTATCTTATGTTGTTATAGGGTACTAAACCTGGGATTCTCGGTGGCATTGTCAAAGGCTTTAAAGGGGGAAAGGTAGACCACAGTGTGGATATTACTCTGAATCCCAAATCCGATTTTAGTCATCTTGAAGGTGCTTTTTCGAAGCAGCCATTCTCAGATTCATATCGAACTGCAGTAGATAGTGAGGAAGTTGTGGAGCTTAATATAGGTTTGTGGACCTTAATATATGTTATTACCCGTGCCTATCTGTACCATAGTCTTTTCTCTCCCATACTAAAAACTGTCCTCGTGCAGATGATATAGAGATAGATGAACCTTCTCTACCCACAGCAACTACTTCATCACAAGATGTGAAGCATATGAAGAGAGGTAAATTTGATTTTTCCACACGTTATGCAAGTTTTAACTGATGTTGGTCATTTAACACTACAGATTTTGCATTCCAGAGAAGTGGTCGGAAAGGGAGCAATTATTAGGTGCGACTGATGATATGAAGCCCAAACTTAGGACACCTGAAGAAATTATGGCTAAATACAGAAAAGCAGGGGTAATTTCCTGTGATCAACTTGTCTCCTCCATCTTAACATCTGTTCCAATGGATTTCCTTGTCTGATGTGGTTACTGTGTTCAGGATGCCGCTTCAGTTGCTGCACATGCAAGAAAAAAGCTTGTAGAAAGGCAGGAAAAACTTGAAGTAAGATATTATGGATTTAAGATTTCTGTGAGATTGCTTTGGTATTTGAAATGGATAAAATGGCTTCTACTTTGTTAAAGCTAAACTACCTTGTAGGTTTTGTTGAGTGGAAATGATGAGAGAAAAGAGAAGATGCCAATTCTTTGTGGCAACAATGAATTGGGAGTTTCCCCTCTCTTGTCACCCTATATTTGCCGCTTTTGTTTGCAGCTAACTGAGAAATTCACTATACAATTTCATTGCTTTATTAATA
The DNA here is from genome assembly GCA_007827005.2 of Populus simonii. Lineage (NCBI taxonomy): Eukaryota > Viridiplantae > Streptophyta > Magnoliopsida > Malpighiales > Salicaceae > Populus > Populus simonii. Next base: position 2,518,673 of record CM017479.2, read on the forward strand.
TCCCTGTAGAATAAATTGGTTATGTCTCATGGTCAAGTCAGTGAATGTCAGCTTATCCTTCTAGATCTGTTAACTGTGCATAGATTGTCTTAATGACCCCTAAAGATACATTTTTATCACTCTGCACCAGAGAATCAGTAGGCGCACTGAAGAGCTCCAAAGTGGAGCCGAAGACTTTTCATCAATGGCAAATGAGCTTGTCAAGTTAATGGAAAAACGAAAATGGTGGCAAATATGAAGAAAATAGAAGTCTAGCTTGCTGGCATGGGTTTTGATTGTTTGTACCCTTTTTGTCGTGAGTTTTAGGAGTGCATTTTTTGAATCTCTAATGTATGTTAATTTATCCGACTGCAGTTAAATTTTTTGTGCAATATGTAAAACACGGAAGCTCGAGACATTTCTTATTATTTTCATTTGTTGTATAGAATTTTTTGTTTTCTAGTAATAAAAAGAGATTGATTCACTGAAACCGATGCTGCCCATTCATTAACTGAGAGAAACCAGAAGGTTTGCTAAACGGGACTGGATTTTTCTCAGCAATGTACCAGCCAGATGCAAGGGTTATGCTATTTGTTGCTGGTTCTACGATTGTGGCCTCTTTATGTTGTTTTACAAGGCAAGGTTCTTGCTGCAAGACAAGCAGGTTCAAATAATAGCATCAATTTTCTCTAGATTGCTTTGTGAAATTGTGATTTGGCTGTGTTACTTGAGGGTTCCAGGTGCTGAAAATTAAAAATTCAGGGCTAAAAAAGGCTCAAATTATGACTGGAGGCCAGATTTTACTAAATTTGAGGTTTCATTTGAGTTGTGGAGCTTAATATAGGCCATTGGAGCTTAAAGCATGCTAATTATGGTGGGGCTTAATATAGGTATGTGGAGCTTATTACATTAATATACCCAAAAACTCTATTCTCTTCGTCGATCCCTCTCAGCTCGTGTTTTCTTCATCGGAACTGATACGGAAACACTGAACCTGCTCATATGGCGACCAAATCATCCAATGAAGTTCAAAACAAAAAGAGAGGTAAATCTGAGCTATCGTGTGTCAGCTCGAATGGATTATATTGAACAGTAATCATCTCTAATTTTGCAGAGAAGAGAACTGGAAGGGAAAATTTATTGGGTTACGGCGAGGAAACAAAGCCCAGAAGCAGGAAACTTGGAGAAATCGTAGCCAAGTACAGAAAATCCATGGTAATGTTGCATCTTGGTTAAAATCAATCAACTCTTATTTCATTGGTAAGGCCAACACATTTGAATTGATTGTGTTTTTCCGGTTTGGTAAATAATTTCAGGATGCCTCTTCCCTGGCTATGAGTGCAAAGAACAAGCTGGTGCAAAGGCAGGAAAAGCTTGGTGTAAGATTCCAAGGATAGATCTAAACATCTTCTGTTTTCGCTGTTTAATTTCCCTAGATTCATTTCGTGTCATAATTTATTTGATCAAAACTTTCTCCAGATGACCTGCTTAGGCAAATTACCTGTTTTTGGATTTCTTCAGCCTTCATACATTTCCTTGACAATCACAATTATATTGCTTTCTGAAATTTGAATTGTTATACACAAGCAGAGTATTCTTACCACCTGCAATATGATTTTTTATTTTATTTTTGTTTGAATAATAATTATCAGAAAATCAACAATCAAACTGAAGAGCTGGAAGGTAATTCAGAAGACTATGCATCATTGGCCAATGAACTTCTCAAGAAGATGGAGAAACGAAAATGGTGGCAAATATGATAAAGATAATACAGGCCTGATATGCTAGCTATCTGACACTTTTTTTCAGGTTTTCCCTTCTGTTTGTTTACCCCCTTGTGCATGGTGAGATTTCTCCAAGACACCAGCAGGAGATTATACCTAAAGTATGCTTGTTGGCATGCAATTCATTATAAAATTAAGAACCTGTACTTTGAAATGTATGGAGTAATTTTCAACTATTTCCAGCAGCTTTCCTATAGATGATTATGGGTTGCACATTATAAAAGCAGCTTTCCTCCAACTTCCCAATCACCAATTCCATGAATAGGACTGGTTCTTCAATGGTCTCTTGGATTCACCGTTAATGTTCTATTATTATTTCTTTTCTTCCAAACACTATTTCCATGGAAAATTAAACCCGTGACCACTGAAGGCAATGCACCAAAAATTGTCGAAAAGTATCATAGCTAGGCTTACGCCACAATACTGAACTTGTACAAATGTAGCATCACAGAGCACTGAAGGCCATCTAGAGTCTAAAAAGAGGATGGGATACCAAAAGTTCAAAAAGAAGAAACGAAACAGACCTTCAGAAGACCTGGAAACCAATGCCGCGCTTTATTGTCAGCTTCAAGAATGAGTAGAAGTAGAAAGTTGCATCATAAAAATGTGAACAATGTAACTCATTGAAAATTTGATTCATAGCCTACTCGGAACACTCACTAGGACCAGACATCTCCCACATTGTCCTGAACAAATCATCTGATAGCAAGTCTTTTGCCAACAACATCCCTCAACTCAATTTCACTAGGAAACCGATGCTCCATCAACTTGGAGAAAACCTACAATGAGGAGAACACAAAAGAAAGCATTTTTATACATACCACATTTGTTCCTACAAAACATCCTAACAACCTATATGCAGGTATTTAAGGTTATCTCCTCCTAAGTCTAAAATTGCAGTATGATTCATAACATAAAAGGAAAAGGAAATTTGGCTCAAGTAAAAAGACAACATGCGGCATTAAAAAAAGAAGTGACTTTACCAATTCACCATTGCAAAATACTTCAAAAGCACCAGAACTCTGAAGGAATGATTGGATAAAGTTTCCAAAAAGCCAAGTGCTAGCAATACTTCCGAATCTGTTTGCACGCAGCGAATAATACCACGAGGGTGGAGCTGCAAATCCTAACCTTGGAAAAATCTGTTCGCCTGCCAATATTATCCCAATTATTCCAAACTGAACAGCAGGAACTACTTTGCTGAGTAGGCGCTTCGGAAGCGGAGCAGGATGGCTTGCCAAAATAACCTGTATCCCAGGAAATTCTGATTCCAGCATATTTTTCATAGTCACAGCAGTTCCTCTGCCAAAAGAAACACAACTTATCTGTGAACATTAAATGTAAGAGAAAAAAAAACTAGGATTAAAAACGGTAACCTTACAACCACAAATCCTAAAACTAAAAATTAGATCTAATTAATATTATTAATTTGTTCCAACATGAATGAGAAAATACATCCCTTTACTCTACTTTTAATTATATAAAAAAAACTGTCCACAACAATTGGAAAAATAATTATGGCAAATAATCTTGATACTTGATGGTACACAATTATGAAAAATAATTTATAACCAATCACCGCCAATGCAAGTTAGACTCAGGATAATTAAAAGTCTATTTGACATAACTTATAAAAAGTGAATTTTGACTTTAAGTCATACTTCAAAGTTGTTTTTCATAAATAATTTATGACAAAAATATTTTCAAATGACTTTAAGTTTAAGTTAAAAGTAAGTTTGATAGAAATTACTCAAAGCAACTGTTCTAAAGAATATATGTAGTGTAAGTTAAAATCTACAAGTCAGAAGCAAAATTAAATCTAAATTTTATAAAAAAAATTCTAACCAAACATATATATAACTTTTCTACGAGTAAAAAAAAACTTAAATCAATCATATCAAACGGAACCTAAACGATTTCAGTTTAATATAACAATAACAGCAAACAGAAAATGTGGAGAATGGATTAAACCTGTAAGAACAAGAAACACAGAAGTTGATGTTAATAACGTTGCCAAACCCAATATTGCCTAATCCTCCAACAATGGTGCTTGATTTCTGCATCTCATCAAAACATTAAAGAGTATCACAAAGAAAGAAAACCAACTTCGATTATGTGAAAAGCATAAAGAAACATGAAATTTGTGAAGTTTAAAGACACCTGTGTGGGGAATTGAAGTGGCTGTTGTTGATGAACTTGTTGAGGTTTTGTTTGGAATTGATGGATGTTGTGGTGATCATTTGGAGTTGGTTTTGGAGGTGGTGATGTTGTGAAGAGATTTAGAATGTCTGAGCAAAACAGAAAGATTGGTAAGCCTAGAAGGAGGATTTGAGATCGATCCATTTCTAGCAAGAAAGCAAGGACAGGGATGACGACGGAATGCTGAAACGTCTACCAAGCGGCTTTTGACGTTGTTTTCATCTGCGATTTTATTTCGAGGAAAACGGGCCAAGGCCAACTACTATTCCGCTCGAGCCTTAGGGCCCAGTGGCACATTGGAACAACAAGACCATACCCAACCCAGAAACTGACTTGATAAAAGGTTCATTGAGTTATTGTATAAATTTACAGGTTATAGACTACATACAAATTAATTAGTTTTTTTAAAATGATAGTATTTTGTTTTTTTATGCAGATTGGGTTTAAACTAGATCAATTAGATTTATTTGTATTATTATTTTATTTGATTTAATTAAAAACTTGGTTTAAAATAGACTTTAAATTTTAATTTAGATAATTCCAAGCTGGGTGGATTTAATAATTATATACAAGACATCACTAGATAATTTTAAAGCTGGCTTAGTATTATCTTATTTTAGCTTGAGAATATCCCTTGCCATTAAATAAAAAAATAACTGAAGATTTAGGTCAATATCATGTAAAATAGTTAGATTAATAGTATGTAAAATAAACATACATATATACATATCCAACCTTTGGTATATCTATCTCTAATTAAAGTTTTATTTACAAAATTACCTTAAATTTCAACCTTGATACAAATATAATAGAATTTCTCCACGCACATATGGAAATGTAGGAGAGGTACTGGTACTGTACCTACGTTGCGCAGCGAGATTTGTTTTCATTAAAAATATTATTTAGGCAAATGTGTTTAAAAAAAGAGGGAAAAACATTTTATTTTAATCAAATGATAAAAAAAAAAGAAGTAATGATGAGTAATGGACAAAATTAATATAAAAAAAAGTTGACAACGATAACATGAGAGAAAAAATATTTTTATAAAATGGGATAAATAACGTAGCTCAATTCCCGACCCATTAAATATAAAAAATAAAATTGAGTAAAAAAAAGGAATAAAAAAAACTAGATTGAATCAATTCAAGTTAGTAAGATAAGCCTGTAACTCGGGGAATGTCTACCAAACATGTGCCCCAATCATAAGATCGGATAACCTATTAGAAAAGAAAACATAAAAAGTCAAAAAGAAAATAAGTTTTTTTTTTTTTTTTAAAAAAAAAGCAATATCAATTCGCATTAATTTTTCAAACTTGTCATCTGAAGTATTAGACCATAAGCACCTTATATCAAAAAACCATGAAGCTCAATTTCCCAACCAATTAAATGTTGAAAGATTAACTTGGAAAAAAATATCAATTATACAAAAGGATAAAAAAATAACAATTAAAAAAATAAAGATTAAAATTGAAATACAAAATAAATTTTATTTTTAATTAAATGGTGAAATTAAAAGGAGAAATTAATTGAGCAAAAGGACCAAGAAATAATTAAAAGAATGAGGATCAAAATTGAAATTAAAATTAAAATAATTTTTTGATAAAATGGTGAAATTAAAAAGAAAAATCACTTAAACAAAAAATCCTAAAAAAATATTCAAAGGAAGGACGATCAAATTAGAAAACATAATATATGACAACTTGAGATTGAATGATGAAATTGAAAACATATAAAACTTCTACAAAACAACTAAGAAGAAAAATTAGAAATCAAAAGAATAAGTATTGGAGTTGAAATACTAACAACAAAAATCATCAAGTTGAAAGGTCCATTGACGACAAACTAGACAACTACAACTAACACGCATTGCACCACTAGTAAAAGGATATGACAACGCTTCTAATGACATGATGAAAGAGTGTTTTTGGATGTCGAGAGGCGCCGCATGCACTAAAGAGTGCGCCACACATGCCCCTATCTTTTGTTTTGTTTTTTTGTTTTTTATATTTGTTCAAATACCAAATTGCACCTAAGTTGACATGATAATAATAATAAAAAAAAACTATTGTGAAAAGATAGAAAAGCCCCTTAACATCATTTTTATTTTTATTTTTGCTTTTAAGAGCATTCTAGTCGTTTCATTATACTTTTGTTTTTTTTTGTCAAATACTAAATTTCTCCTCAACTAAATTGATAATATTGAAAAAACTATAATGAAAACATGAAATTGCCCTTTGATGTTAGTTTTAGATTTTTTTTAATGCAAATGATATTTTAGTATTTTTACTATACATTTGAAACGAGAAAAAACTTATTTATTTGTGGTTAATTTGATAATGACTAGTAGGTCTTATAAAAAGATTAAAGTAACCTTGAAAGCGAGTGTTAAGTTTTTTTTTAGGTGGAGGAGCAAAATCATAAAATTATTGTTCAGTGAACAATGATTCACTCACGAGTTACAATGAAAATTCCTTTCCAATTGGATTTTATTAATGTTAGCTCAGGAGTTTGCAGTGGCATTTTGAGGGGGAAATGCATCATTAAGAGCCTAATTAATGTTGTGGTAGTGATTGATTTTCAAAGTACTATTGAAAATATATTAAAATAATATATTTTTTAATATTTAAAATTTATTTTTGATATAAATATATAAAAAAATATTAAAAATATGATATTTATTTTTATTTTCTCTATCTTGATCGCTCTCGCTCTCTTCTTTCTCTTTGCCTAGTCAGTCTTTCATCCTATCCTAATATTACCAATAGAAAAACAATCAAGAATTTCTAGAATTGAAATATATCAAAAAATTGCATATTCCTTAAATGTAATTACATAATTCCTTGAAACAATGTAGAGACGTGCACATATATAACACGACAAGCAATTGAGGAGGCAAGCAATCTTTTTTTCATTCAACAAAATCAGGTTTCAAGATAAAGCACTTGAGGGTAGTTTCTAGCCACCTAAATTTGAATAGAAAATACAACCATATGACAAAAAATATTGATTAAACCATAAGATTATTATAGAAAAATTTATTGTAATAAGTAATAAAACCCATAACATAGAAAACATCTGAATAAGTTTGATATATACATTCGAAATTGAAGAAATGGAACCCTAAAATAGAAGAAATATATGGAAAAAAAATTATTACTTGTGGTTTAATTTAGTTGTGGAGAAAGTTGTTTTTATTAAAAACAGGTATATGTTGATGTTTAACGTAAGTAAGTGAAGAGAAGTGAGAAAGGAAAGTGTATTTCTTTGCTAAGAAGAGAAAAATGTTTTCGTAGCAAAAATGATTATTTTTTAAGTTGTGTGGAAACATTTTCCATTGCCCAATTCTCTAAAATTCACTAAACATTTTCCTCTCTTAAACTCAAGGACTAAAATGTAAATAAAATAAAATTTTAAACTAAAGTGTTTAATTTTCAAACTAAAAGGACCAAAAAGGATTTTTGAAAAACCCTAAGCCGGCAAAATCAAGCAAAAAGGCAATGAATTCATTTTTTTTTTAAAAAAAAATTAGGCTTTCATTTTTCTTGCATTCTTGATTTCCAAATATTTATTACTTTTTAAGTATAAATATAAAAATTACCCTCCAACTATATACACAATCTCAATTTTACCACCAAATAATATCTTATACCAATTTTACTCTCAAACTTTGAAAACTTTTCAATTCAGAATTTACATTTATTTTTAAGGCTTTTTACATATTTCCATTCAAACTATACTCTTTTTTCTTTTTTAGAAATGATGTGATTTTATAGAGAATCTAACTGTTTTAGTTAAGTGATTCTAATAGAAAGGATGAAATTGATATAAAAAATAGTTGATATATGAAATTAATATTATCCTAATAATATGGAGATATATTCGATGTTTTTTCTTTTAAAAATAATGATGGCAGTGGAGGTTTTTTTTTTTTTTTTTTAATAAAGTATAGTATCAATTATTGTACTAAAGAAAGCTCCAAAACCATTCGAACATGATTGCATCCTTTAGACTATAATGGATATATAACCTTTGGTCCGTATTTCTTTTTGAAAAAGACAACAGCAATGTTTGGAAATACAATTAAAAAAAAATTAAATATTTGTTTAAAATTATTTTTTTATTTTTTAAAATCATTTTAATGTGCTGATTTAAAAATATTTTTTAAAAATAAAAAAAATATTTTAAATTATAATCACCACCAAATTCTTACATATCCATTGTTCAATTATTGCATATATAAAATGAAGCACGATGATGGCATGGGAGGGATCTAAATCTTTTCTTTCATAGTGCCTCTGTGTCCCCATCCAATTTCAGTGCACAAAGTAGGAAAGTTTACTTTTCAACTCACGTTTGACACATGCTTCTCATCATATGGTCTTCTTCAATGTTGACACAGCTGGCGAGCAACAAGGCCTTTGTCAACTCACGTTTGATGAACGTTAATTTAGGCTAATTATTTTTTTTTATAAATAAAGTTAAAATAATATAATTTTAACTTTTTTTACAAGTTAAATTAAGTTTTTAATCAAGTAAAACAAGTTATGGGTCATCTTTCAAGTCATTGAGTTATGGGATTAATCAAGTTAAATCAAATTAATTTTAATTTAATATCCAATTCAAATTAAAAATGAATTATTTAAGTTCTTTATCGAATTTTCAAGTTAGATCGAGTTTAATAATAATATTACAATATTTTTATATTAGTAAATAAAAAAATTCATGACTTTATATTGGTAAATAAAAATCTCAAACAAAATTAACAAGAAAAGCATATGTACACCATCCTTTACAAACAATATATATATATATATATATATATATATATATATTAATCTATGTTCATTTAGGGATATCCATTTCTATACAAAAACTCTAAAAATTACACATAATGATATAGAAATACCAAAAAAATGAAATTGTTATATCCATCTCCACCTTGAACTTGTATGGATACTCTGTATTTGACCCATCTTTTTTATATCCACCTCTATCAATAATACCATATGCATGTCATGTATCTATTATCTAATAATTGAGGGTAGTGTAATTCCAAAGAGTTGCCTTGATGGTTAGAAGGATTTACCCATGCCGTGTTAGAAAAAATATTTAGAAGTTATTAATTTTTAACTTAAAAAATAAATAAATCATGTGGGAGTTGATTTAATGTAATAGAGTTGATTTTATAAATCTAAAAATAACCTGGATGACTCGTAAAAGTATAATTTGACTAAAAAAATTATCAAGGTGATATATTTTCTTAATATTAAAATAACAAAACATTGAATTGACCTGGGTCAACCTAAGTTAACATGTTAAATTCGTTATTCGAGTTATGAGATTATGATAACCATATAGAAAACAAATCAAAAAAAATTATAAAATTTAATTTCCAACCGACCCAATGTTGAATGATAAAATTTGAAAAAATAAAAAAATTAAAAAAATAGACACAAAAAACAACCGGAGCCAATTTGAATTAACTCGTTAAGCACTATTTTCTAGATCATGAGGCCAAAATAACCTAATAAAAAACAAACAAAACAAATCATGAAATCTAATTTCTAAACAATCCAATATTAAATAATGAAATTAAAAAAAAATTAATTAAAAAAAAACTGAGTCAACCGGCCTGACCTACTACTCGTATTAAAAGATTCAAATAACCTAATAAAAAATAAATTTAATATTAAAATAAAAAATACTATTCTAATAAATAGTTTAGTTTGTGAGGAGGTTACATTAAAAATTTCTTATCTTTTATTTTTGTTTTTTGAATTTAAATTTTAGTGCTAGTATTTAAGAAAATTTATTAAATTTCACTGTTGAACAGCATAAGCTTTGCCACACAATCTATCTCCCGTACACATTCATATCATCGTTCATCCAAATCATCCTTGATTCCTTGTACTCCAAAAAAAAGGAAAAAGACAATGGAATTCCTTGAATACGCCAAACTCCTATTAAATGGCCGGTAGGCAAGTTTCACGCGAACCAAACAACAGTAAAAGCCACACGATACCACCAGTAAGAGTCAGCCCTTTATAACCTCCACACACTCAGAAGATATGCAAGAGACCACACAGGTCAGGAGAAGGGAGAGGGAGACAGTGTCATCTTTATTTTTGCCTAACTATATAGTATTATTAGACTACCATAATCTTTTAGGGGAACTCTTTTATCCCTAGATATCTTGCTTCACTTGTTAGTTCTCTTGTTCTTTATTATATTTAATTAGTTTCTTGCTTCACTTTTTCTTTCCGGGTCTCTCCTTGTCTGAAGCCAGATAGACACACCCAGTTTGGGTTCCAATGGCTAGCCTGGTGTTGTCAGAATGTGGCTTAAAGCCTCTTCCTCAAACTTTGCCTAGACCTAGAACTGGGATCATCTCTCACAATAACCCTTCAAAGACAAGATTTTTATACACAAACAGGACACTCACAGATTTAAAAAGACTCCCTTTCAATAAGTTTTCAAGAGGGTGTTTTAGGGAGAGGAATTGGGGGCTTAAAGTGAGTGCTCCGTTTAAGGTTGCAAATGGTGAGGAAGATAATAAAATTAAAGGCTTTAATGGGTTGGGAGAAGAGGAAATAGAATTCGATCCTGGCTCACCACCTCCATTTAATTTGTCTGATGTTAGAGCTGCTATACCAAAGCATTGTTGGGTTAAAGATCCATGGAGGTCAATGAGTTATGTTGTTAGGGATGTTGCTGTGGTTTTTGGTTTAGCTGCAGTTGCTGCTTATCTTAACAATTGGCTTGTTTGGCCTTTGTATTGGGCTGCTCAATCGACAATGTTTTGGGCAATTTTTGTTCTTGGACATGATTGGTAATCACTTTTTTTTTTTTGTTTATGGATCTGGATTTTTTTTTTATTATTTTTTTTGCTTGTTCCTTTTGTTTTGGTGATGCTAAGTCTGTGTTTTGTATGTTGAGTTTGATTCGTGTAGTGGCCATGGGAGTTTTTCCAATAACCACAATCTAAATAGTGTGGTGGGGCATATCTTGCATTCTTCAATTCTTGTTCCTTACCATGGATGGTAATATCTTGCACTTTGATTTATACAAATTGTTTGTGTTTTTGTGTTTCTTTTCACAGTTTGCAGAAATTGTAATGTATAGATTTGAGGAATTAATGAGGAAATGCATTGTGTTGGCTCTATTTCGCAGGAGAATTAGCCATAGGACTCATCATCAAAACCATGGACATGTTGAGAAGGATGAATCATGGCATCCGGTTAGTGATAAACTCTGTTTATGGGTTCTCTTCCGTTGTCGGTTTGCATTATAGCTTCTTTGCTTTTGCGGTTCTGCAAGTCCTCAAGCTTTACCAATTTCTTGTTTTTTGATGTAGCTGTCTGAGAAAATATATAAAAGTTTGGACGACATGACAAAAAAGCTACGATTCACTGTGCCATTTCCCATGCTTGCATACCCCATTTATCTTGTAAGTATGTGTTCTTTTGCTGAGCAATTTTATTCACAGTTGAAGAAATTGATTGCTGAAAATTCTTTTCAACAGTGGAGCAGAAGTCCTGGAAAAACCGGTTCACACTTTCACCCAAACAGCGATTTGTTCGTCCCAAGTGAGAAAATCGATGTGATCACTTCTACCGTGTGTTGGACTGCAATGGTTGCTTTGCTTGTTGGCTTATCCTTTGTAATGGGTCCTATTCAACTGCTTAATCTCTATGGAATTCCATATGTGGTAAATGCCAGGTTCCCTTGTGCTGTAGGTTTCTATGCTATGGAAATTGAATTTCCACAAAGGTTTTCTTTTTATATTCAAAGAATTTCTTAACTTGGTTTTTATTCAATGTTAGGGTTTTGTTATGTGGCTGGATTTAGTGACTTACCTGCATCACCATGGTCACGAAGACAAGCTTCCTTGGTATCGTGGAAAGGTATGCGTGTCCTAACTGCTGCGTCATTGTTATTTCCTGTCCTGATCCTTGATCTCGACACTATATTTAAATCCCAATATGCGACAAGTTAATACTATAATATATTGATATCTAGAGTCGTATGCTTAAGTTGATTTTCATTGCTAGGTCTTTTGTAGTTACTCTATCACCAAGAAAAGAAATGTCTATGGTCTCTTTATAAAGATTGGTCTGAAGCTTAATCATTACATTTTAATTTTTCAATGTCATTGAACAGGAATGGAGTTACCTGAGGGGAGGGCTTACGACACTTGATCGTGACTATGGATGGATTAACAACATCCATCATGATATTGGAACCCATATCATTCACCATCTGTTTCCTCAAATCCCACACTATCACTTGATCGAAGCAGTGAGTATTTCTTTATTCTGAACAAGACTTGTTTGTTATTGCTTCAGATGATCACCTCTCTGGGACCTGAGGAGAGACTTGCTTGTTTTGACCTGCTGTTTTCTCTTATCCGATTGTTATTGCTTCATTGCATGTATAGACTGCGGCTGCCAAACCAGTGCTTGGGAAATATTACCGAGAACCAAAGAAATCAGGCCCTCTACCTTTTCATCTAATCGGAGACTTGATAAGAAGCATGGCAAGAGACCACTACGTTAGCGACACCGGGGATGTTGTTTACTACCAGACTGACTCTCAAGTTAGTCGCTCATCATCGGAAGAGTGAATTCCCTGGCCTTCCTCAACTGAATCACAGGATAGTTTGCTCAGCCGCTTATATTGGATTTATTTGCCTAGCTTAGACAATCTGTCTGAGCAAAGATTTGCCATGGTAAAGGCCAGGCTCGTTTGATCTCAATTTTTTCCTTTGAGAAAAACTGATGCCTACCAGGATTGACTGCAGGTCTTTCTTGGTGCCTGGGAAGACTGTACATGTAGGGGTATTTTCGTAATTAATGCTGTAACAGTGATGGAAATAATGTATATTAAGGAAGTGTTTTAGATTCCCATCGGTTGTTTTATTTAAAAATATATTAAAATAATATTTTTTATTAAAAAAATAAATTTGAAAAAAATAATTTTTTTTTAAAAATGAGAAATAAATATATTTTTATGAAATCACCTTGATGTCGTGTAGCATTGAAAATAATAAAAAAATAATAATGAAAAAGATAGTGGCTCCTTTCTTCTGTCATATTTTACGTCCCTCTTATGTAGTTGAGTGGACAAAATTAGGACTCGGGACTCTGTTTAGGGATTCTGGTCTGTGCTGCTTTGTATTTTTCTCCTCCATATATATTTTGTGACAGAGAAATGAAAAAAGAAGTCCACCCTACTTTGACTTTTAGCAATGGCCCATCAAACTGGACCAAAAGCAGCTCTTAAACGTCATTTTGATTTAAGCATTTTATTATATTTCCTTTTCACAATGAATGACTTCACATCAACCATCAAATCAGCAAGGGCCATGTGCCTACACACAGAAATTGGAGTTAATTTTTATTTATTTATCATAATTAATTAATTAGTCATCATCATGGTCTTAGAAATTAAATATACACTTTTTATATTTTTAAATTTATTTATAGTTTGACTCTTCTCATCTATTCTATGTTCCCTTTCAATTTACTTTGCTTTTCTTATTTTAATAAATGAAAAAAGAGAGAGTAGATAATATCAAATGACTGATTAGAAAAGAAAGCATTTTTTGCAACAAAATATTAAGAAATGTATGGTGCTGAATTGCCAATTTGCCTGCGCCTATATCCGGAATCTGCAAATTATTTATCAGTGGTATAGCACCGTGGTCCACGCCCCTGAAACTGCAATACGAGCAGTTGATGGGTATTTTTGAACCATCTATAGAGATATTATCCTGTTTTTGTTCGAAATTTTTCATGGCTATAACTTGAAGTTTGCTTACCAAACTCAACAGGCTGCATTCAACATGGTAATTGACTGGTGGGAGAAGGGCCTGTCTTCTCCATAGAGTTTGCTTACCAAACTCTAATGAAAACAATCGTTCGGTTTGTAATTTAGATTGTATATTAAAGATTTATCCGAGCTAATCCAAATTAATTAAAATAATATTATTTTAATTGAATTATTTAAGTTTAATTAGGTTAATTTTTATTTGATTTTTTAAAATTTAATCTAAATTAAATCTTGAATCAACCGGATCCTCAATCAACTCGTAGACTGATCCAAGTTTAATAATGTTAGTGTGCGTGTAAACTAACCCTAATAATACGTGTATTCCTATTAATTTCACTAGTTTTGTTTTAGTTTCGAGTTTAATATAAAAGCAAAAAACCCAAAACCAAACTTGAAAAGTAGTTTAATATAAAATAAGCTGATTTTTAGTCAATATACAGATATTTGTACTCAATCACTGAAAATTTAATTATATCAAACACCGGTATTCTGATTCTTGTAAATATTATTAGCAATCTTGCAGCTATGTATTTTATGCGTAACAACATGCTTAAATTCTCCTATAGTTACAATTTATACTTTATATAGAGTTGATTTAGTGGTTAAGAATGTATATTTTTTGATTTTTTAAATTCAAAATTCGAGTGCATTTTAAAGACTTTTTAAGGAGTGGACCTAATCTCGACTGAGATATAAAACTGATCCAAGAGAAACCCTTTAATGTTGAATAAGAAATAATTAATAGTATAGCTTAATTTATTAGATCAGATTTAATATTATAGTAGAGATTGTTTTTCAAAGTATTTTTTTAAAAGATATATTAAAATAATATATCTTTTTATTTTTTTAAATTTAATTTTAACATCAGTATATCAAAAATTAATAATTTAAAATAAAAAAATAAATAAAAACTTTTTATTTGTTTTAAAATATTTTTAAAACATAAAAATAAATAATTTTAAAATATATATCAACTTACTATAACGTAAAAGAGGCCCATCCCAATTGCTGGCTTAAGAAGCCATAGTCTATGACATTTCCACACAAAACTCACAAACAGGCCCATAATTAACCTAAGGTCATAGAGACATCACAGTCAGCAGCGTCGGTGGCTGAGAATTTTGAACACAAAGACCCTTGTGGTCCAACCTCCTCGGAACCATAGCAGACCATCTAGTCTCGGAAGTCAACAAATACAGCTATACCATGCTTGAACCCTGAAATTCTTCCGAAATTAAATAATATTTCAATATAGTTACTAGCTAGGCATATTATAATAGTAGGCAGATAGCATGTCAGAAAATGCAATTGACAGGTCGTTTTATCCTAATGTAATTTATATTGTACTATCTATCTATCTATCACCCGACCTAGCAGCGCGTAGGTGTAGCATCTTTCTTTGATTTTTCTTCTTTCTCAATGTGAATCGACGACCGAATTTTTTTTCTGCCGACTTTTTCTTCACTACTGTCCAACAGAACTCCATTCAAAACCCAAAGCCCGCCTCTGCTCATCCCTCTTTTGTGGCATACTTCTCAATATATTACAAAAGCCTGTCTCTTCTCTGCATCTCATGTACATCACTTGATTGCACACTCAAAAGTAGCAAACCAAACTATGAGTCACTCACAGAACTCAGGTTCTGGGTGCTTTTCAGGCATAGTACGTCTTCTTCTATGCAGAGGCAGTCACCAAACACACCCATCAGATCAGAGAGTAGAGCCCATCACTCCAGAGTTCTTCAATCATGTAAAGAAAGATCCGAAAACTGGTATTGATGCTAATGTTGAAGCTCCAGTCAGTACCACGCCAGGTGTGGTGGCTAGGTTAATGGGGTTAGATTCATTGCCAGATACCAACCGGGTTCCACGAGGAAGGAGTAGCCCAGAGTCGGTCACAAGAAGTAGGTCAGTGAATTTTATGGATTACTTGCTCCAGTTGGATCTAGCACAAGCACAACATCGCCGAGTGAGAACATCAGTATCATTTCGTGAAGTGCCAGCGTTGATGAATCAAGAAAACCATGATGTCTACGTTCTTTACTTGGATGATCAAGACAAGAAACCTAAGAAAATGGGATCAAAACAGAGGAAATCTGAAGGGATCAGTTTTGGAGATCAGATGAAGCAGAAGAATTATGAAGAGCGAAGCAAGAACAAGGAGGGCATAATTACAAGGGAAGGAGCAGTAAAGATGGAGAAGAATCGACATAACAACAACATGAAGGTTTCCACGTCAAAGAATGAGCCAAAGAGGGTGTCTAGCAGTAGACAATTTTCAAGTGTTGGTAATTGCGAAGGTGTCCAATTTTCATCAGGCTTTGTCATGCCTCATAAAAAAGATGTTTGCAGAAAATCTCGAGAGAATCCAAGGGCAAGAAGTCCAGTGAAGAAGCCCGTAAATCAGAAGGAAGTATTGGTAGAATCAAAGTTCATGAAGAGGATAAAGAAACGGCAAGCATATAAAGACTCGCAGTCTGATTGTAGCTCAGAAGATTCAAGCACAATTTCTGTTTTTGGTCTCAGTGAATTTTTGGCTCATGATGCAATACCTCTACCTGGTTAGTTTATTAAGCACTCACACTTCTTATTTGTGGATTTTCTCTACATTATCAACATCCAAATCAACTTAATGTTGTTGCTAATTCTTTTTCCCTTTTAAGCAGGTGACACATGGCCTGTGGACTTGAAGTTCTCAAAGAAGATATCTTCACCAAATCCTCCCGATTTAACTGATAATATGCTGATCAATGGTGAAGTTGAGCCAGTGGGGATCAAGAAAAATGATTTTGAATCATGTAATAATCGCAATAAGGAACATTACAGTGAAGTACTGAGAAAGCTCTGCAGGTTGACAGAGGAAGATGTGAAGGAGTCTAGATGGGTAATGAAGAACACGTTTGATTCTGAATGTCTTGAAGAGATGTTTACGGAGTTTGGGCAGCACATCCTTGATTTACTTCTATGCCAAGTAGTAGAAGAACTTGCTGAATTTCACATGGAAGAATTTTGATTCAAGAAAGTCTTTCTGTGTGTACTTCTTGCTTGAAAATCTAATGTGAAAGGAGTTAGCCGACTTCAGGATAGTGAAGTTGTATATATAGTATGCACATGGCATGGGATGCAGAAGGGCAGAAGGTTCTTGGAATCATCTGGTGTATGGTGGTGCTAATTGGATTAAAATACATATTTTGGGGAAATGTAAACATGTTGATTGTGGAAATGGTTTCTGTTTATATTTCTTTCTTTGATAAGTTATGTGAAATGCCTGGAAATGAGCGCAATGACCACATAAACAAGACCATCGGATTCTGCTGCCCTTAACCTTTCAAATCCATTGTTACTTCAAGCTTTGTATGGTAGTGTGCCAACCAGACGCCAAGGTATATCTTTAATGGCAGAAACCATTTGAAAGAGCGAAAAACATAGAGAAATGACTCATTATTTTGATTAAAAAAAACATTATAGCATCCCGTGTAGCTATCCCTTAAAGATTCAAAATCAATGTATAAAGAGCTATTTTGATAATTATTTCACGTGACTCTCTATATAGCTATTCTGTTGAAGATACCCTAAGAGTTCTCTTTCGGCCACTTTCCCAAACACTCGAAGACAACAATTAGGGTCACTTAATGACGAAAGTCTATGCATTGCTACACGAGAACGAGAAATATTCCAAGTGAAAAATATTTTAAGACAATCTTTATCACATTCTTGTACAGCCTCTGAGTTAAGCCCTAGGACAGGCTAGATTTTATATCCAACCTGAAACTTCCAAGCACCTACGCACCTGAGATTTTCATGAAAAATATTTTAAGACACAATCTTTATCACATTCTTGTACAGCCTCTGAGTTAAGCCCTAGGACAGGCTAGATTTTATATCCAACCTGAAACTTCCAAGCACCTACGCACCTGAGATTTTCATGAAAAATATTTTAAGACACAATCTTTATCACATTCTTGTACAGCCTCTGAGTTAAGCCCTAGGACAGGCTAGATTTTATATCCAACCTGAAACTTCCAAGCACCTACGCACCTGAGATTTTCATATATACACCTGATATCATCTGGGAGTGTGCATTTAGGATGCTAGGGACAGTTCCCATTGACACTCTTAAAAAGTGTTATGTCGTTGTTAACTAGGAAAAGAATACTTAATCACTGGTATAACATTGAACAACTTGTATAGATATAAATTACAGATTACCTTTAGCAGAATTTAGAGCTGCCTGTAAACAATGAATAGATGATCCCCGATCTAGATGGTGATCTATCATTGATGCTTTGGCAAAATAGTAAGAGAAGTCCTCGTTAAGCAGAAAAGGAAAAGGCGTTGGGGTTTAGCTGTCCTCTCCTGAGATCACTCTTTCTATAGATCTAGAAACTTGATACCCGTACGAACCAAATCGCTGTCAGTTTGCTATCTTTTGCCATTTTCTCCCGCCTTATGTTCCTATCATCAGATCATTCACCACTTTGAACAATTTTTTTTCTTCAATTTCCTATGTTTTCGTTACTTCTTATATTAACATTATTATTTTTTTTTCAAATGAATTCACTATTTATCTCCTTACAAAGCGCTATTAAATGAAACAGTGATTTATTTTTATTTCATATTTAATCCAAGTTGTATTAGGTTTTTTTGTCTTTTTTTTGAAATAATTTTTTTTTAATTTTATTATTAGATATTGGGTTGATTAAGAACCGAGTTTGATAATTTGTTTTGATTTACTTTTCATGATGTTATCATGATCTCATGATCCAGGTCATGAGTTTGGTTGGTTAACCCGGGTTGACTCGAGTTGTTTTTTATCCTTTTTAATTAAATATTTTTTAATTTCACCATTCAACATTAAATTGATTAGGAATTGAATTTCATAATTTGTTTTGATTTATTTTTTATGGGATTATCACAGTCTCATGACTTGGATTGTAAATTTAGCAGAATAACTTGGATTGACATGAATCGATCCAATATGTTATCATCTTAATATTTTTAAAAAATACCATCTCATGATATTTAGGGTTAAGGCTTTGTTGAAAAATGTTCTTCAACATAGGTACTTTAACATGGTAATACATATCAAAAATTATATGTGAATAAATAAAAAATTAATTTTTAAAAACTCTCGTATTGACAGATATGCATACACAAAAAATATTGGAACCCACTTTGAAAAATTACAAATATTTTAAGTGGTTTATATTAGGGGTAAGAAAAAAACCAAAAAACTGATTAAATTGAGAAAACAAAAAAAATAATTGAAAAAACTGAATTATAAAAAAAACCAATTATAATTTTTAAAAAACCAACCGAATCGTGAACAATTTATCTTACTTTTCATTAAAATTTAATTTTTTATTTAAAATTATTTTTAAATTTTTTTTAGTTATTTTAATTTAACAATACCAAAATAATTTTTAAAATATAAAATAATATTATTTTAATATATTTACAAACAAATCATCTTTCAATACTCAATAACTTTCTAACATCTCTTTAATTTTCCAAACCCATCATTGATGGAGCTGGACTCTCTGCACCTTCCACCTCTGGCATGGGACCGGATAGAATGTCCTGTTGTACGATTTGTTTTGGAAATTAAGTGTTAGTGCACGTGGACGACTAAAAGAATTTTACTTGGAATTAACTAAGCTCGAACATGGCGTTCATCTACCAATCAAAACTTCTTGCAACAGCGAGGATCACATTTTTCTTCTGGTTTTGTGGCTGCACTTGACTCAGTACTACTAGCGTCAGAAGGCAATGCATTGCTTCGGAGTGGACGGTGGAGTTGTTAGAAATTTGTTTAATTAATATTATTTAAATAAATTATTGATTAATATTAAATAATTCTTTTTTTTTCTATTTAAAAAACCTTCAATTTTTCTAAATTTAATTCTGGATGATGAATCAAATACTGATAATAATAAAATTTAATTTTTTAACTTTTAAAATTCATCTAACTTTGATTTTTCAGATTTTTATATACTTTTCCTCCCCTAATATTTTAATATATATATTTTTTTCATTTTAAGCTTCAGTTTTTCGTCCAAATCTTGAATTTGAGTTCATCTTTTTTAGAGATATTTAAGTTTCATATTATTTGGTTTAAATAATTTGTTTAGAAGTGCATCTAAACTAAGATGATAATATTATTGGAATTTTTAGAGATATATTGCAAACATTCTAGTTGTATAAGTGAGGAGTAATAAAACTTTAAGAACAAATGATTTATTCTTAACAACAACAAAAATTTTATTACTTTGAAATCGTTCAACAAGTACGTACCCTATTTTATTTTAATTTAAACATGGATATGTTTTACTACTAGCATGCATACTATAACTTTGAATTAATATCAATTGCAAGTTTGATTATATGTTTAATATGCATACTAGAAATCTTTTTATTATATTTATGTTGAAAGCATATCTATCATGAGTTATGTTTTTAAATACTTATAGTTTTAAATAAGTATAAACTTTAGGTTTTTGTTGGATATCTTTTATTTAACATGTTTTTATAATGATAAATTAAATATCGATAAACTAAATATCTTTACTGATAGTCTAGTATGTATTTATAAATTTGGATTACAGTAGTGACCACATGAATCTCACTCAAACCGTTGCCAGTGGCCAGGTGTGGATTGCAGCAAGGCTGGACGCATCCTCAGATTATGTAGTAGGTGGGTTTCCATCTTCACTTAATTCAAACCTTCGCCAATTAGTTGAACTTGACATTCCCTACCAATCTATCTACTGTTCCATCCCTTCGTAAATAGGGAGCTTGAGAAATCTAGAGAATTTAAACTTAAGTTATAGTGGACCTAGTGGTCCAATCTCTGAAACATTCTGCAATTTAGTCAAGGTCTTTAAGCCTTCATGTCAATAGAATCGGTGGATCCATCCTCGAGAAATAGGAAAATCCACGAAGCTTGAGAATCTAGCTCTTAGTCATATCATACTTGTTAGTTCAATTCCTTTTACACTTGGTTGTTTATCCATTTTGCGTTTTCTAACCATTGAAAGCAACCAAATCAATGGATCTATCTCTCTAGAAATAGGGAATTTGATGAATTTGGAACATATAATTTCTGTTCCATTAGCCATGTTGGTTCAATTTCTTTTATGTTGTGTCATTTTTCTAATTTGAGGTCCTTCCAGCTTAATGGCAGCCAAATTAGTGGATCCATCCCTTTGCAATTTGGGAACTTAAGAATTTGGTTGAACTAGATCTTGGTGAGGATAATCTAATCTAATCTAATCAATTCCTTTTACACTGGGATATATGGGTTTTATACCTTTATTAACAAAAACTAATTGTGATTGATTGGCAAAACAGTGTTTAGGTTATTGTGAGTGAAAATATTATTCAATGAAAGAATGTAATAATATTTTTGTTCTTCTCATAAAAAATCCTTGAATTGTTTTTTAGGAGCATTGAGATATTTTTACAAGGCTAATTAGCAATTACTAAATTGATAAGAGATAAATAAGTCTTTTTGTATTTTAAAAGCACAGTAAAACAATCAAAATATCATTGGAAGCAAAAAATTTAAAACTAGCAACTAGTAAGTTGTTTTTGTATTTTCATAATGATCCTTTTATTATTATTAGTTCAGATGAGGTGCTATTTGGTATTTGAATAAATATATAAAAAAACAAAACAAAACAAAACGTGGTTAATACGTGCAACATGTGGGAGGCATATGTGCCCTTCAGACAATGCATGCAGCACCTGCCGACAGCTAAAAACCAGCTTCTACCATGTCATTGGAGATGACACAGGGTCCCTTTTCTTTTGAGGTTATACATGGCAATGTTGGGTTGACAGTGTGATGTTGATGACTTTTTTTCCTCTCCTCCCACTCTTTCCTCACCTCATAAAAGTGATGACAATGCAAAATCTCGGAGGTGTCATCTGATATATTGATATGTCAAAATTGATCATTATTTTTTTTTAATTTTTTTGATCATTTTATGAAATTTTGATTTGTTTTCAATTTCATTCTTCAATTCTAATTTGTGATATGTTATTTTTTTTTTTAATTTGGTTCTTATTCTTTTGATTGTTTTATTTTTTTTTGGATTTCTTTTGTTAAATTGATTGTTCTTTTTAATTTCACCATTCAATAAAAAAAAATATTTTTATTTAAATTTTGATCCTTATTCTTTTTAATTGTCATTTCTTGTTATGGATTCTTTTTGTATAATTGAAATTGTTTTTCCAATTAAGCGTTTAACGTATGGTTGGTTGGACTTTGTAATTTTTCTAAATAGGGTGCTTTTGATATAATAACCCAGGTCATGGGTTTGAAAAGTTAATGCGGGTTGATATCGGATTTTTTTATGTATTTCATTTTCATCTTTCATCATTGTGTGTGTGTGTGTGTGTGTGTATAAAAGAGCTTTGGGATTTTCTTTGTTTTTTGGAGTTGTTTTGATCTCATAACTTGAGTTTGACAGGTTAATCCAAGATGACTTGACCTTTATTACCAAGATTACAAGTTTATCATTATAACCTGGATTGAATTAAGTTATTTTTTATTTTTTTATTCAATTTCATCTTTCATCAATATTTTTTTCTAAGTTATTGTGGTCACTTTTTTTATTCTATTTATTATTGTTGTTTATTTTTTTATATATAATATAAGTAAAATAAAACCAATTTATTAATAGATTTTTTATGCTTTAAAACATATTTATAACACCTAAATATTATTTTTTAGGCAAAAAAAAATAATAATTCTAACCCAGTTGTATATCGCGGTTTCACAACTAGTATTCTAATAATCTAATCAGAGGTCAATTCCTTCTACATTGGTTTTATTTTTTTATTTTTTATTCAATTTCATCTTTCATCAATATTTTTTTCTAAGTTATTGTGGTCACTTTTTATTCTATTTATTATTGTTATTTATTTTTTATATAATATAAGTAAAATAAATCCAATTTATTAATAGATTTTTTTTATGCTTTAAAACATATTTATAACACCTGAATATTATTTTTAAGGCAAAAATACAATAAAATTCTAACCCAATTGTATATCGCGGTTTGACAGCTAGTATTCTAATAACTAATCAGAGGTCTATTCCTTCTACAGTGGTTTTATTTATTTATTTTTTTATTCAATTTCATCTTTAATCAATTTCTTTTTTAAGTTATTGTGGTCATTTTTTTTTATTCTATTTATTATTGTTGTTTATTTTTTGTATATAATATAAGTAAAATAAAACCAATTTATTAATAGATTTTTTTTATGCTTTAAAACGTATTTATAACACCTGAATATTATTTTTTAGACAAAAAAAAATCTAACTCAGTTGTATATCTAGTATTCTAATAATCTAATCAGAGGTCAATTCCTTCTACATTGGGCTATTTAACCAATTCAATATTTTTGGGCCTTGATGGTAACAAAATCAATGGATCCATCCCTTTGGAATTAGAGATTTTGTGAGGACTGTATCTCTGTTCTAAATTTCTAATCATCTGTTCGGTTCAATTCCTTCTACATTGCTTAATATAAGCAATTTGTGGTTTTGACAATTCTTCCACATTTGATGGCAACAAAATTCTACACCTTGATTTCTCAAGCTGTTCAGCTCAAAAAATTTCCTTCTTACAGCCAAAACACCACAAAAATATTCATTCCATCAAAATATTTCTTCCTATCACCATATCTACTTCCCCTGGTCTCTTGTTTCGTGGATGTTATTCTCCGTCTAGACGTAACGTCAAGAATACCCAAGTTGAGGCGACATCGTTGAATAACGGAAACTTGTTGTCCATATTGAATTTTGATGGGAGGCTGCTTAGGAAGACATCATCGCAGCGACTGAGGATTTTGACATCAGATATACTGTATTGGATCCGTCGTTATGGGAGTGTCTACGTACAGAGCACAACTTCCAAGTGGAAAAAATAATTGCCTTGAAGAAACTTCATCGTCGAGAGGCAGTGGAGCCAACTTTTGACTAGAGTTTCAAGAATGAGGCGAAACTACTCACACAAATACGGCACTTGAGCATTGTAAAGCTTTATGGACTTTCTGCACCAACGAAGCATGTTTCTCATTTACGAATACATGGAGAGGGAAGCTTGTTTTATGCGTTCAGAAATGATGTTGGAGCTGTGGAATTGAATTGGATGAAAAGAGTGACCATCAACAAAGACAACGCGCATTCTGTCTTACTTGCATCATGGCTGCACTCCACCCAGTTGTTCATCGTGACATACGAAGCAACAAATACTTTATTGAATTCAGACTTGAAGGCTTTTGTTGCTGATTTTGGTGTGGCTAGACTTCTTGATCCCGATTCATCGAACAACCTACTGTTCTTGATGGATCCTACGGATATATTGCCCCGGGTAGAAATATTTCTTGTCATTATACTGTGTACCATCATTCATACACCGATTCATACATGGTGAGAGAAGCCAGAATCCTATCAAAAGAAATTAGTTGTTTATATTACTTGGAAAGAAAATAATTATTTCTCAAAGTTATAAATGAAATGAAGCGTTTGTATCTTTTACAAAGTAATACGTTACTTGTACTGAATCAAACTTACCAAATGCAAAACTTGGTGTCCGTGGCATAGCTAGGAACTTTTCGTAGGGTGCCAAAAAATGTATCTAGACTGTAATTGTAATATATGTTAATTTGTGTGTGTATTAATTGCCTTTTATTACCATTTCATTTATTCTAAAAATATTTTCTGTGCTCTAAATCATGACAACTTTCTCTATAATGAGTTTTTTAATATAAAAGAAAAGGGAATTATAATTGCTTTAAATAGTAAATTAACTAGAATTTTTCTTTAAAATAAGAGAATTACTATAAACATACTTTTCTTGCGATTAATATACTTGCTTTTCAATCTCAAGAAAATTGAAAGCTTGATGGGTTATTATTTGAATAATGAAATGGGAGTATAGAGAATAAAAAGGTATATAAATGGAAAGAAATGTGATGATGTTTCATTATATTTAAGAAAGAGAATTTTGAGTGTTTGGATAATAGATGATCAAATATTCATTTCTATATTTTCTTCTCTAAAGTTCACAAAATTGATAGTTGATTATAAAAAATCTGACATTTGCAAAGCAATCATTATTGGTGGGATTTAGGAACCCTCTGATGATAAAGTTAGTAACTTATTTATAAAAAATTACAATAAATAAGAGAATTAGCATTTTATTTAAGAATAAAAGTGCTTGTTCTGATTTATGTATGATAAATGCTATGAAAGTAAAAATATGAATGCTTTAGAGAAATAAAAAAAATGTGTACCCTTTACCTTGATGGTTCAAAAGATATTTATAGCCATTGAATTTTATTGTTTTGCTAGGGACAGAGTCATTTCCTCTCGAAAACATAGATGAGAAGAAACATTATTTATACAACATTAATATTGATAGAATAACCCTTATATTGACATTAATGTTGATGGGAATACG
Source organism: Populus simonii (assembly GCA_007827005.2). NCBI lineage: Eukaryota > Viridiplantae > Streptophyta > Magnoliopsida > Malpighiales > Salicaceae > Populus > Populus simonii. Next base: position 2,543,939 of record CM017479.2, read on the forward strand.
AAAGACCTATATGAGATTTTTATATATTATTTTATACGCAATATTAATATTGATGAGAATATGATAGGTTTTTGAAAGACTTCTATACACCTAAGAGTGTAAAGAAATGACTATCTTAGATTCTTAACATTTTACGTTAAGAATTATAAAATAGCATTGTGATCTGATATGGGGCCTATAAAGACTTTCCATTCCATATGTATTTAGTCCTGAAATGATTCTAAATCCAAGGATGTTAGGTCTGATGTATTGTCAAACGTATAGGCACCGGGGCTCAACTCGTAGCTGAACATAAAGATATTGGGTCTGATATCTTATCAAACCACTATGCACTCGGACTCAGCGTGTAGATGAGTGTAGATGTATTAGGTCTAACATATAATATATCCCAGGTAATTGACTTAACGCGTAGCAGAACCTAAGGGTATTAGGTCTAACATCTTGTTAGATCTACAGGTACTTGGACTCCCAAATGTATTAAGATCTGACATCTTATTAGATAATAGGCAATTAGGCTCAATGTGTAAGAATTGATGAACTTTGATGTTTTTCTCTTTTTAAGAACTTTTAAACGTATTAATTTACTTTTGCTATTAAATGAACTTTACAACTTTCATTTTAGTCTTTAAAGCAACCAATGAGAATTAAGTAAATGAAAAAAATGAAGCATATTACTATTACTCCACTAAAAGAATTGATATGATGCTTCATTATATTAACAATGAAATATTTTAGTTTTTTCACTCAATTTTTTTATTTTTTTTATTTTACTTTCTAAAAATTTTTCTTTTAATTTCATCATTTATTAATTTTGAATTGGTCATTATAATCTGTTTTGGTTTGCTTTATATGAAGTTATTGTAGTATTAAACAAACATTCTGATATTTTATTGATACTTGTTTTTTGCAAGTGTCACTTTTTATTGTCATATTATTAAATAAAAAATATTTTAAAAAAACAAACGTTTTAAAATCCAATAGAGTCCATGATTTAGGTTAGGGGTTTTGCGAGTTAATTCGTGAAGCTCAAATTAATTAAATAGATCATCTTCTCAATATTAAAAAAATATGTTATTTTGAAATTTTTTTAAAGTAATACCATGTTTTTACTTGTCATTCAGGTTGCTTTTAGACCTGTCAAGTCAACAAAATTACCTAGAGTTAGTGGGTTAATTTTAAACCTGGTTTAGAAAAGAAATCGAGTAAAAAAGTTTCAATGTTGACTTGTTAGGATGGGGTTAATAATAATGTCAAATAGTTTTTTTTTTTTTTTAAATTCCATCTTTCAATTGAATCCTTTTAGCTTTTGTTTTAATCAATTTTATCCTTTAAAGATTTAGTTGATTTTAAATTGGTATTTATAATTTATTTCAATTTACTTTCTTTGAGGTTACCATAGTCTCAAGTAAATATTCTAATATTTTATTATTTAATTTTATGAATATCTATTTTTATTATCATATTATTAAATAAAAAATAAAATTATTAAATTTAATAAAGCTTATAATCTAGATCACAAGTTTAACAAATTATATTTTCGTTCAAAGATATTTTGATACAACTAAGCATAGCGCATGCCACAAAATTAGTATAACATATAAAAAGTCGAAATTTGATTACTAGTCACCAAAGCTAAAAAACCAACCTTGCTATCCAGTTCTTTTCGTGATTTGTGCGGGAGGTAAACCGACTTTTGCTATGACAACTTATTCTAGATTTATGAGTTTTTTTTTTAATAAATGAATTTGATAAGTTAAAAAAGAATTCGAGCGACTTAAGAAATAGAATTTAGATTTATATTTATATTTATATGCATGGATCTTTTACTCATGCACTCATGTATAAAATCTAATTATATGGAAAATAGTATTTTTAATATCTTTACAAAATTCACTTATGTACACTATAAGAAGAATTTTTTTTTAAAAAAAACAATAAAATTATTAATGAAAAATATTTCATTGTTGTTTACCGATGAAAATTGCATTGGAAAGTTTTCATCAATAATTTTCAATAAAAAAAATAAAAAAATTATATTGGCAAGTCTATTGATATTTCTAATGTGTCAAATAACCATCAAAATTGACAATATAATTTTTATTGATGATTTTAAAAGGAGTTAAAACCTAACAATCCCCCCCCCCCCCCCCAAATTTCTTCTTCTTCTTCTTCTTTAATTCGAACCCAAACCCTAATTTCTTTAAATTTATGACAATCATAACCCTATTAAATAGTTGACTCGCTCTATATTATGGGTTAGATCAAAATCTTTTTAATGTAAAAATAATAATTAAACGTTGCTAATATTTTTCTAATAAAGAAAAAACTAAATCATGCGGTGGTTGACCTATATGACTCGATTGACTTGATAAGTCTAAAGATAACCTGGACAACTAGTAAAAACATATTTTGACTCAAAATTCAAGACATGTTTTAAAAAAAAAACATATTGAGACAAAAACATATTAAATCAACCTCGGTTAACTAAACAAATTTATGACCCAGTTCATGAGATCATGATAACTCAATATAAAACGAATCAACCCAATGTTAAATGATAAAATAAAATAAAATATATTTTTAAAAAATAACATAAAATAATTTGAGTTAATTTGCCAAACCCACAAATTAGGACATGAGACTAGGATAATCCCATAGAAAGTAAATCAAAATAAATTATGAAGCATAATTCATAATCAACTCAATGTTAAAAGATAAAATTGAAAAAAATCAATTAAAATAAAATGACCTGAGTCAATCAAGTTAGCTCGCCAAACTCATGACCCAGGTCATGAATCCGAGATAGCTTCATAGAAAATAAATTAAAAAAATGACCCAAGTCAACTTGGGTTAACCTGCTAAACTCATGATCTGGTTTTACGAGACTGAGATAACTTCATAGAAAATAAATCGAAACAAATTATGAAGCTCTATTTCCGATCAACTCATTGTTGAAGTGTAAGACTTTTAAAAAAATCAATTTAAAAAAAAAACACAATAAAACAACCTGAATCTACCAAGGTTATCCCACAAAACTCATGTTATGACACCAGAATAACCTCATAAAAAACAATTCAAAATAAATCATGAATTATAATTTTTTATCAACTCAATATTAAAGGATAATTTTTTTAAAAAAATCGCTAATTAAAAAAAAATTGAGTCAACTGTGTTAACTCGTCAAATCTACAACATGAATCATGAGAATGTAATGAGCTCATAGATAGCCATAACAAATCATGAAACGCAATATCTAATAAATCAAATGTTTAAAAATAAAATTTAAAAATATAAAAATATTTAAAAAAACAAAGGTAAAAAAAATATTATTACAATGAACAATATTTTATGACATGATATACAGTAAAAATATCATTTTTTTTAAGTTTTTGTTAATAATTATATCATTGTAATATCTCAGTGTGACATTGAAAACTCTATATATGTGATTTTGAGGCGACAAACTTTTTGCTTTTAAGAATTCACACTTTGAGGATTTTAGGTTTGTTTGACATTTGTCATAAATATTTTAGGATTTGAGGCTTTCTAAATGCAGGCAAGGTGATCCAGAATCATTGCGGCTTTCTAAATGCAGGCACTAATATAAAGAATTGGCTGCAATATATGTGGCTAAGAAGGAAGACCCAAAGCACACAAGAGTGTTGTAGCTGGCAAGTAATTGTCAACACAACTTTAAATTTTGCAGACTAAGATTATACAAGAATTCCTATCACCCGAGCCCGTAATTACATTTTTTATATCAAGTTTCCATTTTTTTTTTAATAATTTTTATTTGATATCAAGTTGAAATGGGCCTACTATCAAGTTTGGATCTAAAACTTATCTTGATTCCACTCATAATAGTGGGGAGCATTTATATAAGGATAGAGTTTTTAAAATAATTAGCACTACTCTATCTCTAACATGAAAATAATTATTGTTTGTATATTCTTAAGTATAGTAAAATTAGAGTTAAGAACATGAAAAATTATGGCTACATGTTAGAATATTATATTTATGATTTGGAATTTATATCATGAATGGTTTGTTAACCATCAAAGTGATCAGACTCTTAAAAGAAATAAGTTTCAAATTCTATGATGTTTTTTTTCCAATTATCTATGAATTTTGATGCTTATATATAGCTTGATGATTATTTATTTGTGAATAAATTAAAGTTTGTTGTTATAAGCAGTCGAAGGTTGATTAGTTATTCTTATGATTAATGAACTTAATGGTTGTGTACTATTAGTTATATATATATATATATATATATATATATATATATATATATATATATATATATATATATATATATATATATATAATGCATCTAATGAATATACAATTACCAAATTAAGTCAAATTTTATTAGTATTATTATGATTATTTTTTTATATTGTTGCATCACTGAACAAGATTATTGATATGCATTTATTATTTATGTGAATTATTTTCTGAATGTGTATTATATATGTAAGTTGTGGCTTAGAGCATTAATATTTGAGCATTTTGTTAATGCTTGACCATTTTATTAATCTTTGAAGTATTTATTTCTATTTCTCTTCATTCCCCAGCTTCATTTGTTCTAATATTTAATGGACTAAATTTCTTTGATTAGTGTGAGCAGTCCAATTTCACTCAAGTATTTTAGATCTTGATTTGACACTTAAAGTTGAGAAATGTGTTGCTATTACTGACCCTAATAGTGCTGAAGAAATTTTTTTTCCATAAGACTTGGAAATGATTAAAGAGATTAAGTTTAATGTTTATGTGAATGAGTATAGTAAATAGCATCAAGTATGCTTTTTTTTAAAAAAAAATTGAAAGTGTTAAGAAATTTGTGAAATTTATGGAAGAACATTTCCAAATTATAGATAAGTCACTTGTTGAGACAATAATAGGTACTTCCACTATGAAGTTCTCTTCCCATATATGAGCATGGCATTAAAATGACAAACATTGCAATAAGACTTAAATTCTTCAGAATGAATATAAATGATAATTTCTTTGTGAAGTTTATCATCAACTTATTATCTCTTGAGTATAGTTCTTTTTAAATGAAATATAATTTTATAAAGGATAAATGGAATGTCTACTAACTGTATAGTATACTTGTTTAAAAGAAAATGAGACTTAAGAATCAAGGGACTCATTCCATTCATTTTATTTGTTAAATAAGGTTCCTAGTAAGACAAATCTAAAAACATCTTATGAATTATGAACTAGTTGGAAATCTAGTTTAAGACATCTACATGTTTGAGGTTGTCCAATATAATTTATAATACACATAAAAAGAAAACTGGATTCAAGAATAACTAGGAATTTCTTTATTGGTTATCTAAAAAAATCTAAAAGGTATAGATTTTATCATCCTAACCATAACACAAGAATTGTTAAAAATATAAATGCTAGGTTTAAAAAAATGATGAAGTTATTAAGAGTGAAATACCATGCAATTTAAAATTTTAAAAAGTTACAAGTTAGGGTACAAGTTCATTTACAAGTTAGGGTACAATTATTGAACAGTTTAACAATTATCAAGAACAACAAATGAATACCCCAATATAAAGATATTATTGATGACCCTAAAATATACAAGCTTCACTAAATAGTATTAAGAAGGTCTCAATGACAAAGAAAGTCTATTATTTTGAATGATTATCATGTATATCTACATAATTTAGAATTTGACTCAGGAATTGATAATTATTCAATTTTATGTTCACATGGAATTAATAATGGTAATTCTAATAAATAAGTAGAACAAAGTAAAGTTTGAGGCCATGTTAAAATAATTGAAGGTTGCAAAAGAGTTGGATGTAAATAGGTTTTAAAGATCAAATGAGTCTCAAATGGAAACATTGAACGATACAAGGTCATATTTGTTACTAAAGATTTTACATAGAAATGTGATATTGACTATAAAAAGAATTTTTCACTAGTCTTTAGAATAGATTTCTTTAAAATTATCATGGTTTTGACAACTCATTACGATTTAGAGTTACATTATATAGATTTGAAAATTGACTTTTTAAATGAGAATTAAGAATAAGAAGTCTATATTAATCAACTAAAATGCTTTTTAGTTGAATGAAAAGAGCATATAATGTGTAAATTTAAGAAATCAATATATAAACTTCTAGATAATGATATCTCAATTTTAATAATACTATTATTTCCTTTAGATTTAAGAAAAATATTGTTAACCAGTGTATATATGTCAAGGTCAGTGGGAGCAAGTTTATATTTTTTATTCTTTATATTAATGAAATCTTGCTTGCAACTAATTATCTTAGTTTACTACATGAGACCAATAAATTTCTCTATAATAACTTTGAAATGAAAGATATAGAAGGGGAAACTTATGTTATTGGGATAGGAATTTTCCAAGATAAATCAAGGGAATTGTTAGGGTCGTTTTAGAAGGAATAAATCAATAAAGTTATAGGGAGATTTAGATTAGATAGATGCTCAATAAATGTTATTCAACTTCAAAAAATGAGATAAATTTGGTCTTATGTAATGCATAAAGAATGAACTGGAATATAAATAAACAAATAAATATATTTATACTTCAATTATTAGAAGTTTGATGTATGTTCAAACTTGTACCAACTCAAACATCAATTGTATTCTTATTAATCCAAGTTTGGATTACTAGACGACTGTAAAGAAATTATTGAGATACTTGCAAGGAAAAAAATATTACATGCTTGCTTATAGAAAATTTTATCATCTTAAGGTGGTTAAATATTCATATTCATATTTTCTTTGATGTGTAGATATAAGAAAATCCACATTGTGATATTTGTTCTTTTAGTCAGATGAGAAATCTTATGGGAGAGTGTGAAATAATCTATTATTGTTGCATCCATTATAAAAGCTGAATTTTTGACATGCTTTAAGGACACAAGTTAGTTGAATTGGTTATGGAACTTTATTTTAGAACTTGAAGTAGTTGACAATTATGTCAAGTCACTGAAAATGTATTGTGATAATTTCACGATTATCTTTTTTCTAAAAATGAAAAGTATTGATAGACTTCAAAACATATAAAATTAAAATACTTTGTCGTTAAAGAAAAAGTTTAGAAACAACGAGTGTCAATTGAATTCATGAGCATCAATCTTATGATTGTTGATCTATTAATGAAAAGAACGTTAACAAAAGAATCACCACCAAATACATATATCAGTTATGTTGACATAATGGGTATTATTGGACATTATTAATAATAATATATCATGACTTTATGACAATTATGTAGTTGACACTCTAAGCTCATTTATGAAGATATTTATGATATTTTCTATTTATCAAGTCTTGTCCCAAGCCAACGTTGGCCCAACACCTTTGGGTTAATCTTAGCCCAATTTATTTTAGGCTGATTTCGGCGCAGTTAGGATGGGATCAACCCATATAATTGGGTCAGGCCAATTCCAATTTATTATAATATAATAATATTATATTATATATTATATTAATTAAAAACAAAAGGAAAAAGAATTCCAAAAAAATTCCAAAAATATTTTAAAAAAATTTGTGATTTTCTCGCGTATTTTTCTCAATTTTGATTAGTATTGGTTTGTATTTTTATATTGTAAAGATACAAATCCTATATTAAAATGCACGATTTTCTCCAAAACATTGCAAAACATTACACATATAAAACAAAAAAAAAGTCTTTTTTTTATTACATACGGTCAAGTTTCTCAAATATAGAAATTTTCATATCATATTGTCATATAACAAAAAAATTCAAAAATTTATGTAGTAGCATGTATGTTTGGCTTTGATAACCAGTTTATTAAAGTCATGAGAATTAGGCCAATATTTCAAAAATACCAAAAGAATTATTTTGTTTTCTTTTAATATATGGGATTACGAACTTATACTTAAGACATATTTCTAATATTAAATAAAAATTAATTGTTATTTTTTTATATTAGAATGGTTAGGTTTTACCCGATAATATAATAATCTCCTTACCAAGTAGGACTTTTCTTAAACCTTAGACAAATCAATAATTAGAAAGCACAATAAAATCTCAGCTTTTATCAGACAATTGAATAATGCAACTTGTCTTAGGTAGGACATATTTCTGGTACTAATACATTTTCTTTACGCAATCAGTCCTAGTGCCCGATCTCTGAGATCAGTTAGGGTTTCTAGTGACCAAAATACTATGTGGCGACACTCATTCCCTCTTTCCACTGGTAAAAGACAAGAACTCTTTGTCTCTCCCAAAGCAAGAGAGTGGGCACATTCGTTGTGATGTGCACTCACGTGCGACATATATGATGCATATATGATATAAGAACTCTATTTAGAAAACTAATCATCTTTCAACCCTATAATTGTATGTTTTATTTCATCAAAAACTTACGTAAGAGAATTGAGGGAAATAAGAGAAAAATAGTGATACATATGGAAGTAAAAGACAATAACAAACACATAACAAAAATATTTGATAAGCAAAGCGGGTTGTACATATGAACCTCAAAATTCACAGGTTTATTCTCTCAAAAAGTAAAACTGATGATGTATGTTTCATTAGGAGGTTTACAAAACCTTAAATATGTCATAAACCCTATCGTAACTAGGAAACAAAAATAAGAATCCATAAAATATAAAGGAAATAACCAAAAAATCCAAAAAAATGCACGAAATCCAAAAATAATAAAAAAATAACAAAACTGCCAATTTAGGGGCGTAGACGAGATTTTTTATATCTAAAAATATTATGGTCTGTGTAGCGATGTAGTGGCTACTAAAAGGGAAACATCTCAGTCCAATGATTAGATCAAAAGTTATAACCTTTTTTAGCCATCATTTTGGTACGGTGCGACCAGATCTAATTTTGGGTCTAAATCTATCTCATTGGTCCATAAACACATCTGCTAGACTATCCACATAATCTGTCTGGGGCAAATCATCATCTAGTCGTGATAGATCCAATCCTAACTGCTCAACATCACCTATTATCTCAAGTCCGACTATATCACATAGTTTTTATCATCAAATTATTTTCAAGATTCCTATATCTTAAAATGTTTGCTATAGATTAAAATATAATTTATTTAATACTTATTTAAATATATAAATCATAAATTTCTAAGATTATGGACATTATATTTTATATTTGATTATTCATGTTGATAATTAGAGAATTGCATACACACCTTATCTATTTGTGATCATTGTGATAAAGATTTTGTCTTGCCTATTGAATAATACAGTTTCTCAAGGGTTTGTTTCTTATCAACTTTAAGGAAGTGTGGATGTCATTAATTGCATGTTTACAATCTTAAATTAATTTTTTTTATGGTTTAAGATTTAATCCAATAAAGTGAGTTTTTTTTTGTTTTTTTCAAAAAACAATTAGCATGGTAAATTAAAAGTTTTGGTAGAATAACATCTTTTAAAAAAGATTTGGTGAAATAACACACTTTTATATTATTGTGCTTCTAAAGCACGACCTGTCGTCAAATTTAAACACATCTCCTGATCGAAGAACACATACACAACAACTCCTTCTCTCTTTATATATTGACACCATCGGCTCATATATCTCTAAGAAACTCACTAAACACTTGTTTTTCTCTTTAAAACACCTAAAAATTAAACACATTCTAGTTTCTACGTATTCTTTGATGTTTTTTTTTTTTTAAGAAATCCATTGTCATCGCCACTGCCACCACCACTATTGCCTCTGCCAGCAAATCCTCAGCCTTTTTTCTAATCCTACAAGCAAGGTAAATATACTACATTGTTATGAATTTGTGTTTGGTTTGGTTAAAATGAAATGAAATAATTGTTTAAGTTGAATTTATGGTTTATAGTGAATTTAGGGTTTATTGCATTATTGATAAATTAGTTTAGAATACCATCAATTAGGGTTGATTTGATATAGTTGAACATGAAAATAAGTTGAATTAATTATGAATTAATTATTTCAATTAATTATATGTCCCGTTTAATTTTGGATAAGTTGTTGAATTAGGAATTTTGTGTGAATTATTGGAATAAGCTAATAATGTAATTAACTATGCTTGATAATGCCTTGCAATAGAGCATGAATATGGTAGAATGATGACGAATCATATGTTGCATTGAATTGTTGATAAGTTGATGAATGTGATATTTTGTTTGAATTATTTTAATTTTTTATGAATTTGAGTTTGATTTAATTCAATTCATCATGAAAATATCCATTCAATTTTGTACTATGAATTATGTTTAATTTTGGTGAAGTTTGTTTTTACATTGAATTTTGGGAATTTGATTGAATTTGTTGTAAATTTTTCTAATTAGGGTATGTGTAGTATAATTTAGTTAAAATTACATCCATTTGACCAGAATTCAATTTTTTTTTATAGAATATGTTATAACATATTTATGTTAAGTCATCACGATAACACTATTTTTCTTAATATGAATAGTAGTATCACTTACAATGACGGGAGTAGTTTGCTGTTAAATGGTATTTTAGGCATGTCATATACAAAAAAAAAAAAAGCAACTATTTGTCATGGACTAGGGTAGAATTATAATGATATTGATGTTGAAATAACTTGGAGGTGTTAAATTAGTGAACATCAATGTTATACTATACCAATTGTGTGTGATAACAGTTTTAAAACAAAGATTGATTCCTTCATCCAAAATGGTTTAAATATGATGGTATTGTATGTGAGTAATCGACCAAAATTTATATTTGTCCCAACTTATGCTTGTCCTTTAAAATCAGTTAGTAAAGATAAAAACAATTTATTGTCGGATGATTTGGTGCAAATGATAGATGATACTATATTTGACAATCTATTTATTGATCAACATAGATTTGACTATTCTAAACCTAGTGGCAATGAAGATAATGATACGTTAGACCCGAATATGACAGTAAATATTGATGAGGATGTTGATAATGATGTTGATGATGAATTCGTACCTCTTGTTCCTGAATTTAAAGATGTTTATGGGTCTAGTTTTGTTGTTTCTCATGATTGGACACTTAGTCACAGACATATACCAGGAAGGCTTGATTATAATTAATATATGTAAAATGTTGGGTTTTATGTATTGATCTTTTAATTTAACATTAATGTTTTATTAAAATTAGGTTGGCTTCATGCTAGGGGAGGGCCGAGAGGACGAATCTGTGCTTCATAATATTGACAAAGAAAACAAAAGTTACTTATATACATGTGTCCCAGTGGTCAACGATTGATGCACTAAACCTGAAACATTTAGGGAGAGGTTAACTCTTGATGATGTTATGGTAGAGGACAAGGCCACTCAGGTAGGTGTAAAAGCCGGATCCGGTCGTGCTATTGATGAACCTGAATCATCCACTAAATGACCTAGACTTAGATAGATATATGGGTTATGTTTATATGTTTTGGGATTTCAATTACTTGAATGTTGTATTATTTAAATATTTGAGATTCATTTTGCATGTATATATGTTTTTTTATTTGTAATCATGGGGCTCCTTATGATCATGAAATGTGAGAATTTATTGAGTTTAGTTATTGTGGTTTTTTTAAGCGAGATAAAACTTTAGGTATAGTGTCTATATAGGGGAAACTTTGCCTAAAGTTTTTTTAAAATTTAAAATTTCTAACTCTTTTCATTATTAACTATATTAAATGCACATTTAAAAAAGTAAACAATAAATTTCATATAAAAAACAATTTTTTTATCAAATTTAGATGATGGGAAAAGTTGTTGTTGGGAGGGGGAGTAGCCTCACTACCAATCCTCTAGCTTCACCAGTCAACTGGTTGATCTAATTGATAAACCGGTCGACCAATTCACATGAAAAACTATGATTTTATAAACTTTATCTTCCAAGTATGTTTTATATATATATATATATATATATATATATATATATATATATATATATATATATATATATATCTTTGTCCAACTTGTATACTAAAAAAAAAGACTCCAATTAAAATCTCAAAAATTTTCTGTTTACACAGTAGCTTTCCTTTGTTTTCAATGTCAACCGGTCGATTGATTTAACTAACTATTATGAATCGAATGGCCGATTCGTCCTTGTTAATGGTATTGAAATTTAATTGATGTTGTATTTTTGAACCGTAATAAGATTTTTATCAATGTCGTATTTTTGAACCATGACATTAATTATATGTCATGGTTGAGAACCTCAACATTCAAAGTTATTTCGCATTTTCATTTCATTTTGTATGCTAATTTCCAATAGCCCAATTTATCCAAATTTTTCTATGGTGATGTTTGCATGGAGATTGTTGCTCAACTCCAAAAGGTGTTTGGTTTCAAATTGAGGAATTTGCCAACAAAGTACTTTAAAGTCCAGAAATTTCTCTTTTGTGTTTCTTTTTTTTTTCATATTTTTTCATTATATTCAAAAAATGGTTTAGCAAGTGCATCTATAGGTGGGATGAAAAACTAGCTATTGAAAACAAATCAATATAAACAAGTATTATTCATTAAAAAGACTCTTTATTCAACAAACAAGTAAAAGTTATAAAGAGTAAGTCCTTAAAATGGAGGCAAAGAGCTAGGAGATATACCAATCAGTGCTCTTAGCATTTTCAGAGTGTAGTTGTGATTGTTTTTCAAAGTACTTTTCACTCGAAAATGCATTAAAATAGTGTTTTTTTATTTTTAAAAAATTATATTTGATTTCAGCGCATCAAAATAATCTGAAAACACTAAAAATATATTAATTTAAAGCAAAGAAAAAAAATAAAAAATTTCAAATTTTTTCAAAAGCGCTTTTGAAACGCAAAAACAAACAGGGCTACGCAAATTTCTCTTACTTGGACTTAGGAGATAGATCTTGGGAAAACCAACTGGCAGTTCAAAATAAACACCTTTCATTTCTGTTATTATTTCTAATAAAAAATATTAGTTTGAAATAATTACAATTACAATTTCACATTAAAATTAAATTTAAAAAAACTAAATGTCATCGTGATTTCACTGTGTACTCCCTTATATTGCATTGTTTAGTGGAATAGTGCAATGTAAATTATTTTTTTATCCTTTGAGTTGTTTTATTTGGGTCACCAATTTTTTTATTTTCTCATTATAAATTATGTTAAACAGGATTTCCCCTCATAGTTTATTCTGAATAAATTCATATAGGATTGTTAAGGTGAAAAAAATGTTTTCACATTAAATTAACTAATGATTTGGGAAGATAAAAGTCAACTTGTTAATTAAAAAAATTAAAATTACAGGGATCAAATTTAACAATAAATCAAACAAACAACTCTTTTTTTTTAATTACTATGCTTTAAGATTTTTTACAATTGTTTTTCCCTTATAGTTTGATAATTATGCAATGCAGTGTGTGTGTATATATCATTCGCTAAATTTGATAGAAGAGAGAATAGTAAATAAAAGAAAGTATTATGTTGATAATATTTTCGTTAAAAAAAAAAAAACCCAAGTTTGATGTGAAAGTATTTCTAGAAATGCTATTGAAGCATACTTAAGCTTTCAAGTTGTGGAAAAAAATAAATAAATTTGTCATTTAATGGGCTTGCAAGTCAATGACTTGTCCTATTTGTCACGTCGAAAATAGTAGCCACAAAACAAAGACCGAGCAAATTATAATTTCTGTCTAGGAATAGAAAATGCCACCAGCAAAAAAAATAAAATTAAAGAATACATTAAAGACTGGATGTTGCAAATTGTAAATTTTAAATGATTTAAATATTTGACAAATTGAGCAAGTACGACGAAAATATTCTGAGATTAATCGACCGTACCTTGAGAGAGAATTACGAAGAAAAAGAGGCAATGTCTATAACCTTTTTGGTATTCAATGGGAGATGAAGGTACGGAGTAGGTGAGGCGAGGAAGAAGAAAGAAAGAAAAAAAAAATCAGTGGAGAAGTCTATGACTCTTTGACTTTTCTCTCTTTCGAATTCAAAATAAAATCCATCGGTTCTTGAGTTTCTAGCTATTTTACAAGTTAATTCCGGCAAAATTAATCAGCTAAATATGACGTGCAATGTCAAAATCTTAAATCTCCAATATGGGTCCATTCTTAATAGTTTTGCGATCATGTTTATGAATTGTGGTTATTTTAATAAATAAATTATAAACCGAATTATAAAATATTGATTGATTTATTGATAATTTTATCTTTATATTATATCATTTTTTCAATTAAAATTAAAAGTAAATATAACAATATTTTAATTAATGTAGACTAATCAAGGATCAACAACAATAACATGATATTTTACTTTTTTTTAAGTATATTGACTTAATTTTTTTTGTTTTTTTTTTTAAGATATAAAATAATAATAATCATATTTTTTTAATAAATTCAAATCTTTCCTAGTAGATCTTTGTTTCAATTTAATAAATAAATATTTGTACGTATAAAAAAATATTTAAATGGTATTCAAGAATGTAGTAATGGTTATTTTTCAAAATATTTTTGTTTAGAAATAGACTAAAATAATATTTTTTATTTTAAAAAAATATTTTTTATATCACATATCAAAATAATTTAAAATATATAAAAATAATTAATTTTAAATAAAAAAAAATCAGATTTTTTTGCACTTAAGATGATATACTAGCTGGTATCATTTTTACCCAATGCCATGTTTGACTTCTACGAGATCTAAAAAAGTCAGCGGATCCGTTACATTTTGCTGTAATTATAATTCCGAACAAGGACAGTTCTTTCCTTGGGAACTAACCAATAATTATGCCCCTGCTTTGCTGTCATCACTTGTAACGGTAGTGCCTATGTTGGCTAGATTTGTAGGGCCACCGTCCTACATACCATTAATTAATTATCACCCAAAAATAAATAAATAAATTATAAATAAAGAATAAGTTTTAAGATATTATTGTAATTATCATGACGGTGCATTCTATATTTTTTTTATTCAAATTAGAAGAATTTTATTTGAAAGTATCAGCTGATTTGAGACATGTTTCTCATTGTTTGATAAATAAATAAAAAACTTAATCAAGCTATATAATATAACATAAACATATATTTTACTTAAATAAAAAAGGTAAGATTAAGCTGATTTAAGAAGTGTTTTTTTTATTGCTCGTAGAAATAAATTAGTCAATATAATGAATTGCAGCTTAAAAACAAACTGCAATTAACTACACTTAATAATAATTGAGATCTAATTATTATTATTATTATTATTATTATATTTTTTTATTCACGTGGGGTGTGCGTACCAGTTTACATGTATCTCGATTAATTCCCACGATTCCTGAAATTAATGACCAGGTAAACCTTCAATAGTTATCAATATTAGCAACTATAGGGTTCAAACCTGAAATCACATGGAAAAGAAACTTCTTGATCCCAAACTTTTATCACTAAACGATCTAGAAATTATTATTTTGATATCCCAGCAAGAGTACTTCTATGAATATGATTTATGGAATTGATGGCTTCTATCAAATATTTGCTATGGAATTTTTTGTTTTCTTCCATGGATTATTAACTTGGAAATTAAAACTACATCATTTCCAGGTAAATCTTTGTCGACAACTCACAAGGCTAGGTTTTTTTTTAATATATAGTAATATAATTTTGCTATCCACAAGATTATATAAACAAATATTATTGTCTAAATCATATAATAATTTAACTAGTCAAACTATTGCAAGGTAGATAAATTCGTCGTGGGAAACGCCAATAAAAAAAAATAATCTCCGTGGGAAATGCCAGACTAACAGCTAATAATTGTCTCCATAAGGAAAACAACAATTAATAATAATTAGCAGAGACTTTTTATATACATAGGATAAAAGGAATCCATAAAAGATAAAGTTTTTATCGTGTTTGTGTAATACAAAATTCAAGAAAAAGTAAATAAGATTTTTCTAGCTTGCCTGCAAACGACAGTACTGGGGGGGTCCCTTACTATATGTCAATTTAAATAATTGAGTCTTCCTGCCACCTATTTGATGTAGGAAATCTCACCGCTTATCTGTTTCTATTCTGTATTTGGAGATGGGATAAGAATTATTTTTAAAAATATTTTTTATTTTTAAAAAATAATTTTTAATATTAATACATTAAAATATCTAAAAATAAATTTAAAATAAATTTAAATTTAAATTTTTTCAAAAACATTTTCCAACTACAAAGCCAAACACCACCAATCAAATACTTCATTGCCATTAATCACTAACAGATGGCAGGCATGTTTGATGAATCAAACGTCCTAAATTCTAATTGACCCACATGGTTTAATTTAGGATTTGTAAGATTAAAATAAAATCTAATTTTCAAAAAAAATAAAATTAGTAACTTATTATTTTTTTATTTAATTAGGTATGCATTATGTCATATTAAAGTAGTTTGTTTTTAAGAGATTTAATTATCAACCTTCACTTATTTATTTGTACATTTTTGGTTTTTTTTATTTTTTGGATGAATCTTATTATTAGAATTTGATAAGATTAAATCATTTTTCACGTTTTTTTAATTATTATTCTTTTTCATGATACAAATTCATTTGTTAGAAAATGAAGGAATCTTACTTAGTGGAGGAATCTCAAATGGAGGGCTCCAAATTATGGCCATAATATATATGAAGTGTGAACGAATGCTCGAGGAGGCCATAATCTCAAGTGCTTTCAAGTTCCAAGACGACACGTATAATTGGCATAAACAGTAAAAGACGACAAGTCGGTGGGAAAATAAGAAGAACCTTCTGTCTGAATTCTGAAACACGGTTTACAAAATATCCTTTTGTTTGATAACAGCAGCAAAAGCAAAAGAAAAAACAAGAACAAGAACACGGTCATGTTTGTGCATAGCTAGCTGTCTCAGCTACAAATTTGAAAACATCTTGTCTGCCTCTGATCAAAATGTTCAAAACATAGATGGAATCACGCGCAAATGAGCTGGTAATAACACAGCACTTGTAATGAAGTACACAACTTGTCAAAATTATGAGATGGTGATGATGTACAAAACTTTATGATATGATCAATTTCCGTATTCAAATATTCAAAGAATATTATAAAAACTATTAAAATCCCTCAGTTATTCTTAAAAAAAAAAAAGGAAAAAACTTCTCTATTTTATATATGTACTATAAAGACTAAAGTAAAATCCATTTCCCATACAAAATCTTCATATATGTGTGAATTTGATTTCGAATAATTAAAAATTAACTACTAATCAAGATTAAAAACCCATCAAACATTGAATTTTAATGGCAAATTAGCTAATTGATGTCAGTTTAGGGGAATTAATTAATCGATGAACTCAATTAGCAGCATCCTATATTATCACGGAGTACTTCAATAGACTAGGTAATTGGACAATTCGTAATTTAAGCATAAAATAACATGCGTACGTATGCCTGTGAATCATAATTTTATTGACAACCTATGACCAGCTAAACTATTATATACTGATCACATGCAAATGATTTGCCCTTAATTAATTGAATTGGTGCAATGCCAACTTACTAGCCAAGGTCCAATAACCCTCGCTATGTTCTTCTTCTTTTTAATGACACTTTCAGTGCTCTTAGTCACTAAAATATAATGCAAGAAATGAATTTTTCATTAAGATTCTCCATCAATGGGTCCGTGTAGATCCCACTGATCGATCCAACAACATGGTTTCTGGGAGATGATATTAGTGCTCAATCTTTTTATGCTTACACTTCATTCTATTTTTCCTATTTTTCTTAAATTTTTTTTCAGTTATATGGGTTGCTTTTTAAATTTATCAAATCAACTAAATCATGCTAAATTAATTATAAATTAATCATTTAATTAGAGCTTACAATCTACAAAGAGAGAGTGAGATTCATGTTTTCATGTTGAATTCTAATATTCTAGCTATTCAATTGGGAATATATGTATGTGTATCTTATGATTTATTTCATAGACCATTTTAAAAAAATAAAAATAAAGAAATGGTACTTGAACTATGAAATAATATTATATTAAAATCAAATGGCTAACAATACCACATTTCAAAAATCATTTTAACTTGTACATATTCTTCACTATTTTATGCTGGAATTTATTGATATAGTAGATCATTTGATAAGAAAAAAAATACTTATACTATCAAATAACTATGTCAATCCATAAAATTAAAAAAATGGATTTATATTAAATATGTAATACTATATGATATTCATAAATAATTGCAATATTAATAAATATATAATCTTAATCAAACTAATTTAAAATCGTTTCAAGAATTTAACAATAAAGTCAATGAACTAATTGCTCAATTGACAAATGTCTTTCTTTCTTTAAAGGTCTACAAAATGAGTCCATGACATAAATCAATCGATTATCAAAAAAAAAAAAAACAACAAAATGAAGTTAAACAAATATATATTAATTAGTAAGAGAAACATCATAATGGTTAAGTTAGACCTCTAATATCAAACTTGAAATATTAAGATATATTAATTAGAGGATAAAGAATTTCATATATATATATATATATATATAAATCTGAGGCTGGGTCACAAACTTACATGTTCTTCATGGCCCTGATTGAACGTTGTTGATGGAGGAGAAAAAAAAAATGAAGCCTAACCTGTCCGTTTCCCTGCCAACAATCTTCTCTACAAGCCATGAACAGATCTTGTGGCTTACCAATCCTACCAGCTCGTCCACATGACAAAAACTGATTGGGTTGATGAACAAATTGTACAAATCAAAAGTCAATATTTTCTTTTCTGTTCGTGAGACCACTGAAGCTACATCTGGTAGCAGAACAATTCTACCAGTGAAAATAAGTCATGCACATTTTTTGACTTTCAGAAAGTGCTTATTCAATCCTTGGAAACAAGAAATACAATGCAATTAATGATCAGCCTGCCTTTGCGCCATATAATTGCAAACGAAATGGACAAAAGGCAAATTGCTGCCGTTGACATTTTTTCAAGTGTTTTACTTCTAGGAAAATTGCATGTAGTTAATGGCTTGTACTGAGCAGCACCACTTAGCATGAAAAATCAGAGATGTTTTGTGCGTAAATGATCAATATTGCATGTAAGTGAAAGTTGCAACACCTTCTTGAAGTTGAGAGCTAGCCATTAATTAGCAAGAATATTGGACCATTAACAACAAACTGCACAACATGCACGATGAGCTTATTGGGTTGCCTAGGATAGATACTACGTCCCTACTTTCTCAAGCATTATCTCTAGATTTTTAGAGTTTGTGGGATGGTTGAATGTAGATTTTGCTCTTTCCCCCCACCAAATTGATTTGAATCATAGAGCTTGAACCTTAATTTATTCATGATGATTTTGAGATTATGTGTGCTTCAAAACTTAATTAGTCACACACACACATAAATCAATTAAACTAGACTTCATCATTAAGATCACAGGAGCATAAAAATAATTAGACAATATTAAAAAGAGAACCAGCTCGAAGCTTTTCTAGCCACAGTTTGCAAAAGAAGAGGATCATAACATAAAGCTTATCAAAGAACATCATATTTAACATCTCCAAAATGAGAGTTTCAGGACAAACCTCTTCTCTAAAACAGCAAAAACATTGAAAGAAAGCTGATCACTACATGTCTTCTCTTCTAAGCTTGTTTAGGAGTGCAGTGATAAGGGCATCCCTCTTCTCAGCCCTAGCCTCTTCTCTCACCCTTCTTTGCTCTTCTCTCTCTCTCCATCTTCTTTCCATCACTATCCTATCATTCTCTAATTGTTTCATGGTTTGTCTCCATTCCATCTCCTTCATCATCCTCTCATTTTCCCTTGCCTCAAATACTTCTCTCCATTGCATTTCCATTTGAATCTGTTGCTTCGTGAAATCTTCCAAAGACTCTTTCAAACTAATACTATTTCCACTGCTACTAGTTCCACCAATTGCCTTGCCCTTTTTTATCTTCTTTCTACTGCCACCCTTTTCGCCCTCAATAATTTCTTCATTCTTATCCTCATCGTCAGAAGATAGCTTCACTGCTTTCTTTTTCAACCCAGTCGCTGCTCCTTCAGCTTCAGCCCGTAACATTCTTTGCATCCTTGATGTGAAAATCGCTTGCAACTCATTGTAGAAAGGAAACTGTTGCCTCATAGCTTCAGGTTCTATCGTCTCACAACCCTACACACACAACAACAAGGTGAGATCGAATCATCTATCAAACACCATACATATATGTGTAAATATATACATGTGTGTGTGTGTGTGTGTGTGTGTGTGTGTGTGTGTGTAAAGTAGCTAGCTAATAGGGTTTTAGCATTTACCATGCACTGTTCATCACTCAATAAAACAGATCAACAAACATATATTTCCAATCCAATCCCTAACTTTTTCCCCATTTCTCAAGTTCTTTAACAAAATAGTAATACATATACACATACATACCTTGTATCTTGTAAAAAGATTCTTCCACTTGCACTTGCACTGCTCTGCGCTACGATTATAACCCTTTTCTTTCATTTTATTAGAGATAACTTCCCACAAAACTTTGTTTCTTTTCTTCTCCATGAAAGTTGGATCCAGTTCTGCTCGGATCATCAAGAACTCCTTTGTTTCTTGAATACTCCATTGAGGAAACTTATCACTTGCCTCTACGTTTACACTGATGTGATGTTGCTGCTGCAGCAGCTGATATTGCTGTAGGTGATGCTGATTGTGATGTTGGTGGTGAAGATGTCCCTCCATAACAATCACACGCTCAAACTAATCTAAATCAGTTTACACCCACAAAAAGGATTGATTTGATCAAAATTCGAAGAGAGAAAAAGGAAAAAAGATAGAGGTAGAAAGTGAAGGAAAGATATATATGAAGAGATGGTAGTGTGAACGCTGAAGGAAAGTGTGAAAATTGTCAAAGAAAAGAAAAAATTTTCTTTTCTTTATGCTCAAGGTGTCAAAGAGCAGTTTTTATTGTTCGTTCAGATTCAAGAAAAAGAAATACTAAAGAACTGATCTCTTCTTCTTCTGTATAGTTTCTCTCCTATTTCCAGTCGTTATCTTTCTACGCGGAAACTTATTTGTCAAAAATTCTTTTTTATTTTTTATTTTTTTTATTAGAGGTTTGTGGGCAAGGCTGCGTTCATAAATATTAGTTCACATTGCGTTTAGAAGTCGTCAGGCTTACGAGAAAAGTCTCGGTGATGATGGGGGCTTTATTCTCTGCCATCATTTATATCATACGTGCATGCACTACAAGCGATATTTATTTTACTTTTGTTGTTTCTTTTTTTTTTTCTTTATTGAGAATTAAGACCTTTTATAATTTATAGTTTTGACTAAGATCTAGATGCATATAATTAATTCTCATGTTCAAATGTAGAAAATAAAACTTTAGCTTTGAATCAACAGCTTCATTGATCATGGATATGTCACAAAAGATATATATTTTTTTTAATTTAAGAGAAAATTATTCTTTTTATTTTTTTTGAGGGGTCCATATAAATAAAATAATATGTATATTAAATATATTGAAGAAATTGTTTTGTATAAATTGAAATGTCCTTCTTCAATATCTTTTTCCTTTTGAAATTTACCATAGGAATGCCTGTGTTTTATCTATGTATCATTTAGTTAATATTTTAAAATAGAAAAGATAAAACTATGGAGATAAAAAAAGGCATGCCATTGTATATCATATTTTAAAAATATAGAAAATAACTCTAAGACTAGACAAATTTATTTTCTAATTATATCTTCGTTTATCCAATAAAAAAATATTTATATATCTTTTATGTTTTTCTCTTTTATTATAAAACAATAATCAACACAATCTAATTGTTGATTTCTTGTATACAACGTTAAAGTCAGTCATACAATCCCACTTCTTTCAATTTAATTAGGATGAAACTATATTGAAAATACTTACTTATATAGGGGGACAATATTCATATAAATAAAAATTATATTAAATATATTTAAGAAATTATTTTGAGCAAATAGGATGGCCTTCTTGGATCCCGATGCCAATAACCAATCTATATGAGCATAAATGGTCTTAGATAATTATGTGTGACATTGTAGTTCAACTATATTTTTAAAATATTTTTTTGTTTAGCTTCAAGATATTTTTTGGTATTTTAAAATCATTTTAATGTATTAATGTCTGAAATAAATTTTAAAAAATAAAAATATTATTTTAATATATTTTTAAACCAAAAATACTTTGAAAAATAATCTATACCACATTCTTAAATATACACTTAGATCGAAGACTTGGGTCATTCAACATTATTGAACATCTTTTGGCTTTAAAATCAAATATTTCCTAACACAACAAAAACATGAATATTGTTGAATTCCAAAATATTATTCGGGCAACACATGTATGTACTATGATTATTGATATTTATCTGCATGTTACATACTCGTATTTATTTATTGCTAAAATTAGATAATTAACTGTATTTTGAACCCATTAATTTCTCCTTTCTTTGAAAACTTGCACTACACGCAAAGGATTTTTTGTCTTTTTTGATAATGTAAAAGCAAAAGATATTAAACTCAGAACTCCTGATAAAGAAAATTATTAGTCATCCATTTATCTCGATTTTATTAGATTCCTTTTCGCTTTGTCTTGGATTTTTTTAAATCCTTTTTATTAATTTTTATTTTGAAGCAAGATGGTGTCAACAATTTTGTTCTTACCTGTTGAACCGTGTGAAGGAGACAGAGAAAGAAAAAAGGCTTTCGAGATAATGTGTTCTGTACGTACTTGTGACCGCCTTCTTTAAACAAGCCACCAAAACCTTTTGCTGCCTTCCTGATCTGCATGGATTTCGAAATCTATAGTAGTAGAGTAGTAAAAACAAAAAAGATTACTGACCTGTGAAACTACGACTTAGTCCTTCATTTATCAAATCTTGTATCTTTTCGTACTACAAATTAAATTTTTCATTGGTAAAAAACTATGCTCAAAGGGCAAGCCGAACCAAAAAAAACTTACGCGAAAAGGCCTATAGCCCTTACAAAGTTCAATTATTACCCCCACAAGTGGATTCAAACCTTTATTTTTAAGAATGCTTATTCAAATAATCTTCTTTCGAACCCGATTGAATTATCCGTTTTGTTATAAAAACCAGCATAACCGAGTGGGTTAATTCGTGAATTTAAAGCTCGATTTTGGTCAAGTTTTATTTCGAACCTATTTTTTTTTTAAAAAAATAACTTTGTAGAAAACCCATAACCCAAAGTGGTAGACAAGATATTATTGTCATGAATTTCACTATTACTCTACTTCAAGATCCCATAAAGCACAACTTGAGAGGATATAGAAAGGAATCTTTTTCTTTCCCATAAAGCAGTGAGAGATTTGAAAAAAGAATCTGTCAACTTCTTAAAATGAATGGCAACAAAAGTTAAGGGACCAATATGTATAGTTTTGAAAATCAAGGATTAAGCTTTAACCAAATTCTAAAACAGGAATTAGAGAGTAATTTAGAGTAAGAATATCAGATAGAATTGGATAACCCTAATTGTTTGGGGTCCTGGCACCTGTGGACCGTTGTTTTTTAGTCATCCACGCGTCTTTTGTCATGTCCCACGCGTGGACGCTAAATCTCTTTATCCACGTGGCAGGCATGCAAAAGATCATAAGTAGGTGATTATTAAGAAAAATGGATGGCCCACGTTACCTTGTTCACACGTATGACGACCTGTTCGGGTCCCGGCCCAAGTATTTGACCCGGCGATTTGACATGTCGTAAGGAGATAGGTATCATCTAAGAGGAACCGACGTCATGATTTAATTTAACTTACTTGAGATCCGTATATGCTGAATTTCCACAAGTGATTTTGTTTCATTCCAATGATTATTAATAATCTAACAACAGAAAAATTAAGAGAGAAAAAAAAGAATATCAAGATTAAGAGTAATTAACATGTTTGTTTAGCCTTCTCAACCTTATATATATAAAAAACAAGTTAGAAAGCATTATTAAAAAAACAGGCTGGAAAAGCTTAAACAAATAGGGTTTAAGATTGTTTTAATAATATATTAATTTTTTATTTAAAATAAAATATTAAACCACAAAATCAAATTTAATTATGCTATTCGGAATAATATAAAAATGAATTAAAATATCAATCTTGAATATTTTATTTTTAATTCAAAAATATTTCTTTTTTGCTACAATCTTGACTACTCCTGGCTGTTAATTTTCAGCCTTCCCTTCGATTTTTTTTTTCTTTTTTACGGGGCTATGATCAAAGCTTAGTACAGCTCACTTAACTTCTTCTTACTCCAGGTTGAATACAGTAGCTGATCTGCATTCCTCAGCTTTATGTGCACTTTTTTTTTTGTCATATTTTATACAGCTCGATTTTTTTTTCTTTTTTACAGGGCTATGATCTTGGATTGTGTTCAGGGGTTTGGAATATCTCAGATTAATTTGCATGATTTCATATCAGCATATGAATCAAGCTTGCAGAATTTCTATATTGGATTTCATGTACACTTTGTGAGACACGGTTTTACACATATGCCACTCCCTCGTGTTTAACCATCATTCCTTGAATATACCAACACAGTGTGTTGATGGAGCAATGTTTCGGGTGTGTTTGGAAATTTAATAATGGTTATGATTTAAAATATTTTTTTATTTAAAAATATATTAAAATTTTTATTTATTAAAAATTATTTTTAATATCAGCACAACAAAATAATTTTAAAATATAAAAAAATATTAATTTTAAACAAAAAAATTTAAACCGCGTTGCCATCCATCAACTACTATAGCTACCATGGAATCATGCGACTTTGTTGGTGAAGAGAAACAAAAAATGCTTGAGCATAAGGCACACATGTAGTTGCCTCTGATTTGTAGTTTTTGAAAGGAAAGTATTTTTGGAAAATAATTTTTAATATTAATTTAAATTGAATTGAATCCCGTCGTTTGCAAATCAAGTATCTTCCCTCTGATTTGCTATCAAGTATTTTCCTTCTTATTTGCTTTTGATTTTTTTTTATGAATTGAATTTTATTTGTAATTAAAATCAATAATTTCAAGAAGATTTTAAATACATAAATTGATTTAGCGTTGTGAATTAACTTGTATATTAAATTTATTAAACATTTACATAATTATATTTTTTTTCTTATACTTCCTGAATTTAAATATTGAAGTCATCACTATTTTTTTTTAATGCATTATGTTCATGTGAGAGGTGTGTCATTAAAATTATCCTGACTTACTCTACAGGGAGTCTACAATTATATACAATATCTTGACTGTTTCTAACATAAACACGTTTAAATAAACATGTGTTTCTTTTTCTTCAGAAATAAAGGATGTAATATGGTGGTCCTAATTTGTGCGCAGCGGGAAGAAAAGTGTAAAAGCATAGTCAAATTCTAGCGGAGGTTTGTTTTGTGTTATGTATGATTTTTTGAAAAATATTAAATTAATATTTTTTATAGTTTTAATGTGTTAATAAAAAAAATTATTTAATATATTTTCAAGTTAAAAATACTTTTAAAAACTATAATGTACTACAATACCAAACCAACTTTATTGATATGAATTGAATAACTAGTGAAAGTTGTGAAAATGATTTGTGTTTGCTAGCTATGCAAGAAAATTATATTTTATTTACTTCTATACTACAATAATTAAAACAACTTAAAATCATTTCAATATTTATATAAATGGTGAAGCTTCTTCTTTTTTTCTCAATTCAACCCCCTATTTTTTTCATTCTTTCCTTTTTTTATTTTAATTTCATTTTCTTTTTTCTCAATCTTTTCTTATAGTTATCTGGGTTGCTTTTGAATTGGTCAAATCAATTAAATCACGTTGAACCAACTTCCACACGGTTTAATTTTAAACTCGGGCTTAGCAAAAAGTTGGGTCGAAAGGTTTTTTAATGTCAATTTCATCCTTTTCTCCATTTTTTTCTCTGGTTTTTTTAATGGTCGGCCAAATTATCTTTGGACCAGTCAAATTAACTTAATCACATCGAGGCAACTCCCTCATATTTTAATTTTAAACTCGAGCTAGCTAAGGAGCAGAGAAACAAAAATGCTTGAGCATAAGGCACCCATGTAGTTGCCTCTGATTTGTAGTTTTTGAAAGGAAAGTATTTTTGGAAAATAATTTTTAATATTAATTTGAATTGAATTGAATCCCGTTGTTTGCAAATCAAGTATCTTCCCTCTGATTTGCTATCAAGTATTTTCCATCTTATTTGCTTTTGATTATTATTTTATGAATTAAATTTTATTTGTAATTAAAATCAATAATTTCAAGAAGATTTTAAATACATAAATTGATTTAGCGTGTGAATTAACTTCTATATATTTTAATTTTAAACTCAAGCTAGCTAAGGAGTTAGATCATTATTAAACTCAAGCTAGCTAAGGAGTTAGATCATTATTAAACCCAGCCCTAGAGACCAGCCAAGTTAATTGGATCACATTAGAGAAACTCCTACATAGTTTAATTTTGCATCCTGTCTAGGTAAAGAATCGGGTCAAAAGGTTTTTTTTTTTCTATCAATTTCATCCTTATTTCTCAATTTCATCTTCAAACTTTTTTTTATAGGTTAGATGAATTTTCTTTAGATGAGCCAAGTTGACTGGGTCAAGTCAAGAAAACTCCCACATGGTTTAATTTTAGAATGGGCTAGGCAAAAAGTCGAATTAAGAGGTTTCAAGGCTGATCTATATGGTTGGGTTTAATAACAATACCAAATAGTTCTCTACAACCTGAAATATTTTTTGTTATGTTCAAAAAAATGTTTTGATTCGACCCACAACATAGCTCAAGCTTGTAAATTAGTTAATAACTACAAAAATTAGACTATGACTCACCTTTTCCCTATTCATATGAATAGTTAATGAGGTCCTTTTTTATCT
Organism: Populus simonii; assembly: GCA_007827005.2. Taxonomy (NCBI): domain Eukaryota; kingdom Viridiplantae; phylum Streptophyta; class Magnoliopsida; order Malpighiales; family Salicaceae; genus Populus; species Populus simonii. Next base: position 2,570,778 of record CM017479.2, read on the forward strand.
TTTTTTTTCTAATTTTATCATTCAATATTAGATTTGTATTAAGTTTATTTATTGGATTTTTTTTTTATTTTCATCCTTCAACATTTAGATAATTGTGATTTGATCTTCATAATTTATTTCAATTTGCTTTCTATGGGGTATGATAGTCTTAAACAAAAATCCTGGTATTTAGTTTGTGTTTGAATTTGTAGCGTTTATTTTACTATCATATACAGTGTTTTAAGACCCGGCCCAGCCCGGGACCCGGGTCTGTGGCCGGGCTGGGTCTAAGCAAAAAACAGGCTGGGAATTAGCCCGGTCAGACAGGGTCAACCCGGGACCCGGCCGGCTAAACCCGGCTGAAACCCGGGTTTTTTTATATCCCCATGCCCGAAACAACGTCGTTTTGGCCTTTTAAAATTAAAGGGCCAAAATGACAAGAGCAGAGGGACGAATGCATTGCAGAGCAGCAGAAGTGAGAAGAAGACCTAATTAATTTCAAGAAATTGTCAAACCCATTTCACTCTTAGTCGCGAAGAAGAGCAGATAAGCAGAAGACTCTTGAATCCTTAATCGCCGTTTCAATTCTGAGCATAAGGTTAGATGAGTTTTTACTTGTTTTTTTCTTCTTTCGCCTTTCGCTATCCTCTGTTTCATCTTTTTCCCTCTGTTGAACTTGCAGGAAAGTATAACAGTGGCATCGATTTTTCCCTCTGTTGACCCATCGGTTCTTCCCTCTGTTGACCCATCGATTCTTCCCACAGGTATGTATTTCGTTTTCTCTGTTCTTTTATTTTTGTGCAACTTCAAATGGTCAAATACATGTTCGTTTGCTTTGAATATTGTTGTGAATATTGCTATGAAATGTGAATATTTTGTTCATTAATTTTTGTAGCTGTGAATATTCTGCAAGTAGCTGTGAATATTATTGTTAATTTTTGGTTGTCCCTGTTTGTTTACTTCTGCTTAAGTTGATATTGGTTGTCCCTGTTTGTTTGCTTCTGCTTCTGCTTCTGCTTCTGTTAATGCTTAAATTGAATCAGAATTTAAGACTATCCCCATGTTAATCTGCTCACTGAAAAAGAACTGGCACTTTTATTTTTTATTTTATGGATGATGTTGGCAATTTCAGTTTTCTGTGATGTTGATATAATGGATTAGTTATTGTTAAACTGCAGTTGTGAGAATTTGGGTGGGTTGACTGTTTAACTGAATTTGTGAGAATTAGTTATTAGTTATTGTTGAACTGAAAGTGTCTGTGAACTGAAGTTATTGAACTTGTTGAGTTCTAAGATAAGACAGGATTGGTGTTTTGGATATTGAATTAAATTTATGTTGTTGGTTTAAAATTTAAATTTGATTTATGTAAGTGTTGCATTGTAAATTTGTAACTAGTTAGGTGTTTTATATAGGTGTTTATTTTTTGTTAACCCGGGTCAACCCATCTGACTCGTGACCCGATCATTGGACCGGGTTGATGACCGGGTCGGGTTTTAAAACTATAATCATATAATTAAGTAAAAAATATTTTAAAAAAACTATGTTATTAAACCTAGTAGAGTCCAAGACCCAGGTCCCAAGTTTGGTAAGTTAAGTCACGAAGCCCAAGTCAATCCAATATGTTTCCGTCTCAATATTAAAAAAAAATAGTGTCATCTTGAAATCTTTTTTAAAGCCAAATTATTTTTTCACTGGTCATCTAGATTGCCTTTAGACCTACTTTAATTGAGTCACATTGAGGTAACTTTCACATGGTTTAATTTTATACATGGGCTAGGTAAAGAGACAGGTCGGTAAGTTTCAAGGCTAACCCGTTGGGTTAGGTTTAATAACAATTTCAAATTGTTCCTATGGCGTGAAATTTTTATTTTTTTACTTTTTATTTTTTTATCTAACCTGCAGTATAGCGCGACCCAATAAACTAGTTCTTTCTATGGAACATGGGATGAAGCCTTATGGGTTTAAATTCAAGTTTTATACCCTCATTGCTAGGCCCATAAAATAGAGTATGAGAGAAGGTTCAAAGAAAATACCAGGAATTTATTCGTATGAATTGGATAACTAGTGAAAGTTGTAAAAATGTTTTTTTTTGGTGTACATGAAAATTCTTTCTAAAAATAAAATACATGTTACAAAATTAATCTATGTTAATTGTATGTCATATTAATTAATTATTTTCAATTCATATCCACTCTTAGAAAACAAAATATTTAGAAAGCCTAAACCTAAAATACATTAACAAGACAACAATTTATACATTAGAATCCATGCCCATTTAATTTAACTCATGACTAAATAAAATTTTGTACAATTCAATTTTTTAGATTATAATTAGATATCATATGAACTTGAAATTAAAAAGAATAGGAACAAAATTTCTTTTTAAATTTAATAATTAGAATATAATATTTCAATATATTTTTAGTATGTAAAAATAATATATTTTATAATTATATTAATGATAGAGGGGTAATATGGTCAATCAATAAAATTTGTAACGAATGTGGTGTGGAATTAACAATTCACGGCGTGAGAATAACACCTCTTTACATTTTGATGCTTATACGCCCTCCATGTCTTGTTTTGCATTTGTGGTTTCTAGTCATTTTCTGTGTTTTGGCTTGTCCTTGAGAAAAATAAAAAAAGAAATCAAATATGGGAAATCATCCATTATTATCATGTAATCTCCCTTGAAATTGGACAGATAAATAAGATATTAGGAATAGGGACTCTCATTGACCGGAACCTAAGAACGAAAGGCTGTTTGGGACCATACCTTATTAAAAATTCTACGAAGTTGTCTGGATGATCAAAGATTATTATTATTTTTTCAGAAAAATCCAAGATTCCTGTGAAGAACTCACTGGATGATGAAAAACTTGTTCAGATCTTTGCATGTGAATCACATGAATTTCGAAATCATGACGCTAATATGTTTTTTTGCAACGATATAATTATTGTATTGCACGACTTTTAACAATTAATTTCCATGACTACGAGTTTTCCTTCGCGGTCTGTCTATTTATGCATGGACTCTCTTACCAGGTCCATTGATCATTTCGCAAGCGCTTCCTGACCAATCCAAAGGTCTGCTGGGACTCCCTCCTTCAAGCTATTACTAGTCAAGTTGACAGACTTTTTATCCATCACTTTTTCTTTCTTTCTTTCTTTCTATATATATCTTAAGTATTGGTGTATATTGGGGAGTACAGTAGATATTATATTTTAAAGTGTTTTTTATTTAAAAATATATTAAAATAATTTTTTTAATTTTTTTTAATATCAATATATTAAAATAATTCAAAAACATTAAAAGATAAATTTAAAACAAAAATAAAAGTAAAAAAAATTAAAAAACAGTTCAAGTACAATACCAAACATGCCCTTAACCTAAGTATATATTGAGGAGTATGATAGATACTGTATTTTAAAGTGTTTTTCACTTGAAAATATATTAAAATAATTTTTTTAATTTTTGAATTTTTTTTAATATCAATGTATTAAAATAATTCAAAAACATTAAAAGATAAATTTAAAACAAAAATAAAAGTAAAAAATATTTAAAAAACAGTTCAAGTACAATACCAAACATGTCCTTAACATAAGTATATATTATATTAATATATTAAAATAATTCAAAAACATTAAAAGATAAATTTAAAACAAAAAATAAAAGTAAGAAAATATTAAAAAACAGTTCAAGTAAAATACCAAACATGCCCTTAACATAAGCATGAAATTCAATAAATTATGCACGCATTGAATTATGCACGTATAATGTGGGTTTATTGACCCCTTTTTATATATAATGTAATCTAAGGTATTTTAAAAAAAATATTTTTTTATTTAAAATTATATTATATATTTTTATTTTTGATATTAAAACATTAAAATTATAAAAAAATCACTAAAAGATATTAATTTAATATTTTTAAAATTTAAAAATAGAACTCATTTTTTTTGGATTCGAGGAAATCCCACCCGTGAAAAACGCACTTTGTGGGTCCAGGTGAGAGAGTAAAACCCCGGCTGTCTCAGGCTCTTACAAGAGATGCATGCCTTGATTTGAACTCGAGACCTGCTATGCAGATCTCAAGTCCTTTGCCATCACGTCACATCCCTTGAGGACGAATTCTTTCAAATACTAAAACATAAACGATAGTCTAGAAACCTGTTTGATATTACTATGTTTTAAAGTATATCTCTATTTTTTTTTCATATCTTATCATTATGGTTTTAAATTACATCTATCTCTTTCTTTCTTTCTTTTTTTATTTAAAATCAGTGTAGATTTTATTTAAATGTAAAACACATGACATTTGAAAGAAATGGTTTTGATTTTGAATCTTAGCAACTTGATCTCGTGTTTGTGCTTAGTTGCAAAGTACAAAATGTTACCAAATTATCCATGAAAATATTATTATGTATTAATTCATTATTATCTTCATTTTCATTAATAGATTGATGTTTCTAGATGTTGCTTGTTTTTACGACTAAAAAAATGAATATTTTTTAAAAAATTTTAAAATTTTAAAATTATTTTGATATGTTGATATTAAAAATAAAATAAAAAATATTATTTAAAAAATACACTTTAAAAATTAAAGTAAAGGACGAATAAAGAACCAAAGAAATGTCATTTTGGAGGAGGGAGGCTGAGTTTTTCAAAATTGGAATTCAAGGGAACAAGGTACATCTTCTCTTTGGCGGGGCCCTTCTCCTACAGATGAGGGCATTATGTTTCGTGCCAAATTCTAAATCACTTTACTTTTTCTTGAGTGTCTCCATCATCTCATTTTTTTCTTTCATTATTTTCTGGTGAAATGATTAGCAATTTGAATCCTCCATGCCTCTAGCTACCACGAAGATATTGGAATAGAAGATCGGAAACGAGTCACTACATGAGCTAGTAACATGATGTGTTATATTTAAGAAATTAAAATTATTTTAATATCAATGATATTGATTTCTTTTAAAAAATAAATATAAATTTAAAAAAATATATTCACTATTCATTAATTCATAAAAATAAGATCTTAACCGTTAATATCTGAATTAATTTGGATTTTATTAACGTTATACATTGATATTAGTAATTGGTGGGGATATAAGACCCTTGATATAGATTCTACATATGTATGGACTGAGATAACATATAATGGTCCATTTTATTACTCTTTAGTTGGGAGATTGAACACAACCAAACTGAAATTATTGATTTTTTAGTTTTATTTTTAAATTTTAATTGATATTTTATTAGATTTTTATTAGTTAGTGGGTTTTAAAAACAAATTTAATTTTGATTGGGATTTTATTATTTATATGTAATTTTCTTAACATTACAATCAAATTATGATGATTTGATAAACACTTACAAACTTTTGGTAACCCTAATTTTCTTTTCTTCTTCAGTTTATTTCTTTCTTTTCTTCAACTCATTTTCTTTTAATTCTTGGCTTTTTACTTCTTCCTTTTATTTTTTTTTAATTTCTTTTTTTCCCCCAACAACAACTTGAGTATTTTTCTGTGTAATCCCTTTATTTATAGAAAAAAAACTCGTGGGAACCTAATTTCGTAGAAACTATGTATTGGCCCACACTCCGCAGTAGGTCAATAACAATTTCTTTTTAAAATGTAAAAAAATATTTTACATTTTAAAAAATATTTTTAAAAGAGACTTGGGTCTGGCGGCCGATTCAAGCAAGCAGGTTTCTAGGGTCTAGCTCCTCTAATAATAATAAAAATAATATTATTATTAATATTATTAAACTTGTTTGACTCAAGTTCTTATAGTTTTTAATCCATTTAAATCAAATTTATTATTTTTCTTAGTAATAATATTTTTAAATTTTTTTATTAATGATGATGGTAATAATAATAAATAATAATAATAATTTTTAATTTTACCTTTCAAATTAAATCTATGATTTTTTTTAATAATATTAATATCTTTTTTAAATTTAATAATAATAATGAGCTTGAAAAACTGGTCTCATCTACTTCTGTGAAAGACAATCTGTAACAAAAAAAAAAATTGTAAGTAGACCTAAAAGAGTGGCATGAAAGAAAACCAATAAAAAATATAAATGAACCCATCCACACCCTTTAATCCAAAGAAATGATGTGGAAGCTTGATAATATTACCAAACTCAAGAACAACAGTAGTTTGCTTGATTAAAAAAACAATAAAATAGGACATGAAAATGATAGAAAAGCAAGCAAAGAACAACTAAAAGGAGCCTAAAACTAAACCAAAGCAGAATAGTAGAAAAAAGAACAAACATGTACCCACCTAAATACTTCAAATAATTACATAGTAGGGGTTTAGTGATAAGAATTTAAAACTAAAAAGTTTATTTTATCTATAATCTTAGATTCGAGTCTTGTGATTGCTAATATGATGGTCACTGTAGGTTTATATTATCGTTAATTTCAGGATCCATAAAATTAATCGAAATACATGCAAGTTGACCAGAACACCCATATTAATAAAAAAAGTTATTTCAAAATAAAATACAAGAGTGACAAGGAACCGAAATAATATTATTAAACTTGTGTGACTCAAGTTCTTATAGTTTTTAATTCATTTAAATCAAATTTATTATTTTTCTTAGTAATAATATTTTTTTAAAAATTTATTAATGATGATGGTAATAGTAATAATAATAATAATTTTTAATTTTACTCTTTAAATCAAATTCATGATTTTTTTATTAATATTATTATTTTTATTATTATTAATACAAAAATATTACTTCATGAGAAGAAACAAGAGTGACGAGGAACCGAAACTCTCAAACCAACTATTCAAATTTCAAACCTAAAAACACGTCTAATCTCACCTAATAAATAGCAGTTCTCCCATGGTTATTTGAAGACCAATGACTCAGCCAAGTATACTACGCATTTAATCCATAATGATTATTATTCTATAACCACCCCTAATTTATTGATGCAAGCTGCACATAGAGCTATATCACGCGATTGATTGCTATTTCACGTAAGACACGCGATTGATTTGATAGAAGAAAACGGGTTCGTGTAGTCAGAAACTCAGAATTGTGGGCTGGGCTAGATTGCTATATCACGTGTTGTGTGTACGTCTCCATTAAAATTAGAGCCATTTTCCCATGCATTAATTGGGTAATAGCAATTGCAAACAAGATCCTTCCATTTCGACCTTTGTCTTGCTAGAAATTGTCGGTCGTCGTAATTCTAGTATGCATAAGTCGGTAACCATTGTAATTTAAAATGTTTTTAATTTAAAAATATATTAAAAAATATATTTTTAATATTAAACGATCTAAAAAATTAAAATTAAAATTTTAAAAAATATAATTTGCACCACGTTTCCAAATAAACTTTTCATCTCATGCAAAGTTATGGTTTACCATTATTTTTTCAAGTGTATCATGTCTTATAATGTTTTTTTAAAAATTATATTTTAATTTTTTTATTAACATATAAAAAAATAAAAAATATATATTTTTTAATTAAAAAAAATTATAAGTTATGGAACATGTGGCCGGCTGAGTTCCCAAACAAGCTCGTTATACTCTAGCTAAGTCCATACTTTTCATACCCCTGATGACCGGAAAACTTCGAAGAGACTGGTGTAGATAACATTTTTTTTGTGAGACTACGGACTGCTTCCTCTTCTTCTTGTGATGATTAATTATACTATTTCATGTGTGACATGCTTTTGTTTGTCTTCCTTGTTACGGAATCACGAAATATCTATATGACTACAAAAATTCTTAGTAGTTGATTTTCCATGTCGGTCATTGTCGCGTGACGTGATGGGATATCAAGATCGAGAAATTACTATCTATTTATTTGATTTAAAGTTATTAAAAGACTCGAGTATATTAGTTTTATCATAAATTTTAAGTGTAAAAGACTAATTATGATTAAAGAGATTATTAGCACCCTTAATGTACTTTACCTGAGATAAACTGCATTGTGTTGTCTAGACATGCTTTAAAGGTTTTGATGGGTCCTAACCGATAGTCTGTTTATAGCTCAGAATAAAGATTTACCCCTTGAATAAATCTAGCATTTCAACTTTATTATAGACTCATACGCCCATATAAATTCTTATAGGAAAGGTACATATAGGTGCCCTGGTAAAGTTTTTTTATCCTGGAAGGAAAAAAGGTTCTCTACAACTCGTATAGTCTGGTGAAAAATATTCTCAATTAAAATTGATGAATATCTAAAATAATTTTGAAATTTTTCTAATTAACTCCTAGTATTCAAATACCAACCTACTTAAAGGTTCAATATTTATACCAGGATGTTGACCATTTATTTTCATGAAATTTTAGAGTTATTGAAATATTAATTAAACTTTAAGGAAATTTACAAACTTGGTGTAAATTCCAAAAGATGTAAAGGAAAATCAATACAAGTATTTTTTTTAAAACCATGCTAAAAAACAATTTCTCTCCTTTTTTTATAAATAAAAATGCAATTTTTATAAGGATTAGGTTGTATGCAACAAGCAAAAATCATTTTTAAATTTTTTCTAAGGCCATGTTTGATATAATTATATTTTTGTTAAAAACAAAAGTGTCATAACATGCCTAAAGACGTGTTTGTCAAACATATCCTTAAGCCAAAATTCCATTTATCAAAACAGTGGCAAACCAAACAAAACCTTAAAGTATTTAACCTGGTTTTGATCTGACTGAGTTGACTCGAAAATATTGGTTCAACCATAAACTGAATAGAAAACCAAGGTTTAACAAAAAAAACTAAACCAGAACAAAGATTTAAATCGAAACAAAATCAAAACTAAAAAAAACATAAAATTTTCTAACAAAAATAAATCAAACACACATAAAAAAAAAACACGAAGAACAATGAAGAACATTCAAACTCAAACCCAATAACATTAATATCCAACAAGACCAAATTTCAAGCAATAAAAGACAAGGTTTTGTTCGCAATCAAGTATAGATCAAGAATCAAGTATCCATTTGCTTTAATTATTACTCAAACATTTTGTCAAAATAGATTTCAGTTCTAAACTAAAATCCTAAGATTAAAACCCACAAAAACATGTTATTGATGCATGAAAACCCTAAATTATTTACTAATAATGATACACGAACTTGTAGAAACCAAGATCAATTAAAAATAAAACTTAAAACTAGCACTCAAGACAATGTTATTTAAATGAACATAAAGAACAAGAACCCAGGTTGCCTAGAAAACCAGTATAGGCTGTCAAGCTTAGAAAATACATTTTAGGCCTCTTAATCCAGTTTTCTTATCCCCAACAAGCCACATTATCATAAACAAGCAGGTTTGAATAAAAAAACACTAATAAATAACCTTGAATCATCAAGAACATGTATAAGATTTCAACTTTCAAAATCGTAGCCCTATTATCATCTGAAAAAAAATATCAAAACTCAATCCAAAACTGACTCTTTAAACACTTGAGATCCAAACTAAACTTAGCAATCAAGAACATGCATTAGCAATCTAAAAAAAGTTATCAAACACCTACTGTTACCTTTGATACATTTCAAAACTACTATGCTTTATCAAAACCAAACACACAATGACCTTTTAAACATCCCAGCAACATTAACAACAACTTCAAAACAAGATTAATCAATTAAAACAACATTTTCATTTATCAATCCACATAAATACTAAAACATAAAATAATGTCAAAAAGATTCAAAACGACATTAAACATTGAAAAAACATGAATAGGCAGACTACATGGATTTCACCCTTGAGTTTTCAAATGTTTATACCTTTTTCAAACTTGTTGGTTATAAGCTGCCACTTCCCTTCTCTTTCCCTTTCTTCTTTCCCTTTCACTTTCTATTCTTTCCAAAACTTGCTAGACCTTCCATGTCAACTCTTTAAACCTTCACACTAGGGTTCTTTTTTACAAAGTATATCTTTACTTTTTTTTTTTTCTTTTCCCTCTTCTCTTTTTTTCTTTGATTTCTAGGGGTATTTATAGGGCTTTTCTAGATTTTTTGGTGGGTTCCCTCAAATATTGACTAAAGCTCAATCCTTTTATCAAAATAAAAGAGCTCTAGAAAAATGTTAATAGTTGGAACCTTTGTCCTTCAATGATTTTTTAGGATGGTGGTTTTGCCTAGGTGGTTTTCTCTTTCTTGGAGACAAAGACATACATTTTTCACATTCTGATATTGGATGAAAGATTTATGGCCCTTGATAAGAACCCTCCTGGAGTTTTTAAATGTGAACACATGAAAAGGCCAATGGTGGTTTTTCACAAATGGGTATCTCAGTCAACGCTGATTGAGTTGGTTATTTTCAAGGCTTCGCTGGAGAAACTCAGATGTAAACGTCATCGAAAACCAACTAAACTTGGTAAAAGAGATGCACATCTTTCATTTGGATTTATCCTTGCTTCATTTTGAAGGTCTATAGCTCCACATTCATTCACTTGAAGATATTAACTTGATCAATCTAGAATTTGAAAATGTAGTGATGACTGATTAGGGATAAGATGTTGGAGGCTTTTATGGAAGAATTAAGATGTAAATGTCCAATTTCATGGAAATAGAGTTGTAGAGGGATGTTCTTCTTCCATTTGCAAAAAACCTTGTGTCATTTAGAGGTCTAGAACTTCACAACTTGGAAGGTGTTAACTCGATCATCCAAAACTGTCAAGGAAAAATATGAACAGTATGTGAACAACGTGTCATTTAGATTAAACCTCTAGAAATTAGGGTTTTTAATTTGGGATCTAACATATTTTATTTTAGTCTCTATTATTCCAATTTCTTTTAATTGCACATGTAATTGTCTCACAAACTCTTAATTTTATGCAATTTCACCTCTGCCAAACTTAATCATCAGCTTCAAAGTTTAATGTCATTTTCATCTTAGTATTTGGTTTTTTATTTGTGCACTTGAACCTTTAACTAATCATCAAACTTTAATATTTTTTTTTATTTTGGCTCCTGATTTGGTCAATTATAGCCCTTGAAGTCTCACACCTTTTACGATTTGGTCCTCGGTTTTGAATTTCTTTAATCAAACCTCTAATTAGCTATCAAACTTTAGTTTTTCACAATTAAGTCCCTGATTTGACCAATTAAACTTTTCAAAGTTCAATTCCAGTTCCCCAAACTTCAATTTTTTTCAATTAACACCCAAATTGACTCCAAAATCTGATTTTCCTTACAATTAAGTCCACAATAAAATTAATTAAGCTTTTCAAAATCCTTATTGAGTCCTTACTCATCCAAATTTGTATTTTTTTACCCCAAATAAAAATATTTTCACCATATAGGTCTTTTGTCGATCAGAATTAGGTCGGTAATTTTGTCAATCTTATATATTCTAGTCCTTCAATTTTTTCACTTGTCAGTTTGGTCCTTCACCATCAACTTAGGCAATCTTCTAAGCTTTCTTCATGTGTATCCTCTTGTATTTTTGAATTTTTTTCTATTTTTTCTTGATTTTTTTGAGGGGTAAAAAATTGATAACAACATTTTTTAGCACATGAAATCTATTTAAATCATTAATTATCTTTATATTTAAGTCTTATGCATGAAGTACTTCAAAAAAAAAGAGTTATACTACACTATCACCTTCAATGTGTTTTTAATTTGAAACTTCAAAGGTTTGTTGGTTTATTGTGGATGTACACTCTAATCATGAGATAAAGTGCTTCAAAGAGAAGTAACAAATATTTTTAATTTTAGTGCATAAGTAACCGTTAATTCTATCAAAACTCATTGATTTTTGACCAAAAAAAACTTAAAACCACTTTATTTAAAAAAATAACCGAGCAAGGTTCCATTAACCCGTTGTTATCTTGGTTTCGGCTTTGAGAGTTATGGATTTCATTGTGGTTAATAACTCTATTTAAGTGTGAACTCAAATATTGACCATAAGATAGATGCAATTTTATTTCCAGGGAAGCAAATACGAAAAACAAATGCATATATATATATATATATATATATATATATATATATATATATATATATCATCATTTTATAGATGCAAAACAACAAATTTTTGAAGTACATCTTCAGTAATCAGATGAGTTGTATAGCTATAATGATGAAGAAAAGAATGGCTGTGCTTAGCAAGATTACAAGTTTCAGAGAACAACACAATTGATGACAAATGTTTGATTGATTACGTAAAACAGAAGTGTAATTCAAGATATATATATATATATATATATATATATATATTAGCATCATTTATTTTGTCCAACATGCATGATAAAATCTCTCTAAAGCCCAACAGGATTTCTTTTCGCTTTTTTTTTTAATCTCCATTTAAGTAATGATTAAATTTCAAATCATCTTGTATTTTATAGTAATTACAATATGTTTTGTTTATCTTTTTAAAATTTTCAGTTTATATACTTAGAGTTCACTCCATTACAAATTCTATAAGCTATATATATATCTATATATATATATATATAGCCAAATTTACTTTTATTGAAAGAAAAACAAAATATGAATACTATTCATGGCTTCAATTTCATTTAAATAGAAGAAATTTATTCAGAGTTACAACATAGAAGATGGAATATATATCCAAATGTATTCAGAAGTTGCAAAATGAAGCATTTAAACTTTTGAATTGCATGTAATATAAAGTTATTTTAACATAATATATTATCAATATTTATTATTATTATTATTATTATTATTATAACAGTCACAAATAACAACTACACCCACCGCCACAAAAGTCATAGTAAATGTAACAACAAAAATCATAGTAAAAGCTACAGCTTTTGCAAACCTACCACAAGCCATAAACACTGATATTTTCAAACGTATACCAGACAAATTCTGAAGAATAATGATCGGGGATTTGATTTCCATGAACATCATGAGGTGAGCAAACTGACGGTAGTAAGCTTTTTGTCATGCCGATGGCCCTCAAGGAGGGTCATATCGGTGGCCCGGCGGGGCCACGAGACCTGGAAACTGCAAGGGTCTGTTCTTCTTGCTTTCAAACTAATAATGTTTTGCTGCCATGGTGAAAAACTCACATGAAAGTTCCCTTCATAAAGAACACTTTCATGCTCTATCATGACACGCATTCTAGCACACATCTTTGCTTTTTTCTTTTTTCTTTTTTGTTTTCATGAATAGCTGCCAACTAGCCATCTGTCTATGTAGTCGTACCATATGCCAGTAAATCACCATCTTTTTAAATATGACAGTAGAGTTCATCTGTACCAGTAGTCTGCAGAATTTAATATGATAATCAAAGACGAATATTGATCTCAAAGTGAAGGATTGATGATCATTACGATGATGATTACCTTTCTGCATATGCCTTTCATTTTGGACAACTTCATTCATTAACATTAATGAATAAAAAAACTAATATTAGTTTTTTTTCCCATGTATCTCGCATATCACTATTTAGTGTAACAATATTTTATTTTATTTTTGTTTTATTGTTTTTTTAATTTTATTTTTTCATATTAAATTTTTTATTAGATTATTTCACTCTCATGATATAGATCGTAAATTTAGCTGGTTAACCTGATTTACTCAATTTTTTTATTTCTTAATCCACTTTCCCCTTTCAATTTCATTATTTAATATTGGATTGACTGAAAATTAGGCTTCATGATTTATTTTATTTGCTTTCTATTAGGTTATTTTATCCTCATAACCCGAGAATAATGCTTAACAGGTTAACCCGATTGAGCTATTTTTTATGTCCTTTTTTATTTTTATTTTTTTTCAATTTCATCACTCATCATTGAGTCGGTTGGGAATTGAGTTGCAAAAACTGTTTTGATTTGCTTTCTATGAGGATATTTTAGTCTCATGATCAAAGTAACAGATTTTGATATTTTTACCCAAGTTAAATTGAGTTATTTTTTTTACGAGAGTTCACCGGTCTGATGACCCAAGTCATAAGTCCTTCAATATTGAATTTGCTTTTTATTGGGTTTTTCCCATCTCATGACCCATGTCGCGGATTTGGCGAGTTAACTCGAGTCACTTTTTTTAGATCCTTCAATATTGAATTGACTTGGGCTATTTTTTGTGTCCTTTTTTATTTTATTTTATTTTTCAATTTCATCACTCATCATTGAGTTGGTTGGGAATTGAGTTGCAAAAACTGTTTTGATTTGCTTTCTATGATGATATTTTGGTCTCATGATCAAAGTAACAGATTTTAGTATTTTTACCCAAGTTAAATTGAGTTTTTTTTTACGAGAGTTCACCGGTCTGATGACCCAAGTCACAAGTCCTTCAATATTGAATTTGCTTTTTATTAGGTTTTTCCCATCTCATGACCCATGTCGCGGATTTGGCGAGTTAACTCGAGTCGTTTTTTTTAGGTCTTTTTTTTAATTTTTTTTATTTCATTCTTCAACATTAGAATGATTATGAATTATGTTTCATAATTTGTTTTGATTTACTTTCTATAAGGTTATCATAGTCTCATAAATCAGGTCATAGATTTGACATGTTTACCCGGGTTGACCCAAGTCAATCCAATATGTTGTTATCCTAATATTAAAGAAAAAATATCATCTTGAATTTTTTTTAGTCAGATTATATTTTTACGGGTTGTCTGAGTTGCTTTTGGATCTGTAAAATCAACTCTTTTGCAGTTTAATTTTTTTTTCTACTAAAACAAATATTAATAATATCTAAATATTTTTTTATATTTAAATTTTTTTACCCAACCCGTAGCATAGCACAAGTAAATAATTTAGTTAACTTTTATATATAACTTAATTTTCAATCAATTTTAAGTAGCAATTTGGTAAACTTTATGTGGCAATATTAATTATTTTGAGTTGGGATTATGTCATTAGTTCAAGTAATTTAGGTATACATCTAGCATGTATACTAACTAGGATGATTTTTTTTTTGCTAAAAGATCAACTTTATGAGTTGGGAAATGCTGTTTATCCAATTTAAGGGATTGTTAAAACAATTATTAAGTGTCTGTGTTTTATATTGTGATGTATGATGTTTTTTAAAAGTAATTTTTGATTGAAATGTATTAGATTTATAATGATATATTTTTAATTTTTGATATTAGTATATTAAAACTATACAAAAACATCTAATAATCCATCAATTTAATGTTATTATAAGCGAGAAATACTTCAAAAAAAAGTTATAACACAAAAACAAATGCTTAGTAAATGCAAGTTTAAATATTAAATCTCATTGGAGTAAGGTATATAGATAGAAAGATAGGACTCAAAACTCATCAATTTGGTTTCTAAAGTTTTAAGTGTGAAATACTTGAAAAAAAAATTGTAACACAAAAACAAACACTTAAAAACTTGTTTGTTTGACGGAAAGTGGTTTTTTGAAAACTACTTTTCAAACTTTTTTATGTTTGTTTGCCATTATAAAAATTAATCAATGGAAAACACTTTCCAGTCAAAGTAAAATTTGGCTTAGTTAACCATCTAGGTGGTGGCCCAGTGATAAAATCTTGGGACCAAGAGGTTTGCTCCCTCTGTGGTCTCAGGTTCGAGCCCTGTGGTTACTCATATGATGGCCACTGGAGGCTTACATGGTTGTTAACTTCAGGGCCCGTGGGATTAGTCGAGGTGCGCGCAAGCTGGCCCGGACACCCACGTTAAACTAAAAAAAACTAAAAAAAAATTTGGCTTAGTTTCGAAGAAAGTGTTTTCCTTTTATTTTGGGTGGAAAACACTTTCTAAAAGTTGTGAAAAAATTAGAAATATCGTATTATTTGCATATTATAACAAATTTTATCCTCAAACTTTTGATTGCTATATATTTTGTTTTGATTTTTTTTTCAATTTTATCACTTAGAATTTGATTTAATTTAATTTTTATATTAACTTTGGTCATCATTTTTATGATTGTTATTTGTTTTTCTCTTATTATTTTTTTAATTAAATTTTTTTATTTATCAAATTTAGTCCTCATTCTTTTGATTGTTACTTATTTTATTTGAAATAATTTATAAAATTATTATTATTATTATTTTAATTTCATCATCTTTCAATTTTTTTTATATGCTAGATTAGATCTCCATTATTTTGATTATTATTTATTTTATTTGAGATAATTTATGAAATTAAATTTTTTTTCTTTTTCAATTTCATTCTCATTCAACTTTATAATTTGTAAGATTTGATCTTGATTATTTTAATAAACTTAAAAAAAGAATATTAATAAGTTATTTTCCAACTTATTTTTCAGGACATAATAAAATACTGGAAAATATTTTTGAACTTATTTTTTATAATATTATTAAATATAAAAAATTAATTTACTTTTCAAAAAAAATTATTTTCCCACAAACAAATTACATTAATAAATACGAATACATGCATGTTGAAGTATTAAGAAGCAAGCAACGCAGAAAGAAGAAAGACCGTTGTTAGAAGGGTCAAATGAGTCCCACTCTTATCTTTGTAGACTATCAATCACTAAGGAGACAGGCTCACAGGTTCAGTTCGCCAAAATTCAAATGTTTGCAAATTAAAAAGAGGCATCTTCTCTTCTTAATTCTCGCAAATCTTTTCTTTTTCTCCTTTTCCCCCCTTTCTATTGTATTCTGGTTTTTGCAATGTGATCCTTGTTCTTCCATTAAATCTCACATAATTCCTAGATAGCCACTTATGTAATAATCACCCACATAATTGACATCTCCTTGCTTTTGCATCCCTTATATCTAGACTCAGAATTTTGATCTAGCCAAGCATTATTTAAGTGGGCTGACTTCTTATTAACCCAACTTGGCTCGTGTTTGTGACAAGTCTAGGATATAAAATAAGTCATGTATTAGTTTTCTCATATTATATAGTAATTTTTAGAATTCAATCAAGCTTAATTACAAACACTTAATTAAGGTGATTAATGAGTTTAGTCAAGGAGTGTGAATTTTGTTTTTTTTTAATGAATTGAATGGACATCAATCTACATTAAGCTGGCTCATACATGATAAAAATAAATTATAATTAGGTTTAAGATTTATTTATTGATTAATAGATGAGATTGGGTGAGTTATACATAGACAAACTTCAAGTGCACAAACTATTATGGGTTTGTTCGCCTTACCGTCCATCATGTATTTAATTAAATGGATAACATTGCAACAATAAAGGTTGGTATCAAGAGCTTCTAATTCTATTTTGTCCGAAGTAGAACCTTTTATAAATTATAGTAAAAAAACAAAGTTATTAAATTAATCTCAATATTCGAATTCTAAGTTAAATGAGCTTGTATTAATTAAAAATAATATTATTTTTATTTTTTTTAAATCATATTAGATTTAACCGGTTTATAAATTAAATCATTAAGTTAATTAACAAGTAAACTCGATTTAATTTTAAATTTTAAATTTTAAATTTTAAATTACATTATATTTTAATCAATAAGTCATTAAATAATCTGTTGCATTGGATTACATTATGTTGACAAAAATAACATAAAACACCTTTTCAAAAGATCATAAGTGTAACTTCATGTTAGCAGTGCCAGACACTACAGTTAGAACACTAGGTTAAAAAATGCTTTTAAAAAATTTAAAATTTTTTATTTTTTTATTTTAAATTAATATATTTTTTATATTTTCAGATCATTTTAATATATTGATGTTAAAAATAATTTTTAAAAATAAAAAAACATTATTTTAATAGGTTTTAAAATAAAAAACATTTTAAAATACAACCGCCACCACATTTCTAAATACCCTGTTATTAGACATGAGAAAAAAATAATTCTTATTATTGTTTGCATTAATGTAATGCAGATATAGTATAATTAATTTTATTTTTGAGTATTAATGAAAGTCAAAAGTGACATTATCTAACTGTATTGGTTAGCTTTCATCTTTCTTGGAATGAGTTAAAAATGGCATAAAAACCCATATTTAATAAATATTAAATATATCACTTAAAGATATTAAATGAATCGTACTTTATATATGGTTATTGCTTTAACTCGTTCCATGAGATTAGAGAGTGATTATGAACTTTGAATGATCTTAAAAGGAATTCCTTAATGAAATTACTCTATTTTACATTAAGAAAACGAGTAGTGTTATACAAAAAGAACATCTAAAAAAAAAAAAACGCTACACAAACAAATTAGTCATTTAAAATTATTTTTCATATAAAAATTTATATCAATTACTGCTTTATTTTTCAATACAATCTTATAAAAATTATGAAGACAATTTTTATTTATTTAAAACTTACTCTTAGATTAAAATTATGATTTTTTATTTTAAAATCCATGCATAAAGAAGAATAAATCATATTTTTCTAAAGAAAACTTATCAAAAATTTAAGGAATATTAAATGAAAAAAATAATAAAATTAAATGAAAAAATATTATTTTTCTAGAATGGGAATATTTTTTTTATTTTATCATTATTTTCCATTGTTGCACTAAATCAATAACAATAACCTCAAAATGATCCTTGTGGGGAAATTGGAGGAGTAGTTATCACATCTTGGAGTGGGGTTTGCAATTACCTCCATTATTGCATATATTTTGTTGTTGATGTCTCCTCTTTTTGTCTCTTAAATTTAATTTTTTTTTTGTTTAAATTTCTTTCTTCTAAATCATAGTTAATGTTGTCACTTATGCCATACTCTCTCTCTCTCTCTTCATAAATAGGTTTCCTTTGAAGTTTTTTTTTTTTTTTTTTTTTTTTTTTTTTATAATTACCCTTGGAGGTTTTTAATTTTTTTTAATGATAGATTACATTTGAAGTTACTGACCGATAAAGTACTATTTATTTTTATTATAAATCATATTTATTAATCAACCTTACATCAAACATATTTTAGAAGTAAATAATGTAAATAACAATTAAATTGTAATAATATCTCAACAATAGGATCACGAAGTACTTAGGTTGTCCTTAAGAAACCAAAAAACAATATTTAAAAATTAAATTAGTAATTGATTTCATTAGCTACTATGGGTAGAATTAAAAGATTTTTATTCTGGGGCAGTAGAAACTTATATGAATTGTTAATTTTAAAGTATGTAAAATTAGTTAAAATATGTATAAATTAATTCAACATCTATATTAATATTTTTTTTTAAATCATAATATAACATCAACATTTTTTTTAAACTACAGTGACAAAAACATAGTTTACCTAGAAATAGTAAAGACAACAAAAATATACAGAACTTGAAGGACTTTAAAACAAAAATTTTGCCGAATCCGAACAACTCACCCATCCTCCCCCTCTCTCTCCCTCCTCCACCGTCCCGTTCCGACCCGATTAGCCGACAAAAGTCACAGAACCAAAGTCTCCGATTAAAAAAAGAAATATTACTCTATCTCTTAAGAAATTAAATTAAATTAAATAAATAAAATACTCTCAAAAGACTAAAAAACTCTACCAGAAAAAGCCACACTCCACTCCTCTCACTCACTACCACCACTCCCTCTCCTCTTTCTCTCTCTAACTTTGCTTCAAATTTCTCTCTCTAGGGTTTCGCTTTCTATAATGTAGAAAAAGTGAAACCCTAAGTCACACTTTCTTTCACAAGATCTAAACAAATTGCTGTAAATGGGGAACTGTTGCAGATCTCCGGCCGCCGTAGCTAGAGAGGATGTGAAATCGAGCTTCTCCGGTCAAGATCACGGAAAGAAAAACAGCACAGCTAAAAAGACACCGCAACCAATCAGAGTCCTCACCGGCGTCCCCAAGGAGAATATAGAGGAGCGGTATTTGGTAGATCGTGAGCTAGGTCGGGGAGAATTTGGCGTAACGTATCTGTGTATAGAGAGAGACTCGAGAGAGTTACTTGCGTGTAAGAGTATTTCGAAGAGGAAGTTGAGGACTGCTGTGGATATTGAAGATGTGAGACGAGAAGTAGCGATTATGAAGCATTTGCCGAAGAATTCGAGTATTGTGAGCTTGAAAGAAGCGTGTGAGGATGATAATGCGGTGCATTTGATTATGGAGTTGTGCGAAGGAGGGGAGTTGTTTGATAGGATTGTTGCTAGAGGTCATTATACTGAAAGAGCGGCTGCGGCGGTTACCAGAACGATTGTGGAAGTTGTTCAGTTGTGTCATAAACATGGTGTGATTCATAGGGATTTGAAGCCGGAGAATTTTTTGTTTGCGAATAAGAAAGAGAATTCGCCTTTGAAAGCTATTGATTTTGGATTGTCTATTTTCTTTAAGCCAGGTGAGGAATTAATTTATGATTAACTGATGATTATAAAATGAAGTGGTAGGGATTTATGCATGGATAATTAAGCAATGTACCTTTGTAATTGTTAGGTGAATATGAAGAAGGTTCTGTGAATTGAAACAGGAATATGGGGGCTCAAAAACGGAAAAATCTATGTAGTTTGTTCATACTTTCTAGGGTGATCTAGTTTTAGTGAAAATGATGGAATCTTAGTTACTAAAATGATAAGATTATTACAGTATCATTCTTTGAAATGCCGGGAAATTCCTTGTAATATTCTGTTTTATAGTCTACATTTAGCATCAGAAGCCTTGCTAATATTTTTACATGCCCTTTTTGAAGACACTATAATGGTTGCTCAAATAAGAAGAATGGGATGTTAATTTTTCAAGCACCGGTTTATTTTAGAGTTCTCATGTAGGATGGTTACCGTGTTTAGTCATGGTTAGGTTTTAGATATGATCTTGATGTGTTTGCATCATGACTGTCATGGATATTTTTGGTGCTTTCAGGAAGAAAACTGGTATTTCAATAAATTGTCACTTGCTGGCTGTAGATCATTTAAAGTTTCATCGATTTTGATTATTTGTATATCTAGTTGCTATATCGCGCTGGTGTTTTCTACTGCCTAACTGCTATTTCAATAAATTGTCACTTGCTGGCTGTAGATCACTTAAAGTTTCATCGATTTTGATTATTTGTATATCTAGTTACTATATCATGCTGGTGTTTCTGCTGCCTAACTGCTATTTCAATAAATTGTCACTTGCTGGCTGTAGATCACTTAAAGCTTCATCGATTTTGATTATTTGTATATCTAGTTACTATATCATGCTGGTGTTTTCTACTGCCTAATTTTTAAATACTGCTAGGTGAGAGGTTCTCAGAAATTGTTGGAAGCCCTTATTATATGGCTCCAGAAGTGCTCAAGCGGAACTATGGACCAGAAATTGATATATGGAGTGCAGGGGTCATTCTCTACATCTTGTTGTGCGGTGTTCCTCCATTTTGGGCTGGTAATTATACTCTTGGTTCCCACCCCTCTCTCGTCATTACTATGTGTGCATGTGTTTTTTTGGTTGTTGGGGTGAGGGAGGCTGCAGCATGTTCAAAGCAACACCTCTCCATCCTTGTATGATGTCCTCAGTGCATGTGAACAGCTTTTCTTTCTTCTTTTTGTTATTTTACCGTTGCTTTCCTTTTTTCATGTTCTTGTTCTGCTTTTCTTGAAAGGTGGGTTTGTTTTTCATTTTAGCTTAAACCACTTTTTCAATGCCTCAATACAGAGTCTGAGCAAGGAGTCGCACAGGCCATTCTTCGTGGGATTATAGATTTCAAAAGGGACCCATGGCCAAATATTTCAGAAAGTGCTAAGAGTCTGGTGAAGCAAATGTTGGAGCCAGACCCAAAGCTTCGACTAACTGCAAGACAAGTGATAGGTATTTTATATATGATACTATTTTGCATACCACCTCAGGATATGAACATGTTTTTTGTTTCACCATGCTAGAATCATCTATGCTATCTATTTCTTTTGGGGTGTGTGGTGGTGTGGCGGCATGAGGATTGCAAATCTCATCTGCCTTTGCTACAATTTTGCTCTTTAGGTTGTTCGTTTCTTTAATTAAGATTCTACCTGTTTATTAAGAAGCATTACATCTGTGAATATTCCTAGAATTGTGGCAGAAACGCAATAAGTCCACTGAAGAACATTTACTTGGATTCCGATAAGAGGCATAAGAACCTAAGGTATTGAAGAAAATGCAGTTCACCCTGTCTACAGCCCTTATAACTTACTCACAGGACATCTTGGTTTGTAGGCAAATACTCTAAAAAGTTATAGTTCAAACCTCATTTAAAAAACTCTCTTAACTCACAAGTTATCTTGTTACGTGGACAAAAAATTGACACTTGATAGATGAATATGTAGGTGCTATGTTTGACACTTGATAGATGAATATGTAAAAGGTGCTGTGTTGCTTTATGGATGTGATGATGCATCCTAGTTTGAAGAACTATGTACCATATGTAAGATATAATGGGTTATACTAGAGTTTCATCTAGCTTACCAGCGTTATAATGTCTTGATTTAGAACCTCATGATCACCTCTCTAGTTGTAATATATTTTACATAATAGCTGCATTCAAGCCTACAAGTTTTAGCATCTCTCCAGTTAACATTCCACTTCAGCAACCTTTAGCTGTGCACTCTGTCTAGGAACACACTATGATCATCCAGTTTCTGGGTTTGGTCTAATGGCATGCATGTATTGTGATTTTAGTAGTTGTCACATTTGAACGTTCGTGTTTTATGTTTATTATGATTAGTCTTCACCTGATGTTTATGTTTCTACTTATAGAGCATCCTTGGCTCCAAAATGCTAAGAAAGCTCCAAATGTTCCTCTTGGTGATGTTGTCAAGTCAAGACTTAAGCAGTTTTCAATGATGAACAGATTCAAAAGAAAAGCCCTCAGGGTTAGTTTATTGTTCCTCTACAATCTTCATATTTTCATCTGATATTATTTTTTCCCATCCAGAAATAAATAGTTGGGCACTTTTACTAGGTTATCGCTGATTTCTTATCCATTGAAGAAGTTGAAGACATCAAAGAAATGTTCATGAAGATGGACACCGATGGTGATGGTATTGTTTCAGTTGAAGAATTGAAAACTGGACTTCGAAATTTTGGTTCCCAGCTTGCAGAGTCTGAAGTTCAAATGCTTATTGAAGCTGTGAGTATACTTTATGCTTCTCAGTTTCAGGTTTCATCAAACAGTATCTGCGCTCTGCTGAAAAAATCAAACAGTATCTTTAGTAAACCTGTTTATGTTTTCACCTTCAACAACAGCACCAGTGGCACAATTGCAATGAATACATATCAGAGTTCCTTTTTTTTTTATCCGCAATTATTTTCTTATTAAGTGAGGGTTGCACCTTTGACACTGATGAAGGTGTTTTGCTAGAGTATGCTAGAGGCATTGGTATTATACCCATCATGAGACTACATCAAGTCAAGTTATATGACCAGTTAACCTGTCACACATTAGCATAATCAGTAGTCCCAGAGACAATTTTAGTTCTAATCTTTTGTTTAGGTAGTTTATCCCCTTAACTGTTCCAGTTGTCTTTCCTGAAACAAATAATTTGCATCTTTGAGGAAAATCTGGAAATGGGATGATCGATGATATTTCTTCAATGACTGCATTGACGAAAGGTTATTTAAATTTTATAAACCGGATTCCTGCTTGATTTGGAAGAATAAAGGTTTGGGCTCTAGCATGAATGCGAAGGGGTCCCGAAAGAAAAAAAAATAAGGGAAGCTGGTGACTACTTGACAAAAACTACATTTGTATCAGACATTGACTTTAAGCTCCTGCGTAGAATGCTCACTCTTGGAACTTAATGGTATGGTCCTGAGGTAGTAAAAATTGTGGTGTTCCAGCGAATGGAGTTTAATTACTGCAAGGAAAATAGCTGTGGATTAATTACAGGGATAGTTCACAGCTTAGAGCAGATTTCAGTTTGAACACGTTATGTGTATGTGCAACTTTTATCCGAATCATTTACTTTTATCCCTGTCTTTAAACTCGTTATGTGTATGTGCAACTTCTGAGTCTTTTCAAGCTAGAACTATATGCATCTGTCTGCATCCCTTGATTCCACTAGTGTGATCTCTTCCATGACACTGCATGTTTGATCTCAACCTATGCACACATCCTCACATAAATTCGCTTTTGAACTCCTCTTTTCTTCACTCCCTTGGTTTTTTCTTAACACTGTCTCCACCTTACCTTGCTACATCTAATCCCTCTGAGATGTGCTGTTTCTAAGTCAGTTATTGTCGCTGGCTTCAGTTTCTTATCTTTTCATCAGGCTGAGTTGTGGTGAATAGGTTGAAGAGATTCTTTTGCTGGATTGGTTCCTAGGATTTGAGAGATTGGTTAGTGAGCGAGGCTGGTTTTGTCTTGATTTCTTACTGTCTCATGGGGTTTGGTAGTGATAAAGGTGCTGTTCAGAGTTTGACTATCAAGTAGGCACAGATATGTTCTGGAAGGGTGGGGAAGGCAGTTGGTTTACAGATTCCCTTTTTTTTTTTAAAAAAAAAAAAACATTTTTCGCGTTCCAATTAAAAAGGTGAAGTATTTCATGCGAAGGAAAAGAAGACAGATGAAAGAAAATTAACAAGCTTTCACCTCTTGCTTTCTCTTAGCTGAATACGAGAAAAAAACTAAGAAAGGAGACATCAAAACAGATGTGAAAGCTTTTGAGGTTTTATCGGAACATTTTAAAGGTCAAGGTTGAAAGTGGAGCATATCTGATTAATGAAGAATATGAGTTTACATGTGGTTCGTTGAAGAATATAAGAGTTTTCACATGCTGCACATGCATGCATGATATTGTTTATTCCTTCAAAAGTTTAATCTTCATAAAGGCAATAATCTTCTTAGAGGCATTATCATAATGCATTAACATTGTAAATTGCTGGGAGCACAGAAAATAGAGTAAGAATAGATGAAGATGAGAAAGGATGAAAAGCACTCTCTCTCCTCCCCTCATTTCTTAGTTGGTTTGATGGACAGGATACAAAAATTTAGATGACTACTATCATAGAAAAAAACTCATCTACTTCCTGGCTTTTCTCCCTATCCTTTCTGTTTGGATGAGTTGAATAATGTCGGAATCAAGTAAGGATTGAATTCAATGGATCCCACCTAAAGATATGAGTTGAGCATCTCATATGTCCCTAGCCCATTCCTCCTTGCTCATCCATCCTCTATCCTTTTGTTGAGCAAACAGTTTTAAGGAAAGTTTTATATCTAGTTTTGTATTAGTTTCTTTTGGATTTGAATGGATTACTTGTTTGCCAACAGGTAGATACTAATGAGAAGGGTAAACTAGACTATGGGGAGTTTGTTGCCGTTTCCCTTCATCTCCAAAGGATGGCCAATGATGAGCATATTCACAAGGCATTCTCCTACTTCGACAAGGATGGCAATGGTTACATTGAACCAGATGAGCTCCGGGATGCCTTGATGGAAGATGGAGCAGATGATTGTACAGATGTGGCAAATGACATCTTCCAAGAAGTAGACACTGACAAGGTGAAGGGCTAATACTATATTTAACATTATATGCAAATTTTGATTCAGCAGATTTAAGTCTGACATCAATGTCTTGTAAATGCAGGATGGAAGAATCAGCTATGATGAATTTGTTGCTATGATGAAAACTGGGACAGATTGGAGGAAAGCTTCCCGTCATTACTCTAGAGGGAGATTTAACAGTCTAAGCATGAAGCTCATGAAGGATGGTTCACTAAACTTGGGAAGTGAGTAACATATACACGACCTATGTTTAATTTATCATTGCAAAGAAAGTAGTGGATCATCACCATGCATCTTAGAATTTCCTTCTTTTGTGATAATTTGATGGGGCCCTTTTGCTTGTGGGTTACGAGGATAATGGAGGCTGACTACATCTTTTCTGTCTGCAAAATGTTCGTTGTGTAAAAATGATGACTGGTACCACGGTACAGGATGTACGATCCCATCCTTCTTTTTTATTTTTTTTTACCCCCTTTAACCTTTGATAATTGTTTCTTGTTGACAATGCCAACATTGGTGAGGTGAATTCCTTAGGGCTGTAGTATATTCTTCTGAAAGGAAATGTTTTGTATGTGTTCTATGCTCCAGCTTTTGACACTTTTCTTTTGCTCGAAAAACAAAAGATGTGCTCACTCATGGTGGGGGGGTGTCTATAAACATGAAAATAATGAAGTTACTTCACTGTAAAAACCACGTGCAATGCTATGAAATGGAATTTAATTTTAGACGGGTCATAATCTCTATTTAGTTTTGTTCTCCGAAGTGTATGCATACATAACTGCTAAAAATGTCTAAAATAATGAAGGTCCTTCACTGTAAAAATAACACGCAATGCTTGTTTGGGAGAGTTTGTAGCTCAGTTTGGATGTGTTTTTAAAGTATATTTGTTTTGAAAAAAATATTAAATTAATGTTTTTTAATATTTTTAAATGGTTTTGACGTGTTAAGTTTAAAAATAAAAAAATAAAATAAAAAATGTTAAAAACACTTTTGAAAATTAAATTCACTAATTCTTTGAAAAGGAATATGGGTCATAATTTTTAATTTTTATTTAATTTTGTTCTGTTTTTTAAATATGCGGCTCAACTTATCTGACTGGCTGGAATAAATTGATTTTATTTTAATTATATAAAAAAATTGGATGAAATTTAAAAAGAAAAGTTATTAGGATAACTTGAGAAAAAAAATATTTTAAAAGGGGATAAATGATGTAATTTAATTTATAGTTTATTAAATACAAAAAAATAAAATGGGGCAAAAAAAGGATATAAAAAACTCGATCATGATCAATCTGAGTTAGCATGATAAAATTATAACCCTAGTAATTAGAGCTTAGTTAACCCAGAATATCCTGGCAAACTTATAATCTATATTATGAGATTGGAATAAGACAATAAAAAATAAAAAAAATTATAAGGCCTAATTTTTTTTTTAAAAATATCATCCTATATTAACTTTTAAAACTCATGATCTGAGTCGTTAGACCTGAAGCATCTTATCTGAAAAAACCATGAAGTCTAATTTTCAAAAACAAATTTTAATTATACAAAAAGATTAAAAAAATAACAATTAAAAGAATAAGAATTAAAATTGAAATATAAAATAAATTTTATATCGGATTGAAAGGTGAAATTAAAAAGAAAAATCAATTTAGCAAATGGACAAAAAAACAAATCAAAAGAATGAGGAAAAGATTGACATAAAAAATAAAAATAAAAATAAAAATAAAATTTTGATTGGATGGTGAAATTGAAAAGAAAAATCACTTTAACAAAAGAAAAAAAAATAAAAAGAATGAGGACCAAAATGGCAAAAATAATATACCATATATTTGGATTGGAGGATGAAATTAGAAATAAATTTAGATTTTACAAAAAGGCCAAGAATAAAATTAAAAATGAAAAAAATAAGGACTAATTTGAAAAACATAATACCATAAATTTGGATTGAAAAATGAAATTGAAAACCAATAAAACTTTTTATAAAAGGATCAAAGAAACAAAATTAAAAGTAAAAAGAATAAGGACCAACTTGTAAAAAACAATATATGTCAAATTAAAATTGATAGATAAAATTAAAAACAAATAAAACTTCTATAAAAGGGTCAAGAACAAAAATTAGAAATAAATTAATAGAGATTGAAGTTGAAATACCAACAACAAAGAGAACTAACCTGTACTTTTCATGGAGGAGAAAAAAAAAAGAAAAATAAAGAAAGACCTAATGAAAACAAATCAAACCACCATTGTCGAAATGCGCCACTCTAACAGGAAGAGAACGTGCCAACACTTCTAATGACACGACAGAGAGATGTTTTTGGATGTGGGGTTATGCCTTATACGTCACTCAAAAAGCGAGAGCACCTCCCACGAGTCGGGGAGTGTGCTTCACATGCTTTATCTTTTTTATTTTTTTTATTTTCTTATTTAGTCAAATACCAAATTACCTTTAAGTTGACTTAATAATAATAATAATAATAAACCATTGTCAAAAAATCAAAAAGCCCCTTGACTCTAGGTTTTGAAGTTTTTTCTTTTAAAGGTAATTCCATCATTTCATTGTGCATTTTAATTATTTATTATTTTTTATATTTGATTGAATACCAAGTTGCCTCTGAGCTGATATTATAATAATGAAAAAACCATTATGAAAATATGAAAATACCCCTTTACGCTACTTTTGAGTTTTTGCTCTTAAAGGTATTTTGGTCATTTTACTGTGTAATTAAGATGGAAAAACACTTATTTATCCTAAATTAATTTAATAATGACAAATGAGTCATGTGAAAAGACTTCAATATCCTTGATAACTAATGTTAAGTTTTTTGGATAAAGGGGTAAAACTATTATTACATTGTTCTAGCAAACAATGTTTTTAAGTTTGGAGTTGCAATATTTTTATAAGGCCATCTAGCTTTTTTAAATATTAGATATCTTTAAAAACTCAAGAATAATTGTATGATTGTAAAAAAAAAAGGTGAAGGTATTATCGGTAAACACTCAATTCAAAGGGCAACTAAAGTACATTTGTTTTTATTTTGTGCAATAAAAATTTGTAGTGATGATATTGATGAGATAGTGTTATAATTGTTTTAAATTTGTGACTATAATGAATAAATACGTTGTCATACATTTATACGTTTTTGATGTGATCGTTCATCAAAAAATTGAAAAGTTAAAATTTATAAACAATATCTACTTAAAGGGTATGACTAAAAGACTTTGTTTTATTTAAAAAACAATATGTGCAATGAAAGTTTATATTAGTAGGTAGTGTATCTACAATTTATGTGTAAGATAATTTTATTAATAAAAATATATTTTTAAATTTTATATAATAAAAATATTTAGAATACTTTTTCATCTTGCCTCCATTATTTCAGAAATTACCATTTATATCTCCTAATTTAAAAGTTGTATAATACTTTACATTATCATTGACATAAACCAAAAAGGGTAAAAAAAAAAGAGTTAATATATTTTTATGGAAAAACTTTGCGTGTATATATATATATAAGATAGAAATTTCATTTAAAATAAAATAAGGAAGACTTCATTTACATGTGAAGTCAACCAAGATACAAAAGGATTACTTGAATATAGAGAATGAAACGAGCTTACTTGACATATTAAAGATGCTGGAAAAAACATATAATAGAAACTAAAGCTATAGATCTCATATCTAAGTATAAAAAAATATATAAAACTTTCATTGAAGATAAAAGAAGACAACAGAACATATGAAAGGACATGTAGAAACAAGAATATGAAATAAAGGAAAGTGCTAGGTAAATTAGACAAAACCCCACAAAAAGAGTAAAAACTAATAAAAACATATCTAAAATTATTGAAGACAAAAGAGACAAAAAATAAAAAAAAATATTGTTACTAGTGGTGATAGCTAAAAAAAACTAAATAGACTCTTAAAATCCTGGAGGAGGAAAAAGAATATATTTACAAGATTTCTATTATATTCCAATTGTAGATTTAAAGGAAACTTACTGGTGATTTGAGAATTCGCTTTCTTGTCTCTAAATCAATTGCTTCAATGCTACTTTGATTACAAGAACAAAAAAGATATTCCACAATACAAACGTCTTTGTAAATATTATCAAGTTAATTCAAAGAGTCAAAGACGAGAGAAAAGAAAGAGAGAACCATTATCTTTTAAAGGTCTTTTAGAGAGAGAGAGAGAGAGAGAGAGAGAGAGATGAAGTGATTACTTCTTTTAATAACTCCTCTGAACATTTGGACCAAGCCCATCCCTTATGGACGGACCAGACTTAACCCAATAACCAACATCTCCCACTCACTTATGAGGGACTAGATATATCTAATACATTATATTTCAAACTTGCACAAGAATTTCATACTAGACGAACGAACTGTACGACCTAAAGCACACAGTAAAAGGAGCTCTAAATAGAAACCCAATACAAGCCATATAAGAGACATCAACCTCATAATTAGTTACTCCTTAAAGTGTACTATTATACTCCAAGTATTTTTAGTTACACATGACTTAATATAATTTAATCTCTCAAGAATTTCATACTCAATCCATCCTTACAATTACAAGTAATCTAAATCATATCAAATTTATTTGAGTAATATGATCCCGATCGATAAATACAAGTAACAAGTATAGAACTAAAATTACCTTTTCTTTCGCTCTCATATTAATCAGATCTAAAGTAACTCACTTTTCTAGAGTATTTTTTTAAGTCGAATCATTAAAAGACCATAGGATATACTCCTAAAGTAGCGATCATTTACACCACCTTATGATACAGTTAAAAAGTCACAAAGGGTAAGATATTGAGATCTTATGCATGATCTCCAGGACTCACATAATAAAGAGGCAGGGATCTATTTTTTATTCCTATAATGGTCGACAACACATATAGTATGAAGTATATGCTATAGTGAAGCTTACTCTTTTCTTATCTGAAGATAAAAAGTGTATGTCGTTGCTCTCCTTATTAGAGGAAATACACCATACGAGTTTTATTCTTGTCCCCAAAAAAGATAGACTTCAAATAAAAAATTCTTATTTGCTCACTGTTATTAGTGACAGATGAATAATTTCATACTTGGCTTTAATCATAATAAACATATGAATGGAGAGAATTCATTTATGTCGATTTTTTTTATTTAAGAACCTTATCTTGGTTCCTACCAAGATGACTTCTTAATAATTACTTTGAGTTAAAATTACTCCCATTATGTTTCAAGCAAGATTTGTCTCTTTGGAAAGCTAAGACATGAGGCTACAAGCTTTCTTAAGGAAGGAGAACCCAGTTCTGCCTCCAAGATAGTTAAAATCGTTCATCAACAAACATTTGGACTGTTACTATCCAACTGTTACTGTCTTGTTTTTGAACCGTTACTGTCTGACCTCTCCTCATATTTTTAACTATATCTAGAGTTATAGAACTTCGTTTCAAGCGAGATTTGTTTAGTTGGAAAGCTAAGACACGAGGCTACAAGTTCTCTGAAGGAAGGAGAACCCAGTTCTGCCTCTAAGATAGTCAAAATCGCTCATCAACAAACATTTGGACTGTTACTGTCTAGATATTGAACTGTTACTATCTAGACATTGAACTGTTACTGTCCAATTGTTACTATCTAGACATTGAACTGTTACTGTCTTGAACTGTTACTGTCTAGATATTGAACTGTTACTGTCTTGAACCGTTACTGTCTAGGTATTGAACTGTT
Organism: Populus simonii; assembly: GCA_007827005.2. Lineage (NCBI taxonomy): Eukaryota > Viridiplantae > Streptophyta > Magnoliopsida > Malpighiales > Salicaceae > Populus > Populus simonii. Next base: position 2,601,751 of record CM017479.2, read on the forward strand.
ACTGTCCAACCGTTACTGTCTAGATATTGAACTGTTACTATCTGACCTCTCCTCAGATTTTTAACTATATCTAGAGTTATAGAACTCTGTTTCAAGCAATATTAGTCTCTTTGGAAAGCTAAGACATGAGGCTACAAGTTTTTTTAAGGAAGGAGAACCCAGTTCCACCTCTAAGATAGTTAAAATCGCTCATCAACAAATATTTAGACTGTTACTATCCAACTGTTACTGTCTTGTTTTTGAACGTTACTGTCTGACCTCTCCTTATATTTTTAACTATATCTAGAGTTATAGAACTCTTTTTCAAGCGAGATTAGTCTCGTTGGAAAGCTAAGACATGAGGCTATAAGTTCTCTAAAGGAAGGAGAACCCAATTCTGCCTCTAAGATAGTTAAAATTGCTCACCAATAAACATTTGGACTGTTACTGTCTTGTTTTTGAACCGTTACTGTCTGACCTCTCCTCAGATTTTTTACTATATCTAGAGTTATAGAGTTTCAAGCGAGATTAGTCTCGTTGAAAAGATAAGACACGAGGCTACAAGTTCTCTGAAGGAAGGAGAACCCAGTTCTGCCTTTAAGATAGTCAAAATCACTCATCAAACATTTGGATTGTTACTGTCTAGATATTGAACTGTTAATGTCTAGACATTGAAATATTACTGTCTTAAACTGTTACTGTCTAGATATTGAACTGTTACTGTCTAGATATTGAACTGTTACTGTCTAGGCATTGAACTGTTACTGTCCGACCTCTCCTCAGATTTTTAACTATATCTAGAGTTATAGAACTCCGTTTCAAGCAAGATTAGTTTCTTTAGAAAGCTAAGACATGAGGCTACAAGTTCTCTGAAGGAAAGAGAACCCAGTTCTGCCTCTAAGACAATCATAATTGCTCATCAACAAATCAGATTTACTGCCCTACAGGGTCTGTCATGACCCAGTCTCGGTTGATAACCCATAACTGGAGTTCTACAACTCCAAATTGAGCAAGACCAATTTTCTTAGTTAGCTAACATCCAAAACTACAATATGAAGGAACCTGGTTCTAATTCCCTCATCCTCCTATCTAAAATCTTACCGAACGTCACGAGACGAGTTTGTCCAGATTTGTCACCCCCCTTCCCTTCACACATAACTTTCACAAACTACATTTTTTGGGTAAATTATCATGGTTTCACGTCTCCAATCATATACCACACATGAATTAATTTAATTTTAACAACAAATACTTTTCTCCCAATTCAAGTCTAAGAACCCTAATCTATAATTCATATCAAGACATCAATTCATTATCGAATTTGAAATGACTTATAAGATTATGTTTAGAACACCTTACTCGGTACAAATTAAGGTTTTGATCTTCAACCAGTTGAAGATTTTCAACTCCCTCATTTCTTATCTAATGACAGCCAGCCCTTCATCTTCGCTTCTTGTTCAATTTTCTTGTTAATCCCTTGCCCATAAGTGTTTATTCCATCTATAAACCCTTAATCTTGGATGGGTTCTTGAAATTTTGGTGTTTTTCTCTTGATTTTGCAAGAATGGATACAAAAAATGCCTATTTTCTTTCCTTATAATTGCTGTAGATTTTTGGTGAGAATAGGAGTATTTATGCTTTATAATTTTTTTTATTTGCATTTAGGCCCCCACATTTTTTTTTCTTCTTATAATTAAGTTATACCTCTTTTTATTTCTTATAATTTCACCCCACAACTTTTAGTTTAGTTTATTTTCTTTAATTTAATCCAACCCTCAATATTTTCGGGTTGATTTATAATGTCTCGAAATATTTCATCTAGAAAATTATAGCAAAAAATTTCTAAATTCCCGTTTTTATTTAACCATATGCATGAATTTCTTCACTTTTATTTCTCATGTAGTTAGTTTGCAATCTAAACAACCTTTATTTTCCCCCGGGGTTTACACTCTTTAATCAAACAACATCTTGTGTTGCTACGAAACAAGTTACATACTCAACCTCTATAGTAGATAAGGCTATGCAGGATTGTTTCTTGCTCCTTTATAGTATTGCACTATCATTAAGCAAGAAAACATATCTTGAAGTTGATTTGGACTAGTCGACATCTCCTCCCCAATCAGCATAATAGTATCTAATCAATCGGAAGTCTTTCTTTTCTTGGTAATGATTAGTACTTAAAAGTGCATTTTTATCAAGGTTTTATATCATCATTTTACACTTGAAGTATCAATAACTCCTTAATTAGATCATGTTTTATAATAACAAGTCTGATAATATAAGATGCCTTTAATTTATGGTAAATGTTCATTTTAAATGCAGGCCTATCACATAAATCAAAGAATTGATTGATGGATTTAACTACTGAAATTTAGAAGACAAAGAGAGAGCTAAACTTAAAAAAAAGATGTTGGTTGAATTCAAATTGGAACACCATTCGGTTATTGGATCATAACTGGAGCTGTAGAACTTGGATTTAGGTCTTGTTTATATGGATAGAAAGCTAAGACATAGGCCTAAAACTTTCATGAAGAGTCTAAGATTCAAAAGTACCATTTTCAAGTTCAAATTATAGCAATAATAGAGAAGTTAGAATCTGTCCTGCAGCCCAGACACTGTTCAGTGTTTAGCCTATATCTCAAGTTCTAGAAGTCCAAATGACCTTATTATTGTTTTGCTGGAAAGTTGAGATAATTTTCCAGAATTTGCATGAAGACTATCTGTTCAAATTCTGATGTTAGCAATGACGTTTTCTGCAGACAAGAAGATAAGGATTGTTATTAAGTCAAGAGGTGGCCACCAACCCAACAATTAGTCATCAAATCAATAGTTTTAAATTTTAGCCTATAAAAGAAGGCATTTGCCATGCATTTAGACATCTTGGTTTTCAGATCAAGATCATTTCCTTGCTTTCTTTCTTTGTAGTTTTAATGTTCTAGTTTTATTTCATGTTATAGTTTTATTAATATCTTGTTTATGCCTTTCATTTTCTTTACTATACATATATAATCATGTTCTCATCTTGTTTATTTATATTTCTCTTCTTCATAATGTTTAGCTAAGTTTAATATGTTAAGGTGAAAAGGTTTCACTAATGGTGTTAGGATATGTATAATATAAACTCAACATGGACTTCAATGTTTACATCTAAGAAAGTTTGCTATTAACATTTCTTATCATTTTTATCTTATTAATTTTTAATACCTTGTTAAATGGTTAATCTAGATTTGTGTTGTATAACACTTGGTACAATAAATGCTTGATCCTTTATAGCCAACTGTATGGTATAACCGGCACCTGTGCTATGAAAGGAACTTGATTTGTTGTAACATAAGTTAGCATCATTAATTCCTAACAATATTTAAAAGTATTGGTGTTACTTAAATAGGATAACTAATATGATCATGTTAATAATTTATAATGAGCTATTAATGACAAATCATTCGATTGGAACCTCTTTTGTGTGTGGTTTCCAGTTGAGTAATAAAAAGAGTTTATATTATACTTATTTGAAATACCATTAGTGGATCCTCTAACCTTGACAATTGTTTTATCCTTTTTTAATCCTTACATCAATATCACATCTCAAAAGTTATTTTCAACTCCTTTTCATTTGTTGTTTATAATTTTATATAGTTCACCTCCTTGTGGTTCAACCCCGGTCTTGCCGGGTTATTTATTACTTCGACACTCCTGCACTTGGAATAAGACATCAATCTTTTGATCGTGTTAGGTAATATAGCATGTAATTTGAAGTTCGTTTCAAATATCGTAAAATCCTTTTGATTGCCATCCAATGTTTCTAACTAGGGTTTGATTGATATCAACTAACCAATCCAATAACATAACATATATCAGGACGTGTGCACATCATTGCATACATCAAACTACCGACGACACTGACATAAGGTACTCTGGACATTTTCTTTTTTTCTTCTAGAGTTTTGGGAGATATATCATGACTCAGGCTCTTATCAACATTGGTGTTCATTGATTTACTATCTTGCATATGATAACACTCTAACATCTTTTTGATGTAAGTCTCTTGAGTTAAACCCAAAAGCCTTTTAGCGCGATCTTTTACAATTTTAACACCAAGAACATAGTTGGTCTCACCCATGTCTTTTATTTCAAAGTTTGATGATAACCACCTTTTAGTAGTATCAATCAACTCTTTGATATTTTCAGCTATTAAGATGTCAACATATAAGGACAATATTATAAAACTAACTTTAGAACATTTTAAATACACACAATGGTCTTCTTTCATTATTGTAATACTATTCTTAAGGATAACTTGATGAAACTTGACGTTCCATTATCTAGAAGCTTGCTTAAGACCATATATAGATCTTTTAAGCTTGCAAACTTTGAGCTCTTGTCCTTTACTCTCAAATCCTAAAGGCTGATCCATATAGATCTCCTCATTTAGTTCTTCAATGAAAAATACAATTCTAACATCCATTTGATATAAGTCTAGGTCCACATATGCGACTATAGCTAAAATGAGGTGAACTGAAGTAATCCTCACAACTGGTGAGAATGTATCTTCATAATCAATTCCTTTTTCTTGAGTGTAACTTTTCGCTACTAGTCGAGCCTTATAATATTCTATTGACCCATCTACCTTACATTTAATTTTAAGAACCCATTTATTTCTAATGGATTTTTGTCTTGATGGTAAATTGACCAAGTCTTAGACTTGATTAGTTTTCATTGACTCCATTTATTCTTCCATAGCTTGAATCCATTCTTTTATTTTAGGACCAAATAGAGCATGATTGAATGTTTTAGGCTCTTCATCATCTTGTGGAGTCATGAACGCTTCCCCTATAATTTCAAATTGACGATGAGGAATTGATTCATGAATGCTTCTTCGAGGTTGAGATTGCTCATGATCTTGCTCCATAAGAGTAGGAATAGATAAAATGTCACTCCCACTATTTCTAGGAGGATTAAGAGTTTCCTCTAAGTCCTATACTAAATGGCTTGTTATGCCATATTCTAGATTTTCTATTTCATATAATTGAAAATCTTTATTAACTTCACTTATAGTTAGAAAATCCTTTTCTAAGAATACAACATCACATGATTCAATCTCTGTCACTCTTCTATCAGCGTTTTCACTAATAAATACAAATCCTTTGGAATGTTCAGAATATCTTATAAAGACACATTTCTTTCCTCTTGGACCAAGTTTATCATATTCATGAGAATTATTGTGAATAGAAGCTGCATACCTCCATGGATGAAATAACCTAGATTAGGTTTTTTGCTATTCCATAGTTCATACGGGGTGGATGAGACAGATTTAGAGGACACATGATTAAGTATGTAGGTAGCAGTCAACAATGCATCTCCCCAAAAGGAAATTGATAAGTTAGCATGCGTCATCATTGACCTAACCATATCACATGGTCTTATTTCTCTTTTCTGCTACACCTGCTACACCATTTTATTATGGAGTATAAGGAATAATTAGTTGTCTAGCTATACTTTTTTCATCACAAACATTTTTAAATTGTTCAGATAAGTATTCATGTCCTTGATTGGTTCTTAAAGCTTTGATTTTCGTGCTTAGTTTATTCTCTACCAGATTGGTGAACTGAATGAAGCAATCCAATGCTTTAGACTTGTGTAAGATCAAATAAACATGACCAAATCATGTGAAATTATCTATAAATATGAGGAAATAATTCACAACATTTCTTGCCCTCACATTCATTGAGCCATAAATATTTGAATGAATAAATTATAATGGACTACTGACTCTTTTAGCTTTTTCTAAATGGTAATTTAGTTGCTTTTTCAAGAAGGCAATACTCACAAATAGACAATTCTTATTTGATAAGTGATCTTAAAAGACCAACTTTTGCCAATCTATGTAATCGGCCTTGCCTAATGTGTCTTTATCTATCATGTCGATTTATGATATCATTACTATTAGTAGTCCTATAACTTTGAACAACATAAATAGAAGCATCATCCTTAATATATACATTAACAGTGTCTAACATCATAAAACCATTTAATATAAAACCAGAACCATAAAAAATATTATCCAGATATATTTTCACACAACAACCAATAAACACAAAATAAAAGCCCAATTGTAGTAAAATAAGAACATACACAAGATTTTTTCAAACTTCTGGAGCGTAGAGTACATCATGAGGATAAAGTATGTGACTGCCCTACAAATCCAATTTGCAGCTACCGATCACGAGCATAGCAGCAGAAGCATTATTCCCTATGTATATGTATCTACTTCCCTTTGAAATTCGATGAAATTCCACAAAGGTTGTTCGATCCTTTGCTATGTGGTCGGTTGCTTCTAAGTTTACAGTCCAAAACGGAATAGATTTAACAAGCATTAAACAACTACTAACGTATAAGTTAGAGGGATGATTGTTGTTAAACATTACCTTTGGCTCAATACAATTACGAATAAAGTGACTAGGTTTACCACGAAACAATTCAAATTCTTGCCTTTCTTACCATTGTGTTTCCCACGTTTGCGCTTATATCCAGTACTGCTTGCTTCTATCCCTCTCTTGCCATATTTGGAACCCTTACCCTTACTCTTTTTATATTTAGAGTCATATGCTCTTCACATCTTAGTCTCAGGTATGAAAGCCTCGTTTATAGGCGGCTCCGTTGCTTTATTTCATCGGTGATTGCTTCTCAGTGAGAGGTCAATCTTTTTCTAGCTCAACATGATAAGCAACATTATCAAATGTCTTGATGGTGTCATTATGGGTAAGGTTGACATGCATGTGTTCCTAATTGCTTGGCAAAGAGCGAATCATAATTTGAACTTGTTGTTCGTCAGTAACTCATGTCAACACCTCTTAATTCACTAATCATGTTAGACATGTCTGTAAGATGCTGCCTCATCATATGATTTTAACGCTTCTAGTAACCATCAAATTTAAGGGTTAATTGATGAAGTCTAGTAGTGAAGGTTCCCCCATACTAAATCTTCACTGTGTCCCAACGATCCTTGCACTTATAGGTTTGATATGCTTCTATATCAAGCTTGTGTCGAGCAGTTTTTCCTTACTTAGGTTTAGCCATCAGTTGTGTAATTGTTTCTAGCATTTCTTGCTCTTCCAGGAGATACTCAATCTTAAGATGTCAAATATAATAATTGTTTTCCACTTAGTTTGTCTCCATGGTTCAAATTAGCAATAATACTCTTAAATGTAGCTATATCAAGTGCTATTGACACCAATTACAAATATTAGTATCTAGTACAATTTAAATGATATTTATTGCCACTCCATTCTAAATTAAACAAATAATAATCTAACACATACAATAGAAATGAAAATAATGTTAAACACTTAATCAATTTCCATTTGTATGGTCTAATTATTATTGAAAATTTAAATGAGCACAAAATTTATAGTTATTAGTTTCAAATAACTTCCACTGATCAAATTGTAGATATTTTCATATATATATGCATATAATGTAATTAAAACTTTAATTAGAAAAAATATGCAGTTCAACAAAAAAAATCAACCAATTATCTTAACAAAAAAAAAACTGACATAATAAAAAAAATACAAAATTAAGAATAGTAAATTTCAGAATTATTTTATATTGCAGGTACATAATTAGGGTCTCAAATTACATCATTTGCTTCATCAAATTATTCTCCTCCAAGTCCATTATGCTCAACTTGTGCTTCTTTTAGTGCGTCGTATACTCTTTTCAGTATACTGATGTTCCCTGTCAAGCAATATTTCATCAGCGAGATTGTTGAAATCTAAAGATTCTAGCCTATATTTCAATTATAGTCGCATCTATATCCATTCCTCAAACAGAGAATTGAGAGCGATTAACATTTTATGTTCCATGTAGAGGTTGTAAACACCATTTATAGCCAGTCTACTCATCCAATAATATATATAATCAATGTGCTTTTGAATTTTATGAACAAGATTAATAGTATAACCCAATAAATGATCAATTTGTTGCCTATCCACTACAACAAAAAATATTTCAAAAACACATAAATATAATAATCATTATTTAACTAATGCACGAATCATTTTTTCTAGCCATTGCAAATTCCATGAATGAAACGGAATTTAGATGGATGAAATGACAGTTACACCATTGCCATTTTGAAGCAGTTATTGTTTTTTTTTTTTAAATTGCTTTAGTGGGTTATAACCAACACCAACTAATGATTAAAACGTCCATGTTATGTTAAAATAATGAAAAAACAAATTCCTTTCTTCTAAATATAAAACCCTAATCATTAGTAGCAACACTTTCTCTTTCTTTGCCTCCATTCAAGCATGACCACCAACAACTTCCCTCTTATCTGTTTCTCTCTCTTCTTCAAAATTACAACACAATCCTCACAACCATTAAACGTCAATTTTGGCCAGCCCTATTCTTTTCCAACCAAAATAAATTAGTTCATTTATATGAAATTAATACATTAAGTTGATTTAAAAAACTTGAAATTTGAAATAGGCATGCACTAGTACCCAATTGAATATGGTGTTCTTGGATTAGTATAATACCCTATGATTCTCTAAAAAAATTGCCCATAAAAAAACATTGATGTTGTGTTTGCTCATATTGGCGATTGAGAGAGGGGAAGAATGGTATGTTGTTGGATGCGTGTTGGTTGCTGTTGTAGGGATGAGGTTGAGTTGTAATGGTTGTGTCGATTCGGTGAGAGGGGGAGGAAGATGAGAAGGGTTAATGAGTTGGTTTGACTTGGACTGATTAATTAGTGGCAGGGTGTAAAATCCCGAGATCAAAACTCATATAATAATAATAATAATAATAATAATAATAATCAAATAAGAGGAATATGAAAGGCATAAGGAATATGACTCAAATTATGAAGAAAAGAAAAGAAAAGAAAAGAAAGAGGCCAATGTGTAATTAGGAAGAATGGGGTTATAAATACTCAATTTCTTCCTTTTTAAATAGCCGACTACACCTAGTGTAAAGGAGGGGGAGATTTTAGAATTTTTTATTCACCAAAAGAGAGGGAAAAACATCAAATCCTCTAGAACTATGCAAACCTTAAACCATTAAGTAGAGATGATACCCATTAACAAGGAATTTAATAAGGAAACAAGTGAAGAAATTGGAGGAAAAGAGAAGAGAGGGCCGACTGCATGCAAGGGAAAAGAGACTAAAAATTTTCAACCAAATTGAGCTAAAAATCTGAACTTCCTCAAGGTAAGAGCACTATACCTAATTGTGAAAAACAATTTGACAATTGATTAGGAATTATGCACCAATTTTAGATTTTATAAATTAGGGTTCTTGAGTGAAAAATTAAGGGAAGTTTAGAAATTGTTAGAATGAAGTTAATTGAGTTACCACAAGTTGTTTTGAAAATGAAAAGCATGCAAAATTGCCAAAGAAAAAAAAATCATTAACCTAGGGACATGAGTGGCCGACCATGTGAGGGTTAAAAAGGGGGGAAGAAATTCTAAAATTATGTTTGATGAATCTTATAGTATGTGTTATGATGTGAACAATGGGTAAATGGGACAAGAAAAAATGACTATAAAGGAAAAGAGGACCTTTAATCCCTTTAGGCCAAGTTCGACTAAAAACCAATTGAGGGGAGGGAAGAAGAGTTATGGCATGTTGTGTGTTCATGATGCATGAATTAGTTGTAGTGGAAAGCTCACTAATAGGAAAAACCATGAAAACTTGATAATAGGAGGCTTTGCGAGTCAAACACGTGTGTTATGTGAAACATAAATGAAATTATTAGCCATGGTTGTATCTCATGATTTCAGCTTAGGAGGAATCATGAAATGTAGGAAAATGTAGAAAATAATTGTCATAGAAGAAAAAGGGAAATGAGGATAATGGAAAGTTCATTTAAAAATCATTGATAAAAACTAGACAGATTCGTCACCACAATTCTAGAGAGGATTTGGGCCTCAAAATGAAAAAATCCGTGGAAAGTATCTCATAGAAATTATAGTCAGGCATGTTAGATTTCCAACGAATCCAACCTTGCTTAATTTGGGGCTCTAGGACTAGAGATATATGTAAACATATGAGAAGAGGTTGAGCTGCAACCCCTGTTGGCAGATTCGGTCAAAATTGACAAAACAACAAAACCTTGCCATGTCGAAGGTGGAACTTGTTTTCCCTCTCTATTTGAAATGTGTAGTGTCACGTTATGACTTTTGGAAAGAAATAAACCTTATTGAAAATTAATCTGTGACATTCAGTATGATTAGGGAATGAACCGAAATCCTAAGGAATAATAATAATAGGGATATAAACGCAAGGAAAAAACATTGATGAAAGAAAAATGAACGTTGTCATCATTACCGTTAATATTTTGCGAAATGTGACCGAGTATGGAATAATGTGAGGTATTTATAAATTTAGAAAGAACCGTAGGAGGGGTACAACCACAATAAGGGAATGCAAGCCAGGCCTCCGTAACAGGTAGGTATTCTATACTTATATCATCTTTAGATAATGATAACTTAAAATTTTGTTTAGTTTTGTAAATTTATGCTTATGGATGAGACCGAAAGGAGAAAAGATAAAATGAAATGAAGGACAAATGAAAAATCAGATTTGAGGTATGGACCCGATCAAGAATAATGAATGGTAGTAATTAATTTCATGAATAATTGTTTCTTAGATTTGATTAGCCAGTTCCAAATATGGGAGGCTAATGATGTTGGGAAGGTTTGCTAACATTGGCATGACCATTATAGAAGATAAGAAACATAGAACTTGATTAACTATTCGAGTTAAGAATATTTAATGGTATCGACGAGTGATGTCGGTATCGGCAAACTCATGAAACGCTTTCCTAAGGTGAAAGCTAATGATGTCAGGGATCCTTGACATCAGCATTTTCGAAGATATTCCAAGTTAGTATGGAACACTGATTAACTATTTTGGTTTGGAAATAGTTAATGATGTACAAAAATGTTGAGCGATTTCAGGAATGATTAGTGGAAATGTAAAAATGGAAAGTTAAATGAGAATTTCTAAGAACTATGACTGCACATTGTTTTATATATTTTTAATTATATGTATGTATTGTATGATTTTCCTTCTCTACTATATTTTATTCTTAATATATTTATTCTGAAAATTATGAAATTACAGATCTTTCACATTCATGCCAAGAGTAGTATTTTAGGTTCTCTAGTCCCTTTGTATGATTAAAGAAGTCAATGGATATCAATATATTTTGTCCTTAAAGAACTAAATGCCTTTGTAATAGTACTCCTTTTACATTAAGTGTCAGGACGTAGAATTGTACTATTTTGTGCTTGTAAACTTACTGTTGCTCCCTTTCTATTTATTATAATTATGTGTTTAATGGGAAAAAAATGATTATACGAAATGTTATGCATGTATCTTGTATGATGTGTTGTTGAGGTCCAATATGAATGCGATATGATTGAGAAATGCATATAAGGTGGTGCAAGATGATTTGTTGATAAATTGAGACCTCTCAATATAGAGGGAACTCTGCTGAAATTTCTGCAAGTCCTAGATAAGTTCGGTAAAAAACAAATTCCTCCATAATTTTCATTATATGATTGATATAATTTATTCTGGAAATAGAAATGTTACACATAGTGAAGGTTGAAATTTTGGTTTGATTTCAAGTGGAGGGTGGCCGAAGTTGCTAGTTTGTGATGGAGATGAAGAAAAGAGAGGGACTAATGGTCCTAGTTATGGTGGTTGTTATATGATTTGCTCTGAATTCTTGGTCAGAGTCCCTTGGTTGTTGTAGGGTTGTTCGGTAATGGGTGGCTACTGTCTGTAGATGATGGCGTGGCTATGGTTGCAACAGCTTTTCTATGCATGGTGGTATGATTGTAGTTGCTGATTTGGGAAGAATGAATAGTGGCTAGGGTTTTGAGGTGGATGAATTGATTTTTGTTTATAGAGAGAGAATCACGAGGAGTCTTACTAATTGATAAATAATTGTTTGATTAGTGGTGAATTTGTATGCAATTTATGTCTTTTGATTGAAATAAAAAAAATATGAAAAGAGAGAAATGAAGGGATAGATAAAGATTGGAAAAAAAAACTAATACATTATGAACAAGGATAATTTTTTTTAAGAAAAATTAAGTTGACTAAGAATGTAGATAATACTTTTTGAAAGAATAGAGGCAAAATAAAAAAATAACTACACTACATGATGTAATTCATCCAAATATTTAATCATTTATTATATGATTGTATATATAAAAGATGTAATTCATGCATCTTCACACATACACACATAATATTATTCATAATCAATTTAAAACTCTTATTTATAATTTTTAATGAAATATTATTGAAATGGAATATCTTATAAATAGACTTTGTAAACAAAAGTGTTTTTATTCAAATTTTTTTTTATAAATAACATCTCTATGCATTTGTTTTTTTCTATTATAAACAATTATATCTCATTTTTAAAATTATTAAAAAAATAAAAAAAATGGTGAAAAAAACAATACAAAACCAAAAAAAATATTTTTGATGCATTTGCACCATTTTCAACATCTTTTTAAAAGAATATCAAATTCAAAACTTTGTTTCATTGCGTTTAATTATTAACACAACAATTCGAAATCTTTGATAAATTCTTCTCATCGAGTTGACATTAACGTTGTTTTTTTTATAAAAAAAAAAATCAAAATATAAAAAATAAGAAAAATAAGAAGTAAATAAAAAATAGGACAAAAAAAAAACAAGAAAACAAAGGGACTATGATAAAAAAATTTGCTTAGACACCAAATTGCTTCGAGACCAAGCAATTTGGAGGAAGAGAAAATTATTTTGCTTATAAATAGTAAAAAATCTCTCATATGAAAAAAGAGGGAGGCCATCTAAAAAACAAACTTGGAAAGAGGGAACAACCACTAAAATTCAGATTAAAAAATGCCAAAAAAGAGAGAGATCCTTTTCTTCCTTACACACATTAAAAACCTTAGCGTATTTTTCTAACCAAGCTGCCCACCTATCTAAAAGAATAAAACAACTACCTCTCCTCCCACTAACATTTCTCCTCTTTCTCAAAAAAACTAAAAAAATCATCTCATCATCTCTTCTCCCTTCAGTATCAAGAAATAAACCACTTATAAAGTCTCCTTCTCGGTAAGAAAAAGAAAAAGAAAAAGAAAAAGAAAAAGAAAACATAACAACATCATCTCTCCCTCATTCATTACTGTTAAAAGAAAAAAATATAAAAAACACATAAAGTGTCATTGTGCAGCCTAAACCACCTACTCATTCTCTTTTGAATACTGAACCAAAGGATAAAAAAACCCATACATAAAAAACATCCCATCTTCATTTTTCATGTTTGACCAAAATATATAGTACCCATCCACACTCCATAATTGCCACCACACCATCAACCTCCAACAATCACTATCACCGGCTCTATCACCACTAACATTAGCAGCAGCATCGTTGTTCCATCCTTTATTGACCAAAGCTCCTCTAAAACCAAAACTAAATCATTCCCTCTCTTATTTGTCTTGATTCTATCAATTTCAATAAAAATCTCCCTCATGGCTGGGTACCAAACAAACCCAAACCTTCTATTATAGCCATGAACACCCTCACTGTCGGGCACACCATCATCCTATGGCCATACTTCACCATGAACCTACCTCCTCTAATGTCCATGACAGATCTAGATCCATCAACCACCATGACAACACCTCTTAATTAGCTAAACCCTATAACAAAACCTTCTTAGTTGATGTTAAACAAGGAAAAAAAATGACTTTGTGTGATTTGTTTTGTTTTGTAGGTAGAGGTAACCTTTATAGTTGGCATAAGAAGAAAAAAGATGAAGCTCTATATCTGGCAGGCCCTCTCTGACGACAGTACATGACCACGATGCGTTAACAGTGACAGTTGTACGTGGGTACACGTGCTTCTACTATTCCAGCCAATTCTCACTATTTTAGACAGTTCCTAACAATGTTTCCTTCGTTAACACACCCTCACCAAGCTATTCCTAACCTTCAGAATGTCTATTTGAAGTTTTGGATGATTGCTAATATGTTTGTGATTTGTGTTTAATTATGATGATTGTAAATATATGTAATTGTAGGGTGTAAGAGTTAATTAGTGACAGAAATATGCGTGTGAGAGATAGATGCATAGTTTTTATTTTTATTTTTTAGCATTTGTTATATAAGTGGATAAAAAAAAAGAAGAAAATACCTAAAAAAACTTAACAACCTTTTTCATTTTTCATTATGGCTAAGTTTCTCCAAAAAAAATCATGTATGCATTTGTAATAAAAAAGTATGAAAGAAAAAGAAAAAAACCAAAAAACATATATTGCATGATTTAACATTTCTTGAAAATATCAAAAATTCAGAAAAATATTTTTTACATTTTACTTGCATCATGGACTTAATAAAAAGTTTATTAAGCCCATGAGGAATTTGACCTAAATTTAAAAAATATAAAAAATAAAATTTATTTATTTTTAATATTTTAGAATTTATGAACTTATACGTAAAATGTATTTTTAATAAGTAAAAAAGGAAAAATAAATATATAAATAAAAATCTCATTCTCTCTCACCGTTTGTTTACTTTTAATATTTTAGAATTATGAACTTATACGTAAAATATATTTCTAGTATTAAAAAATAAAAATAAAGATATAATAAAATTTTATTCGACTTTAGAATGGTTTGGTTTGACCTATAAAACCATGGTTCGCCTTACTGAGATGGATTCACTTTAAACTAATAGACAAACCAATGGTTAGATAAACATAACAGAGCCTTAATAATAATCAGACAAATGAAAAATGTAACTTACCTTAGGTGGAAAATATTAGGGGTGATATTGCCTTCACTTATCTAGACTATATAGACTAGTTAGGGTTTCTAGTGACTGAAATACTAGATGACGACTCTAAACCTTTAAACTATAAAAGGACAAGAAATCCTTGTTCTTTCCACACCTTCAAACCTAAATTGGAAGGATGGTTGTTGCGATGCCACACACCTGCAATTTAATGGTAACTTCACTGTGGACTTTTACTTGTGGACTAAGCTTTGTTGTTTGTCTATTTTATTGTGTTTTAATTTGATTGGTTAGTGTATTTATTTTTAACATGCATTTTGTACATATTGCTCATGCATTGTATATAATAGATTAATACCTTCATGCATCACATGCTTTAATTTTTTAGATCACACACAAGATTCTTGGTTAGGTGGGGGATTATCGATTTGCCTTATTACTATCGATCAGGGTTCATATTCGTGAAACATCTAACTCAGATTTAAGTGCTTGCTTGGTAATGATGGACATACATGCCTTAACCATATCTTGCAATGCCTCCATATTGTCTTCACAATGATTGTCATTGGACAAAACTAAGATCTTTTTTGAGATAAGGTAGAAAACCTACATATACTCTTTTAATGAATAGAACATAACTTTAAGGTGTGTTTATCCGACACTTAGAATCCTGAATTGGTAAATAGTCATCACATAGATTCTACATTAGTCTGGGTATAACGAACTGAAAATCCATATGTCAATTTAGAACTATGAGATTTGAACACAGAGAAAAACAAGGTAATTTCTTCTTTTTTTTTTACCAACTTAATTGAGAATGTCATCATATATATATATATATTAACAATCTATTTTCCTTTTAACTATATAATCATGACAAAATGATTTGATTATAAAGCTTAATTCAATCTTGGAATTCTACCTTACATTCATAATCTTACGTGACTCGAGCACAACATATTAGTACATATCCTGCAAGAAATTAGTATTTTTATTAATCATTATTTCCATATCTATGAGAAAGTCCAAATCACATTAATTTAATAAAAATAGTAACTGTTGAATAGTTCCATAAATTATCCATTGTATTTAAACCACATTTTTTATACTATATCACCATCTCTCCATCACAATGTAGTATTTTAAGAATCATCCGAGGATTCAATCTCTTAATTATCCCTTTATATGCTATTTGTCAATGCATTTAACATCAAAATACTATCTTTTACTTTATATCTATTTGGTCAGCAAATTATAATCCTTAGCTAATAATTCCTTTTATAAATATCACAATTAATTAAATGCTGACAAACTTTCTTGCCACTGAAAATTTGCATATCTAACATGTTTTTAATTTCGGTCTTAGTAGTTTATTTACCATGGTTTTACAATATTATAACAGAATATCTTTTTCTTGATGCATCCAATGTCGATGCCAATTTCTCTTCACTCTTTTACATTGGACAAAAACAATTTATTGTCATTGGCTACACATAGTCCATTGTTGCTAATAGAATTTCATTTCACGATTATACTTGCCATAAAAATTATATCACATTAGTACATACGATCCCCTTTTTAGTCACACTTTCATTATTTATAATAAATTCATCGGCATTATCTATTTATGTAGTACATGATTCACAAATCATGTTAATTACATTTATTTCATATCAATTTAAAAGACAATAGACACATACCATCCATAACCTTGACGGTACCGTATCGTAATGATCAATCAGCTTCTATTCAAGATATCTAATTCAAACCTTTAAACTATAATATCATCTCTTTGTTATAGAGGTTGTCTATCCTTTCACTAGTTGGATTTACTTGTTTAACTACCATCTAATGCATTCTTTCTTGATGACAAAATCTTCATCTTCATCCTTCACGAGGACTAGCGTTTTACCAATTCAACTTCAATAATTCAGCATTAATACCAAAAACACAATTTCACCACCAGAGTTTTATCATAACAATTTAATATTATACAATGTTTCATTAATAACTCGACGAATCATAACTCATGCATTTACACTTTCACACAAGCCACTAATCTAATCACACATTCCTTAGTCATCAATGCTTTTGACACCATTAGCACCAAAATTAGGTAACTAGCTCTACAATTAACCTATTTACCAAAGTATAAGTTCCTTCCTTAGCCCTATTTACCAGGGCACTAGCCATCATTGCTTAAACTAGGCACCAGATTCCCTCAAACAGGAATACTAGCCCACAACCCAAACGGGGCACCAGATTCCATCCAATAGGAATCGCCAGAATTCTTTCCAACAAGAATACTAGCCTACAGCCCAAACCGGGCACCAGATTCCATCCAACAGGATTCGCCAGTATTCCATCCAACATGAATGCTAGCTCACAGCCCAAACCGGGCACCAGATTCCATCCAACAAGAATCACCAATATTTCATCCAACAAGAATACCAGTCAACAGCCCAATCCATGCACCAGATTCCATCCAACAGGAATCACCAATATTCCATCTAACAGGAATACTGCCTACATCCCAAACTGGGCACCAAATTTCTTCCAATAGGAATACCACTCACATCCCAAACCAAGCACCAGACTCCATCCAACAGGAATCACCAACATTCCATCCAATAGGAATACTAGTCAATAGCCCAATCTGGGTACTAAATTCCATCTAAAGGAATCACCTGTATTCCATCCAACAAGAATACCACCCAACTCAGACACTAGATCTCATCCAACAGGAATACTAGTTAATAGCCCAACCCAGACACCAGATTCCATCCAACATGAATACTAATCAACATAATCTATATATCATAATTCAAATAATAATCAAAATAATTCCACGATATAATAAAAATTTAGACCATGTCAATTAAAATATTTATGGTGCTAGGCACCTACTTCCTTCACAAAATTATTTAAACACATACACATCATCAACAAACATGTATAAATTAAGCATCAATAATTTAATCACAATATACCATTAAATTATCACCCTATAGTCATCACATCATATTTGTTATTACACCTCTAACTCGACAGTCAGTATATTGCCACCACTACATTTTCCTTGACATACACATCCACAATTACATTTATAGAAAATACCATTTATTTAACTCTAACAAGTATTGTAAAAACAAAAGTTCGAGGTGCAAGGCATCTATATAATGCCTAAACTTGCGCAAAAATCTCATACTACTAGACATATCCTGTTATCTCATGTATCATTAAAGATACACATCAAACATGGCTCCATTATAATTGGAAATTGCATTCTAAAACTCATTTAAATTTAACATCACATACACATGCGTTTGAATATTTTTTTTTATTTGCTTTCATTACTTGTCTTTTTAGGCTGAATATCCTTAAACATGGCCTCACCATATTTTTATTTTATCTATTCAACCCATCATGTATAAATATAGTAACTTCACATCCTTACATTTATTCATACCAGTGAAACTAATTCATTTTCCTTATCAAACCAATCTTGGCCAAATGGCCTTATTTATTTTTTCATGATGAGTTTTTCAATTCTTTTTCACAAGTCCACTTTACTACATTTGAAGTAAATTTAACAACATGTTTTCATCATAATTCCATGTGAATACCTTAATTTAACATTTTTCTCCCCATTTATTATCCATTTGGACAAACTTAAAATTCCAAAGAAAATGGAATTTTCCTCACATTATCTATTATTTTGAACATTACCCAATTCATTTGGCATTCAACAAATCATAATCCCATATAATCCCCATAATACTAAATTGAATAAACTCAAGTTCAAGATTTCCATTTTGGTCGAATTCCATATTGTGATGGTGATTAGGATTCTTTTAAAATTCTTCTAATTGACACTCGACCTAATTTTTTCTATACACATAAATACTTCCATACATAATTTACTTATCAAATGAATCAAAATGTCATCTCCTTATCTCTTCTTCATTTCGCCGAATGCCTTCATTCATGGTGGGGGATGATTTTCTTTTTAATTATTCCAATTAAAACTTTTCCCATTCATTTTCATATCTATTCTAACCTCATTCAGCTCAAATTCCATAGCAATTAAAACAATTAAACTTATCCCATCATTGATATGTCTAGGTCGAAACTACCATTAGGATGGCCATGAGGTTTTTTTCTTCAACTTTTATGCAATTTAATCCCTTAACCACACATTAAACACTTCTATTCATCTCATTATTATACAATTTTCATGTTAATTTCAAGCAACAATTCCAAACCCTTTAAGTTAGGTTTGGTCGAAACTTTGTAATAAATGGATAATATAATTTTCTTCAAGTTTTCTTTGAATTACCATTAGACCCAATCCTTTTTCATGCCTAAAAACATAACACACTTTACAACACAATCAAATCAATTTCGTGTCAAAACCTCAAATTGAGCTTTAGTCAATATTTCTTACCTCTTAATTACAAGGAATCAAAGAAAGAATGGTAGACAATCCAAGCTTTTCTCCATTTTCTTTTCTTCCCCTCTTCAACTTTCAACTTTCCTCTTTTCTTCACCATCTCTCTCTCTCTCTCTCTCTCTCTCTCTCTCTCTCTCCACATCAAAATCTTGTGTTTTAATCAATATATCTCTCAAAATCACTTATGATTTTCTCATTTTGAAAGCTAAATCCTTAAATTTTTTGATAAAAATAATAAAAAAACCCCTCATCTCTTCCTCTACCAAGGCAAGCTAAAACTTATAATGGGGGAGGATGAAAATTTTCTTTATTGACTAAAATGCCCTTTATTTAATCCTTTAGGTGATTTTTGTGTAAAATACCAAATTTGGACCGATATAATAAGGCCTTTATAAAATCTAAAATTTAACCCAGGTAAGACAACATGTTAGGAGGCTCCATGCAAAATGTCAGATTTGTTTAACAGTCATGTTGAGAGTTACGTATTTTAGCGTAAAACTGAACAATTTGTGATTTTCCGTCAAAAAATCAAAATTTCTTATTCAATTCTTACATAAATCATACCAATTATTTTTCTTAATCCTCGGGATTATTTTCTTTTCCCAAATGTATTTATTCCACACTTTTAACTTTTATTTTATTTATGAACTTAATACAATTTCATAGTAACATTACCAATTTTTATTTGGTGCTTACACCATCAGTCTTAACTTCTTTTTTCTAGTTTTTTTTTATTATTATCATTTTAATTCCTTTGGATCATTTTCTTATTTTTCTTATTCTTTTATCCATTGAAACCCATTACTAGTTTTACCATCGTTATGAATTTTAAACTAAAATTCATGATTTCTGTAGGAACCTCATCCATACTTTTATATTTAATCATAGAGACAATTCTCTCCATTTCACATCATATTCTCTATTATTTATATTACTTAATCATTTTTTTCATCCTGAGTTTTCATTGCTCATCGTGATCTTAATTGTTTAGTTTTTTTTATTTACACGAGGTTTTACACTAGGCTATTACAAATTGACTGAGATGGATATTGATTCTGTAGTCGATGTAATGATGATATTAGGTTCCTGAATCTATAGATGATGACCATTGTCACCTATGAAGGACGAACCCGTATTCAATTTACTTTTTGTTTTCTGCAAGCATCACATATTTATTTTCTTTACAAACTTTCATGGTTTTCATTTATAGGTGAAATATAGGCCCACCCCTACAAGTTGAACCCTTGAAATCTATAAACACTTAACTTAGAAAAAAGGCTCATGGAGAACAAAGAAAAGGCATAGTTGGAATCCTAAAAAGGGAGATGAAAAATATAAAGGATGATATTGCTAGGTTCATCGGTTTTACTCAAACAAATCCTAAGATCCAGATCTAGAGAACGAGCTTTTATCCACCCTACAATTATTGCCAAACTCGCACCCATATAAATAGCTCCCTTCACCTTCATTCCACAAAAGTTTTAGGTAATTTGCACCTCACCGGAGGCCTAGTTCACTACACCCTTTTCATTTTCTTAAATAGCATAAAATGTGTACCTAAATATTAAAACCTTAAGGCAAATATGATAACAAATGGACATTTTGATAAGTTGTTTGATTTAAAGAGAGATTAAGGCCTATTGAAGGAACTGATTTGTATAAAAATCGGTGAAACGTACCTGGTTCCGAACATAGTGGTCCCCAAGAAGTTCAAAGTGTTAGAATTTGCTAAATACACTAGTATGTAGTGCCCAATGATTCACCAAATAAGCCTATAAGATATAAAAGTGAGTGACAAGGAATCTATCTAAGAGTACACCTAGAGATGGCATGGAGTAACTACTCAGGTAAATTCTCCACTGCTAGAAACAAAGATGGTCATTTTGTTTTCCAACACTTTCAAGACACCTTACTTTGAGTTACTGGTTAGAAACGCAGCCTAACACATTACTGTCATAGTGATTATGGCCGAAAAGGTTGAACAAAGTATCAAAGCATGAAAAATCAAAGGTCCATCAATGAGCTCTAGAATTATGATGGAAATAATAGTGGTATCTACTACATTGTCACCACATCATCTTCAGCATAATAAGAGGTTGTTAAACACTAATAAAAAAAAATGTTGTTGGAGAATCTTACCTAAGAAAGACTGGCATTTGTCAATCTTATTGTTATGAAACTTTTCTTTTCTGTATTTTGTTTTGGGATCACATCACATATTTTTAATGAAATATGAATTGTTTATTTTTTTTATCCCTTTAATGTTTTGAAATCAAGAGATGTTTTTGTGAAAGTAATACTTAGCATTTTATTATTGTCTGTGATTGGATAAATATACAGGTAAAAATATTCGAACCCTAAGGTGTGCCATAAAACACACTAAGAGGCAATCCCTACCCTTTTAAGACTCATAAAACTGAACCTTATAAGTGATCCCATGGCTTTATTTAAAACATTATGACCAAATTGGTTTTGTAAAAAACCCTTGCCAAAATAATCCTAAAAAATTAAATTTACTTTTTTATTTCAGAAATAATTAGATGTTTGCTCAAAACAGTGTTTATACACCTTTTTCATAAGGTGACAAATGAATCATTTAAATAATTCTCATTTTGAAGTGACCAAAATTTTTTGAAGTAAAAGATATAAAATATACCCTCACACTAAATCTGTTGATCCAAGTTTTAGATGTATGCATAATGGCATGTAATGGATTTAGTAGTTATAAACTCTAAAACATAGTTCTTTGCAAATCTAAATCATTATACTAGATAAGGATAAAATTTATTAGTTTTAACCGCTAGCGCTTGAAATGATGGAAGACCTTTTTTTTCCTTTCATGTTCTAAAAATATTTTCCTTGTGGTCCCCATTTGAGTTTGAATAATTTTTTTCATAAAACTCTTGACTAGGAACACACCCCTATATTAGAAAAAATGAAAATGCTAAATTTGGATCAAGAGTTGATTCTGACTAGAATCATATCGCAAACTAGGGGCAAATGAAAATTTAAATATCAAGAGTTAAGAAAAACCGTGAAAAAAAGCAAAATAGCTCAAGAGATTCAAATGCTAGGGGCATGCCTAAAAGAAAAACAAAAATGACCAAGTCAAGGTTAAAACAAAATAAGGATGCCCCACCAAAGCAATAAAAAAAGACAAATCAAAGAAATACAATAAAAGGGAAAAAGATTGAAATACATAATAAGTCAAGTAAATGGCAATTATTTTAAGTATTTAAAACCTTGAAATACTTTTGAAGCCTATAAATCCTTTTCTTTTATATCCAATAGTCATAGCTTGCATTACATGTCTTTAAAAGTACTTTCTGATCAAGCAAATAAGCAACCTAGACCGATAAATAACACTCTCAAAATACAAAGAATTTTTTCCATAAGAATTATAACATCACGAACAAGCTATTTATTATTATTCATGCTGATAATATAAATGCTAAAAAAAGATAATTTTTTTCAAACAAAATCTCGAGCTTTCAGTTGAGCCTCTTGCATTGAAACTAAAAAGTAGAAAGTCACCTCGTCATGAAACTTCACCAAGTTTAA
Organism: Populus simonii; assembly: GCA_007827005.2. Lineage (NCBI taxonomy): Eukaryota > Viridiplantae > Streptophyta > Magnoliopsida > Malpighiales > Salicaceae > Populus > Populus simonii. The sequence continues at coordinate 2,624,557 of CM017479.2, forward strand.
TCTCACTTGCAGAAGAGATCAAATCACCATTTTCATATAGAAAAATTAAACCCTCTGATAATTATAAGAAATTCAAAACAAAATTGAAGGGTATGAGTAACTCATAAATATTTTTCTAACCAAGCTGTTGTATACCTAAAAGAATAAAACAACAACTACCTCCTCTCATTAACCTCTCTCTCTCTCAAAAACTAAAAAAAAATCATCTCATCATGTTTTCCCCTCATTTAAAGATAAACCCCTTACAAAGCTTTTTTTTTAGCAAGAAAAAGAAAAAAAGCACAACAGCTTAAACTCTCCCTCTTTCATCACTATTGAAAGAGAAAAAATAAAAAACACATAAAGTCCCATTAAGCAACCTAAACCACCAACTTATTCTCTTTTGATTACTGAACCAAAGGATAAAAAAACCAAACATAAAAACATTTCCCATCTTCATCTTCCATGTTTGACCCAAATATACAAAACCCATCCACCCTTCATAGCTTCCACCATACCATCAACCTTCAACCATCACTATCATTGACTCCATCACCAATGATCACCATTAACGTTAGCAGAAGTGTCGTCATTCCATCCTTCATTGATCGAAGCTCCTCCAAAACCAAAACCAAATCATTCCCTCTCTTATTTGTCTTGCTTCTATCCACCTTAATAAAAATCTCCCTTATGGCCAGGTAGCAAACAAACCCAAACCTTCTACTATGACCATGACCACCCTCGTCGTCAACACACCATCATCCTACGACCACACTTCACCACGAACATGCCTCCTCTACTATCTATGGTATACCTAAATCTATCAACAACCACGACAACACCTTTTAATTAGCCGAATCACATAACAACACCTTCTTAATTCAAGTTAAACAAAGAAAAAAAGAAGCAAATCTGTCGAGAAGAAAATAAAACAAACTGACTATTTATGTGATTTTTTCTTGTTTGGCTGGTAGAGGTGACATTAACAGTTGGTATAAGAACAAAAAAAAAGGAAGTTGTTCTTTAGTTCCACATCTAGCAACCCCCCTTTAAGGACAATGCATGACCACCACATACTAATAGTGAAAGTGGTGCGTGGGTACTCGGGTTGCCACTGTTCTAGCCAATTCCCACTATTTTAGAGAGTTCCATGCTCTATTTCCTTGGTTACAACAACCTCTCCAAACTATTCCCAACCTTCAGAAGGTCCATTTCGGGTTTTGAATGATTGTTAGTGTTTGTGATTTGTGCTTAATTATGCTGATTATAAATATTTGTGATTGTAGGGTGTGTGAGTTAATTAGTGGCCAAGTTTCTCCAAAAAAAAATAACAAATTTTAATTTGCATTATGGCCAAGTTTCTCCAAAAATATTATGTTTGCATTTTTAATTAAAAAAATAATGAAAGAGAAAGAAAAAAACCACAAAAATATATTGCATGATTTAGCATTTCTTAAAAATATTAAAAATTAAAAAAAAATAGTTTTTATATTTTGCATACATCATAGACTTAATAACAAGTTTATTAAGCCCATGGAGAACTTGACCTAAATTTAAAACAATCAAAAAATCAAATTTGTTTTATTAATAATATATTATAATTTATGAACTTATACGCAAGATGTATTTTCAATAAGTAAAAAAAAAAATAAATAAGTACATAAATAAAAATCTTATTCTTCTCACCTTTTGTTTATTTTTAATATTTGTGAATTACAAACTTATACGTAGAATATATTTCTGGTATTAAAAAAACAAAAAATAAATATATAATAAAATTTATTCGACTTTGAAATGGCTAGGCTTAACTCATACAAATATGATTCATCTTATTGCGGTGGATTCACTTTAAACCAATAGACATATCATTTGTTAGAAAAACACAACATAACTTTAGTAATAATCAAATAAATAATGAACAATTCAACTTCCTTTAAATAGAGTATATTATGAGTGTTATTTGTATACCTCCAAACCCGATCTAAAAAGATAGTCACCGTGATACTGTACATTGCGATAGAAGAAGTAATTTATGTTTTATTAGAATTGCATGTTTTAAATAATACAATTATTGTAAAAATAAAATAAAATTATAACTCTACCCTAATTCACTTATCTACGTGTTTCGTCCTTTAAGGTCAAAGGTTTAATCTTGTACTAAAGGACATCGAAGAAGGAACGAACGATATTTTATGGCAGCCTGTCTACAACAAGCAAATCAGTCCATAAAATAGGCGGCCCAAACTACAACTATTAGTTCGCCCAATTCCCTGAATAAGCCCGTGACGATTAGTAAAAATGAACTAACAAAATGGCTTCTAGATACCGCCTCGTATTAGTGTTTTTTTTTTAATACACACACACACACACACACACACACACACACAACTATACAAGCAAATCAGTCCATAAAATAGATTCATTTTTTTGCGGTTGATGGTTTCCTTAATTCTTCGCATTTTTATCATGTTTTTGTTCAATACCATATCCTATGGGATCTCTTCATGTTAGACCTAAAATATACTTGAGCTCCCCCCTAGGTTATAGCCTGCCATGGTAGTCTAGCCCCCACTGGCCGTTGATCACACCTGGTCTGCTATATCACCTTTCTGCCCACTACTTTCTTGAAGAAAATAATTATAAATCGTGGGTCAGGGTTTAAATTAAACTGTTCATAAGTTAATTCCATGTTACTTTGTACATCCAATCAAAATCCAGTCAGATTTTATTTTTTTATATTTTCAATCAAATTTTCATTGAAGATTTTCCCAAGTTTTGTATCGGGTCATGAACTTTACTAGCTTTGCTCTCGTCTCATCTCTGACCTCATAGAAAAACAAGCATAATTACTTATTTAAAGTAGCTGAGATACTGATTTGATAACCTAGAGATGTATGTTTTCATGGGCTTTTTATCGTCTTGTTAGGCACCTTTAAGTTTTGTTTTTAGTTAATCATAAGATGATGCCCTAGAAATTAGAAAAGACAAATAATAGATCATTTTCATGATAAGTATATCTTTAGGGACAAGGAAATTAGATCGTAGGCATTAGCTACCTCTTTTCTCATCTCTCTCCACATCTGAAGTGGAAGTGGAAGTGGAAGTGTAATGTTGTAATCCTTCAATTGCTGGTTTCAATAATGACAATCAGAAAAAACAAGCTTTGATTAGTTAAAGTGGTGAAATTTGACTAAATAATCCATGGTTTTATGCTTCATGAGCTTATTCTCGTCTTGTTAGGCAACATTTAAGTTTTGCTTTTAGTCAAGAATAAGAGCATGCCCTAGAATTTAGAAAAGACTATTTATAGATATTTTCATGACATATATTCTTTGTCCCACCGGGCCAAAATATGCTGTTTAATAAGTATATCTTTAGGGACAAGAATTAAATTAAGTCTTGTTTTACTGATCAAACTAGATTTTCTTTTAAGAAAAAAGAATAAAAAAATGTCATTTTTAAGAGGGAGAGAAACAATTTTTTTTTTTATATATTCAAAGGGTTAAACATGTCAAGAAAGAAGTTTATCAAGGGGAAATGATTTTTTTTTGGCTTGTCCAATATTTGAATTAGAATTCTCTAATTTAAAGTGACTAAATCTATTATGTCATAAAGGGGAAGGAGAAGAACTTTTTTTTTTATTATTATTAACATGGATGTCCAGGTCAGCTTGCGCGTACTTTGACTAATTCCACGGGCCCTGAAGTTAACAACCATGTAAACCTCCAGTGGCCATGTAGTTGAACTACACCCCTTAGAGTTAGAAGACGAACTTTTTTAACCTTAAAGGTTGAGGATCATTTATATTTCTTGTATTCATCCTCGTAATATTTACTTTATTTTATTAAACATCAGCATAATATCAGTGATTAATTAAAGTGGCCGAGACACTAACTCATTAACCAAAGGTGGTATATTTTAATAACTTTATTATCGTCTTGTTAGGCACTATTTAGGTTTTGCTTTTAATTAATTATGTCATAACTCGTTTTTGGTCCCCTTACCAGCATATTTTAAAAAAGTAAAAACAAGAAATTAGAAAAATTAAAGAAAGAAAAAACAAGAAAAAAAAATTAGGGAGTGACGTGATTAATTATTAAAGAAAAAGAGGGATCAAAATTAAAATAAGATTTTAAGTACTTTTTACCACAACTATAGGATAGATAAGATAGGAGACCAAGAGATTGAAAGATAAGAATAAAATGGAATAAGTGATAAAGAATAGGTGAAAGGATAAACAAGGAAGAGCTGTAAATAGATTAGACAAATATATAAAGAAGAAGGAATATAAAAGATTCATGAGAGAAAAACAAAGAAGAAGTCTTTTCACACTAGTATATATGACAAAAAAGACTAGAGAAAGAAAAAGTTGATAAAAAAAAGAGTGAAAAAGAAAAGAAAAGAAAAGAAAAGGTACATATGCACGTGTTAATCACACGCTACCGCTGCTATCCTTATTTGTTCTAGCAATTTCAGCCAAACTCCAGTTGATTTTGGCAACCCAATAGGTCAATCTCAAATCAAAATGAATTTATTTTTTTTGTATAATATTTAATGTGATCTTTTATGCGGATATTTTATTTATGTGTTGATAATTATGTATGCAGGTGTTTGATTGCCATTAGTAGCGGATCTCGGTGTGGTTTTGATTTTTTTTATGTAGGTGCGTTAAGTATGGGTGTTTTTATTATTTGATGTTTAATGATTTTCTTAAGAAAAAAATGATAGGAGTATTTTCACACATGTATATAAAGGTTTGTGCAAATTCTTATCAGAAGATCACCCCCCTGCCAAATTCTCAAATGAGTCATATTAAATGGATGTTGAAACTTTGTTATTTTTCTATAAAAAAATGTTCCTGATTTGCTCTGTATGATTTTTTTTTTTTAGATTAATATGGGTGTCCGGACCAGCTTACGCGCATCACGACTAATCCCACGGGCCCTGAAGTTAACGAAAATTTAAACCTCCAGTGGTCATCAAATGAGCAACCAAGGACTCGAACCTGAGACCACAGAGGGAGTAAACCTCTTAGTCCCAAGTTCTTACCACTGGGCCACCACCTAGATGGTTGCTCTGTATGATTTTTTGTTCAACCTAGGGGTAGCATGATCCTTAAACAAGTCATATCCCATGAAATTTGGAAAAAGTTTTTAAAAGGAAGAAAGAGGAGAGAGAGAGAGAGAGAGAGAGAGAGAGAGAGAGAGAGAGAGAGAGAGAGAGAGAGAGAGAGTCAAATTTCTTTTTCAATTTCTATTATACAATAAACCACTATCCTATCAATAAAATTGTCTTCAAGGTGATAACATTGTTTTTTTTTTAATACACACACAATGTGAATGTTGTTTTATATTTATAAATATTTTTATCAATATGTATAAATACTTGTTTTTATTTTTTCATGTGTTATGATATTTTCATTAAGTTCTATTGTTGGGGGGGGGGGGGGGGGTTGGGGGGGCTTTCGGCTTATTTTAGACATAATCAAGGAAAACAAGCCTAAAACCTAATTTATCATTCACAATCCTATTAGATCAAACACACACGGATTGAGCCTTATTGTCAATTCCAGACCCCAAATCATTTTCATAGATTTTGATAGTTTTTTATCTCTTTAATAACAAACACATGTATATTAGTTTAGACAAACTTTAGAAAAAACATAATAAGTACTATATAAAAAAAGTGACAATACAACTTATTTTAGAGAAGATGAATTAGGTGATAACTATCTCTCATATTACATAACTAACCCTTTACCTAGAACTCTGAAGACTAGTTCGTATTTCTAGTTACCATAAAATTAGATGGTGATTTCTATTTTTATTTTTTCCCGTAGTTCTCTAAGATGTCCCCTGTGAAAAATTATAAGAGTCTGTCTAAGAAATTAGAGAAACCAAATTATAGAGGCACCATTTAGGCTTTGCTTGTAGTCAATCACTAGTTTACAAGCTCGCACTACACTTGCGGGTTGAATCAAACAAACTTTTAATGTAACAAAAAATATTCAGGTTGTAAAGAACTATTTTATAATTTTATTAAACTTAGCCCAACGAGGCAACCTTGAACATTCTAATCTGACTCCTTGCCTAGAACATATTTAAAATTAAACTATGTGGAAGTTTTCTCGATGTGATCCAGTCGACTTGACATGTCCAAAGGTTACCCGACTAACCGAAAAAGAAAAGTTTAAGAATAAAATTGACATAAAAAACCTCTCAATCAAACTTATTGCCTAGTCTAGGTTTAAAATTAAATTATGTGAGAGTTGGCTTAACCTGAACTTGTTGAATTTGTTGGTCCCAATGAAACTCAACTGACTGGTAAAAAAAAAATCTAAGGAGAAAATTGAGAAAAAGAAAGAAAGAAATTGATAGAAAAAACCTCTCAACTTGACTTATTGCCTAGCTTGAATTTAAATTTAAATTATGTGAGAGTTGTTTTGATGTGATTCAATTGACTTGGCCAGCCTAAAAGCAACAAGGACGACTGTTAAAAAAAAGCTAAGAATGAAATTAAAAAAAATGGACTAAATTGAAAAAAAAAGGGAGAATAGAAAAAAAAAATGTGAATTGAAAATAAAAAAGAAACTTTATTGTTCATATAAACACTAAAGCTTGAGAAAGAATCTCATATTATTTTAGTATAAAAGGTAATAAGAGCATGTTCAAAAAATTAGAAGCTAAATTGTTGATGAATTTCATGACATATCTCTTTGTCCCAACATGGGAAATTTTTTGTTTAATAAATATATCGTTAGGGAAAAGAAATAAATAAGTTTTGTTTTAATAATCAAACTAATTTTTTTTTTTAAAAAGACAAGATTCAAGTATATCAATTTTTTTTAAGGGAAGGGAGCCAATTTTTTATATTTAAGGGGTTAAACATGTCAAGAAAGAAGTTATTCAAGGGAAAACGATTAAATGTTTTGCTTGTCTAAGGATTAGATTAGACTTTTTCTAAATAAAAATGACTAAATCTACTATATTTTAAAAGGAAAGGGGAGAACTTTTTTAACCTTGAAGGGTTGAGGGCCACTTGTGTTTCTTGTGTTCATCCTCCTAATGTTTATTTATTTATTAAAATTAGAGAAGTCAAATTATAGATCATTTTCATGACATTCTTCTTTATCCTAGCGTTGCAAAATTATTTTGTTTATTAAGTATATATTTAGGGACAAGAAATAAATAAGTTTTGTTTTAAGGATCAAACTAGTTTTTTTTTTTTTTTTTTGAGAAAAAGTAGTTAAACTTGGCATTTTTAAGGAGAAGATAGCTAATTTTCTACATTTAAAGTGTTAAACATGTCAAGAAAGAAGTCTTGAAAAATGAATAATTGTTTGTTCAAGATTTAAATTAGAACTCTTTAAATAAAATAACTAAATCTACCATATTATAGATGGGAAATATAAAGTCCATATTCATTGAAGGAATACTAAAGGATGGTTAGCCATTGATTCCTTTTCACCTTATTTATTTTTTAGATCATTTAAAACTGAATTTAATTTTTAAAATGAATTTTATATTTGAAATTATTTTCAATATCAAAAATTAAATTTTAAATGAAATTTAATTTATATAAACAATACAAAGTTAAATTAGAGGTCAACTCCTCAACAAAATACCTATCTAGCCATTTTATTTTTTTTGAAATATTTGAATGAATAAGATAAGGTGATAATGTTAATATAGCAAACAAAATGAATTAAATTCTATCTTTTTCAAACATATAAATTTAATTTATTTTTAAATTAAATTAAAATTTAATAGTATAATTGAGTTTAATTACAATAAAGAATTAATTCTAAATAGCATGATAATGATACCCGGTATATGAATTAAAGTTTAACAACTAAATCTTCCTCTTGTAGTCAGTATGGCAGGTGAAAGAAAGAATTTCATTTTGCTCATTCAATTCATGGTTTTAATTTTATTGTAAAGATCACCCCCCTTAATTACACATGAGATGAGAGCTGCTGGCTTGTGAATTTTTATTATTATTTACTTTTCTTTGAACCACTAGCTTTCATTTAGTTTTTTGTTTTATTTTGTGGAAAATATTTTTCAAGAACCTTGTTTCTTTTTTTCAATTAAAATAATTACTAGAAAATTAGTCCATGAAAAACATTTTTCATTAAGAAAAATAATTTTATTGATACTACTAATTTATAATATTCACCAATATCATTATTTAACTATTTCAACTACTATTATTATCATTATCATTATTTTCATAATTACCACCGATATGTCACCACCTCTGCCGACATTCAATTATTGTCTTATTATTAATGTAATTATTATTTTATTATTATCATCTTTTTATTTATCATTCAATATCATTTAACAAAAATAACTATCACCATCACCAACACCATCATCACTGTAGCCCTCAACACTATCATCTCATCATAATATAACTGCCTTAAGAACAAATAATCCATCATCATTTTAATAGTTAAAATCACCAATTTGACCATCCAACATCATAATTACCACAACAATCACTATTTTCGCTAGTCATTGCTATCATTTTCACCATTTTACTATTAAATAACTACCATTTATTAGTATTACTATAATTACTATTCTCACAATAACCACCATCACATCACCACAATCAATATATTTTACCGTCACAACCATTATCACAAATATAATTTTTACCACAACTATAATAATCACCACCACCATCTATATATCACAAATATAATTTTTACCACAACTATAATAATCACCACCACCATCTATATAATAACCACGGTAACCAACACTTCATCACCATTTTAACCATTACCACCTCCACTTTGACTATTCAACACTACCATTACCATGACAACCACAATCACTAAGTTATATTTACCACCGCCATTATTTTATTACTAAAATAACCATAATTGTTATCATCATTATTATCACAACCACCATTATCTCTCAATCACTATCAATATTATCACAAACACAATCACTATCACATCTATTACCACTACAACTATTATAACCACCATCAATATAATCACCACAACAAATAACACTTTATCAACATTTTTACCATTACCGTCACTACATTGACTATCTAACACCGTCATAACAATATCAACAACCACCACCATTAGCCAATTGTTGTCATTGAAGTCATCACCATTATTTTATTATTAAAATAACTATAATTATAAAAATTATTTTTATCATCAATATTTATTATAACAACCATCATTCAACCATAATCATAACCACCATTATTACTATCATAAATACCATCATCATAATTGCCATAATCACTATTTATTTTACTACCAGTATAACTTTTTTTAAAATTATTATCATCATTTAAAAAATAATTACTGAAAAGTGATTTAAATTTGAAGCTATTGTTTTACTTAACATATAATAAAATTTTCCATAGAAATTTTTTTCACAAACAAACTCACTCTTCGTGAGTCTTGTCAAAGGTTATTTGGTTTATACGTGTAAATTTGATACCAAGTAGTTTTAACGTTCTAAATTTTAAGGTTATTTGGTTTATGTTTGGATCATTTGCCTTCCATCTCTTAACAATATATATATATATATATATATATATATATATATATATATATATATATATATATATATATATATTTTTCTATATTCCTCAAAAAAACAAACCAACCTTTTATTTCTTCTCATTACTCATAATTAACAATTTAATTATTTATTCTCTTTTTACAATTGAATTTGATAGTTTAGTTTTGAATTTCATAAAAAATAGTTAAAAGATTTACTAAGACAAATGGGTTTTTCTCAAACTATTAATATGAGATAGATTCAGTTATTATTATTATTATTATTATAATCCACCAATTTTAACCGTACACCTAATGCCACCTAAAATTTCTAAACTTAAAAATCATGGCAGAGCTGTCATGATCAATGTCTCAATGTTCATGTGGCGTTGAAAATTCAGTAACAGGCCATATTTATGAAGTGGGCCCATTACTAGCTGTAGCTACGGATCGAGACTAGACACTCTTCCTAGATTTTTTTTTTTTTTCAGGATTCAATGGGGAGCAAAGTTCTGAGTTCAACCTTAGGTATTACAAAATTACATCTAAAAAATATTCAGAGAAATAGTATATCTTAGAGAATTGTAGATTTTTAAAAATTGTAAAATTATTGGATATAAATTCAATAAACAAAGAGAAGAGATAGAGAAAAAAAGATCATAAATGATGCATAGAATTGATCACACAAGTTGATGAAAAGTGTTAGAACTTATTTATCTTAGAACCGTGTTTATGGTTCACTTTCATCATCGTTAGTAACCTTATCTTGAATTGTTGGATTTGCTTTGTCAATATTTTTCTAACGATACCAATGGTGTCATTATTGAAATTTCAGTATGCTTTCGATTTTTTCTCTCTTCTTTATTTTTATTGAATCTTATGTTTAATAATTTTACATTTTAAAAAAATTGTAAATTACATTTAAGACTTATATATATATATATATATATATATATATATATATATATATATATATATATATATGTTATCTACGACTCTTTAAACTGTATTATTTCTCTTTTGGACCTTGTTATTTTAATAATTTATTTATTTGCTTCCCTGTAAACATGAGACAACCGGACTCCCAACATCTTTTTGTTTACGATAATTATAAAACAATAGTAATGAGTCCAAAACTTGTTTTCTTAAGACCCCAGACTTTCAAAAGAATTTTAAAATTCTAGCAAGTGATGATCACTGAACTAGAATGGTGAAGCAATTATATATGCCGACATCACTTGCAAAACTTGAGCACGTGAAACATACCCAACTTTTACCCTTTCAAAGGAAAATAAGGCCATTGCTTTTCAGAAAAAGACTACAGCACTGAGCACAATGCTTTTTCAAGTACCTAGAGAGTCCCATGTGCTTTCTAAAATTAACACATGGAAGTACACATATTGTTCTTCTGAAAAACATTTGCTCCGATCGAAAAACGAAAGCATCATCTTTGGTTCATATCTGTTCATGCATTTCTCATTCAAATCTAAGATTTGAAGCATTGTTATGAACTGTGGAGGATACGAAGGGTGTTTAGAAGTATAGTAAAAGTTATGATTTAAAGTATTTTTTGTTTGAAAATGCATTAAAATAATATATATTTTTATTTTTTAAAAATTATTTTTGACATCATCACTTTAAAAACGACCTTAAAATATATATAAAAATAAGTTTTTGATAAAAATTATCCCTTTATTGATAGCAAATGTTTTATTAGGTCCCTCTAATAATGTTTTATAGTGTCTCTCCACGTAATTTTTTTTTCAATTTATTTATTAACAACTCTTCATGTGTTATAAATTCAGGGTCCGCCAGTAAAATTTCTCAATTTAAAAAAAAGGTTGTTGAAATTTTTTTCTAATCCACTTATCATGATTTTATCAATAATTGTTTTTACTCATAAAATCATTAATTAAAATAGAATTGTTATCTAATAAAATCTTGTCTTACAAAGACACAATGCTACATTACATTGATAAAAACACTTGAGAAAACATTTTCTACTTGCAATGTACCAAGTATATTAAAATCTCACAGTAAAACACACTTAATTTTAACCCTAAGGGTCCGACAGATATATATAGTTTGAGATATCTTTGTCTGGTATTATAGTCTAATGTATTTTTTTTTAAAAAAAATTTAAGTATGTTTTTAGTTTTAAGTTAATATTTTATTATTATTTTGATATACTGAAATAAAAAAATTATTTTAATAAAATTCTAAATAAGAAAAACAGAATAAATCTGCAGCAAACAAATCGCTACTCATCATTCCACCTATCATTTAGGATCTGTACTGTACATTACTGAGTCCACGATTGCCTATGGGTACCTGGTAAAAAAAGAAAGATAAAAAGTAAAAACGTTTAAGGAAGTGGTAAATTGCTTTCTGTCAAGGGCGGACAACTAGCAACGTGGTTTAACGAAAGCTATCGTTGAAAAAAGAGAAAAGAAGATTTAACAAAAGCTATTACCACGTGGCCTTTCATATTAAAAAACAATACAATGAGGTTGTGGTGGTGAATCGACACTCTTGTACCATATATTTTTGCTGTTGTCTGTATTGTGGACAGCTTGCCTTGATTCGATTCACACCTTATCTTTTTGGTGCTGTTCTGGAATTTAAACCATCCTTGCTGAGTGTAACGTAAGTCACCTTTTGGAAAGTTTATTTCTTCTAGTGGCGTGGTGTGCCACAGAGGCTGCTTTTAAAAAAAAATATTTTAAAAAAATTATAAAAACTTAAGTTAAACTAGATTAATCTATTAATCATGTGATTAAATAATTTCATAAAAAAAATACAAAGACCCAATGTTGAAGAGCGAGATAACCCAAGTTATTTTCAAAATCAACAACAATCCTATTAGAAAGCAAATAAAAAATAATAAATAACCGAGCTAAATCTTCAATTAAATAAATATTGAATGATGAAAATTAAAAATACAAGCTAAAAAAAGAGAATAAATAAATAAATCTGAGCGAATCTCTTAAACCTTGATTAATCTTACAAATTTGTTTCCCATGAAATCTTAGACATAGACTCAATCAAGAAACTCAATTCTTAATCAATTTAATGTTAAATGATGGAAAGTAAAAAAAAATATCAATTTAAGAATTTGCCAAAGTAAAAAAAAAATATCAATTAAAAGAATGAAAATGAAATCTAATAGGAAAAAAAACTAAACAAGGATGAAATCATAAAAAATTAAAATTTAAAAATGATCTCAAATAATAACTAAAAGAATAGTGACTAAATCTGATATATAAATTAAAAAAATCCTAATTTTATAAATTATTTCATATAAAATAAATAGTAATTAAAATAATAAGGACTAAACTTGAAGGAAAAACAAATTGAAAGCTTGCTTTGAAACTCTAAAAGGTCTAACATAAAATCGAGGAAGAGAGAAAAAAGAAGGGAAAAAAAGTAAAGAAAAAGACCATTGACGCCAAACCAGATGCTTGTTAATCACATGTGTCACCACATCATGAAAGGGCTATTGAGACGATTCAAATGCTATCGTGAAAGTCAATGTTTGGTTACCAAACAGCGTCGCTTGTGCCCCTTGAAGAGAATAGAAGCCGCCCACACACTGATGCATTCATCAATATTTTTTTAATAATATTTATTTTTGTTAAATTACCAAATAGCTTATAAGTGAACCTAATTATAACAAAAAAAACTATAATAATAAAAAAAATGTTCTTGGATGCTAGTTTAAGATTTGTTTTGACTTTAAAGGTAATTTAGTCATTTCAAAATGTTAAAAAATTAAAAAGATAACAAAGTCCCTTCACCCAAGTTTAATATTCTTTTTTTTTTTTTACTTTTAAAGATAATTATATTATTTTAATGTGCTAAAAAATATAATAAGATCAATTTGTCCAAATATATTAGGAAATAACTAGTGAGTCATGCAGAAAATACAATATCACCTCTAATAGTTAGGTTGTTGGTTTTTTTAAAAGACAAAAAAAACCATTTCACTATTTTAATATGCAAAGAACTATGTTTTGATGCATAGTGAAAGATTGATGATTTTTATGTTTTTTCTTTCTTTTAATTTTTTTTAATTAATTTTAATGGTATATGTGAGTATGTGACTGTGATAGTGTCTATAGACTCTAAACCTATAGCTACAAAGTATCTGGTTAAGTGGATTTATAAAGAAAATAATTAAAAAAATCTATATGTTAAATGGAATAGTACTTCGATTGCCTAAAATATATTATATAGCTTGAGATAATCTTTTATGTATAGTTTAATGATACTATAAGAGATGTCTATGTCTGTGATTTGGTTACACAGTTAAAATAAGAGATGATGGATGCATAGATGAAATATGCTTGATGGTGGTGGCAAATGTATAATTTTTCATAGGCCGGGTTTTTCAATATAGCTTGTCATAAAAGTCTTGTTTTCATGAGTTCAATTTTATTTTTTTTACATATTAATATTCTATGAGTTTTTGTTAAATAATAATAAAATAGTAGCATAAATAAACAAAAAATAACATATAATTTTATAATTTGTTTTTTATTTTTTGACTCTTTTGAAGTCAAGTCAAAAAAATTTTTTCCAATTAAAAAAAATATTTAAAAAATAAAAAACATCTTCCAACGATAAATAAGTGAAAAATTATCAAGAAAAATAAATAAAAAAGTATTTTCTAAGAATTTTTAACTTTTTATGAATTCTTAAGTTGAATTGAAAAATTCTTGCAAACATAGTAAAAAGTGAACTAGAAAAAAAAATAGCATTTTTTTAAAATCCAATATAAATAAATAATAAGCTTTAATAGAGTTTTTTTAATCATTTTATATTTTTTAGTACTTTTCAATAAAGTAATTTGTTTTTGCTGACCTAAATAAAAAAATTGACTTAAAAATTGCTTTCAGTAGAAAATAAATAAACAAAACTTTTTATTTGTTGAATTTTTTAACCATATGAGAACTTCTTAAAATACACATAACTATATCCAATCATAAAAGTATTAAAATTTTTTTCTATCTACTTCAAGCCTTATAATAATTTCTTAAATAACATACATAATTTTCCTGACCTTGAACAATGAGACCCTTTGACCTACTTAATGCATATAGATCCTTTCCTCTAACTTACCATGCAAAAAAGTTACACAAGTTGTAAGTCAAACAAAAAAATAATAGCAAGAAATACCCGAATGAAATTATGCATCACAACTAGAGAGAACATTTAATTGAAGTTAATACATTCTCTTTGTGTAAAATCTTTAACGATTAGGTTTATTTTATACTTTGTATTCTCAACCCCTAGGGTTCTATCTTTCTCTTGTAAACCAATTTACACCTAACAATCATTTGGCCCTGTAATGGATTAACAAGCTCTTATATTGGGTTCTTATAAAGAGACTATCTTTTCATTTATAGTAAACATCCACTAAGAAAATTATTGGCAAGAAATTTTCTCTTTATAAGAACAAGGATTATAATACTCAGGATTTTATGTAACATTTAAGTCAAAATCAACTAAATTAGCATAACCATATTTAACTAGTGCTTTTACTTGTCTTATTTTTCTTCATGTAGCAATATTAAAAGGTTATTCTTCAAGTGTATTTTTATCACCAACATTATGCATTGTTTCGTTAATAGGCTCAGCTGAAGCATCTTTTTACATTGTTTTTGAAATTCTAACATCAAGTCCTATCTACTTGTTAGTACCCTAGTCTATCTCAACATCAACATCAACATCAACATCAACATCAACATCAGTCAACTCCTTTTCATTGCGAAACATAACAAACTCATCAATGGTTACATACCTGCTAGTAATAAACTTAAGTGACTCAGGATTAACAAACCACAACTGATATCCTTCACCCCTTATGCATAGCCTAGGAATATGCATTTCCTCTCTATCCACCTAAGTTTATCTTCCTTAACATGAGCATAATTAAGACAACCATATACTCTCAGTTTAGACTTATTAGCAATAGAACCAGACCATACCTTATATGGAGTCTTCAACTCTAAAACTATTGATGAAGATCTACTCATTAGATAAAAAGCCATGTTAATTGTTTCAACCTAAAAGTCTTTTGACATTTTAGCTTATGAAAACATACAAAGTGTTTTTTTTCCAAGAGTGTTCTGCTCATACATTTTAGAACCCTATTTTGTTATGATGTATTCATAATAGTGCGATGTCTAGAAATTCCTTCATTCTTGTAGAACTCATGAAACTCATATAAGCAAAATTCCAAACCATTATCAGTTCTTAAGCGCTTGATCTTCTTACTAGTTCGCTTCTTAATCATGGCTTTCCATTGCTTGAAGGTAACAAACACATTACTCTTTTTCTTCAAAAAATACACCCAGACCTTTCTAAAGTAGTCATTAACAAATGTCAATAGATATTGTGCTCCACCTTTTAACATAATCAGAGAAAGACCCCAAAGGTCAAAATAAAAATAATCCATAATACCTTTGGTACATTGAATAGTCATACTGAATTTCACCCTGCACTGTTTATCATAAACACGATACTCATAGAAATCCAATTTATCTCTTTTATAACCACATAACAAATCTCGTTTGTTTAGCTCTACCACCCCCTCTCATTTATATGTCCTAGTAACATGTGTCATAAATGAGTAAAAGCACTATATGAATCAACTACATATGATACACTAATTGAATCAATAACTGTTAAACCTTGAAGATGGTAGAGGTCATTAACCAACTTTCTTTTCATCATGATAAAAGCACTCTTTCAAATCATCAAAATTCTATCTTTAGCAAAATAATTATAACCTTGGAAATCAAGAAGACTCAAATAAATGAAATTCTTTTTCATCTTTAGAACATGTCGAACCTCTAGTTTTCTAACAATGCCATCATACATCCAAATTCGAGTTGTGCCCACACCAATAACATAAAGTCCTTTATTGTCTCTTAATAAAACAATACTATTAACAACAAGTATTAAACTAGGTTTTATTAGAGCAAATATAAAATGTGCAAGCTGAATCAAGAATCCACCCATCACCTAACCTACCAACAAACATAACCACAACACTTTCAACATCATCAGAAATTTCCTCTTCACTAGTAATATTTTTAACATTAGAGGCTTTCCCTTTCTTTCCCTTATCTTTTCACTTATGATAGTTCTTCCTAAAATGCCATATTTCGTAACAATCACAACATTTATTTTTTTAGATTTCTATTTTGATCTAGACTTGCCTCTATTACTCGAACCACTCTTATTATTTATTTTACCCCTCATAATCAAGCTCTCTTTATGATCATCATTATGACGCTCTAACACTTATTCTCTCAACTCCTTAGAATTTAAGGAAGCTTTGACATCTTTTAAACTAAGATTATCTCTTCCATACAATAAAATATCAACAAAATGATTATAAAATTAAGGTAAGTACCACAATAAAATAAAAACATAGTTCTTGTCTTCAAACTTAACATTAATATTTTGAAAATAAAAAAATTACTCTATTAAATTCATCAAGATTGCCTTTAATTTGCATACCTTTTTTCATCTATAGAGTATACAATCGATGCTTTAGATACAATTAGTTCGTTGGGGATTTGATCATGTAAAGAGTTTCAAACTTTGTCCATAATCCAACAACCGTAGTCTCATAGAACCTCAGTAGACCAACAAAGTTGAATATGACTATGTACCCATTCTATGAGATCAATTGTGGCCTTCCTGATGATGGTGTGTGGGCTTCCCAATCCCCCACTAGAGAGTGGTTGCATTGGAGTGAGAGAAGTATATTGCCTCTCTAGTATTGAGGTAAATATGATAGGCTTTTATAAGACTTTTATACACCTAATGAGAGGAGAGTAGGATCCAAAACAAAGCTGAGTCTATAGAGTTTTAAGCTCTTTTTCTAAGTTGAGCCCATGAGAGTTAGACTATTCATTTAGGTTGAGCTTATGAGGGTTGGATTTTTCCCATAGGCTAAGCTCATAAGTGGTTTTGTGTAGGTATATTATCCGAGACCATGTGTTTTGGGCCTTCGCAGTTTTTAGGCCTGTTAAATCTAGGTTTATTTCTTTAGGCATTGATTTATGACAAGCACATCTGGTGGTTTCAAAGTGATGAATTGTGTCTTTGATATTTCAATGTGGTAGCGATGCTAGTTCTACCGCTCATAGTCCGCTCATGTTGTCGATAGCTAAAGTTGAAATGGACATGATGTTTTATGATTGGTTAATAGTTGAATTCATTTCCAATTGAAAACCACCATTTGTCAAATTAATTTCATGATGGTTGAAACTGATTTTGGAAGAAAAGAGTAAAATGTGAAGGACAATAGTGTTTATATATCTCGGAACCAAATAGTTGTATTTGTTCTAATTAAATTGTAACTGAAGAGATCTCTATAGTATTATTAAACCTAATCATGTCATTAGCATTTGGCAAGTTATTCTATCCTGAATTTTGGAAGCGGCAGATGCAATTACATTGGTTCTTGTGATTCACGAGTATTGGTGCACCACGCGTTCCATGCCATGATATGTTGAGCCTATTTGGTGTGTCTTTACTCTCTCTTTTACAGCATGGGATAAACAATCATGGATATGGGGAAGTTGAAATTGTTGTAGGAATATATATATATATATATATATATCAACTCATTATATTCACCTAGCTAACCCTTGAACCAAATATTTGAACAAGGAATAAACTGTGGAAACATGGCATCTTTTGATGTTACATACCGACTTCACTGAAAATGCTCTCACATCTCTAGATTCCTCACATTTTAGTCATGCTTTACGTCCATGCCTTTGCCTCTCTGGGATTTCATTATATATATTGGACCTATATGGTATCTAGACTAGAGTGGTCTTTTGAACACTAGTCCATGACTATAAGGTAACATAACAATCAACAGTCTTCGATAGATAGGCATCACACGTTGCCTTTTTGTCGACCACTTTTCGCATGCATATATAGCATGAACCGGCGGCTTTTCCTTTCCTTTCCTTTGTTTTTTTCTTAGATATGATAATAGAGTTCATAATCAATAGTTAAATAGTCAGGAAATTAATATTAATAGTTAATAATTAGGTAGAGACATAGACATAAATAAAAAAAAAGAGAAATAACACATGATAAAAAATGATAAAAATGATCTTATCTATTAAAAATTTATTTTTTTGATTCTTTATATTATGTTTCTCTTCTTTTTTATATCCATGCCTTTTATATTGTAAAATATCTAATAATAACTTGAACACCATAAGAACTTCTTGTCTTATCATCACGTTCTGCTAAATTAACCATAGTTATAGAAAACATTTAGTAAATTTAAATACTTCATACTTAGAATTTGTAATCACGCATTTCCATTTTTGGTTTTTGACGCTTCAACAATAATAGCTGGAAACTATTAACGAATACACTAACTTGGCTTTTCATGAGCTTATCGTCTTGTTAGGCGCAGCTTAAGCTTGCAATGTTAGACAATATATAGTCATGGGTGCACACTAAGGAAAGCCAAAATAGATCATTTTCATCACTTACATCATTGTCCCCCAACGTGCCCAAATTTGCTGTTTTAATAAGTGAAAAGTAAACATTTGCTCCATTATCTTCGAAAGATAATGCGAAAGTTATGTTTGGCAACTAGCTGACGGTGCACTTCGACCTTGTTTATTAATTTATTCAACATCCAATGAGCCCAGCTTTTGGCTAAATTTCTACATGAGCTAATCTCTACAACTCCCTTCTCCATGTTCTTGATTTGACAGGCGAAGGACTTTCCACTAAAAGGTGCTTGTTGAATTGTTTTTCTTTTCTTTTTTTAACTTGTTGAAAGTTCATTCCACCCTAATGAATTACTCTGCATGAGATCTTTTCTCTCACTCCTCCTTGTCTAAAATGTGCGTAAATGAATTGTTATCAAAATCTCACTTTCGAAGCCGTGGCCGAGAGGTCAATGATCAATATCTCATTTGTTCATGTGTCAATTCCTTTCGTGGGGCCATAAATCGAAAATCGAAAATTCAGAAATTAAGGGTACGGGTCCATTAAGGCTTTCCCAGCTTTAGCCACTGATCAAGACTTGACAGCCTTTGTGGAAAATCCTACATCTTCAAGTAGGGTTGGCTATTATTATTATTAGTATTTTATGATCGATACTATACATCTTTTGTACGGAATCCTACATCATTTTATAGTTATATCTTAAAATTTTTAATATATATAATCTTTTTTATGAAAATCGATGCAGATTAAGAATGCGTTTCGTGCAAAGTGTTTTTAACGTCATTTGTTAAAAGTCTGAATTTTTTCTTTTTTAAAATTAATATTTTTAATATTTTTTTATTAATGTGTTGATATAAAAAATAAATTTTAATAAATAAAAAAAATTATTTTAGTTTATTTTTAAATAAAATATATTTTAAAAATAATCTGCTATAATAACAAAAATACAAAGCGCGTTCAAGAGCAAGATAAAATTACTACCAACCTACTAATTTAGTTTCTCTATCAAAACTCTTCTTTGCTAAATTATCTGCCACGATTTTGTCTACATTCATGAGTACAGGTGACTGATACAAGCTCCTTACACGGGCAAAAAATTGAATTGAACTCATTCTGAAGCCTCTGCGGTTGATCATCTGAAAACTTCTGAAGCCAACCAACTGCGTTTGCTGAATACGACTCAAAAATCCTGTCAACTTGAGATGAATTTTCATAGACGGAGCTAAGCTCCAAAGTCCTTTTATAGCTGAAATCTCTGTCTCATTTAACTCTTTATTGCCGATAGGAGGAGAAAAAACAAATAAATTCACCAGTACAGTCTCTCAAAACCCCACCTATTTCTGATTTACTTGGCTTTCCTAGAGATGAGCCATCAGTATTCCAGTTAAAAAAACCTGCTTGTGGTGCTTCCCAACTCAAAGGAGGCCGAAACCATACTGGGTTATTCCGCATAAGAAAACCTTCTGAACTTCTAAGCAAATCTTCGTATATATATATTTTTAGGCCAAGAAGCTGCTCTATGAAAAATCAAGATATAGATACCTTCCCAATCTGGAGCTACACATTTAACTCTAAATCATTCCGTGCAAGTCAAGCTGACCAAAGTATTGGATATTGAAAAAGAATCCAGAACTGTCTCTGGAAATTTCCATGAACTCAGGAACTCCAAAACTGAAAAAGCTCATCCACCGTGCTTGGAAAAGGCCATTCATGGCCAGTCGATAACAACCAGACCTGTCAACAGTGGATGAAAACATGAGTGGCCGACTCTGCAACTGTTTTAAATTTGTTTTAATTAAATAAATTATAGATTAATGAAAAATTAATCTTAAAAATCATTGATATTTTTTATTTAAAAATTTCTTAGTTTTTCTAGATTTAATTCTTGATTTATGAGAATTAATTCTTTAACTTTTTTAACTTCCAAAATTTACTATAAAAAATAAGGTGAAAGAAGACTTTCATTTAATAATTTTTCATATTTTACACACTCTTCCTCAACTCATTTTTAATGTTTTTCTTTTTTTTTTATACTTTGATTTTCCTTTCAAATCAATAGCTTAAATTCATCTTGGTAAGAGATATTTAAGTTATAAAATATTTAGTTCAAAGATCTTGTTTAGAAGTGCATTTAAATTAATGTGATTATATTGGAATCTTGTAAGACATATTGCAAACATCATAGTTGCACAAATGATGAATAATAAAACCTTAAAGACAAACGATTTATCATTGACAATAACAAAAGTTTCATTCTTTTAAAGTGCTTCAACAAGTAAGTATCTTTATTTATTTTAATTTAAGCATTACTATTTTTATTATTATTATGCATGTTAGGAATTTGATCTTATTTATATTGCAAGTTTAAATATATGCTTAGTATGCTTGCTAGAGTTCTATTATTATTTTTGTGTTGAAAGCATTTTTGTCTTTAGTTATGCTTTTACATACTTATAGTTTTAAACATGTATAAACCCTAGGTTTTTATTGGACATTTTTTGTTTACATGCCTTTATGATAAAAAAAAAAAAAAACTAAATATCTTTGCTCTCTAGACTAACACACACACACACACACAAAGTTTGATTTTACAATCTTAATGCTTTGTTTTGATTTTCATTGTCACAACCAATTTTTGGGTTATTCCTCAAAATTTTAATTATTTTTTTAAATGAAAAATAATAAAAGTAAGAAGATTGGTATTTTGACAAAAACAGGATAAGGAGGATTTCAAATATACAGAAAAATCAAGCTGAAATTTTTAAAAAATTAAGAGCCTAATCGTACCTCTTTGTACCAAAATTAGAGAAACAATGAAAATTGAAGGTCAAATTAAATAATTTTTGAATAAATCTATATAAAAATTAAGCTTAAGGAAACAATTAGATTTTTAATAGGCAAATTTGATTTAATCATGGGCCAAATTGAGAATTTAATTATGTTTAAGAATTAATTTGGGTCCAATTAAAGGATTTAATTAGATACTAGGACTTAATTATACTTTAAATGTGTTAAATTAATTTTATTAGGGCTTAATTGGTGAAAACTTAAGTTTGAGAGCTCAATTTAGGCTTAATTGAGAAAATTAGAATTTTTGGAGACCAAATTTAATTTTTATAAAGTCAATTGGTTCAAATCAGGGGTAAAATCATAAGAAAATTAAAGTTTCAGGGTTAATTAAGGGCTGAATTGAAAACATTTGGAGCCAAGAACCATTTTGAAAAAGACGTTGAACTCTAGGGATATAATTAAATGAAATCAGGGGTGAAATTGAAAAAATTTGAAAGTTCAATGGTCAATTAGGGATTAAATTGAAAAAATTCGTAGCTAAGGATTATTTTGAAAAGGGTGTCAAACTCTGGTGACAAAATTGATTGAAATCAGGGGTGAAATTGAAGAGAATTGAAACTTTAATGGTTAATTTGCATAAATATAAGACCAATAACCAAAATAAAAAAGACACTGAAATCCAGGGCTGATATTGAATTCAGTAGGGGCAAAATTGTATAAAATTGAAAGTTTATGGTTAATTAGGGGTGCGATGAAAAGAAATTAAAAGATGAAGGACCAAATCCCTGAATTAAAACTGTAAAAGCCAAAACAATATCGTTTTATTTAAATGAAACGACATGTTTTGATCAAATACTAAAAAATCAAAAAGACAGATGAGACGACTTATCGTGTGATCTATTGTTCATCTTCTTCTTTTTTTTTCAGCTCGAAAAACCTGCTTAGGGGCTACCTTTTTAGAGCATTTAATGCTTTATCTCTCAATCAAACCAGACAAACTATATACCATTATGATGGCCTAACACTTGACCATACCTCGATATAATTCTTTTTGGTCGATTGACAGCAAAACAGTCGTAATGCCAGCCTAAAGAGGCCAACTTAGGCAGCTTTAACTGTCAAATTTGACAGTTCATGATGGTAATTTTGAACCAATGATTGAGATCCTTCCAATTCAAATCAAGTGCTAAGATTTTTCCTAAAAGAAACAAAATGTCCTAATTCCACATTCTATAAATAGGGGTGGATTTCATGTCCCGAAATTCAAAGCCAAAGTCTAAAAAAAACCAACCATTCCCCTTGTTTCCATTCTTTTCTCTCCCTACTAGCTTTCTGCCACTCCCTTCACTGCGCTTTAGTAGTTGTTATCGCCACTAACCACACACCGAACTTCCCAGCATTGTCAACACCACCGGTAACTCTTCTCCTCTGGCCAAGTGAGCCTTCTTCAACCTTTTCTCCCCCGCCCCACCGGGATGGTGGCCATTGCAACCAAAATTCTACATGCAATGGCTAAATAATTAACCTCATGGTCACTGGGTTGGGCTAGTGACCATATGCGTTTAGGCTGTGACGGGTCCAGCCCACTTAAAAAAAGAGTGTTGTTGGGCCTAGTCGGCCTAACTAAACTAGGCCTGGGATTGGAGCCCATGCCCACATGGTTGGGGCCAAACTCGGCCCAAACCCTAAAAAAAAGTGAGAGGTCGGGCTTGTTGGGCCGCCAATCGACCCAACCCGATTAGGCATGGTCAGGATGGATAGGTCGGGCCCAGTCCAATATATATATATATATATATATATATATATATATATATATATATATATAATATTAAAATATTAAAAGAAAAGAAAAAAATTCAAATTTTTCGAAAGACATTTAAAAAATATTTAAGGCCCCTCGTATGTTTTTTCAATTATTTTGCATAATATCATGCTGTATATTTACACTGTGAGATACAGATCCAGTATTAAAATACCCAATTTTCTTCAAAATTTTCTAAAAAAAATTCAAAAATCTTAAATTAATTTCCTTTCAATTTTTGTTTTGTTTTTGGGCATACAATCAAATCTTAAAAGTTTTTCAGGTATATTTTTATAAAAAAACAAAATGCATCTTTCTTATATTTTAAAAATGTTAAATGGATATCATAATCAGTTTATGATTATCTATTAAGGTTTGAACAAAATATAAAAAATCATTTACTAATTATTTTGTTTACTTTATGTTTAAAGTGTTAGGATTTAGCTGTAGACTTTAATATTTGAGGGTATAAAATTACATTGTAAAGTATACCCTCATGTATTAAAGATACAAAGCGCAAAATAAATGCGACGCTAAATTTTATACTTTAGAACAATTAAGATTTAACCCAATAAGGTAGAGACTTACTCATGAAGGGAGATCTACCTTGACCCTTAGACGAGACCAACAAATAGAAACATGACTTAGAAAAATAATCAAACAACAATGTAACTTATCTCAGGTATGGTGCATTAGGGGTGATGCGTCTTCCCCTTCCACAACCAATTCCTTACTTAGACTCCCACAGACCATAGGTTTTCTAGTAACCATAATACTAGGTGGCGACTCTTGAACTCATAATCTAGGTTGTTAAAATCGCGATTTGACTTGTAAAATCATACGATTTTACGAGTCAATATATGCTTAAC
Source organism: Populus simonii (assembly GCA_007827005.2). Lineage (NCBI taxonomy): Eukaryota > Viridiplantae > Streptophyta > Magnoliopsida > Malpighiales > Salicaceae > Populus > Populus simonii. The sequence goes on from CM017479.2 coordinate 2,649,044, forward strand.
GTGCGAAATCGCGTTAAAAACTCGAAAATAGTTGAAATCGTTAAAATCAGATGAAATCGCGTAAAAACACGATTTCAGGACTGTTTTAACGATTTCAACAAAAAACATATACTGCACTGCAATAGTGCACTATATGTTTTCTCCAAAACAATAACGGCATGCAAGTTGTCACTCATCCATGTTTTACTTTAAATTCCTTATCTCTGAAGAGAAAATCTTTGAGATAGACGACTCACGCCTCACGGCTTCCTCTCATCAGCAGCGGCAGGCAGCAGCGATCTCGCTCTCCTTCCTCCACAATACCTGGCCCTCCCTCTGTTCTTCCATTAGTTTTTCTTTTTCTCATGGAGTAATATTAAATGCTCGCATCTCCCACTCAAGAAAGACAGGAACCGCTACTTTCAAGAGAAAGAAAACAAGCAAACTCTCAGGGGCATCGCAGTATCAATATTACTATCTTAGCGTAAAGCAATCATAAATGATTCTACCTCTATTTCTCTAATACCTAATTTCTCCACTTCATCTCCTCAGTCTCTACATACAATAACAATAGCAACTCATAGATGTAATGCATCGCTGTTTGATTTTATTTTCTTTCTGATTTGTTTATCGTTGTGTTTTCTTTTTCTTTTTGGTGGATTAGGTTTAGTTGTGCTTTGAATCGGGGGAAATGGGGCTGATTTCATGGATATTTTTGGGGATCATCTTTGGAATCGGGTTGATGGCTGGATGGAAACACATGATGCAATATCGAAACACCAAAAGAGTTACCAAGGTTTGTTAATTTTGATTGAGATACCTGTGGTATTCCTTTCTCCCTCTTTATTATTAGTTCCGTAAAAGTTGCTTAAAAAATTCTATGAGGTGCATTGAATTTGAAAAGTTAAATGCGAACTCGAATTTCTGTCTATACGCAGTTGATATAAAACTTCTCGGGTCACTCAACAAAGATGATTTGAAGAAATTATGTGGTGATAATTTTCCTGATTGGATATCTTTTCCTACTTTTGAATAGGTCTGTAATCTTGTCTAATTAGGTACTCCTGTATTTTAAATTGAGTTTGAATTCTAATTTAATGTTATGTTGTCATTTTAGAACTTGTAGTATATTTTTGTGAAGCTAAAGGACAACATATCATGTATCAAGAAAAAAAAAATCACCATCTGCATCGTTGCTTGGTTAGGATGTGGTTCACTACTAATTTGTTCTCTGGTTACATCTTGTAGGTGAAATGGCTAAACAAGCAATTTGGCAAATTATAGCCTTTTGTTGTAGAAGTAAGATTCTTTTTTGTTATTCTTATTATATTTTTTGGCTTGCAATTAGGTGTAATTGGGAAAAACTTTATGTATACTAGTAAATGTTATTCATGTTTAGGCAAAAAAATAATAAAAAAATCCATGTATATTGATAAGAATTACATGAAGGTAGAGTTCATTGTAAGGAGAGTAATGCAGATCAAAGACTTTGTAAAATTTTACTAATAATCAAATTCCCTTAACTAATAACCAAATTCTCTTGACTTTTCTTCATCCACTTTGAAAAGCAATCATTACTATTTTTGAAAAAAATTCATTATGATTTTACAATTTATTTTTACGATCCGAGTTTATTTTATGTTTTTCATGCCGTGTCAAAAATATATTTTTGACAACCTTGCTCATAATCATAATTTTATGATTAAACCTAAACCTCTCCTTTCCAACACCTCTCAGGAGGCAGCAGACCTGTTGTCTCACGACACTCATGCGGGGCGCAACATTCATGTTAGACTTTGTTTAGTTTATCTTATGAAAAGAAAAAAATAATGAAAATAATTATATAGATTTAATTTTATTTATATATACTTTAATCTATAGCCTTTTCATTTGTTATGATTTTTTTCTTTTTGATTAATTTTAAAAGGTTGTATATTTTTGTTTTAAAGTTATAGTTTATATTCTAAAATTAGTTTTCATGTTATTTGGATGGTTTGATGTATGTCATATATCTCATTGATTTATATTTTTCAACAAGTGAATAATTGATTTGTTTATGATAATTGATGCTATCTTGCTTATACTCTATAAGATTGATGTGAAAGTTTTCTGGTCAGCTTTATTCACATATACGTTATTGTTCATATATATAGAAAGTTTGTACGATAAATAGATATAATCTAAGAAGTTCTAGCTAAGTAGATTGGATTTTAAATGGGACTATTTGTGACCCTTCCAATCTTTCTTAGAACTTAGTTAGTGAATGTATTATTCACATGATACTATTTTTGTACACGATACAATTCATAAGTGAAATAATAATAATAATTGAATAAATCTCAATAAACAAAATAGAGCTTAACATGTTAACCTAAGAAAGGAAATGATTGTGAATTTTTTCTTTCATAATTTAAATATTTTTATTTAAAAAGTTTCTCTTGTACAAGTTTTTTACTTTATTACTTCCTTCAACAAATTATATCATGTCTTCTACTCCTTCCACTCAAGATTTGGTCACGATTTCATTAATATTGCTTTAACAAGTAATATTTTAATAGTGGGGATTCCACCATCACCTTTTGCGATGCATGGTGAGAAACCTGAAAAGTTCAATGGGTTAAACTTTAAGAGATGACAACAAAAGACGCTACTTTATTTGACCACCTTGAACCTGGCAAAGTTCTTAACTAAGAAAGTGTCAAAATCATCAATAAATGAATATGACCCTACTACTGTGGAAGTTGTGGATGCATGGAATCATATTGATTTTGTATGTAAGAACTGCAAAAGCATTATGAGAAGGCTTAGATAAAAAGTACAAAGTTGAAGATTTTGGTATTAAGAAATTCATAGTTAGTACTGTGAAAATATCAATTGATATAAGTGTTTATCTATCAAATGAGGGAATAAACCAATTAGAATGTTCTCGGATAATTAGAAGATTGATATATGTTATGAACCGCACAAGACTTAATATTGCTTATTCAGTTAGAAAACTGAATAGATTTTTAAGTAATCTAAGTATGAGTCATTATAAAGCAATATGAAGGGTACTTAAATATTTGAGGTACATAGATGACTATAGGCTATGCTATACTAGCTACCCAACACTACTAGAATAGTATAATTATGCTAATTGAATATTCAACACCAAAGATTTGAAATCCACAAGTGGAAATGTCTTCACACTTGGTGGATCAGTTATATCATGAAGATCCTCTAAAATATTATGTATCACTAGATTCATGATAGAATCAAGAGTTTGTTACTCTTGATAGGCTCCAAAGGAAGCCAAATGGATTTGGAATTTCTTAAAAGATATTCCATGTTGGCCAAAATTAGTGTTGACTATTTGTGTCCATTATGACAGTCAGTCAGCAATTAAAAAAGCACAAAGTAGTATTTATAATTGTAAGTCTAGGCATCTATATCATAGATATAATATCATTCAACACTTTCTCTCAAATGAAATTATTTCCATTGACTTTGTAAAGTTAAAGAAAAATATTGTTCATCCGCAAACCAAAGGCTTGATGAGAGAGCATGTGTATAATTCATCAAGGGAAATGTGCTTAAAGCCTTTAAAAGATAAAAGAGAGTAAAGATAGTAACCATACTTAGTTGATTAAGATCCTAATATCTAGGTTTAAATAAAGAACTAAGTCATATAACATTCTCGGTAGCGTTAGAAAATTATTATTTCCTACTTATTTCTATGATGAAATAAGTGGTAACAATAGCATGATAAATGGTGAACTGAGCTCTTAATGATTTTCATATCTTGGTACACGAAGTTGAGTATAACATAATACTCTTAACGAAAGATCACCTATATGAGTGAGAAATATAATCATTTCTTTAAGAATCTTGATAAAGATTGAATTCTTTAAAGCACTCATGAATTTAGGAGTTGTTAAGTGCTAAAATGAACACAACGTTAAGAACCAAATGAAATCTCTAAGTAGAGAACTATGCAAGTACTATTTTCTTGGTTTACATAAAAGTTTGAATAGTTCAAGACATTGTATTCACTATTTTGCCAAGTAAATCCGCTAATATTTCACTAAGGAAAGTTTAAAGCCAAAAGCTAGCTATTCTGATGTAGTAATCTACCAAATCATTATCTCTCAACAAATCTTTGAGTCATTTTCAAATTAGAGAATTTTCATTCATGTGGGAGATTGTTAAAAATTTATTTTAATTAAACAAATTATAGGTGAATGAGAAATTAATATCAAAGAACCTTTGGTTTTCTTACTCAAAGAACTTTTGGTTTTTCTAGATTTAATTCTTGATTTATGGTGGTTAATTAAATGTTGATAATGGTGAGAATTAATTATTATTAATTCTTCAATTTAGCTTCCAAAATTCATTATAAAAAGGCAGTTTCATCCAATAATTTTTCATATTTTACACATTCTTCCTTAACTCATTTTTAATGTTATAATTCTTCTTTTTATGTTTTGATTTTCTTTTCAAATCTAGAGTTTAGATTCATCTTGTTGAGATATATATATTTGAGTTATACAATCTTGTCTAAATCAAGGTAGTGATTGAATTTTTTAAAGACATATTACAAACATCTTAATTGTACAAGTAAAAAGTAATAAAATTTAAGAACAAAGTATTCATCAATAATAACAACAAAGTTTTATTTCTTTAAAATCCTTTAATTATTGTTATTTTTAAAATTTTTGTTATGATCAATCACATACAACGCTATAAATTTATGGTCTTTTCTTTGCACGTGAAAGAATTTATTAAAGAATAAAAAATAATTATATATATATCAAGAAAAAATTAATTGTTTCAAATTATTGAAGCATTTAAGATCAAAGCAACGTAAAATGTGGAAAATTGACCTTTATTTTTCAGAATATATCATTTTAAATAGACAGCATTTAATGTTTTTCTTAAGATAGATTTAACCCTTATTCATTCATTTTTTTAATGATTTGTAATATACAAAAAACTTTATTTTAAGGCATTATATTAAGTATTTTAAAAATAAAAGACAAAATACTGTATTTTCCCTCTCCTTTAGTCTAAGGAATCAGAGTAATAAAAGCATTGTTTATACCATTAGGCATAGCATCCGTCCTTAAAAATTCTTACAATGCCAGACCCAAACGAAGTTCCAAGCCCTTCTATAAAAATTAAAATTGAAATCATCAACTCTTCTATTAAACTTATCATTTTTATATTCAAAAGAGCTGTAGAAATTAGAATCGGCTGTGCCGCCAATCACTGTTGTGTTTGTGTTTGGTGCGAATGAACATGGATGGGATTGAAATAAAAGTGTAATTTTTTTATTGGCTGGAGTAATGTCAGGTAGCAAGACAGGGACTTTAAAAATTGAAATGGATTGATTGAGCACCAAAAAGGTTGAAAGAACTTTGCCAATTACGTATTTGTTCTTTGTTTCCTATATGCATCCAAATAGCATAATGTGTTATTTCTGGTCATCGATTGAGAATGAGGTTGAAACCATATTTTTTTAAAAAATAAATTTGTTTTGTTTTAAAATAATTTTTTTAATGTTTTTAGATTGTTTTGATATTCTGATATCAAAAATAATTTTTTTAAAATAAAAAATATTTTAATTTATTTTTAAGCGAAAAACACTTTAAAAAATAACCGCTATCATACTTTTAAACACCCTCTGAAAATCCATATTGGCAAAGGCTAATCAATTTTTAGAGAGGGCTTAGAGTTTAATAAAAAAGAAAAGAAAAAGAAAAGGGGCATCATGTTGCCATGGGAAAGATTATATACATTACACTAGGAACAAACATTGATTTCCTTCTCAGAATTTTATTCAACCATGCAAAAGATAAAGGACATATGACATGAGGTGGGAAATAATTATTATCTAAAGTCTTAACTTCTACGTCCTTCAATTATAAAGAATATTTGTATAAGGGTGGAAACTTTGAAATAATTAACTTTCTAGTCTATTTCAAACGTAAAAATAATTATTGTTTTTATATTCTTAAAGATGATAAAATTAAAGTTAGGATATGATAAATTATGGCTACAGGTTAGAATATTTATGTTTAAATATTATATTTAAGTTTTGGACTTTAAATGGTTTGTTAATCACCAAAGTGATTAAACTCTTAAGACAAATAATTAACTTTCAAATTATATGATGCTTTTCTTTTTGATTACCTATGAATTTTTTATGCTTATAAATGTCTTGATAATTGTTTATTTATAGATAAATTAAAGTTCATTGTTATAAAACATTTTAGGATCAACCAAAGGTTTATTACTTGTTCTTATAATTAATAAACATAATTGTTAGTAATCAACATGTGCTATTGGTTATATTTATATATCCAATGATAGCAATTGCATCTAATTAGTGCATGTATAAATACCAAACAAAGTCAAATTTTATTATTATAGTTATGATTATTTTATATATCTCTACATCACCAAAGGAGATCATCAAAACATATTTATTGTTTATGTGAATTATTTTTCACAAATTTGTATTATGTATTTAAGTGTTGACTCAAAGTATTAATGTTTAAGCATTTTATTAATCTTTAAATTATCTATTCTTCTTTCTGTTCGTAAGCTTTGTCTATTCTAATATTTTAATGGGTTAAATCTCTCATATTAGTGTGAACAAGTCCAATTTATCCAAAGTGATTTGGATCTTGATCTGACACTTTAACTTAAAAAATATGTTGCTATCACTAACCCTAGCAGTGTTGAAGAAAATCTTTTCCATAAAGCATGGAAAAGATTAAACAAACTGAGCCTCATGTTTATGTTAATGAGTATAGTAAATCATATTAAGTTTGATCTTTCTAAAATTTAAAATTCTTAATTCTTAGAAATTTATGGACTTTGTAGAAAAGCATTCCTAAATTATAAATCACTTGTTGGGATATTATTGGATACTTTGACCAACATGAAGTTTGATGGTTCTCATACCATGCATGAACATATTGAAATGATAAATATTTTTGTAGACTTAAGTTCTTGAAGATGGACATAGATGAGGATTTCCTTGTGTAGTTTATCACAAACTTATTACCTTTTAAGTATGGTTTTTTTCTAAATGATAATACTATGAAGGATAAATAAAAAATGCATTAATTGTACAATATGTTTGTTCAAGAGGAAATGATAGTAAAGAATCAAGGATCTAATTCCATTTATTTTGTAAGTAATCAAAAAGTATGGAAATCATAATCATGAACCACTTAAGATAAATGACTCCTTCGTCCAGGTTTACAAAGAGCAAAAGAATGATAGGTGGTATTTATGTGGAAAACTTGGACGCTTTCAGAAAGATTGTCTAAATTTAAAGCATGGTTCGAAAGAAAGGTAAGCCTAGTGTTTTTATATATTTCAAATCAAATTTAGATGATGTTCTTTATAATACTTGATGGATTGATTTATATTACAACTTCTTGAAATCATACACGCTAATAAATTTAGACTTTTTGATGTTACTTTTTTTAGCAAGGAAAAATATTTTATCACCTTATTTTTAACTATTATGTTATGGATATGGCTATTTATTGTATGAAAAATCTCAAGAAATAAAAGCTTTAGTTGTTTTTATTAATAAGGTTTAAAGAAAAATAGATAAAAAAAAGTGGGAGTTGTCAAGTATGATAGATGTGATGAATATTATTAAAGATATAATAAAATTTAATAATGCTCAGGTCTATTTTCTAAATTTCTTAAGAAATATGAAATATATGCTCAATATAATGCTAGATGCACTATAACAAAATGATGTAAAAATATATAATCTTGCTTTATTGAATATGGTTAGGAGTATGTTAAGTCATTCATCTATACCAATATCATTGTAAATGTATAGATTTAAAACTTCTATATATCTATTAAACAAGGTTCCTAGTAAGATAGTTCCATAAACACCTTATGAATTGAGAACAGTGGGAAACCTAGTTTAAGATACCTATATATTTAGGGTTGCGTGATAGAAGTAGGAATTTATAATGCACATGAAAGGAAACTAGTTTCAAGAAAAACCAATGATTTCTTCATTGGTTAAATAGAAAAAATCTAAAAGGTATATTTTATAGTCTTCACTATAACATAAAAATATTGAAATTGGAAATGAAAGGTTCATTACAAATTGTGAAGTTAATAGGAGTAAAACATCACACAATGTGTAAATTCAAGAAGTTAGATTACAAGTTCATTTACCCTCTGTATCTTCTAAAGTTACTATTCCATAAATTGTTGAATAGTTTAACAATTATTACAAACAACAAATAAGTGATTCTCTACCCTATAATGAAGATATTATTGATAAACCACAAGAAATAATATTAAAAATATCTCAAAGATAAATAAAGTCCACTATTTCGAATGATTCTGTGGCATACCTAAAATAGTCATAATTTGACTTAGGAATTGATGACGATCTAGTTTTATTTTCATAAGCCATTGATAGTGGTAATTCTAATAAATAGGTAGATGTCATAAAAGATGAACTAAAATATATGGAACAAGATAAAGTTCGGGACTTTGTTAAAATACATGAATGTTGTAAAAGAATCAGATGTAAATAGATTTTTAAGGCTAAACAAAACTTAAATGCCAACTTTGAATGATATAAGGCTATACTTGTTGCTAAAGATTTTACTTAAAAAGATAACATTGACTACAAAGAGATTTTTTTTACTAGTCTCTTAGAAAAAACATTTATTTAGAATTTTTATGGCTTTGATGGCTCAGAGTTACTTTAAATGGATGTGAAAATCGCCTTTTCTAAATTGAAATTTAGTAGAAGAAGTCTATATGAATCAACTAGAGAAATTTTCAGTTGAATGAAAGAAGCTCATAGTGTGTAGACTTAAGAAATCAATATACAAACTCAAACTAATTTCCAAACAATGGTATCTTAAATTTATTGATTTTATTATTTCCTTTAGATTTAAGAAAAAGACTATTGACCAATGTATATTATAACATTTCACACTTTAAATGCATTTATACCTAGTTCCAATGATCTTATATGTAACAATTCAAGTAATTTTTTTTTTAACATCATTTACAAGGATGTACCATTTATTTTTACACCTTAGTAAGTTTTCCGACACTTTCAATATTACGTGTGGATATCTTGATTATAAATTTCTTCTTCTCCATTACAGGGACCTATCTATCAAAGAGACTAAATAACTTGCTAATCCTTTGAGAAAAGTTTATACCTTTCAAGATAATTTCATGAGACATGCAATATTATAGAATTTAATTGGCATTCTGTAGTCATAGTGATTAGTATTTATCAATTTATATTAGCAACTCAACATCATTAACCTGTTTGTACAAATTTCATGGTGCACTTCAACATAATACCTTTTCATCTAGTTTGATATTGCATTTCTTATGAGTTATCTTGTTGTACTACTTAATAAATATTTATAATTTATTAAAATACAACACACGACCTTGTTAATCTATTTCCTATCTCTATATTAATTTCCGTGGAATAATCCTTGAAATGATCATCATGTTGAGGCTGTTTGTAGACGTGTCTATAACACATAACTAAAGTAGCTTATAAGTTATTTGTTTTCACATATGCCTATCCTTTAAAGCCTTTATTACCTCTAAGAAATTTACACAAAGTAACCACACATTCTTCTTCATAACCATAACTATAAAACCTTAATCAACTATATGAATAATCACTTACTTATGATTCCTTTACAATAAATTCTCATCCATAGTAACATACAATTTCTTTCAATTAATACTTGAAACGTTATTTCTTTAATATTGTGTTACCCATAATAACCAACCAATTTCATTAGTTTCTTTTAGCATCTTTTGAGATTATCCATAAGTCATCTATAATACTTTCCAGTCATCTTTTGTAAATTTATTCTCTTTATCTTACTAGCGTATATAATTCATTCCATTTTTTTTTAATTTTGTAACACATTTATTTTACCACGATACATTCTATTAGTTTTCTGAATTCCCATTTCAATAAAATTTCTACAAAGTTTCCTTTTAATTTTCCATCATTTCCACATCTTCATTTCCTATTTTCCTACATAATAACAATTCATTTCATTCGTCACATCAAATGGTAGCCTCAGACATACTTCAGTTCATTAACTCTTTATTCTATAATTAATTCTTTCATCATATTATCATCATCTTCATAATAACATATAGATCCTCGGTAATCTTTTTATGTTATACATATAATATTACCAAATATATACCTAAACAACTATAAAATTAGTGATTAGACCAACTTTGTTCAGTAGTATTTGTTAGACCTACAACACATATAACAATACAACAATAGGTTGATTAATACATAACTACATAATTCAAAAACAACCATTTATTAGGCATGTTAAGTAAATCATTTACATATGTAGTTGCATTACAACCTTTTGATTCAAATTTCATTATAATTTCAAGTCCACAATTTACATTTATCCTTTCCTGAAAATGCACAATTCACGTATAATATTTTAAAGTAGTAATTTAACCAATAACTTTGCTAACTATATAACCTTTTTATTTTTCATTCATGCGTTTTAGCCATTTAACACCTTAGTTCATAAATTATTATTTTTCCTTTCTAATCCATTATTCAAAATTTTCTAACAATCTTATGCAGTTGTCACCAATTATCGACCTCCTCCTAATGGATGACCATAATTCCAACAAACCTATTTAGTTTCCAACAATCTGGTCATCCCCTAATAGGTGCCATTTATTTCAACCAACCTATTTGGTTACTGATAATCCGACCATCCCCTTATGGATGCCATTTATTCCGGTTAACCCATTTGGTTGCTAATAGTCTAGTCATCCCCTTACGATTGTCATTTATTCCAGCTAACCCATTTGATTGTCAATAGTTCGATCATCTCCTCATGGATGCCATTTATTCTGATGATTAGATTCACAATATTATTTCATTCTTTGCTTTTCACTATAAACATTCAATACACATCAACCAAACAAAGTATTTGCAATAATATAATTTAATGACTTTTATATTCAAATAAGATGTTAAACACTTACATGTTTCTCCAGTAGATCAACCTCCTCCAACCGCATATGATCCAACCTCGGGAGCCCCTTCTAATCCCAAAAGAGAGGTACCAACATAAATATCTTTTCAAGCCTAATTTTTACACTTTTTACTTATTGACATCAAATTATTTTAACAAACTAACGTATTAGTTCTTCCCATCATAATCTATATCTATTTTCACTTCTAAACATACTTTGGTGCATATATCATATTCATACAACTATAAAACATATGTACAAATATTTGCAACATGTATTTCAACCATATCTTTCTATTATTAATTCTCATATAACTTCTTAAAGATTTTAATATAACTCAGGCATTCTCTCACATTTTGTTTAATATTACCAATAAATTCTTCACTCCATAAGATGTCTTTATTAAATCAACTTTCCATTTCTCAATATCAACTTTATTCATTACCACCCATATTTTACTACATATCTCATTCATTTATGCTATCACACCAACTTACCCTTACTAACACCATTCCAAAATAACATCATTTAACACATCATATCATAATAACTAACTCAACAAATTTCAATTTCTTTTTCCTCGCCTAAACTGAAACTTAGCATTAAATAGGTTCATGAGTTTTTCTTCTATTTTCATGCAATTTTATCTCACACCCACTCATTAATTATATGATACAATGCTAATTTCAACCAACAAATTCAAACTCTTCTTAACCTAGTGTGGCCAAAATTAACAAACAAAGAGGGCATGGATTTTTCTTAAATTTTGTATTAATTCCACATGACCCATTCCTTTTTCACACGTAAGAGTACATTTCTAAAACAAAATCATCAATTTAAACAAATCAACATGCTCAACTCAACTTTCCATAATCAAAACATAACTCGTCAATCTTTAAAACACAATGAAAACATGAATCAATCATGAAATTAGGTTTCTTACCTCTTAAAGATAACAAATCAAAAGGGAGTTTGCAAAGAAAGCTTAAATTTCTCCCCATCTCTTCACTTTTCTCTCAACTCTCAAAACCCTTACTCCCAAACTTTCAAAACCTTTTAATATTTAGAGTTTCAACTTTAAATTTTTATTGGAACTCTTTAAAACACCCTAATCAAACTCTTTTAGTGTTTTCTCTTAGGGATTTTTAATGTTAACTAAGCTTTTTCTCTCTTTTTATTTCTTCTTTCTTTCTCTACTTTTCCAGCAGCTTCTGCCAGATATAAAGGAGGAAGAGGGCTGGCTAAATGACCTTTTTACCTCTCACATATCCATGTTTCATTTCTTTCTATATTTTAGTTTAATTGTCGACATTCTCGTAAGACCTTCTTGAGCTCGATCTCTTAAACTTTTAACCCGAAGTAAAATAATATGTCAAGTGACACCATGCCAAATCTCAACCCGGTCCAATTGTCAGATTGAGAGTAACACTCGATAGTGTAAAACTCATCAATAGGTAATTTTTATGCCAAAAATCCAAAATTTTGTTCTTTTTTATCTACTTAAATCATCAAGATATTCAATGTAATTCATCAAAACTTTCATCCCTAATTATAATACAAATTCTCGTAAGATTTTGTTCCCTTTCGGGTTAAAAACTGTGCGATTGTACATAAGAATTATACCAATCGTCAAGGTCATTCACGCTTAAAACCACACATTAATTTATTTGAAAAATTATAAAATACTTTCATAAATATTTTCACCCTAAATTTATAAACATGGTCCATATTTAACATTATTTTATCAATTTTTAGGTTATAAGTTCACATTGTACCTTTTATATTTGTGAGGTAATATTTTTTAGATTCCACCACTTGTTTAAATCATATATCAATACTTTTCTTTCCTCATACATCACTTCCATTTAGTTTTTTTATTTGTATTTCTATATTTTTTATTTTACGACCATTTTCATATTTTTTAAAATTAGCATATAAACATTTTATTTCAAATTCATAAATCTATCATCATCCTCATAATTTAAATATTAACTTTACTCATTTAACATATATTTCCTTCACTAACATTGTGGATTTTATCTAGGGATTTGCATACATACATATATACATATATGTATGTATATATATATATATATGTATTTATTCTATTTATTGATGATATTTTGATTGCAGCTAATGATCTTTGTTTACTATACGAAACAAAAAAAAATGTTTCTCCAATAACTTTGAGATGAAAATTTAGGAGATATAACTTATGTGATTGAGATAGAAATATTCCAAGATAGATCAAAATAGAATTATTGGGTTATCTTAGATTGAATATATCAATAATTTTTTAGAATGGATAGATGCTCAATTAATGTTGTTCTAATTCATAAAAAAGATAAATATAGTCTCATACAATGCCTAAAGATGTATGTTTAGACTTGTACCAGGCTAGACATCAACTTTATTATTGGAATGTTAGGCAGGTACCAAAGTAATCTAGGTTTGGATCATTGGAAAAATATAAAGAAAGTATTTGAGATACTTGTAAGGAACAAAAGATTACATGGTCATTTAAAAAAATATAACCATCTTAAGATGTTTGGATATTCAAATTCATATTTTATTAGATGTGTGGATACCTAAAAAAATGTGAAATTATTTATTGTTGTTGTATTCATTATAACAGATGAATTTATGACATGCTTTAAGGTCAGGTGAATCGGTTGCAGAATTTTATTTCAAGACTTGGACTAGTCGACAATTATGTTAAGTCGCTGAAAATTTACTATGATAGTTTTGTTGTCTTTTTTTCTAAACCAATAAGTATTGAAAAGATGCAAAACATATGGCATTGAGATAATTTGTCATTAAATAATAAGTTTATAAACAAAGAGTGTCAATTGAACATGTTAGCAATAATCTTATGAATGTTGATCCATTGATGAAAGATTTGTTACCCAAAATATTTATCGATTATATTAAAGGAATGAGTATTATTGGATAAAATTATTGTCATTGTATCATGATTTTTTATGATGATTATGTATTTGACACTCTAGGCTTACTTATAAAGATGTTTATGATATTTCTTATTTACTATTTTACAAACATGATTGAATTGGTATGATGATAACATGAACAACTCTATAATACTCGCAATTCAATCATCGCTTCTAACTTTTCATAATAATCAACTTCAGACTCATTAGAAGTTGATCCCTGAACATAAACTCCACTATTATAGGTATCTTCCCCCCACTATATTTTTTGATAAAGGTAATTCTGGAAGAGAAAATATTGACAAATTCTCACACGAAGGCACTTCTCTACCTTCATCATGTCTTGGAATGCAACCAATTCTTTTTCTAAAGTGAGGCTCAAAATAGTACAAGATACATGTTAAAATCTCTTCAACAATATAAGCTTTACATATCGAAGCCTCAACATGTGCCATGTTTTTAACTTTTTCTTAAGGTTGAATAAGAATCTAGATGAAATGAAATGGAGACTGAAAAAGTAAATGTTTATTTTTATTTTTTTTAAAAGACAATATATATTTAATTAGGATGCATATGTAATTCCTAACCTCTTGAATGGATACATTCATCTATATTGGACAAGACCTCTAAATTTTTCTTGAAACAGTAAATGTATTGATAGATGCTCTATTGAGTCAAAAAAGGATGGAGGGAATATAATCTCAAGTTTGCAGATTATTTGGAAGATATATATTGCAAGCTTATCCATGTGTTGGATTTGCAATTTGTCAAAGCATATATCTCTAAAAAATAACTAATCTCTGTGATTGCATCATATATCCCTTTTGACAATAAATTCCTGTAAGCAAGTGGAATGAGTGTCTGCATAAATACATTGTAGTCATAACTCTTCATTTCATATAATTTTTCATTATTCAAATTTATTAATCTAGATATGTTCGACGCATATCCATCAAGAAAACGCAGACTCTTAAGCTATAAGTAGACAAGTAGTTGTGTATTCTTGTCTAAGACAAAATTGACTTTTGGGCTTTGCGACCCGTAGCCCATCATAAACCAACTCTATACTCTAATGATGATAAAACAAAGGTAAATCCATTCTAGCTTTCATGTTATCATTTGTCTTCACTTTTACGTTAATCATCGTGTTCAAAGTGTTTTCGAACATGTTCTTTTTTATATGAATGACATTTAGATTATGACGAAGAAGATTAGTCTTTTAATAAAGAAGCTCATAAAAAATACTTTGCTTAACCTAATTATGGTTCACACCAAAACCAAGAAACTTCATGTTGGATTGAAAATCAAACACAAGGCTCTGTACTTCGAGACCATTTCATATAATTATTCACATGAAGATATTAGCGGTGCAACATCCCTTTCAACTTTACCTACGAAGAAGTCATTTATATTCTTTCTATACTTTTGATTGCTTGGAAAGAACCTATGATGGCAATAAAAAAAAATGTTTACCACTATTTATTAAGGCAAAAGACTTGCTATGTTTCATACAATATGGATATGCTAGTTTTCCATGTATGCTCCAACAAAAAATCATCTCATATAGAGAAAAATCATTGATAGTCCACAACAAAGTTGTATTTATTTGATTTTTTTTTCTTGAGACATCATATGTCAAAGTCTTGAATGACCAAAACTGATTCAACTCATCAATCAATGATAAAAAAAAAATAATCTATATTCCTACTCGGATTATTAGGACCACATATGATCATAGATAAGAATATGACCTTCAGCTCATACGCATCCCTAATGGAAAGTTATAAACCATGAGTTCAATGGTTCCTTGAAAAACTAAGGATGCACCCTATTAAACTACTTCTAAGCTTCACTATCAGAAGGGTGTACCATGACTCTGCCCACAATATTTTGTTATTGATGTTATGTCATGTGCCCAATAGTCTTTGGAGACATGAATAATATTTGCATCCTAGGAGTGATTGAAAAGTATCTCAATTTTCTATATGCGACAAGAGTTCTTTCATTACCAATTTTGGGTTTATATAGAGCATGCTAATAAGTTTTGCACTCGATAAAATATGTATTTTTATGGTATTATAATATACAAAAGTTTAGACACATGTCAATTTTTTGATATCCTAAGCTATAAGGTTTCATTATGGATTTAGTAGCATATAAGTTCTCTTTCATGCCTATTCCCTTCAGGTAAAATGCTTCTCACTCATTTGATAATTTCTACATAACTGGCCTTACTCAACTCATAATCTAACTTAATAGTGAACACCTGTACAATAACTGATAATTTACTGTGATTTTTATGCCCATCCTATAATGTCTTTCAAAATTTTAAAAAAACTAGTTGTATCTATATTTAGTTTTTCATCTACACTTGAACATTCACCTGCATTAACTCGATTAATTCTCATTACATCCATCACCATAATGCTATAAGAATTACTATTATCATCTACAACTCTATGCACATTACTAAAATTAGAAGTTAAGCCAACCATCCTTTCTACCATGATTTTGTAAGGAACATGGGTTTCTTCATATACAAACTAGCATACGTATTTTTCCATGAACCCTTTTTATAGAAGATGCATCATAATAACATCTGGATCCTTTTACTTTTACACATCTTACATGAATATCTAATATCGCCTTCACTAATATTCATAGGATTAAAAAGTACAAATAAATACATTTAAAAAAAATCTTAAACAAATCTTAACATGTATAAATAATACATTCATACAACAAATTTCTTTAGGAGAAAGTTATAAAACAAGTAAGCATACTATCTAATTTGAAGGGTTATGAAGGATGGGTTATATAATGGGGTTGCAAAGGTTAGATTATTGTAGTAAGGTTGAGGGTTTTATTAATTATGCACTATCTAATCCAAATAATATTAGTGGAGGCGGTATTAGATGTTTATGTAAGAGGTATAAAAATAAAAAGTTATTTGATCTAGATGTCATTACGATACATCTTTTACAAAAATAGTTCTTGAAAAAATAATAATTATGTTGGTTTGCATACAAAGAACTCTATATTCCTTAAGAGACCATGGTAAAAGGGATGGTTGGCTCAATTTCTAGTTTTTTTAATGTGCTAAGAGTTATAGATAATAATAGTAATCCATATAGGAGTATGATGATGAATGCAATAAAAATAAATCAGGGATATTTAGGTGAATGTTCAAGTGTAGATGAACTAAATGAAAACACAACTAGTTTTTTTTACTTTTTAAAAATTCCAATTAATCATTATGGTGCACAAATCACATTAAATTATCGGTTGTTGCACATATATTCACCATCAAGTTAGATCATGGGCTGGGTGAGGCTGGTTATGACAAAATCTTGCAATACAAGTGCATTGTGTTTTGTTTTCAATATTATAAATAGAAGTTTCATGGTTTTGGTGTGACCTATAACTGGGCAAAGAAAGTATTTTTTAGGAGCTTCTTTATTAGAAGACTAAGCTTTTTTGTTATAATCTAGATGTCATGCATATCGAAAAAAACATGTTTAAAAATATTTTTAACATGGTGATGGACGTGAAAGAGAAGACAAAGAACAACATAAAGGCTAGAATGGATATATCTTTATCTTGTGATCATAAGAATATGGAGTTGGTTTATAATGGGTTACTAGCCATAAAGCCCAAAGCCAACTTCGCCTTAGATAAATGGATAGTTACTTGTCTACCAATGTCTTAAAAATTTGCATTTTTCTGATGGATATGATTCAAATATATTTAGATTGGTGAATTTAAAAAATAAGAGATTGTATAGAATGAAGAGTTATGACTGTTATGTGTTTATACAAACACTTATTCCACTTGCTTACAAAGATTTATTATTTAAAAAAGGATATGAGATACACTCATAAAGAGTAGCAATTGTTTGTAGAGATATATGATTTAACAAGTTGCATACCCAACACATGGAGAATCTTAAAACGAATATCATTCAAACAATCTGCAAACTTGAGATGATATTCCCTTCATCTTTCTTAAACTCAATGGAGCATCTAACCATACATTTTGTTTAAGGAAACAATTGGTGATCTTATCCAATGTAGATGGATGTATTCATTCAAAAGGTTAGGGTTTACATATGCATTTTAAGTAAATTTCTATTTAAAAAAAAACATTAAACATTCATTTATTTGGTCTCTATTTAATTCCTCTCAGATACTTGTTTAACCTTAAGAAAAACCTTAAAACCAAAGCATATGTTGAGGCTTCGATATGCGAGACTTATATTATTAAAGAAATTTTAATATTTATCTCATTCTATTTTGAGCATCACTTGAGAATGAGAATCAGTAACATTTCAAGACATGATGATGGTGGAGAAGTGCCTTCGTGTGAGAATTTATAAATATTTTCTTATCTTAGATGACCTTTATTAAAAAATATAGTAAGGGGAATATACTTGACAAAAATCGAATTCAAACATGCATATATTTTATGTTATTTAACTATGATAAATTGAGACTTAACACTCGTAATACTTAATTTTATTACACCTTTGTCTTTAACTGTTAATGGTTGTACTCTTATATTAGGTTTATCATATGAGAGGCAATGTTAGTGGTAGTTTAAATTTACTATGTTTGGGTTCTAAAAGAAAGGTCAAGTGTTATAATGGGTATTTGATCAATGAATATGTCTTTCATTCTAAAGAGTATGGTCAGAGTAGAAAAACCTATAATAGTGGAGTTTGTTTAGTGAATCAACTTCTAATGAGTCTAAAGTTGATTATTATGAAAAGTTAGAACAAGTGATTGAATTGTAATGTCATAACGAGTATAATAGAGTTTTTTTATTGAAATATTATTATCATGATACCACTAATAGAGGAATCAAAGTTAACCCCCTCCATGGTTTGGTCAAGATTAATACAAAGACTAGACTTCACAACGTCAATGATGTCTTTGTTTTTTCCAAGCAATGTCAATAAGTTTATTACACAGATACTTTTTTCTTTAGAAATGATTATACTAGAGTTAATTGGTTATCTATTGTGAAAACTAAACCTAAGGGTCATGTCTAAGTTGTTTAGGATGGTAACAATAAAGTCACTACGGGAGCCAATGTCTTTCAACTTGATTAGTTAGTTGATTCAAATCGAGTTATTTTGTCTACTGACTTCGAAGAAAATTTAAATTTTTGTGTCGCTGATGATAATTTTATTGATGTTGGTGCTGATGAGTTAAATGATATTTTGAGAACTAGTAGACATACAGAAATTGATGAAAATGATGAGATCGACGAGCTTCAATTCAATGAAGAAGATAATGACATCGATAAAAAAAAATAAAAATTAATCCTATTTTTCATGCGAAATTTGTATCTTAATTGAACATTTGTTTACAAAATTCATGGATGACACTTTGTTTAGTTGATTCAAAAGTTTGAAATGTAATTTATGAATGATATGTGTGGTGTAACATTACCTTGGATTGATTAAATTAAGTGTTTGTGATATTAGTGAGATTTTTAGTTAATGTTCTACATGGATTTTCTTAATTTAAGTGTGTTCATAATGAAATTAGTTTTCGTTCTTAACATTGAGAAAGAAGTAAGATATAATGGATGTGATGGTGATTGATTTTTAAAGAACATGTTGATTTATTGAATTTATTTGGATTGTTGATCATTAATGACTGTTTTCGATTTATTGCAAATTATTATGGTTTATTGTGAATGATTTCAACATGTTAGTAATTTTAGGAATTATGATATTATGACTAAATTTAAATACTTGTTGAATAAGTTGTGAATGTCACGATTATTATTTGAGTTTGACTGTGGATTGTTGGGATTGAATGTAAAAACTTGAGATCTGGCTAAAGAGTTGTCCAAATAAAATCAACTCATTTACGACATGAGTTATTGATGCATATTTACAGGTTTTAAAATTTTAGGTAGGCTCCCATATTGAGGAGGTGCTACTAATTATTATTTTTTGAAATAGGATATAGTGAAATATATTTTTTTTTATCAAGTTCTTTTTAGAAGATGAAGAGAAGGTTAGTAAAGATAGAGATGAATAAAAGCATTGTTGGTTTTTCTGGCAATGCTTTTGATGAGCATGAGCAGCTAGTGCCGGTAGGTGCTGACTATGACGAGACACCTTAGGCACCATCTCTCGATGCAAGCTCATCGAGTGCAAGGGAGACTCACAAAGCGGGTGTCATTTTTTACTGAGATTTTTACATAGGGAAATATATTGCTTAGTGAAAGCCCGACCACAACATATAAGTTTATTTTCCTTTCTTGTAAGATAAAAAACTAAACAATAATTAATTAATTTTAATAAAAAAATTCAAAATTACAAATATTGAGGTTGCTCAGATGATAACATTAATGATAAAATCATTGGTGGAAATGCCTTTACTTCAATGGAGTTGGGTTTCTAAAAATTCTGAATAGAAACCTATGATTGATGATTGTTTCGGAAAGTTCAAGGTTAGTATATACATAAACAATTTTTTTTTTAATATTTAATTAGGTTAGTTTTTTAATTTTAACAAACTAATTATTTTATGAATTTGACATGCAAGGAAAATTTTTATTTTTTGTTATCTTATTTGAATTTTTTATGAACTAAGTTGCATGATTTCTAGTACGATGCTTAAAAAGTAAAGAAATAAAGATAAAAGGTCTTCTAGGCTGGGAAGACGTGGCCTTATAGAGGTATCTAGAATGCTTATCTTCAGCACATGATGTTAGAACATTTTTTGAGGTGGTCAAAATTTGGTTTAGAGAACCGAACCAAGGAGATTCATGGTTCTTTGACCACATATTGGCAAATCCATTATGTTCGTTTCACATGCAAAGCAGATAATAAGATTTTGTTTTATATGATATTTTTTTAAAATTATTTTATTATATGAAAATGTTTAACTAATAATAGCTTCTTTTTACAGGCTAAAGTGTTTTAGCGCGATCCAATAATGATGGTGTTTTATTATTATTATTGAAACCTATATGTAGAAGACAGACAGACAGACAAATAGAAATGAGTGCAATAGCTTATAAATAGTCGAATCGAGAAGTTCATGATAAGTAGGATTTGAACATTTTTTTGAGTTATTGTTTTTAGGAAACATATAACACTCGATTATATGAGAGATATAGGGATGATCCTTCAATCCATTTGGAATTTTTTTTTGGATTTGTGGTTAGAGGCTAGATGTAATGGTGGATCTGATAAAAATTAGGTTTGTGGTATCCCTAACACTACAGCCAAGGATATACGGGTGGGTCGTAGTGTATCGATCATTGGGAACTCACAATCCGAATCGAGCCAGCTATCATTGGTCATTTAGGTGATCATACAAGAATAGATTCAAGCTAATATGGCCCAATTTAGGGTTTAGACGACCGAACTGAGTGATAAATCGAATGTCATCAAATAGCTTTTAACAACTCTCACTGGTACCTATGCTCCACCTCATCACCCTTTTGGTATAGATAAAGATCTACCTTCATCTTCTACTCCAGCTTTTGTTACCTGGATAGAAAAATTGTATTTAATAGTATTTTTTAAATTACTAATATAAATTTTCTTTTTTAATTTAATTTAATTCTGTTTAAATTTTCTTAATTGTATTATTTATTTTAACTTAAATAAACATAATTACATATAATATTGATAGAATATGAAATATCAATGAAATTACCAACTGGCTTAGTCCCTCAAAGAGTTCCAAAAAGTTGAAAAAAAATCACAAGTCTATCACTGTTAAATTTAATTATCCGAAAAATTAATTATATTGGTAATATGCATATAATCATTGATGAATTTACCATTGGTTTATTCCGTCAGTAACATACATATAAATGTAATTCTCTTATGGATTAATTTCATTGGTAATATTTGATAGTGGTTGTAGTCATCATATCATTGGTGATCGCTTAAACTTTGAAACTTTTGATGAATCGTTTTCTTCTCATGTTGAACTTGGTGGCAACAAAAGGGTGGAAATCAAAGGAAGAGGTGATGTTAAAATCCACTCAAATGAAGGTAATAAAAAACGTATTCATGATGTGTTTTACTCTCTTAGCATTGGTCAGAATCTGTTGAGTGTAGAACAAATCATGAGAAGAGGTTATAAGCTATTTTTTTGTGAAGAACAATGTGAGATTTATAATATAAAGACAAATAAGAGAATAGTTGTTATCAAGATGAGTTCTAATAATAGTTTTTCTTTTAACATGAAATCACTTCATAATGTTGTTATGAGAAGTGAACATGTTGATGAATCTCATCTTTGACATTTAAGATATGGGCATCTGAATTACAATGGCTTGCAACTGTTAAAGCATAAGAATCTGGTGTCTGGTCTTCCTTCTATCCACAGCCAAGCTGGGATATGTGAAGGATGTGTGTATGAAAAAATGCATCATTTTCCTTTTCCAAAGACTGACTGGAGAGCCATTGCACCTCTTAAATTAGTTTATGTAAATATTTATGGCTCTACTCAAACTCCATCTATGAGTAATAAGAGATATTTTTTACTCTTTATTGATGATTATTCTAGAATGATTTGGATATAATTTCTTGATAAAAAAATCAAAAGTTTTCCCTATCTTTCTGCAATTTTAAGCTTTTGTAGAAAAGCAAAGTAGGTGCCAAATGAAGACCCTAAGGACAAATCATGGAGGAGAGTTTATTTACAAGCCTTTTCTTGATTATTGCAAAGAGAATGATATTTAAAGGCAACTTATTATCCGACATACACCTCAACAAAATGGAGTTGCAGAAAGGAAGAATACAACCATTGAAGAAATGGCAAAAAGCATGACTTCCTAATAAATTTTGGGTTAAAGCTGTTAACATTGTAGCTTACGTTCTCAATAGATCTCCAACAAAGGCAGTCCGAAATCAAACTCCATTTGAAGCATGGCATAAACATAAGCCTGATGTTAGTCATCTTAGAGTATTCGGCAGTATTGCTTATGCTCTTATTCCTTCTCGAAGCAGAGACAAGTTTGATGAGAAAAGGGAGAAACTTATCTTCATTGGCTATAATGATGAATCAAAAGCCTTTCGACTTTTCAATCCTAAAAAGGATCAATTACTTATTTCCAAAGATGCTAATTTTTTTATGAATCTGCTACTTGGAAATAAGAAGATTCAGTCAATCCAGAATCAGCAATACTGGAGTTATTTCAAACTCCAAAGCAACCTGATGTTTTCAATTCTTAAAATGGAGGAAGCTCTTCAAGTTCTAATGACAAATTAGACTCGAAATCTCATCCAACAAGGGCTCGTCCATTAATTGACATTTATAACTCTTGTCATGTTGCTTTTATTTCAGGTGAACCTTAGAATTTTGAAGAAGCAGTAAGAAAGAAAAAATGGAGGAAAGCTATGAATAAAGAGATGACAAGTATCGAAAAGAATCAAACATGGAAATTAGTTGATCTACCAAAAGAAAAGAAGGCAATAAGATTATAATGGGTGTTCAAAATCAAATACAATGAAGATGGCAATATTCAGAAGTATAAGGCTAGAATTGTTGCTAAAGGCTACTCACAGTAGCTTGGAGTTGATTTTACAGAAACCTTTGCACATGTTGCAAGAATGGAAACTATTAGAATAGTTCTTGCCTTATTTGCACAACTTCAATTGCAGGTTTTTCAACTTGATGTTAAATCAACATTTCTTAATGGAGAATTGCGAGAAGAAGTTTATATTTAGCAACCCCCAGGATATGAATTAAGAGGAAAAGAAGAAAAAGTATACAAGCTTATAAAGCTCTTTATAGATTAAAACAGGCTCCAAGAGCATGGAACAACAAAATTGATATCTATTTTTATCAGAATGGATTTGAAAGAAGTCAATCAGAACCATCACTTTATGTAAAGAAGAAAGGAGAAGACTTTCTAATGGTCTGTCTCTATATTGATGATCTAATATATGTAGGAACAAGTAAAGATATGGTTGCAGAATTCAAGGATGTTATGATGAAAGAATTCAAAATGAAAGATCTTGGTTTGATGAGATATTTTCTTGGCATTCAAGTGAAGCAATCTCTAAGGAAAATCTTTATTTCACAAGAAAAGTATGTTGCAGATCTTTTAAAGAAATTCAACATGTTAGAATGTAAACCGGTAGCATCTTTAATGGCAACAAATGAGAAATTACAACAGAATGATAATGCAGTTAAAATGGATTTAAAGATTTTTAGAAATCTTGTTGGATCTTTAATTTACCTCACAAATTCAAGACCTGATATGCTATTCTCAGTTAGTATTATCTCTAGATTTATGAAGAATCCTAACAGACTTTATTTTGCTGCAACAAAAAAGATCTTGCGATATCTTCAAGGAACCAAGGATTATGGAATCCTATATAAGAAACAAGATGATAACAAGTTGATTGATTATTCTGACAATGATGAGGCTGGAAGTTGTGATGATAGGAAAAGTACATTTGGATATGTATTCTATTTAGGAACAAATATAATATCATGGTGTTCAAGGAAGCAGAATTCTATAGCCTTGTTTTCTACAGAGGCAGAATATATTGTTGCAAATGAAGCCATTTGTCAATTAGTATGGTTGAGGAGAATTCTTTCTGATTTGCAGCAAAATGCCCTTGATCCTACTGTTATATCATGTTATCATATGTCAGCAATTGCAATGACCAAGAATCCAGTTATTCATGCAAGATCAAAATATAAGGCATCATTTCATCAGAAACATAGTGAATAAGAAGAAGATATAACTAGAGTTTATCAATACAAATGATTAATTTGCCGACATTCTCAAAAACATTATTTCAATTGAGAAGTTTCAGCAATTAAAGGAGTTTTTGAAGATTACAAATTAAGAGAGAGTGTTAAAGTATAATTTGTAATTCTCAATATCATTTATTATTAGCTTTTATGGCTACATGTTCTCTTGGTTTTTCCTAGATTATGAAAGTTTATGTGATCCTAGATTTCATTAATTTAGTTATTGTTATATAGGGCCTCTCTATTCTGTTTTTGTAAGTAATTAAATTGAAAAAAAATAATTATAATATTGCACTGCAACTCTACGATTTATCAATCCCATTCTTTTTCTTCTCTGTTTCCGCAGTCTTTCCAACAGAGAGTTGGATCCCTTTCACCTGTGGGGTATAAAAATACTTCATCATGACTTATCTGGGAAGACAAAGGGGCATAGCCTGTTATCATAGGGTGGCACTGCTAGTATTGCTCCACATTGTAAATTTTACTGTCAGTTTTAGCTTTATGTTCAAGTAATTCATCTGATAGAAAATCTCCTGCTGTATTGATTCTAAAAAACAATGTTTTGATTGGTCGGGGTATCGACCAGTAAACATATTTATGAATGATTGGATGTCATATACACGTTGTTTCATGTGCTAGGCCAGTATAGGAGAAAAAAAGGACATATATACGTTGAAAAGTTGCAGATAAAACAGGGCAAACAGTGCCGGACATGGACATGGACATGGCTCTGGGTTTCCAGCCACATGATCGGTTTCCAAAGCTGGGTTTCCAGCCACATGATCGGTTTCCAAAGCTGGAAAATACCTTAATTTTATGTGTAATATCGATTATATATCTGTATTTTTTTTTTATAAGAGTCCAATTTTATCAAATATTACATAACTTTACGTGTGCGTGTATATAAAAGATATACATGATTGAAAAAATAAATGATTATATATCGTACATGCGGGCACACTATGAATTTCTCTTAATCTTTGTCAATATTAGTTTGAAAGAATAAAAAAGGAACTCTTTGATTTTATTTCTTTTCTTTCATAATGGATTTAAGAAATGGGCTCACATATACGTATACTAGTTCACTAAATGTGTGGCCAGATCGTATAAAGACAAAGTTCTAAGGTCAGAGAAAATAGCTTAGTATTTTCGTTGATTTTAATGTTATTATATGCAATTATATATAGAAGTCCCAAATCTGTAAAGAATATATCTAGCTAGGTTACCATTCAAATATAACTCACCAAACAATATAGTCGGATATTCCTCTGACTGTCTGTCGGAGTCTTCAGCTGTGTAACAACATACGACCCCATAATCCAATCGGTGCTCTTCAGTTTTACTCCATCCCTCCGCCACATACTAGGCGTGGGATGATGACCAAATATAGTGCGAAAGAGAATCTCCTTGGACCACCAGCCCCACTGCTGCACTATATAGGTGAAGAAGGAGTGCATGGTCCCTCGAAAATAAAATCATAAGACTATAGAATATTGATTTATCGAGAATAAATATCTTAATTATAATATTGATTAGGGTTCCGATTCAAATCAATATTTCTCTCTGAAAGAAGCAACGAACCACATGCATGAAGGTGTAATTCAACGCATAGTTATCAAAATTAATGCGAGACCTAACCCCGCAAGGTGTCTATTCTAACTTGCAAGTCATTGAGTGGTCTGGTTTTTTTCTCATTTTTTCAAAACATTATTTGTGAAGATCAACCATCGTGTTGTTTTTGTCTAGGCCACGAAAAGAAGAAATAGACTGATACTTTCTTGTGAGAGTTTTCTTTGGTGTGATCAGGTTTTGGATAACAAGATATTTGTTTGTGTGTTTCGTTAGTGGTTGTAGAGCCCAGTAATGAAGATTCTGTGTGGAGTAGGTTTTATCAAACTCTCACTTAACATTTTTAATTAATGAGTATGATCGTAATTTCATGTATGCGCAATTGCTATAAAAATATTAAAGGTGTCCGGTTATATATATATATATAATTAATCTAAAGTTTTATGGGTATAAAAATATTTTTAATGGTTTGAGTAGAAAATGTTTCCCAAGTTTTCATATTTAATAATTGAGAACTTTATAATTATGGACTCAAACGTAGTTTTAATTGGGAAAACTTAGCTAGCTCCTTTAAATTAGAGAAAACACTGGATACTTCACCGCACGACACTGTGGAGGTACCAAAATTATTTTTTTTACATTTAAAATAATTAATGTCTAGATTAAGGGGAGTTTTTTTTATTAAAAAGATTAATTTTTTTTTTAATCTAAATTAAGTACGTACCAAAACTAGATACTTCTGATCATTTCTTATAATGAGAAACTAAAACATAAAAAAGTTTGTCATCCTTACTACCTTCTCTTAATTATCATTCCTCTCATGTGTCTAAAATTGTGTTCAATTGTCATATAAAATCCATCAATTTCGGAGAATTTAAAAAACTCTCAGCTATTAAAAACTTTAGTATGTCTAAGAAATTTTAGCAATTCAAAAAAATCATCATTGTTAAAAAAAAATGAGAAATTAGAAAATTAAAATTTCTCAATATTAAAACTTTAAAAATGTTAAGAAATAGAATTTTCAAAATTATATTGAGAAAATGTTTTTAAAAACAAATGCTAAATTCTTATTACTAGAAAATTTTGAATTATCTTATTGGATGAGAATTTATAAAATTGTGTGTTTATTACGGTTTTAGATTTCTTTGTATCTTAAATATTTTTATAAGTTGATTTATTTATATATATATATATATATATTATTTTCTTATTTATTGAAATTTTTAAAATATTTTATTTTTTGAGAATTTCTGAAATATTATTTTAAAGAATTTTATATTTTTTATTCCTCAAAAATTTTTAAAATTTTATTTTTAATATTTTTCCTTATTTCTTAACTTTTTTTAAAAAAAATAATTGGTATTCATCTTTCAATTTAATGCAATCTAATTCAAGCGTGAATGGACAAAAATTTCAAACAAAACTTTTTCTTAATGGCTATGTTGAAATTTGATTTGACTGGACAAGTCATCTTGATGATTTATTGATTCGACTCTAGGAATGACTATATCAATATAAAAACTTAAAATGTCTTTTTTAACTCAAATAATGTTATTTTGAACTTATAATTTTAAAAAAATAACTAAATTGATTCATTTCAATCTCATAACTCACAATTCAGATCTTAGATAGGTTAATTTTGAAGTCGGTCTCGTAACAATACTAATTTGTCAAATCTAAATAAAACACATGGGCAATCAAGATGGTTCTTCTAAAAAAAAAATTAATTTGTTAAAGTGTCTAAAAATCTTTGAAAAATTAATCACCATCCAACTATATTAAATCCGTGCGAAGTCCATAATCAAACTCAACAACATGGCTATGGCTATGACTATATAGTAATAGATAGATGATGCCATCCAATTTTTTGTACGGTGATTAGCTTAGCTGCCGTGGAAATTGAAAATTAAAATTAAAATTTCGAAACCAAAAGTAATTCTTCATGTCGATTCACGTGTACTTTGTGGTCATGAATTTTTGCCAACGTTGGCCACGTGATGAAAAAGGGTTCAAACTTTAAGTTCGGTAATGCTCCAATCATGTCGGCCACACTCTTAGTGTTGGACTTTTACCACCCAAAACTGATCTCCCTCGTACTCCATTCGCTTTGTTTATCATTTCTTATGACTTGCCATCACTTTTCTATATTACTTTTTATTTATTTATTTATTTATTTATGTATCCGATTTTGATTAATTTAACACTTTTTTGCACCGGGATCTTGAATGGGCATGTTAAATTATGTATAAACTAGTAAAAATATTATATTCCCTTTCAAAATTGTAGCACAAAACTTTTTTTTTTCTTTTAGTAAATCATAGTCAATGAATGATGATATTATTGCATTTTTTTTTTCTTTTAGTGAATCATTATTATTAGATAAAGGATTCAGTAGGGTAATCTTGGAGTCATAGAATTAATCTGTTTTATTATTATTTTTCTAATAAATAGTTGAAGTGACGAGACATTATTTTTATATTATTTTTTAATAAACAATGAGTTCATTCAACCTAATTTAAATCAAATTATATTATATTAATTAAATTAACCCATAGTCTACTACTTTTCTTTAGTTTAATTTTAAACTTGATTGATTTTAAATTTTAAATTATCAAGTTTTCAGATTATATCTTTACTTTTAACATCAGCTAACGTATTAAAATCATCAAAATATATTTAAAAGATCAATTTAATGTTTTTTTTTAAATAAAATTGAGAAAACACTTTAAAAAATATATTCAACCTCAAAATAAAAAAAAACTTAATATCACCGGAAAAATTGTCGTGGTTTAAACCACTCAACTAATATAAATACATAGCATGTTTCTATGTCGGCTGTCTTGCCTGTTCTTATGTCGTGATAACAATTGTTAACTTCTCAATAATGGCACTGTGGTTTGATGTTTATATGTCGGCTTGTTAGCTG
Organism: Populus simonii; assembly: GCA_007827005.2. Taxonomy (NCBI): domain Eukaryota; kingdom Viridiplantae; phylum Streptophyta; class Magnoliopsida; order Malpighiales; family Salicaceae; genus Populus; species Populus simonii. The sequence goes on from CM017479.2 coordinate 2,678,257, forward strand.
AATTTTTTTTAATTAATATTAGTGTTCGGGTCTATATATATATATATATATATATATATATATATGTTGATTAATGAATTTTAAAATTAATAATTATTTAAATTTTTAATAACTTGAAAAGATTCGAACTTGAAGAAAATTCAAGACCGACTACTAAAGTTTTTTTTTCTAGCTGATTCTCTTTTCTATGGGCAGTATTGCGCATCAAATTGCTGATTCTCTTTTCTATGGGCAGTATTGCGCATCAAATTGCTGATTCTCTTTTCTATGGGCAGTATTGCGCATCAAATTGCGTCGCTGGCAGTCTTTCAATAACACTGCTTCGTACCCGTGCATGGATGTTGGCATCACGCCTAAAATCGACTACTTTGAGATAATTTGGCAAGCTAAAGATTATGGGATTTCATGTTGAGCTGAGAATTCTTAAATTATATTTGCTCCACTCAATAAAATTTGTTTTGATTGTGATCCTTTTGTTAATGATTATTGATTAGCGAAGCACAACATCCCAATGACTTATAGCTTATATAAAAAAATTATTTTAAAAAAAATATCAGTTTTTTCAGAGACCAATTACAAAATTTCATAACTGCCACCAAATTTTATAGGGTTTTTTTATTTATTTTTTTTTTTAGAAAATTTTATGTATTTGTGTCATAAATTAACAAAATCAGTAATGAAATTATAGCAAGGAAATGGAAGTTAGCTTTTAAAATCTATTTGAGCACTAATTTTGTTTTGTTTTGTTTTTTTCTCTTCGTTTTTTACATGGAGTTTTCATCAAAGAGTTAATTTGTTGTAACATTTTCATTTTAATCTTATTTAAGATATTAGATGAAAAATGTTCAATTTTTCCTTAATAAATTAAAAATAGAGAAGACAAATCATTGATGAGGTATACTACATCGGTTAATATATAATTTATTACCACATAAAACTTGAACCTCGTTTGAGAAATCAAGATGCCCATGCATTGATCTAGCTACATCATCGTGTAATAATATATATATATATATATATATATATATATATATATATATATATATATATATATATATATATATATAATATTTCTTACATAAAACTTTATTACACCAGCACCAACGATTTTAAAGGATAATTAATCAATAGAGCATTTTGAGAATCCTGTTCAAAGTAGTTCCAGAGATCTTAACAATCATTTTCAATTTGAGCTAGTGTGAATCTTCCAAGGTGGTCTACCTCAACTTTCTCAAAGTTGCCATTTCATCCTGAAAAAGATCTCGAAAAAGATTGACACCCCCACCACTATGACGCTCATCAAGCTAAGGTGAAAGAATATGAACAAGATGAGTCAAAATTAATTGGCTGAAATCGGAGCGATAATCGAGTGTCATGGATAATAATTGAGCTGGAATGATTTGGGCATGATTGAGGGTTAAATCAAAGAAACAATTAAAGAAATATTTTAAATTAGTTTGTTTTGGCTAAGATTAAAAAGAATTGAAAGTTCAAGAGAGAGTTTGAAATAAATAGCCAAGGTTGAAAATTAATTGAAGGCTTAATTAAAGAAGAAAATCAAAATTAAAAGTTAATTGGGTTAAAATTGCATAATTTTATAAACCAATGATGAATTTGTAATAAGTGATTAGATCCGGAAGTCTAAATTGATTTAGGAGATTTAGGACAAATTCAGTTGAAATTGTTGGAATTTAAGAAACAAGGATTGTCATGAAAAGAATGAAATATTTCAAGGACCAATTGACTATTTATATAACTTCATTTCAATCCCATTTGTTTCATTCCAATCAATTCAGTCCAATTAATTTCATTTCAACCCAATTGAATTGAATTAATTCAAACCAGCCTATTTAATTCATATTTTAGTCTAACTTTCTCCAATTTATTCAGTTTAGTCCCATTTAGTCCAATAATTTAATCTAATTGATTCAATTTAGTCCAGAAATTCATTTTAATCAAGCAATCTCAACAATTAAACTAGGATTTAAATCCATATTGTCCCAGAGTTCTAGCATATTAGATCAAGTCCGAGAACTCCAACAATCAAATATCCAACTCTTCTAATCTGTCCAGCAAGAATCACTCAAAGGTATCTTAAACCATGTAACTACTCCTTCTGATTATAATAACCATTTGTTTCTAGTTAAGAAAGATGATGATGTGATTAATAAAAAAAAAAGAGATATTCCAATTTGATTATTAATTTTTGTTATATGACTATTTGTAGTAAACTTATTGTAGACATAACCAGACTAATATTTGTTTGGGGCTGTGATTCAACCTGTTTTTCATGAAAAATTAATTTTTTTCCTTCAAATTAGTTTTTTTAGTATTTTAAAATTGTTTTGATATGCTAATATAAAAAATAATAATAAAATATTTTTTTAATGTATTTGTGAGTTAAAAAAACTTTCAAAACCAACCATTATCATATTCTCAAATACCTCTACTAGAAAACCAAGTAAATAGCATTGCCATGGAGATTAAACATTTACTTGTTGCCAAGAATTATCTCTTTAATATGGATTTTAATATATATATATATATATATATATATATATATATATATATATATATATATATCCAAAGGTAGGTTTAAGTGATTCTGATTGTTATATATTCATTTTAGGTGATGATATATATTAGAAGTTTAAAAATAAAATTATCATTACTTCTATAATTTTATCATTTTATTTTAATTTATCTTCATGATTTTAAAAAATTATATTTTATTGACTCAGTCAAACTAAAATTTTAAATCCTTTGAAATAATATTTCAATCTTCATTTATAATATATTTTAAATTGAAAGAAGCAACAGAACAGTCACTCTCAGTGTGTGCATCATTTCTCTCTCCCTCCCCGTCGCATTCTCTCTGTACATAGAGTGAAGAAATCGCACATCCAAAAGCATTGTTTAAATTAGTTCTCTTAGCATCCCGATCACACCTCCCATCTCATTGATGAGTCAACAAGTCCCAATTTCACACTATGTATCCAACTCTCTTGTTTGCAAAAGATGGTTGTTCCCGGGATGAATTCTGGGATTTTGATTATCAGAAGAATTTGACTGTTTAAGCTGGAACTAAGCTGTTATCTGATGGGTTTATTGAAATTATTGAGAAACTTAAGAATTTGGCACTGAAACCCCACCATAAAACCCTTGCTTAATGCCCTGAAATTGCTGCGAAACTAGATAATATGGCCTTCCAACCACAGAATTGTTAGCCTCAGGTTTCCAAGCCTTTAAATTCAGGACGAAAACATCCGTTAACGGGATTGTCTCACCGATATATATAATTATTCATCTACTCAAGTGCTTTTATAGTATTACTTGGGTTGGGTGGTTCACTGAGTTTATATGGATTAAATAAGTTAATCTAGTCATTAATTTTAATGGTGGTCAAAATAGTAAAGATTATTTGCATCCACACTGGTTATGTAATTAATTCTGTGACTTTCAGGTCATTTCCTCTTCTAAGGTTTGACGTGATGGTGCTCTGAGTGCTGATGGATCATGGATGCGTTACTATGTCCCGGACCAACTTGGGAATTTGCACAACAAAACCCATTTGTTGCTTTTATGCACCCTTCATCTCTGCTAAGATAGCCTATCAGCTGTTGAACACTCTTTAATTTAAGTGATGATCGGGTGTTATAATCGCCATAGAAAATGTATGACTAGCCATCTAATGTGTAATGATTATGTTGTGCCTAAGGATGCCAATGCTGTTGTTGTCACCATCAAGAACAAGTGTACCACAATCAGTTTATAGATTGTTGCTGCGTTGGATTCAACTGCATTATACTAATCTTGCTGTGAAAAGACTTTCCACATTATAAGAAATCACAACGAGCATGAAAGAGTGGGTTACTGCGGTATGCTCAAGATGCTTAAGGTTGCTCCTGTTTTTGGACTGAGGTTCTTCAGGCGACAGAGCCGAACGCTGGGAGTGAGTTGGAAGAGTGGGTTATTGTGGTGGTGAAGTTGGAGGTTCTTGAGAGAAGATGGATACAAAATTAGGTAAATTCGTAGTTGTTTTTGTTCAGATTTTTATGATTAACAAGCAGATAGATCTAAAAAATCCATGTTTATAATCCAAATTTTTGTTGAGTTTGGGTGGCTAGATTCTGGTAAGTATGGCGGAATCTGGTGGTTAAGATTTCATGTTCAGTAAAGACAAGGAGAACGATAATTTCATTATTTTGACATAGCATGGATTTTTTAGTTATTAATTAAAATAAAATGGCAATTTTATAAATAATTCCAAAGTTTTTGTTGACTATTTTTTTTTTCTGGATATAAAATGGTTTATCATTTATAAATTATGAGATGTAAAATATAATTTTTTTAAAATACAAAGACAAAAAAAAAAGGTTCAACGTAATTTTTCCCATTTAATAATCCTTCTTATGCTGTGGGTGCATTTATCCTTATAAATGCTGAGGTTTTTTTAAAAAAGATTTTTTAGGTTTATTTAAAATTGTGATAGTGATTATGATTTAAAATGTTTTTTTTTGTTTAGAAATATATTAAAATAATTGTTTTATTTTTTAAAAATTATTTTTAACATCAGTATATCAAAATCATCTAAAAATATAAAAAATAATTTTTAACTAAAAATAAAATTAAAATTTGAAAAAACACAATGAATCTTAATGAATTTTTATTACCATAATTCATCCATCATATGAGTGTGAGGATGGGACTTCTCTCTATGAGATAGAGTTTATTTTTAAATACACTCATGAAAATCGTGATAAGTACAAGGTCAAAAAAAAAAATTCCAGGCTATTAAAACTCATGTCAACACCTGAATTGTACTCAGTGGACGGTGATATTTCATTTTTCTTAAGCAATCATAGTTCAATTTGGAGGCCATTACTGCCTCTAGAGTGGAGGTTGATGTTTCATTCAGTAAAGGTATGATACCTTTTTTTTCTAAACCAATCATAGTTCAAGTTGGAGACCACTATTAACTATAGAGTAGAGGCTGTTGTTTTCAATGTAGACCATAATAGTCCCTCTCAACTACATGTTCTCTTAGCTATTTAAAAAACAATTATCTATACTCTAAACCGTGTGGGAGGAAATATTGTCGAAATTCATGATATTTTTTCCATTTTGCCCTTGGAAAAAGCACTTCTATTTGTGCCTTACAAAAATAGTTGTAAAATGGTTATTTTACGATGTATAAATGTCAATGTATGATTGTTGGGGGGGTGTATACGGTGTTTCATAACAAATTTGGACTTATAAATACTACATTGCCCTTGAAAAAAATGCCTGGTGTAATGAGATTTTTCAATTTTTGCATAGTGTAATTACTCAATTAACCTTAGATTTAAATTTTAAAAACTTTTGCTTTAGGGTTTTTTTTTTTGGTATTTTTGCACCTGTTTTTCTATTGTTATCATATATGTTCTTGGAGGTATTTTTAGCTTTTCAGACTTTTTTTTTCATATAGGGTTTAAAAGGGGTTATTTTGGTTTTTCAATAAATAAAAAAATAAAAGATGTAAATAGATACAAGTCATATATAAAGGCGCGAGGTGCCTCATCATATTTTTCGGCACCTCACAGTTGTCAAAAAATGCCGACCAAGGTATTTTTCGATTCCTTACTACAAAGCTAACCATGCTACATGACGTGTGTGAGTGTATTCATACTAGTGGTCCTGTTTTGATTTTTTCTTTTCTTCTTCTCTTTTAATATCTTAAGTGAAAAGAATAAAAATCTCTCTTTGTACTTAGACAATATTTTTTTCGTTAAAGAAAAAGTAAATGACTGTGACTAAACAATTTTGTGTTCAAATTACACCTCCCATTTCAAAAAACGAATTTTTGTGCATATATATATATATATATATATATATATATATATATATATATATATATATATATATATTTCATTTGGGGTATAGGAAGGGTTATTTTGGTCTTTCAATAGATAAAAGCAAAAATTGTAAACATATGCAGGTCATATAGGCGCGCGAGGTGCTCGTCATGTCATATTCGTTCGGCACCTCACAGTTGCCAAAAATTAAATATTATCCAATGTGTTTTTTTTTTTAATTAACGTGGGTATTCGGGGTAGCTTGTGTATACCTCGACTAATTTCATGGATCCTGAAGTTAACAACCATGTAAGCCTCCAGTGATCATCATATAAGCAACCACAAGACTCAAACTTGTATCCAATGTGTTTTTTGATTCCTCATATCAAAGCCTAACCATGTTACATGGCATGTGTGAGTCTATTCATGCTAGTGTGGTCCTGATTTGGTTTTTTTTTTATTATTATTTTTGTTTTCATTGTAAAATTAAAATGAGTTGAGGAATCTAGTAACGTTTGAATTTTAATATAACTTATGATATTAAACGAACAAAAAATTCCATTTTCTTAATAAAAAAAGTAGGGATGAGAAAAAAACCGGAAAACTGATTAAACCGAGAAAACAAGAAAAAAAATAATAAAAAAAACCGAACTGCGAAAAAAAACCGATTAAACTGATTAGAATTTTGAAAAAAAATTGTTCGGTTCGGTTTCGGTTTTATAAGCCTGAAACCGAAAAAACCTGAATCAAACCCAAACTGAAAAAACCCGGAAAAAACCCGAGTCAAACCGGAAAAAACCAGCCAAATTAGAAAAAACCGGGCTAAACCGAAAAAAATGAGCCAAACCTGTTTGAATCGATTTTTGTTCTAAAAATACCGAACCGAATAGAACCGAAATCGGTCAGTTTGAACCGGTTTTGATTTTAAAAAAAAATAATTTCGGTTTGGTTACTTTTTTTTATAAAAACCGAACCGAACTGAACCGAAAATGATCACCCCTAAAATAAAAGAATAATATTCTTTATTTGGTAATATCCTAACATTATAGATAAGACTAATACTTTTTTTTTTTTAAAAAAAATATCTTAAATGAAAAGAATAAAAATCCTCTCTTTACTTGGTCAATATTTTTTTCGTTAAAGAGAAAAAATATAGGTTGATTTTGTTTTTCGTTGAAAATGATTGTGACTAAACAAACAATTTTGTGTTCAAATTACACCTCCCATTTCAAAAAACGAATTCTGTAAATGTTGATTGATCTAGAATGTGTATCTGTAAATGTTTAATATTGTTCATCAATTAAATTAATTAAACAATAATCATGTTCTTTTTTTCCCCATAATATCCTTTCGCTAATATTCCAAGCATTTTATTCAACAATTTTCTTAATAGTAAGTAAAGGGGTTTAATTTGGTTATAAAATGAGTTTATATTATTATAACTTATCCAATTTTTTTTTTAATTAAATTCCTTAATCAACATCCATGACAATATATCGAATGTTACAAAAAAAAAGAAAAAAAAAGAATATGTACCAATGGGTTCCTTTGACTCATTGGTACTTTATCAAGAGATCATGGGTTAAGTTCTTCCCAAAAACAGAAAATCGAATTTATTTACATCTTATGTTAAGAGGTGTTAAAGTAAACCCTTATATATATATATATATATATATATATATATATATATATAGTTACTATTTTCAAATTAATTAATTCTTTTTCACAATGGATATTAATTAAGTACAATTTTTTTTCTTTTTATTATTAATAACTAATTATCATTATATATTAATATGTTAGAGAACTATTTCAAACCTAATAATTTAACTTATTAAGTAAGACTTCAAAATATGATTAATATTATTCTGTAAGACATCCTTTCGAGTGAAAGTTTTTTTTTTGGACTTGAAACTTACACAGACTCATACTATCTTATGTTTAATTTTTATCAAATAAATATGGATAGTAAGATTCGAATTCGTGACCGTTTGGTTATTAAGGTTTTGATATCATATCAAAAAAACCATCTCAATCAAATAGTTTAAATAATTATATAAAATCTTAAAATATAATTTATATTATTTTCTAATATAATATGTATCAGCTTACCAAATAGAAAACAAGTAATAGGATTTGTCGAAAAACCTAAAGTTATATAGTTTGTACCATATTTATTTGTGTTGGCAAAGAATCCCTTATAATTCTGGGTGTTATATGGAACCATGGAAACAACAAACGAGGCTTCTTCTTCTTCTTTTCCTTAATTTTTGTTGGCTGCCATCGAGAGGTTGTCGATAGTTTGATGTTGTTAATTAAATGTATCATGACAAGACCACTTTTACTAACTAAACAAACTAAACACTCAGAGGATCATCAACTATCCAAACCAAAACCAAATAAAGAAATGAGTTAGGACACGCAAGTTGCCATCCTAGGCGCTAGTCCCATGAATAAGAAGCTTTAATGTCTCTGTTCGTTTAGCCTGTCCCTTACATAAAATACCAAAAAAGCTATTAATGCTGCCCCCCAAAGAGATGAGTCGGGCACTTGACTAGTTTCCTAGAGACAAGGATCTGAAACTAATCGGTGCATGCCTGCTAACATGGCCTTGCTATATATCACTTAGAGCTGCCTTTTTTCCCATTTTTGGATAAAATTAACACATCTCTATCTTCTTTTAGAATGAGAACACAATACATGAAAGTTTTGGGAGAATCTGAATCCCCACTAGTCCTTATTCTTCGTGGATTAGCTTGCCCAGCAATACAACAACTTAAGCCATATAGCAATGGCGACAAGGTCAATCTATGGTAAATACCGGTAGCTAACCAGTGCTATCAAGGCTACTTTGCTGATGCTAGATGACAAGATGCCAGGAAGATCAGCTGCCACTAACATTATATAGCCCTCACAAGACACGTGGATAGAAAACCTCTTTGAATTGTCTATAATATTTAGTCAAAATTAACTTTTCCATGCCTAGCACAAAACCCACTTATTGGTGATTAATCTATATGTATACATTATACCTTCTTTAGACCATGGCATTAACACATAATTAAGCCTGCCTTGCAATGAAGAAATTCTTTCGTTTTATCATTTTTCTTGAGCTCAAACCCAATTTGTCTATACCCCCACTACATTATTAATATGGCAATGAGCAAATCAAGTTCATCACGGCGCCGAAATTAGTCCCCCTCCAATTCTCTATAAATACCTCAAAGAAATCCCACTTCTCTCTTCACACACTACAACCACACAACATCTTCTATCTCACAATTTGTCTCTCATATCCCCATAATATACACGTTCTTTTTATTGATATACATCAATCAAATTAATTAGCGTCACCTTCACCCACTACCAACACCAACAGGACTAACACTAGAAATAAAATTCCCATCTTTTTACCTCTCTTATCCTCTCCTTACCCAAAAAAGAAAAAAAGAAAATGATGAACTGCTTGCAGAGTTGGCCAGAACCTGTGGTTCGAGTCCAATCTTTAGCCGCAAGTGGTATCCAGGCAATCCCAGAGCGTTATGTTAAGCCACCTTCTCACAGACCGTTATCAAACAGTGATTTCTCACTACCTCAGGAGGTCAACATTCCTGTTATTGATTTCCAAAACGTTTTCTCTAACGACCAACGCCTCCGCGAAGAGGCCCTCCGTTGTATCTACAGAGCCTGTAGTGAATGGGGCTTCTTTCAAGTAGTGAACCATGGTGTGAGCCACGAACTGATGAAGGGGGTTCGTGAGATTTGGCGCGAGTTCTTTAACCTGCCAGTAGAAGTGAAGCAAGAGTATGCTAACAGTCCTGCTACGTATGAGGGGTATGGTAGCCGGTTGGGCGTGGAGAAAGGAGCAAGTCTTGATTGGAGTGATTATTTCTTCCTTCATTACATGCCTATTTCTCTCAGAAACCAAAACAAGTGGCCTGCAACCCCAGCTTCTTGCCGGTATGCATGCATCTTCAATTCTCTTAGCAGCCCTATGTTATAGTATTCCTTCGTGTGTTTGACTGTTTCTCCTTTGACTGCTATACTATATACGAGTACTTTTCTTCCATTTAATTAACACTGAACTTTCTTATTTTCTTCAAATGGCCATTGGAAATTGTCTTTCTTGCTACTTTCCTACTTATTAGTCGTCTACCAAAGTCGGCACGGTAAAATATATCCAATTAGTTGCAGAACTGTACAAGAAAAGGAGGTTTGGCAGCTGGATCTTTATCATAGAATTGCTTTACAAGTACAGCCATTAGTACCATCCTTTACACGAGGAGATAATATGATGAATATATAATTACCTAGTTGACCGTCCAAGAATATATGTTGGATGGGCGCCTTTATTTTATAGAATTTGGTTATTTGTTTGAGGTAATTTAATTAATTTACCTACAGACTCCAGCTGATAATTCCCTTTTGATTGCTGGTGGGTAAAGGTTCTCTATTGAAAAAAGAAAGAAAAGAAAAGGCATGAAAAGGGCAAGGGAGAGATAGAGTTTGATTAATCTCTGATACTGCAATTATTTCATGAAGTCTCGCAGAAATGATTAGTCACAGATGTGATGGTTCTAATTAATTTAACAGCTGCTAATTAAGACGTAAATTAACTATTTTACAACCTTTTTTTGCAGGGAATTGGTAGCTGAGTACGGCCGCGAGGTGGTTAAACTTGGTGGAAAGCTGATGAAGGCATTCTCTATGAACCTTGGCCTGGAAGAGGACTTCCTCCTTGATGCTTTTGGCGGAGAGGAAAATGTCGGTGCATGTTTAAGGGTTAATTACTATCCAAAGTGTCCACAGCCAGACCTCACACTAGGCCTCTCGCCGCACTCCGACCCTGGTGGAATGACCATTCTCCTGCCTGATGAAAACGTGGCTGGACTGCAAGTCCGTAGAAAGGACAGTTGGGTCACCGTTAAGCCAGCACCAAACGCCTTTATTATAAACATAGGGGATCAAATCCAGGTAACTCTAATTAAGATAGCTCTTTTCCATTTTGGATATATATTGCTTAATTAACTTCACTTTATTTTCATAATCATATCGGTACTGATAAAAAAAATATTGATTTGTACAGGTACTGAGCAATGCCATCTACCAGAGCGTGGAGCACAGGGTCATTGTGAATTCTAATAAAGATAGAGTCTCTCTTGCCTTCTTCTATAACCCCAAGAGTGACTTGCTCATTGAACCGTCCAAGGAACTCGTCACCGTCGACCGGCCGGCCCTCTACCCACCGATGACATTCGATGAATACAGACTTTACATTAGGACAAAGGGTCCCTGCGGCAAGAAACAAGTTGAATCCCTAAAATCTCCTAGACCATGTAATGAATGTTGAATTGATGACAGTGTCCGACGACGTTGGTCCCAATTAATTCATTCGCAAGTTGCAGGAAACAAGAAGACCAGGGCAATTTGAATCACATGGTGCTGCATTTTACCACTTACTTTTGCTTCCAAGTTGCCTACGTCTGTTTAGGATAATTAAAATCTCAATCACATATAGTGGAGTTCCTTTTCTATGCAGTACAAGAAGTTGGAATCAAGTTATTGTCTATTTGTCTGTACCAATTCAAGAAACGAAAACCCATTATTTGAGTGATGATGGAGCCCTTCTCTTGTTGGCATGTGAAGTCTAAGCTCTTTCGATGGTCACTTCACGAAACAAAAGTGAATCATTCGATAACGTTATCCTCGCCAAAGTGATCTTGAAAAAAAATAAAATACTTTAAAAAATAACACAGATACAAATAGGCTCAAAATCTTTTAAAAATGGAGAGGTTATAATTTTCCCAGAGTAATTACCAATGCTTTCTCCATCATTACCTCTTATTGTTCACTATTGTACAGCAAACTTTACATCCCTTTTGGCACAAATCACATGTTTTGGACTGCTATCAATGGCTTTCGTTTTGATTAGTATTTACTATATAGTTGACTCACATTTCACGTGGGGATGATGGATTGAAAAAAATTTAAATGAGAAAAAAAAAAAAAAAACATGAAGGGATTGTTAATGTATTTTCCAGTATCAAGAAAGAAATTAATTGTGAAATGTGTGTTTAATAAAATAAAAATAGTGAATCATATACATCAAAAAGTATTAAGAAGTGATGTTAACTTTAATTAAAGCAAAATAAACTTTTTGACAATGTTTCTAAACTCGAGTTGGCCTGATAGATAAATCTTGATTCGATTTCTTGTCTTGTATGAATTTAAAATTAAATCTAATAAGAGTTGCCTTGAAGTGACCTGATTAACTTGAAAGATGTAAACACGACCTGATCAAAACCCAGTTTAACTTAAATAAATTCAAGATGATATTGTTTGAATTTTTTTAAATGTTGAAATGTCAATATCTTGAATTAATTTAAGTTAACTCGTCAAACCCACAACCAGAATAATCAACTCGTTTGGGTTTAAAAACTTTATTTTCTAGAATTTATTTTTCAGTGAGATATATGATAGTAAAAATAGACATGTACAAAAAAGCCTTCGAACAAAATTTAAGAAACAAAAAAATCATGAAAGGTTGTACAAATAAAGCATTGACTAACATTATAAAAATAATTATATAATCTCATTTGAAAATAAATAAAAAATAAAATACCCAAACTTTTAGTTTATTTTAATGAATTATAATTTAAAAAAACCAAAAAAACTAAAAAGATGCAAGGCGGTTAGGCATGAGTTATCTAGCGTGCTAGCTCTTTTCTTGTCTTAAATAGTAGATGACTTCAAAAAAAAAATAGCAAACAATACGTAATTTGCTGGTATTATTTTCATCATCCCAAGTGACTAAGAAATTGAGCTTCTTCTTTTGATCCAAAAAACTCAATTTCAAGCTTTTTTCACTAGAAAACATGAAATAAACATCTCACACAAACCTCAATAAACTCTTATATAACCTCAAACAAACCTTTAATTGGTTAGAAAATAATAAAAAAAAATCACCCCAATTGAGAAAAAAATATCGTGCTTTGAGCTATAATTCTCTTGGCAATATAAGGAGTCAAAACATCTCAATGAAATGCCTCTTATAAAATAAAACCTTTTAACATCAAGATCAATTTCTTTTTATTATTGGATTTTAGGCAACTAACTATTTTTTCTCCTCTCTACCATTTGTGGTGAAATTCTCTATCTTCTTTTAAACTCAACTACTAAGATGTAAAAAAATAAAGTTTTGTGCTAGAATTTAAAATGCTAAAACTAAAGGAACTAAAACAAAAAAAAAAAAACCTTTGAGGACTAAAATTTTAAAACCTCTCCTCATGCCATTGATTGCAGTCGAAAATATGTGATGTTATCGAAGCTTGTCTTAATAGTGTAAAAACTTAGAAAAATTACTAGACTCAATTCTCAAAATAATAATACTATGTAAAAAAATAAAATAAAAAAAAATCAGTGATTAAAATAAAAAATATCTCAAGAAAAGAAAATATTATTATAATGTACAATGATTCCTCTCTCATGTGGTTTTTCTTGTAATTTGGCATGGTGCTACTCTTTCCATGTTTCTGAATAGTAAAAAATTTATTTGAATACTAAGAAATTGAGAAGAAATCAATTTATTTGTGGACAATAAGTTTCCATCGTGATAATTTTAGATAGTGATCCCATAAAAAATGTAACAATTGGTGCGTCAATACTGCTGTAATACCAAGCCATCTGACTTACTTTTCAAATCAAAGATGCACCATACAATAATAAAAAAATAAATTAAATAATATTTTGTAGTTGATACCATCATTGTTTAGTGGAGAAAAGTATAATTGATTTGCTTCATTCAATGTTTTGTAGCTCACATTTGTATGAGATTAATTAATTATTGTAGTCAATAGGTAAATAATTGCTCGAAAGCTGCATTATGTAAGTCGTAACAAATGAATAGGCACACGTTTATTTGAAGTTTGAAGGGGAAATCTTGATTTCCCAACTTTTTGACACTGCTCTTTCAACGAGTAGTGCCATCGGCAGGCAAAAGAATTCAGAAATTGTTTATTTTTATGGTTTAAACGTTCTTTTTAAAAAATTTAAATTTTTTGTTTAAACCTGTATGTTTATTAGAAAGTAATTTTTTTGTTAGAAAATAAATTTCAAGAAAGTGAATTATTTTTTAATATTTAATAGTATAATAAAAAATAAATTGAAAAATATTTTTCAGTGTTTAGTTATATATATGATAGAAAATGAGTTGTTATTAATTTTTTTTTAGTTTTTAGTATTTTAGCATTATTTTGATATACTGATATCAAAAATAAATTTTAAAAATAAAAATATATATATATATATATATATATATATTATTTTAATATATTTTTAAATAAAAATAATAATTATTTTCCTAATCAATGCCGAAATTGCTTCATGAAGTTAACTCGACCCTAGCTTGAGCTGTATTTGGGTTCTAAGAGATTGTTCTTTTTAAAAATCTATATTAGAAAAATTGTTTAGCATTTAATTGATTGTATGTGTAATTTGGATTTTTTATTTTATTTTTATAATCTTACCTAAACAACCTACCTTTGTTTAAGGTGCAACTTTGAAAGTCTTGATTTAATTATTTTGATGTCGAATTTGTAATTTAGAAAAAGTAGGCATGGCCGTACATCCATCAATTCATCAAAAGAAGACAATCATGGAGTCATCACTCCCGTTTCTTTTTATTTTTTATTTTTTATTTTTTTTTAAATCTTTTCTTCTTACAGATTAGATCTTTGTCAAAAAGAAATCTTACCTTCATATCCAATAGTCCAGTCAATAATCTAACCAATTTATTGATGAATTGACTATAGACATTGTTGACTAGCTCCGTAACCTAATCTATAATTATAGAGCTTGAGATTCAATAGCACTCATAATTGCACGGGAGGAGATTTTGTGTGTTTGGTATTATATAGTATTTTTTAAAGTTAAAAATAAATTAAAAAAACATTTTTACTTGTGGTTTTAAGAAAATAAATTTAAAAAATATATATATTTGATTAAAATTATTATGAAATGAATTTAATTTTACATGTAAAATAAATAAAAAACAAATCTTTATAAATAAAAAGCGAGTTATTTTAGTTTCTACAAAATTAAAATTTAAAATACAATTACATATAGGATTTAGTGTAAAAAAACATAAATTATTTAATTAACCAAATGAATTTTTTCAATGACCGAAAAAAAAATAATTATCATAATACCCAGGTTTCTCTAAATAGTCCATTTTTTATTCCAACTTATATATATATATAAACTCAACTACGGGTTATAAATTCATTCCAGCCCAAATTGTCTATTTAGCAGCCTAGGTATTAAAGCCCAATTCGGTGCATTTAATTTCCCATCTTTTTTCTTGACAACAATATATGAATGGGATTACTGGATTGTATTCTTACTCTCTTCATATGTTTCCACTGTAATGGTCTCTTCTGCCCAATCAATGTGTCAGCCCAGTCCACTGAATCAACCCGTGAGTTGATGACCTAACCTCTAGTTTGGTATTACAGAATCAACCCAGCAAGACAACTCGTAATTTAATTAACTTGATAAAACTTAGTTTAGCTTTAAAAAACAACGTTGTTTTTAAGTATTTTTAAAAATAATCTTGAAATGATATTAGAACGAACTTGTTTAATTCATGACTTAGTAGGGCTGAGCTTGATAGGGCCGGGTATAATAACTATGGGCTGACAAGATGATGAACTATGAAACCTTAATAATTTCATCCGCAACAGCCAGTCTTTCGTCTAGTGATAAAATCCAAACAATCCAGGAGAAAATTAGCAGTTCATGTTTCACCAACACGAGGTAAATTTTCTTGCAACCTGGACGAGCCTATGAATATAACGTAAGAACACAGAGTGCTAAACAAATGTAATCTCTCAACAAACCAAGACAAAAATAAAATAAAAATAAAATAAATAAATAATGGAGCAAAGAATTATTGCGTTCCATAATCAACCAGGCATCCACTAAATGCTATGTCCTTATTTGTACACAGTAAACAAAAATAGCCAAGCTAGATCACCCTTCATAATCACACAGGATTAAATCAACTTAATGCTATATATGATGCTATTTCTACACAGATACCTTCACCAGAAATGTTTTGGTTGCCTTCATGGTCCTCAAAGTCAGATATCCACCCAAATTCTCTGAATAACCGTGAAATTATCTAAATATTTCCAGTGACCAATGGTGCTTCCACTACTTTTATTCCATGCAACCATAATAATATTACATGTTGTGATATTTAACTTAGAAAAAACTAGGCTCTAGAGGTGATGAACAGGTGGCCAAAATGTCCCATGGGAAGTTGACATCATGGGATGGATGTGAAAATTTTGCATCTCTTTGAAGAACCATGTTTTGATTGCAAGGATCTGGATTGAGAGGTTCTAGTTGATACCGTGAATGGTGTTCGGTCCTTAATCTCTTAAGAGCTTGAAAGTCTTCTTCAGACTGTATTTCAACTTTCTCACCCTCCGAATCAGTTTCAAATTCCTTAGCATTTGATTCTGAATCGCAGAGAGATGGCAGTGATACCGGAGAGAAAGACTTGGTGTGTTTTGGATTTCCATTTTGATTTTCCTCCACAATTCTCTCAAGGAATCTCCCTTGGGCTTCAATTTTAAGCTTCAAGCTCTTTTGAACCTTAAAAATTAACCAACCACATAGGAAATCAACAAACATATGCATGGTGTTTATTTATAAATAAAGCAAAACAAAGTTTCGTGTTTTGTTCATTAGTAGATAAATCTGCATGAAAAATTATGTTGCTACCACAAGTTGATCACTCAGTCGCCTATGGACCTCCATTTGCATCAGTAACGCTTCATTTAGTTGAGCACCTCTGCAAAAATTATGCAACCAAAACTTAGATCCAATTAGTTCATGAACAAGTTGAAGGAGGTGCAACTGATTAATAATTAACTTACGATGTTGCACTGAAATTCGGTAACATTTCTGAAATATTTCTCCTTTCAAACTTGCCTCCTGTTGGAAGATGCCAAGAAATTAACACACACAAAAGAAGTATACAAGGACTACAAATTTATAGGCAATAAAAATAAAATGAAAGCACTCCACACATACTGTTGGTTTCTGGGATAAACTTCGAGATTCTGTATTTCTGAAAATAATAAAGATAGATCAGAAAATATTAGTATAAACTGTTTAACAGGGGCCCTGTGATATGTTAATCACACGTTGTACTACCACTTGGACACAGATTGCAGTTTGTGAAAAATGAAGAAATATATTATATAAAATTAGAGGAAAAAGAAACTCAATAATATATTTATGTTTTGCAGAAAGCTAAATCAACGGAATACTAGGTCAAAGTGTTAATGATCATGAGTGTATTTTAATCAGTATTGAATCTTTAAACTGTCACAAGAAAACACAAGAGTGCAGGTATGCATCTTGTAGCCAAAATCTGAGACGATTGTAAGAATCCAGCATGATGACATGAAAGTTAATTCAATGGGCTGTATAGTACCATGCAGGAGGGCAAGCTACAGGGGAAAATAAATAATTACCTGCAAATGGCTCTTGACATGGTAGATAGTCAATCCAGGGATGCCCATAGCCCTCAAGATACCTTTCGGTGTTGCTCCTGCAAATCATTCCAAGTATGAGCATGAGTGATCGTAAGAATAACTAGACAACTTACAAACCTCAATGAACAAGAGTATCATCACTGGAGTTGCAGTGTATTGATGAAAAGAAATTAATTAATTCGATCAAGCTTTAATTAGCATGGTTGGCTTCTATTTAGTTTTGATCAATGAAAATCTTTCAAAAGGAAGGTTCGTGGTGTTGAACAGTGGTAGATCAAATATCATTAGTGCATGTAAACGGATTGATCCAGGAACATACTATCAGGACCACCAAGTTGATTAACAGCCTCTTCGAACCGATCATGTAGTTCTTGTGTCCAACGCAATCTCTCTTTGTTACATCCGTCGGAGCGACTTCGACCCATTGTTGGAATCAGATGATTATAGAGTGTCAATGGCAGCTTATGAGTAACAACAATGCATGGACTACGTCTTCTCTCTTGTAAGGAGGGTTATTAAAACAAGAGAGCAAGAAAAAGACTGTGATGTAGACAGGAAGAAGATGATTGGGTCGATGAGAACTACGATATAATTTGATTAAAGAAGATGCTAAATGATGTCTAGTTGTCGGGGATAAACCAAGCTTGTATGAATAGGAGTTTGGATAACTTCAAACTCAAAAGATTGTTTTAACTTCTGTGTCAACTGTGTTAAGGAAATTCACGGGTATTGGTTCCTTAAGTCCAAAACTGTACAGCTCATGATAAGCAACTGTTCTGTCTGTCCCTGTTGTTTTTTCTGCGCTGTCCGACCTCAGTTAACCCTCAGTTATCAACTGGGAAAAGGGGCGTTGGGCAGTGAAGGCGAAGTTAAATGGACTTTGTAATCCAGTCTTGCCATGTCAATCTAAAAAGATCATCCAGTGTCTTGGGCTGGCTACTGTTTTCAGGTTCAGATTGGACCCAGTTCAGTACGATATAGGACTTCTAGGATCCTAGCAAGCCTATTACCGAGCAGGGCCATGGCCTTTCAAGATGTTTCAACTCGTCATGGGGACCAATAGCAGAGCATGTCAAGCGACCACACTTGCAAAAGCTGGTCTCAGGCTCGCAGCAATATGATCCGCACCTCCCTGCCAAAGACAGATGAGGGCAGCAATATGATCCGCACCTCCCTGCCAAAGAGTTCTTGGCTATAATTAGCATTACTAATTAATAATAGAAATATGGTTGCCACCCATTGGGATAGCATAATAAGTTTAGATCACCATGCAGACAAGTAGACTCCTGCAAAGCAAGTCATCTCTGGTGTAATGTTATTCGTGCATTTAACATAAAACAAGAGATCAGATTACATAACCTGCTATTTAAGCAAATGGTTCAGTTGGGAAGAAGGCAAACTAAACCGTTGGGGGCATCTGTTATAAACAAGCATTTTTAACTTTCACATTGCATAAGAGGTGATGTTAATACACTACTTTGTCTGCCACTGCAACGACACTGACTATGACCGGCTCCTCTTCATACAAGATGGACACTTGTATTGCTTAATACTGTCAGCCTTAGCGGGTGTTATCTTCACGCACTTTCCATGGTACCACCTCTCGCAGACATCGCAGCCAATCCAGAATTCATCAGCATTGTAATTTCCACCACAGCTCCCACATAGCGTTTCAGTGTGGTCTTCTTCATCCTCGTAACTATCTTCCATAAGCTTAGGGTTGCTTTTCATTTGTCCATCACTTGATCTCTACAGAGAGGAGGAACCCAGTAAAGTTAAGGACACGTTAAAAAGCATCAAACAATTGGAAATTAGGCTTGCTTTTTGTTACTGAATCAATGCATCTATGCATCACTAAAGCATCATAACAACAGAATACCAAAATTCATGGCATCCTCAGTCACTACGGTGAAGCATGATAGAGTTCTACACCAGATTTATATTTTGGTTGCAACGAAAGAAAATTAAGAATGAAAAGCTATCAATTAAGTTTGAGATTATCAGAAAATTGAGATGATCCAAATCAAGTTTCGATTAATCACCTTTATGCTGCCTCGAGATTTGCTTCCACTATCTACACTAGGCTTTTCTTTCACAGGCTTCCTTTCTGTCACAACTTCAAAGACAGTAGGCAGATCATTGATCAAGCTGAATAGTCGTTTCCTGTCCATAAAAATGAACTTCAGTTTCTATGGAGAAAAGCCAAACTCAACATAACATCACACTGAAATAATAATAATAAAAAATAAATAAACCTCAAAACATCCCACTAAGCAAATGGCTAATAATCAAGTCTCAGGTCTCCAAGACAAACATTACATGCCAAAATTGATAGTTGAGCTACTAAAGTTTTAATATTATCTGTGGTGGCCTATGCAGTCCTGACCAATTCAAGCGAATCACAATTTGCCAAGCAGAATAGATTACAAGTGCATGCTGCCATGAATTCAATTGAAAACACATCTGTGACATAACTTTCTGTCGAGATTTTTTAAAGATTTCTGGAATCCTTAGTAACAAGATTTAATAAGGTGCTTAAAAATAAATAAATCAATATAAGAAATTAATAAACTGTCCTCTGTGAAGTAAATAACTGCTAAGAAATAAGGATATAATCAAGCAGATGCAATATATCTAATATTTTTTTCGATCATGCTACAGCGATTATAAATTCACCAACTGGAAGGCAATTACAAAGATGATTAGGACATTGATTGGTGGCACATGGTGGTACCATGTCTTTAGACATCCAACAAATCTGATGGACTTTTTCTCAACGTTAACATTCCAAATTTCATCAACATTTTAATCCCATCAGAATTGGAGAAATGATTAACAAAAGAACATTATGATGTAATAAGAATACCAAATTGTGCAGTAAATTACCTCTCATTCCGATTAAGACGAGCACCGAGATAGAAAGCCACCGAAAGCAACCATGAATCACTGTGCACAGCAACAAGAGAAAGCCAGTCTTTTCTGTTCATCCCATCTCTAGCAAAATTAATTCCAAGGGCAGGTTCAGGGAGCTCTGGTGGAACTTCTTCTGCTGGCAGGGCTACTTCCCATGTCTCACTTGGATGTCCGTACAGACACAAATTCTCCTTGTCTAACCCAAAAACATAAGAGTAAAGTTATATCACTAAGTGCAAACAACGCAAAAACATAAAGGCAGATGCCTTGAGAAACCAGAGGAAAACCAGAGTAACTGCAATGCAGATCTTACATTGCTTGTTTCTTCATTAATAAAAACATTAGCTGATCGATTTACAAGTTCTAGCCATTTCAAATTCTCTTCTTCCTGTATTTAATTTCAATGTTCTGCTTACGGAGTGAACAGAACATTGAAATCAAAAAAGCGACGCACTCAATTTCCACTGTGAAAGATCTAAACTTTGATATACTACTACAAATTTTTTTAAAAAATCACCACTTATCCTAACAGATACAACAGCAGAGATCACATGCATAACTTCAAATCACTCCACTTTCCTTTGTTTCTCCTCATGGTTTCTCAAGAAACAGACAAGTTCTCCCAATTTCACCCTAAAATAGAACCCAGAAAAAAGAAAAAAAAATCCACAATAATTCAAATAAACAGCTCCCCCATTACACGTTACCTGGATCACAGAGTCCATAAAAAGCATCCACATCTGAAAACAACAAAAGAAAACACAAAGAAACCCATGATCATATTTGCATGAAAGATTCAAAAATTTTAACCAAAAAAAAAGAAAGAACTAAGAATTAAATTAAATTTTAATTACCACAAGTTAAAGCACGCACAACAGCAGCTCTTCTAGCACTGAAATCTTTGAAGATCTCCTCTACAGTTCGTGCGCTTGAAGCCATTTCCATAGACAGTTAATTACAAAGATCTAAAATAACGGAAATTTTATTTATTTATTAAACTTTTTAAGAATTTTAGAGATTGCTGTCCAGTGAGATCATGAAAGACGTGGGACAGGAGGAAGGAAGGACGACTCAAAGACAACACATGTAGCTAGACAGAGTCCCCCCCACCCCCCAAAAAAAAAAAAAACAGAGCAAGTGTTAGCGTGATGCTATTAAGGTTATTTTGCTATTGGCAAGCACGGTTTTACTTTTATGGTTTCCCACGTGCGGCGTTTGGTCCCAGCGGTTTTGCATTAAAATGGGTGGAAATTTGTGAATGGCTTGTGGAGTGTACATGGTGAGTGGAGTGGACAAATGGTTTTCATGTTTAGTTTAGTTTTTTTTTTTTTTTTAATTACTATTATTACATGATTAAATTACAATAACCATATTAGATATCATTTACTATTGGTTATTGACTTTTTAATGGGTGATGTAACCAGAGATCATTTGTCATATGAATAAACCCTCCTTGTCATGGCAGAAAGTTTTTTATTTTTTATTTTTTAAAAAAGCATATCATGATATGTATTTCAAAATATACTTAAGTAAATGTAGTGTAAGATACTTAAGTAAATGTAGTGTAAGAGACATGGAGGATTAGTTTTTATGTTTTTTTGTTAACTATTTAGTTATGAGTAAATTATAAATTAGTCCCTTTAGTTTTTCAAAATGAATTAAATTGTCCCTCTAAATATCTTTTTTTCTCATCAATCTTTCCATATTATCTATTTTTTTATATTTCTTAAGAAATAAAATCAAAATAAATTGAAAAAGAACATGGAATGGGTAAAAAGGATCAAGTTACAAATAGAATAAAAGGAAGAATGATGGATCTAACAATGGTCACAGATGGTGGTTTGTTTTCTCTTTTGGATCTCCATTCATCTATCAAAAAAAAAAAAAAGATGTTACTCATCTCTCATCACCTATCCCCTCCCATTTTAGTTACAGACACTAAATTTAATATGCAAGTTCAGACATGAAAATACCATAATTATTTGTAATTATCGAGAGCTTTGAGAAGATGAATAATTACATTATTAATCTCTCATGATGTGTTGTGTGTTATTATCTATTTTCGAGCTCCACACACAATAAATAAATACAGAAGCATTTCACCTAACATCTTAGAGCTAAAAAAAAAGAGCATCTATGTGGGATTATACAAAATCGACAAGAGTGAGAGTTTTGGACTAAGCTATATGATGAGGAACCTAGAGGACCAGTTTGTACAAATCTGAAAATTAATAGTCTAATTTTGAC
Organism: Populus simonii; assembly: GCA_007827005.2. Classification (NCBI taxonomy): domain Eukaryota; kingdom Viridiplantae; phylum Streptophyta; class Magnoliopsida; order Malpighiales; family Salicaceae; genus Populus; species Populus simonii. The sequence continues at coordinate 2,700,818 of CM017479.2, forward strand.
TGATGAGGGCTTTGTTGATAAGAAAAAATTTAATTTAGGAAGAAAAATTCAAAATTGGATGATTAAAGACTCAAAACAATATTTTTTAGGGTTAATTAAATTTATTAAGGGTTTAATTGCATAAAAAATCAATTTTTAAGTTCGATTTAGACTTTAATTAGAAGAAATTGAAATATAGGGCTTAAATTGAATTTTTGAAAAGCTAATTTGGGCAAATCAGGGGCTTAATTGCATGAATATTAAAGTTGGTGGTCAATTAGGAGCTTAATTTAAAAAAATTCAAAATTAAGGACTAATTTGTAAAAGGCACATGACTTCAAGAACTGAAATCAACAAAATCAAGGGGGAAATTGAAGAAAAATAAAAGATAATGATCAATTAAGGATCAATTTGTATAAATCAGACACCAAGGACTATAATGAAAAAAAGGTGATAAACTTTAGGGTTGATAATTGAATTTGGAAATGATAAAATTACACAAGATTAAAAATTAGAGGGTAATTAAAGATATAATCAAAACACACCATCTCGACAAGTGGGAAAATGACATGTTGTCATCTATCCACTATTTATCTTCTTTTTTTATTAGTTTTAGTTGATTAAGTAGGTATTTTTAAATGAATGAATTTGAAGCTACAGATCTCCAAATTGAGTAAAATTAGATCCAAACGAAATGTATGCTTTGCCTTTACCAAGTTCAAGTAGCTCCAACGATGTTGACATTAGATTTGTTATGACGAGATCTCAAAAGTGGTCAACTTAATTAGCCAAAACTATGACATCCATTTTGCACAACCACTAGATTTTTTATATGTTCCACCTCAAACCTTTTCGGTGGACTTTTATCAAGGGCTGAAAACATCTCTCTCAAGATTAAAAGGTTAAAAACCAACTCTTTGGCCTCCAAGTTTAGCAAAACCACCAAAATCTCCAAAATCAAGTTTGTTGCAAAGCCACTATTGCAAAACCACCAAAGTATAAAGCTTCTAGCTATTAAAACCTGCCCAAAAGCCTCTCATTTCAATCAAAGGGTCAAGTATTGATTAATCATGATCAATCCTTGATCAAATCAATAAAAAATCCTAACAAAAACCTATAAATACCCATTGAAAATCCAGGAAAAGATGGGGAAAGGAGAAAAAAGCTTATTATTTAAGTTCATTAGTAACCAAGTTTGTTGCTTAGGATCTAAGAGCAAAAAAAATAAGTTAAAGATTAATTAAAAGATTAGATTTTTGAATGAAGAAAGGAAGTAACTATTTTGAGTTTTGGGAAGGTATAATCCTCTAATAACTTGGTAGGTGATGTCTATGAGACACACTTCTAGCTTTTTTTTACATGTTTAATGATGTTTTTAAACTTGTTTTAGTGTTATAATATTTTTAAGTTTTTATTTTAATTAATGCATAAAATATTGTTTTTTTCTTATTTAGTCTTACTTCGAGTTGGTTGTTTATGTTGCTCGATGTTTAGAAGATGTTTGGATGATTGTTTTTGATGAAATGAAATAGGTTTGGAATCTGCTGAATGTGGAAGTAGGTTTTTTGTTTTGTTTTGTTAAATGCATGTTTTTGGCTCCAGAGTTTTAGTTGAGTCTTATGGAGTGTTAAAATGTTAGTTTTGAACCTTAAATTGTTGAATATGCTTGCTGTTTTAATTTGATAATTTTGAAAAGTGAAACCTCATGCATGATTTGGATGATGTGATGTTGTTTTTTCTTATTATTTTTATTTAGTTATGCTTGGTGTTGGTAAATGGTTAGTTACAACTGAAAACAATGGGTTTAGAGGTAAAAAAATGCATTTTTTAGGGGTGGGCAGTAGCTAAGCATTTTCTAGGTTTTTTGGGTTTTTGTTCTTCGTGTTTTTAGGAAGAATTTTGTCTTTCATGAATCTTTTAGGCCTTCATTTACCACAATCCTTATTCTTGCAACTTCATAAGACCTTGTGCATTGATAATCTGCTTTTTATTTGAGTAAAAAACAACAGTTTGGTCATTATAATCATAAGTTTTTTTTTTCAATCCAAAGCCTATTATGGTAAAATCATGATTATTGGTTGATAATCTATGTTTTTTTTATGATTGATTATTATTCCTTGAATGATTTACAATATGCCTATACCTTTGATTTCGTTATATCTGGTCAAATTTGAGAGTTATAAGGGCAGGTTTGCTTTGAATGTTCTTCCTGCTCTTAAGTTTTCTACATTTGATCTGTTTTGGTTAACAAATTATGTTTTTACATTTTTTTTTCAAGTTTGATCTGTTTTAAGTGTTAGTTTTGGCTTGTTTTTCTAGTTAAACCAGTGTTTTTGGTTTGGTTTATAGTTGAACCAAATATTTTAGGTTAACCTGATCAGGTCAAGTTCAATAAGACCTTGTTTGGTTTTCAACCTTTTTTGATAAAGAAATTTTTTGCTTAAGGGCAAGTTTGACAAACACGCCTTTAGGCCTATTTTGGTAGTTTTATGTTGTTTTAAAAAATAATTTTTTGCCAGGCAAAGCCTTAAAAAATAAAAAAACAATATTTAAAAAATAAATAAATAAAAGTTTCCTTGCATATGGCCAAAAATCCTTAAAAAATAATTTGCATGTTTAAAAATAAAATAAAAAAATATTACATGGATTTTACAACCAATTTATAAAATTCCCAAGGATTTTGGCCTATATTTTAAAAAATATAAAAACTTTATTTTTGGTAAAATCTATTACTCACTTTTAATAAAAGTATAAAACCTTGTATGAGATTAATATCCAACATTTAGGAATAATATGACTAATTCACTTCTGATATAAAGAAAAAGGGTTTTTTTTATCTAAAATATTATTTAGGATGAAGCAAAGGTATCCAAAATTCAAGTTTGTTCGAAAGAAGCCTCAACAATAATTGGAGATATTTCAATGTATGTCTCAAGGTGTAAAAGTCATGGACATTTGAAATACCAAAGGGAAAAGTGAAAGTTAAATAATCACCAAATCTATTTGGATTTCTAACTTCAGCTCCTTCACGGCACATAAGTTGTGAATGAGTTTGCTTTTTTGTGATTTTTTTTAAGTTGAGATCTTTTAGACCAAGTTCTTGATCTAAAAAACTAAGGTTTTCTCATCATAGCAAATCCTCCATAGTAGGCTGATAGTTATAGAAACACTATCAAATCATAGCAACTACAAAAAAAAGAAAAAGCGATGAAACTTACCTCAAATAAGGTTTTTTAGGAGTGATAATATATTTTCTTTACACAATTAGTCCCTTGCCTAGAATCTCTAAAAACTAATTAGGATTTCTAGTAATTATAATACTAGATAGCGATTCCTTATTCAACCAAAGATCTCTCAACCTGTCTGAGAAGAGTCGTCTCGACATCATGCTTTCATGAAGGAAGGATATGACAACATGTTATTATGTTTTGGAAGCCACCACGCCATAGAATTTGATGCTAGCTTTGTAAATTCTTTTGTAGTGTAATTAGACATTGGGGTTTTAAGTATTACTTCCATTGACTTTGTACTCCATCTATTTATAGTGTAGTAGTTGATTTGTATTTGTCCATAGAGTAGGGATTGTCAAATAAATTTACGTGTTCTTATCTCTCTATAATTAATAATATTTTTATTACCTTTTGATTTATATTTTACAAGAATATTCTTTTCATATCCTAGAAATTAAAACACATATCAAACTAGCATCATAACCCAGTCTACACTAACGAACAGGTGGCAAAGGTTTTGAATTATACTTGTCAGTGTTTTCAAGATGTCTATGGAATTTGAGATTGAAAGATTTCATTGTCTTTCGGATTATCATAAGTAAACATTCAAGTCATTCTGATACAACAAAGACTGCAAAAAATACTTGTAGGCAGGAGAAGATGTTTGCAACTTTGATGGATGATCAAAGGGCGGATTTAGTGAAAATTGATATTGATTTATGGCTTAAGTTGGAGCCTTTGTACATGACAAAATTATTCTTCGCTAGTAAGCTGTATTTGAAGCATTGCTCCTTCATGCAACATATGGCAAAAAGTCTATAGATGTTATGATTGAAGAGAAGGATGAAGCCTTTTATGTTATTGGGTTATTTACTGGCCTCATATATATAAACATCTTAGAAAACTTTATTATTTAGTTGAGGAATTAAGTTGCTTTATCGTCTAAGGAAAAATTCATAAGCATATTAATAATGAGCTTAATGATGTTTATGAGGAAGGATTAGTTGTGTGTTTAACAATTGAATTAAGTTTGGATCACATTAATGTATGGTTTGCAAATATTATCGCAAGAAAGGATATATATTAAGAAAAAAACATAAAATAAATTATCTAATGAACAAAGATAAGAAAAGTATGCAAAAGCAAATTTCATTAAAAATATTCTATAGATGTTTAAAATGATCTAATGATGCAAACTTTTAAAATAATTGCACAGCTAAAAAAAGGTATGAATCACACCAAGTATTTGCATAGCTATCAATGAATCATGTATGAATCTTCTCATATTTTTTAATAACACAACAAATAACATTTTGTGATATTAAATTAAAGAACATTAAATATAGATAAAATATTATATGTATCATGAATCAACAAAAAATATAATCATAATTTATAAATTAAATTATTAACAAAAAATAAAAGATGAGCAGTTTTCATTGTAACCCTCCTCACAAAACTATTGTTCATTGAAAAAATGATTTGTTTTTTTATTAATCTTGTTTTAGTTGTTTTTTTTTTTCTCAATAATAAAAACTAAAAGAGGAGGGGTTATCATTATACCCTCCTTCTTTTTTAGTTTTTTTTTTTTAATTTAGTTATTTTTTAATTTTGTTCTTCAATATTAGAGGGTAACAAAAACTAAAAGATGAGAGAGTCTTACTATATCCTTCCTCACAAACCACTATTCACTAAAAGATTATAAGAAAGTAGTGATGTTGATTGAATTATCATTGGGAATGCATGCATGTAGGAAGATTAACTCTCAGCATGTCCAAAGGAAGGCTGTTCATGAATGTGCATGTGATTAGTTGGCTAATACATATAAAGGCCAATGATGCCAACACAAGATAACAAAAACTCCAAAAGTGCAGCACAGGTGATCCACAAATTAGTTGCCTTAATATCCAAAAGCGATAGTTGATCATTTGTAAGTTAGTTGTCCTGTGCAAAGAGAAATCTTTAAGTTAGTATTATTGAGTTCATTAATAATCCTCAAAACATAAAATAAAGAATGGATGGGTAATTAAAAAAAAAAAAAACCAGATAATGTAGAAGCTTAATTAGAAACAATATTGCTGGTAGATAGAGCTAAAGTTGTAGATTGAATTAAATAAAACTGCAAGTCAGAGGAGCCAGATGCATGAAATCTACAGTGAATAGTGGTTTGCTTTTAGTTTTTTAATTATTATTTTTTCAATTTCATCCTTCACTATTGGTGTTAGAAAAAACTAATAAAGAGAAGGTTTTCACTATAACCCTCCTCGCAAACCATTGTTCTTTGGAACAATGGTTTGCTTTTTTACAAAAAGAAAATTACAATTTTATCCTTTAACTTTAGATTTACTAGGTATTAGGCTTTATAATTTATTTTGATTTGTTTTCTATAAAATTATCTCAGTCTCATGCCTAGGTAACAGGTTTGATGAGTTAACTTGGTTAGCTCGAGGTTTTTTTTTTTTTGTCTTTTTAACTGACTTTTATTTTTCATTTCATCATTCAACATTAGACTAATTGAGAATTAGGCTTCATAACAAAAACTAAAACAGAAGATGTTTTCATTATACCCCTCCTCACAAACAACTATTCACTAGAATAATGGTTTGTTTTTTTTTCTTTATTTTTTTCCCTTCAACATTGGGTTTACTGAGTATTGTGTTTCATTATTTATTTTAATTTACTTTTTATAAAGTGTTTTTTTTTCATGAGTTAACTTAGCTTGAGTTTTTTATCCTATTTTTAATTGAGGTTTTTTTTTCAATTTCACCATTGAACATTAAACAGATTGGGAATTGATTATTCATAATTTATTTTGGTTTTTTTATATTAATGAGATCATCTCACTCTCATGACAATAGTTACGAGTTTGACGGATTAACCCAAGTTGAATCGGTTCTTTTGTTATCATTTTTTTAATTGATTATTTTTTAAAATTTTATCTTCTAACATTGAGTTGATTGGGAATTGAGCTTCTTGATTTGTTTTTTATGGGGTTATTTGAATCTCATGACTTGGATTGCAGGTTTGACCAGTTAACTTAGGTTGACTAGAGTTATTTTATCGTGTCCTTTTGTGTAATTGATTTTTTTTATTCATTAACATTGGATTGACTGAAAAATAGACTTTATAATTTGTTTTGGTTTATGAATCATTTTTTTATTAATTTTTTTTTCAATTTCATCTATAAACACTATGGGTTGAAAATTAAATTTTATAATTTGTTTAAATTTGCTTTCTATAAGGTTATTATGGTTTCATGGTCCTAGTAATAGATTTGGCAAACTATCCTAGGTTGACCCAAGTCGATTTAACATGTTGCTATCTCATTTAAAAAAAGTTTTCTTCTTGCAATTTTTTTAGTCAAATTATGTTTTCATTAGTCGTCCAGATTATATTTGTACTCACCAAATCAATCAAGACACATCAAGTTAACCTCTACATGATTTATTTTTTTCTACTAAAAATATATTAACAATACCTAAATATTTTTTACATAAAAAAATTAATCTTAATAGAGGTAAAACATTTGGTTATAAACTACACTAAAAACATGCCCCATTGGTTCTAAGTAAAAAAGACAAAGAAAGAAAGTCTCCACGGGGAAAATCTATTTGCTAGAATATAATATTCTAAAAAAAAGCATGAATATTAAATGAAAAAAGATAATTAGTCATATTTTTATTATATTTAGCCTATGGGAAATGCGGAATCATGTTGTAAACAAAAATAAGCCATGAAGTGTGGAAGAAGAAAGGCAAGAGGTTTGCTCCCTCTGGGTGGTGGCCTAGTGGTAAAAGTTTGAGACCAAGAGGTTTGCTCCCTCTGTGGTCTCAGGTTCGAGCCCTGTGGTTGCTCATATGATGGCCACTGGAGGCTTACATGGTCGTTAACTTCAGGGCCCGTGGGATTAGTCGAGGTGCGCGCAAGCTGGCCCGGACACCCACGTTAAACTAAAAAAAAAAAGGCAAAAAGAAAGTTTTATTTATTAAGTTTTATGATTTGCTTGAAATTAGAAATATGATAAAGGTCAATTTCCAGTAGAGAGTGGAATTAAACAAGTACAGAGTGAGAAGTCTTAAGTTGTATTTGGGAATTAAATAAGCTATTGTGTTTAATCTCTATATCTTTATTTTTGTTTTTCTATCTTTATATCTGTATTTTCTTGTGTTGTACTCTGATTTTACAAATGTGTAGGAATAGTTGTGTGTATTACTTCTTTAGTGCTTGTTACCTTAAGTTTCAGTTTTTTCTGTAATTGTTGTTTTCATCAAGACGCTCACCTCTAATTTATATTTAACCCTTGCTGCTATAATTTTGTATCCCCTCTCCATCTCTTACGTAGTGGATTTATCACGCCCCTTTAGAGTTACAATTAGTTTACATGTTCATGCTATGTTATAGTTTAAATCATTTTTTTATAATAAAAAATATTTAATTCATAAAAAATTCTTTAATATTATTATTAAATTCAACTCAACAACTCGACTTAAAATTTTTCAATTCAACTCTTTGCTTAGCTTAAGATCTTTCCCAAGTCTTTATCTCCTATACATAGAATTTATTTATAGTAATCTCTCAACTGTGATCCTTGGGCAATTATATCATTTTAGATTCTTACCCATATTTAGAAAAAATATATATGTGGTCTTAGCTTAGAAAATCCTGCAAAGTTCAGGGTTTTTAACCAGTTTTATTTTGATGAAAAATAAATTATTAAGGAGTCTATATTTTAAAAGAAGGTTCTAGGTTATTACATGAGGGGTAAGCCTTTTACCCAATATTAAAAAGGTCTATGATCTGCTTAATGACTACCTTTTGTGAAGGCAATATAGAGGTTTACAAGGAATGATTGAGGCACAATGTAACCATCATTATCAAGTAAATGCTTAACTCATGATTAAATGTTTCACGAGTATGAACCCCGACTGAAAGTCATGAGACAGATCATTACTCCTCACCTAACCTAGAATTGGGTTTATTGATAAAAATTAAAATGCATGAAGGTATTAATCCATACCCGATGTACTAATATATGTTAAATGTGTTAAAATTAAATGGAAAAAAAAAACAATCAAACAAGTAAAGCTTAGTCCAACCAGATAAGACATTTTTTAGTAGAGTCACCATCCTGTCACGACACTGACTACCTTTTGTGAAGGCAATATCGAGGTTTACAAGGAATGATTGAGGCACAATGTAACCATCATTATCAAGTAAATGCTTAACTCATGATTAGATGTTTCACGAGTATGAACCCCGACTGAAAGTCATGAGACAGATCATTACTCCTCACCTAACCTAGAATTGGGTTTATTGATAAAAATTAAAATGCATGAAGGTATTAATCCATACCCGATGTACTAATATATGTTAAATGTGTTAAAATTAAATGGAAAAAAAAACAATCAAACAAGTAAAGCTTAGTCCAACCAGATAAGACATTTTTTAGTAGAGTCACCATCCTGTCACGACACGTGTGGTGTTGAGAATGGCGGATCTGCCTCCTGAGTGTGGTGAAAAAATGTTTTGAATTTAATCATAAAATTATGATTATAAGGTTTAGGAGTTGCCACCTAGTGTTATGGTCACTAGGAAACTTAATGGTCTATGAGAGTTCGGGTAAGAAACTAATTGTGCAAAGTAAGATGCATCACCCCGAGTACACCCTACGTAAGGTAAGTTGCATTTAGATTTTTATTCTAATTTGCATTTCTGTCCTTTGGACTTGTCTAAGGTTCAACGTAAATCTCTTTTTGTAATTAAATCTCTACTTTATCGGGTTAAATCCTAACCATTCTAAGCGCCAAACTTATTTATTTCTTGGATATAGCTAAATACTAGCATTTCGAATAACAAAATAATTGTTATGAAGTTTTTTGTATTTTGGAAAAACTCTACTGGATAATCATAAACTGGTTACAATATTTATTTTTGTATGTTTTTTAAAACATGACAAAAATATGATTTTATTTTTTAGAAAACATGAATAAAAAACCTTTAAGATTTGGTTGTACGCACAAAGATAAAATATATATATTTTTTGTGTTTTTGGAAAGAGAAAATTAATTTAAAATATTTTTGAATTTTCAAAAAAAAATTAAAAAGAAAAGTTTCAGAGAAAACCAAGTACTTTTAATATTGTATCTGTATTTTACAGTATAACTCTACAGCCCGATATTATGCAAAATTGTTGAAAAAACATGCAAGAGACCATAAATATTTTTAAAATGCCCTTTGGAAAATATGAATTTTTTCTCTCATTTTTAATTTTTTAATATTGTAATATTTTTATATTATTTTATTATTAAATATAAATTAAGTTGAACCCGACCCAACCATCTTAGCTAGACTAGAATGGGTCTAGCCCGACTCAATCGATTGGGCAAACTATCGACCCAACATCCTTTTCTCTCTTTGTTTTTTTTACGCTAGGCTAAAATCGGTCTAGCCTATTGTTGTTAATGGCATTTTTTCCATTTGCATGCAGAATGTATTCTACATGCAAATGGCTTAAGAGGGGTGTTTGGAGAATAAAAGGAAGAGAAAAGCTTGCTTGGACAAAGAAAAAAAGTTGTTGTTGGCACTCCTAGTGGTGTAGGGAAGTCTGATGTATGGCTAGTGGTGGCGAAAATGGTGAAGGCTCGACAATTATGATGGCACAAATGAAGGGGTGACACTGACAGATAAAGCTAGGGAGAGAGGCCGATTTTTTCTCAACTTTGGCCTTAAATTTCTTCCTTTTCAATGCATGGAATCCATTTTTTTTTTTTATCAAAATATAAGTATATATAGCAAATAAAAAATTATACAAGGCTAGAGAACCAACAAATTCATAAACAGGATTTACAAAAAAGGAGATAGATTCCTTGATAAAACATATACATCAGAGCCAAAAGAATAACTAACAAGCTGAAAGAATTAGCTAACAATGATTAGAAGAGGAACCAAATCAAAGACAAGGTGCCCCCCCAACACACGGCAAAAATTAGGCACAATGCATGGAATCCACTCTTATTTATAGGGGTGGAAGAGTGACATTTTATTTTTATTAGGGACAAATCTTGGCCCTTGATTCTTCCCGGAAGGATTTCAACTGTTGGCTCAAAGTAATTGTCAAATTTTGACAGTTAAAGGTTGCATGAATTGGCCTCTTTGGAGTGGCGTGGCAGTGACTGTGATGTCAATTGGCTAGAAATAACCATGCTAAGGTGTAGTCAAATGTCAGGCAATTATGGCGGTGTATGTTTTTTCAAATTGATGAAGAGGCAAAGTATTAAATGGCCCTAAAAAGTAGCCACCCGAGCAACTTTTTCAGGCAAAAAAGAAGAAGATGAATATGACCCAAACAACAAGTCGTCTAGTCTATTCCTTTTTTGGTATTGCTTGGTCAAAATGGTGCCGTTTCGGTCAAAATGCACTATTTTATTTAAATAAAATAATGTCGTTTTGACTTTTAGGATTTTAATTTAGGGATTTAACCAAAGTTCAATTTGATCCTTTGTCTTTTGATTATTTCAATTGCATCCCTAATTAGCCTATAACTTTTTAATTTTATGTCATTTTGCCCCTGCCAAACTATAATATCGACCTTGAATTTTATTGTCTTTTTTATTTTAATCATTGGTCTTGGATTTATGCAAATTGATCATTAAACTTTCAACTCTCTTTGATTTCACCTCTGATTTCAATCAATTTAGTCCCCAGAGTTTGGCGTTGTTTTCAAAAAGGTATTTGGCTATCAATTTCTTTAATTTAATCCCTAATTGACCCTAAACTTTGATTTTTTTTACAATTTTACCCCTGATTTCAATCAATTAACTTCGTAAAAATTAATTTTGGTCCTTTAAATTCCAGTCTTCTTAATTAAGCTCAAATTGGGCTCCCAAACTTAATTTTTCACCAATTAAATCCCTAATAAAATTCATTTGACCCATTTAAAGTATAATCAAGTCCTTGCATTTAATTAAATCCTTTAATTTTAGTCAAATTAATTTTTAAACATAATTAAACTTTTAATTTGGCTCATGATTAAATCAAATTGGCCTATTAAAAATCTAATTATATCACTAGGCTTAATGTTTTTGCAGATTTGTCAAATAATCATTTAATTTGACCTTGAATCTACATTGTCTCTCTAGTTTTTGGTACAATGGGGTACGATTAAACTCCAAATTTTGTCTAAAATTACAGCTTGATTTTTCTATATTTTTTATATCGTCCTCATTCTGCTTTTGCCAAATTGCCAATCTTCTTACTATTATTACTTTATTTTTTATTTTTTTATTTTAAAATTAGAAAGGGTAAATTTTAGGGAATAACCGAAAAATAGGTTATGATACCTATACTTAGAAAATTCCTAACAAGCTAAGGGGAACCTATGAAGGGTGAGCCTATACTTATAAAATATTATAAGAGGCTAAAAAAACCTATAAAAGGGTGAGTTTATACTAAGAAAAATTTCTAACTGGTTAGGGGAACATAGAGAGAAAAAAATCATACTTAAAAAAAATTTTAAGTTGCTAGGGGAACCCTTAGAGGTGAAGCCTATACTTATAACAAATTTTAAATGGCCAGAGGAACCCTTGGAGGTGAAGTTTGTACTTAGAAACAATTCTAGGTAGTTGGAGGAATTCAAGAAAAGTGAGCTTATTATATTTAGAATACATTCTAGGGGTTAAAGAGGGGTGAGCCTATACTGAAAAAACAAATTCAAAGAGGTTGGGGAATCCTATGAGAAGAAACTTATACTTTGAAAAATTTCTAAGTGGCCGAGGAAACATCTAAAGGTAAAGCTCGTACTTAGAAAATTTCTAAGAGGCTAGAGGTAACTCTAGAGGGTTGTTCTCTATAATAGCGTAAGGCCTAACAACCCCATACTGATTTGAGATCATACTAAAGAAAGGGAGGTTTGTGGCTTTCTAGTCAATGGTATGGAGCTTGGAAGCCTCTACTACAAAGATCACACTATAGTTAGAAGCTTATGACCTTTCTGGTGATGGTGTGGGGCTTAAAAGCTCACTACTAGAGAAAAATCTCATTAAAAAGTTGGAGGTTTGTATCCTTCCTGATGATGGCCTGGGGGTTTTGGAGCCCCCTCAACTAAAAACTGTTTGCATTCAAGTGGAGGAGGTATGTGACATCTATAGTAATGACATGGATTGTTAGATCCTCCCACTAAAAAGTGTTCATATTGAAGTATGAGAGGTATATGACCTCCATAGTGATGGCATGAGGCATGAAAGCTGCCAACTTAAAGTGGTCAGTGGAGAGTAGGAGGTATATGACCTCCTTAGTAATGGCATGAGACATGAAAGCCACTCATTAAAAAGTGGTCAGTAGAGTGTGGGAGGCCATAGACCTTTATAACATTTTCTTGGGGCATAGAAGCCTTTTACTAAAGAGTGGTCATTTTTTTAGAGTGGAAGGCATATGACCTTCTTGGCGATTACATGGGCGTGAGAGCCCCCTCTTAAATAATGGTTATCTTTTTAAAATGGAACGCTTGTAGCCTCCTTGATGATGACATAGGTGCATGAAAAACCCTTATTAAAGAGAGATTATACATGAGAGTAGAAGATTCAATATCATCATTGGAGATAGCGTAAGGCCTAGGAGCTCTATTGACGAGTCGTGTCAGTTTAAGATTACACTAGAGAGTAAGAGATACTAGATCGTAACTAGAGATAATATAAGACCTAGGAGCCTATATGAAGGGTTATGCTAGTTCAAAACTACAATGGAAAGAGAGAGATTTAGGATCATATCTGGAGAGTAGGAGATCCAAGATTAATCTCTATAGATTTAATAAGGCTTAGGAGCCTCACTAGAGAGTTGAGCCAATTTGAGACTACACTAGAGAGGCGGGAGATCCAAGATCAATCCCTGGATATTTCTTAAAGCCCAAAAGCTCCACTAAAGAGTCGTGTCAGTCTAAGACTGCACTGGAGAGGTAGGAGATCCAAGATTAATACCTGATTTTAAAAGCCTCACTAGAGATATGTAGATAGAAAATGTATGTTAGAGTAAATTATTGTATTTTAAAATTAAACTTACTTTCTATCAAGGATAGTGTATCCTAAGATGATATGCTAGGCTTTAGGGAGCTTGGGGAGTTTGGCATGGGACAACGAGATTGGTCACTAAATTCCATCCCATAGTAGCTAGAGGAAGCGTGTTTAGAGTATCAATTATGTACATGAGTATTGCAATGGTGTGAGCAATCCCTAGAGGGATTTGGCGAGTGTAGAGGCAAAATGCTCTCCTAAAGATCATTATGTCCAGGCTCCTTTGGGTAGTGTAATTGCCTACAAGTGCCGGGAGTGGCTAAGAGCGATGATGTCAAGGTCAAGTGTGTCACCATAAGTGCCAAGACTTATTGGGGTGGTAAGGTCTAATTTTGTTTTTGGGTTGCCAACACTGCTTAAGTAAAGACTTGCACTTGATTAATGAGTAAATCCATCACGCACTCTAGCCCAAGTTCGTTATAGTTATACACCACATAATAACTTGGAGATGTCAAAAACAAAGTTTAGAAAGAAATTGATAACTTTTTAATATGTTTTCCACAAACAGTACCAATCATTATGTTCTAAAAAAGTTCAAGTAGCTTAAAAACCAGGCTTATGTGTTGAATAACCAACTAATCACTTAGTTCTAATAATTTAAATCATTCTCTTTAAATGAGATGTTTGATAGCCTGATATGGGAAGTTCAGGTGGCTCTTAGTTGATAAGTCAAGGTGATTTGTAGTTGGTGTCTGGTAAGCCGAGGTGGGTGGTAACATATAGCTGGTGCCTGATAAACAAAGATGAATGGTAGCAAATAGGTGGTGCCTAGTAAACTAAAGTGGCTGATAGTAGGTAGTTGGTGACTAGTAAGCCAAGTATCTTGTTAAAAGTTCCTTTCCGTTAATAGAGAACTCTTAGATGCTTCAGTATCTTTGCAGTGAGAGAGAGAGATAGTATATAATGATATTTTAAAAAGATGGACCTTGAAAATATGTATGCAAAAGAGAATGGAGAATAATATAAACCTAGAGTTTGGAGAATTCATTGGGTATTTATAGTCCATGAATCTTGTTCTTTTATGGAAAAGAGAGATTAAAGAGTCATTTTACTCATATAAATTAATATAGTATTTTGAATTATATTGCATTCAAAATAATATTTATTGGATTAATATAAATTATTAAGGTAACGTAAATATTGAGCTTGGGTGTGTACTTAAGCCTATAAAAGATGCAAGCTTAGAACTTTAACTGGCCATATGCCTAGCACCCCCACGTGTGGGCGTGAGGCAACCTGCCCAGCATCCTTTGAGACACAGGCTAGCTGAGCCCATCTTTATTGGTTCCAGGCAACAGCCTGGAACCATCCTTATTAGGCTCAGGCAGCAGCCTGAACTCATAATTGAAAAGATCAAATTGTTCAGCTTCATTAAATTACACAGGCAACCGAATACGCCGGGGCGAAGGGAAATAGAAGGTTAAGGTGTGCTTTAGCCCTAAACAATTCCAATAACCTACCATATAAAAACTTTACCTTCTGCCCTTCACTCAAAAAAAAGAAAAAAAAAACTCGTTTAAAGTAAAAGAAAAAACAGGTTACCTTTCACGGGAAGAACCTGTAGCCCTGCAACTGCAAGAGACTTCAGCTAAGAGCAATTATAATTTTGAGAAGCCATTCTTGCACCTTGCCAGAAAACTTCCCGGGTAAAAAAGTATCATCATTGCAATCTGAATGCTCTCCCCCTTTTGTAATTCTGTTTACGCTAAGGCCTAGCCTAAGTGATAATATTTGAGATTGTTTTGTGACTGTAGGGATCCTAACTCGCATTTTGTTGAGACATAAGCCTTGGCTCCTCCAAAAGTGCCTGTCGACCTTGGGCATGTAGCACAATAAGCATTTTGTGTTGTTAAGATTAGCTTGCCTGTATCAATCTTTTGCTCTCTATTCTCCATGGATATTTACAAAAACCCACAAGAAAGGAATTTATCAGATTTAATAAAAATTAATTCGGTCTGCTGATATGAATATAGGTTTTAAATGAGCATGTTTTTGAAGCGCAATAAATGTTAATTTGAAGTGAAAATGGCATAAAGATGGTAAATTACAGTGCTAATACTTTATAATTTATCATGTTAGCATAAAAGAGAGGGACAGGTTTGTTAAGGAATGCTTCTATTATAATTATATTCCATGGTCATGTAATTTAACCATTGAAAACATGGTCATAAAAGCGTGCAATGAAAGCAAAAGGTTAATTTGCTACTTTGTCTAATGATGATTCATAAGGGAATTAACGAGGATTAATTGGTTATAAAGAACACCCCTTCCAAAAAAAAAAAAAAAAAAAAGGTTTTCTAAACAAAAGACTAGACAGGAAGCAATGATTCAGGTTTCTTATAAAAACGCTTTTTAAGATTGTACATGTTTCAAATATTACATTTTCAACGCTAATTTTTTTTAATTGATATACTTGATTAATATAACTTGCATATTCTGATTATGTGAGATCAAGAGTATGATAGTATTAGCAATACATGTGGTGCATGAAACCAAATACAAGTTCTATTTCTTAGATATTGCCTTTACGTATTTTATGTACATTGATTTGTCCACTAACTATAACTAGCGTTAGTTGCACTGACTGGAAATGAGATTTTTATTTAGTTATTTAAAAAAAAATGACAACTATTATCAATCTTATTAACACTTCTCTCCAACGTCATACTGAGTTACATTCTGCTTAGCCTATAGAAATTGCATATATGGTAGCTAATGGACAATGCAAGATTAAGAGAAGAGCTAATCAAATTGGTAATTTACATCAAAGTGAGACTACTCGTTGGAGCTGTCATTTTAATTATATTTATAGCTTAACAGATATGTATGGTGCAATTATTATCGTGCTTGAAAGTATAGCTCAAGAAGGATTTTCTAACTCTATAAGTGGAAAAGCTAGTGGTTGTTTGAATGTGATGAGATCTTTTAAATTTATATTCATCTTACATTTAATGTATAAAATAATAGGGATTACTTTGTTGAGCTTTGAAACAAAAATCTCTTGACATCTTAAATGCAATTGTCAACTACTAAAACATGGCTTCGAATTTTGAGAGATGCCATATTTGATCTTCTCCTTGCATATGTGTAATATGTTTGCAAATAATATAAGATTTAACATACCACATATGAATGCTTCATATAAAAATCATACATGTTGTTCATGTCAACAACATGAATCGATGACAGTTTACCAATACTATCATTATGATATGTTTAACTCAGCAATAGATTTTTAGTTTAAAGAGTTAAATTATAGATTCAATAATGGGATAGTGGAACTCCTTGTACTTAGCTCTATTTTAGAACCCAAGGACAACTTTAAGTCATTTAGAGTTTATGTTATTTGCAAGTTTGAGAAATTTTATCATGAAGATTTCAATGAATAAAAGATGTATTGTTTGAAAACTCAGCTACACCATTATCAAATTGATGTGATTTATCATAAAAACTTTCAAAACATGTCTATCATTTTCGAATTATGTTTAGGATTAGTGGAAACAAATAAGTTGCAGTACTATCATTTGATTGACAGGTTAATTCATCTTGTTATAACTTTGCATGTTTCTACTACCACCGTAGAGCAAGCATTTTCAGCTATGAAACATGTTATAAATGTGTTTCGCAATAAAATAAAAAAAGAGTTCTTAGCAGATTCTATAATGATTTATATTGAACGAGAGCTTGGTAAAGATATCTATTTGTATTCGATTATAGATGAATTTTATTCCACAAAATATTGAAGGGTGCAACTTTGATAGTATAGTTTATTTTTACTTTTTTTTTTTCAATTTTATGTACTTTTAATTAATTTTTTTATATTTTATGTTATATTTGGATTGAAACTTTATTGTTAACTTTAGAAATTTATATATATAAGGTAATGACAGATCTTTAAAAGAAAATTATGTGTATTTGCTTAGCAGCACAAGGCGAAAAAAAATAATCTGGCTCTGGCCATGCGTATATGTGAGTGCTTTATGTCAAAGTTTCTTTGGGCAGAAAAAGGAATCATCATCCATCAAATTTACTAAAGATTGAAAGTTATAGCAAGATCAACAAGGTGATGGTTACATAAGACTATAAAGGAGAAAAGATCGAAAAACAGAGCTTTCCTAAAATAAAATGCTATCCAAGACAAGCGACGTAGTCCTTGTTTTCATGAACAGCCTGCCTTGTTAAACTGTCTGTTACTGCATTCGTTTCTCTCCTTGTAATAAAAACAACATTTCCACAGTAATATAAAAGCATAAAGTAGAGCTCCATTGATGAAGACCTTATTTCTTAACCAGCTATATCTGCTAATTAACTAAGGATATCCACCAGGTGTACCAGGTGTACTGGGCATCCCGGGTGTATAGGGTATACCGGGTGTACTGGGTGTATAGGGAGTACCGGGTGTATAGGGAGTACCGGGCGTCCCGGGTGTATAGGGTATACCAGGTGTATAGGGTGTACCGGGTGTACTGGGTGTACCGGGCGTCCCGGGTGTATAGGGTATACCAGGTGTATAGGGTGTACTGGGTGTACCGGGCGTCCCAGGTGTATAGGGTATACCGGGTGTATAGGGAGTACCGGGTGTACAGGGTGTACTGGGTGTACTAGGTGTACCGGGTGTACCGGGCATCCCAGGTGTATAGGGTGTACCGGGTATATCGGGTTTATAGGGTGTACTGGGTGTACCGGGTGTACTGGGTGTACCTGACGTCCCTGGTGTACTGGGTGTACCAGGCATCCTAGGTGTGTAGGGTGTACCGGATATATTGGGTGTACTGGGTGTACCGCGCGTCCCAGGTGTGCGATGGATGTTCATCGGCGCATACGTACCATTGTTAAAATTATACTGGAAAAGCTTCCTTCCTGCACCAAAATGCCATAATATTGATCAAAACAACATAAAATGCTGGAGAAAGAAGAATCTCTGTTGAAATGTAAATAAGAATAGAAAACTTCGGTAATTTTATTGGCAGAAAAACAACCGTGCCCAAATCAGTGCATCGCAGTCACAAACCTTGTATAGGTTTCGGTATTGCGGTGGACATCCCAATGGACAGGAGGAGCATGATTGCTATAAAAATTGCCACGGCGATCACTTGGAAGCGAGCCATGGTATCTTAGCTATGTCAGGAGGTTGAGGTAATCAAGAAAGGGAGGCAAAGCGATGGTGATGAATATAGTTTGAAGCAAGGTATTTATAGTGAAAAATTAAGGGAACAAGTTGGTAAATAAAAGTGATAGGTAGAAGGACTTTATTATAAAATAATATGATCGATTTAAGGGAAATTTGACGAAGACCTTGTAATAAAAACGTTATTTTCATAGCAACATAAAAGCATGAAGTAGAGGTACATTGATGAAGACGTTATTTCTTAACTATGACCTACTCTTCTAAAACAAATGGGGTAAACCCAGCTCCTTCACTATATTTTTTTTCCTTTTCTTTTCTTTTATAAAAACAAGGTTGGAGGTCAAGTTAGTGTGTGTAAGATGGAAGAATATTTGTCTTCTCGATTTGTATAATGAGGTGATGCCAGCTTGTGATAAATATTAGCTACTACCAAGCTTTTAGGGCTTGTTTGCGAGTGTGGTTACAGTTATTTTTTAAAGTATTTTTCAATCGAAAATATATCAAAATAATTTTTTTTATTTTTTAAAAGTTATTTTTGACATCAACATATCAAAATGATTTAAAAACACTAAAAAATATATTAATTTGAAGTAAAGTAAAAAATTAAATAAAAAAATTAAATTTTTTCAAACACAATTTTAAAACACAAAAATAAACATGGCCTTAGTATTGGCTTCTATAATGAGAGTGCGCCTAAATGATGCCCCGTCTACGAGGTAATCATATATAATATTCATTTTTTCCCCTTTTCTTTTCTTTTATAAAAACAAGATTGGAGGTCAAGTTAGTGTATAAGATGGAAGGATATTTGTTTCCTTATGATAAGTATTAGCTACTACTAAGTTTAGTTTTGGGGCTTAAATGATGCCCCATCTAAGAGGAAATCTCTCTCTCTCTCTCTCTCTCACACACACACACACAAATCAGCATTCATGCTTATAAAAATATTTTACCTTGTTAACTATTAACTATTAACATTATTTTAATATTTTATAACAATACAAGGAGTGTAATTAGTCATTAATTAACTTTAAATTGGTTGCAATAATTTAATATAACTTACTCTCTATAAAATTATTATAATCTCAAATAAATATCCTGATAATTAATTGATTCTTAATTTTAAAAACATTTATTTTTGTTATTATATCATTAGGTAAAAAATAGCTAAAAAAATAAAGTTGTTAAACTCAGTAAAGTCCATGATGTGGACAGCAGGTTTTGTGAGTGAAGCGGTGTAGCTCTCAGGTGAATTTAATATATCATTTTAACGAGAGTGGGCCTAAATAATGCCCCGTCTATGAGGTAATCATATATGATTTTCATTTTTTTTCTTTTCTTTTCCTTTATAAAACTAGGTTGGAGGTCAAGTTAATGTATAAGATGGAAGAATATTTGTTTTCTTGTGATGAGTATTAGCTACTACTAAGTTTAGTAGTGGGGCTTAAATGATGCCCCATCTACGAGGAAATCACACACACACTCACAAAAATCAGCATTCATGCTGATAAAAATATTCTACCTTGTTAACTATTAACTATTAACATTATTTTAATATTTTATAACAATACAAGGAGTGTAATTAGTCATTAATTAACTTTAAATTGGTTGTAATAATTTATTATAACTTACTCTTTATAAAATTATTATAATCTCAAATAAATATCCTGATAATTAATTGATTCTTAATTTTAAGAACATTTATTTTTGTTATTATATCATTAGGTAAAAAATAGCTAAAAAAATAAAGTTGTTAAACCCAGTAAAGTCCATGATCTGGACAGTGGGTTTTGTGAGCGAAGCGGTGTAGCTCTCAGGTGAATCTAATATATCACTTTAACAAGAGTGGGCCTAAATAATGCCTCGTTTACGAGGTAATCATATATGATTTCCATTTTTTTCTTCTTTTCTTTTTTTTTTATGAAACTAGGTTGGAGGTCAAGTTAATGTATAAGATGGAAGAATATTTGTTTTCTTGTGATAAGTATTAGCTACTACTAAGTTTAGTATTGGGGCCTAAATGATGCCCCATCTACGAGGAAATCTCACACACACAAATCAGCATTCATGCTTATAAAAATATTCTACCTTGTTAACCATGAACTATTAACATTATTTTAATATTTTATAACAATACAAGGAGTGTAATTGGTCATTAATTAACTTTAAATTGGTTGTAATAATTTATTATAATTTACTTTCTATAAAGTTATTATAATCTCAAATAAATATCCTGATAATTAATTGATTCTTAATTTTAAGAACATTTATTTTTGTTATTATATCATTAGGTAAAAAATAGCTAAAAAAATAAAGTTGTTAAACTCAGTAGAGTCTATGATCTGGACAGCGGGTTTTGTGGTTGAAGCGATGTAGCTCTCAAGTCAATCTAATACGTCTTTTTAACAAGAATGGGTCTAAATGATGCCTCGTCTACAAGGTAATCATATATGATTTACATTTTTTTTCCTTTTCTTTTCTTTTATAAAAACAAGGTTGGAGGTCAAGTTAGTGTATAAGATGGAAGAATATTTGTTTTCTTGTGATATATATTAACCACTACTAAGTTTAGTATTAGGGCCTAATGATGCCCCGTCTATGGGGAAATCATACAAACACACACACAAAAAAAAATCAGCATATGTGCTGGTAAAAATATTCTACCTTGTTAACTATTAACTATTAACATTATTTTAATATTTTATAACAATACAAGGAGTGTAATTAGTCATTAATTAACTTTAAATTGGTTGTAATAATTTATTATAACTTACTTTCTATAAAATTATTATAATTTCAAATAAATATCTTGATAATTAATTGATTCTTAATTTTAAGAACATTTTTTTTTGTTATTATATCATTAGGAAAAAAATAGCTAAAAAAAATAAAGTTATTAAACTCAGTAAAATCCATAATCTGGACAGCAGGTTTTGTGAGCGAAGCGGTGTAGCTTTCATGTGAATCTAATATATCACTTTAACAAGAGTGGGCCTAAATAATGCCCCTTATATGAGGTAATCATATATGATTTTCATTTTTTTTCTTTTCTTTTATTACGGTTTTTTTATAATATTTTAAATGTGTTTTTAGCTGAAAATAACTTGAAATATAGAATTTAATGCCAAAAAATGCCTCACCTTGATTTCTTGACCACCACAACAATGACCAGATTTTGGGTTGGGACCTAGTAGGTGACCTGTCATCCATTTTTTTAAAAAAAACCTAGGAACAAACAACCCGTCATCTTCTCTTGGGAAAACAAATATAAGTAGACAACACAACGAAAAAACCTTAATGCAGGCCTTGGCTCTTTTATTAAAACTAGACACAAGAGTTGACCTTGTTTGTTTATGTAACATCTTCGTACTCGGGATAAACAAACAATCACATGTTTATATTATCATCTCGAAGTACAAGTAGTAACACTCAAACTTATCATCTCATTCAAACTCTAATACCGTATAATAAAAACCTTAAATCTGTACCGAGATAAAAGAAAGTGCTCCTAAATTGTTTTGATTATATTAGTTCTCTATCAACAGCTTAATTTGTACTATTTCTTGCACCTTTTGCGTGGGGTTTGGTCTATGCTGTTTCTTTAAAAAATACTAGTTTTTCTTGCATGTGAATATTTTATAACTATTCAATAATTTTTATTAATAGAAAATATGTTTCCATTGCAGTACTATAATAAAAATTAAGAGCAAAAAACTGTTAATTTGCCCTTAAATCCTTATTCATTAGCAGGTATACCAGTTAGGAGATATATAGCTTGTGTATAATATTAGAAAGAAACTTCGGGAAAGCATTTGGTTTCTCCTCTAAAAACAATAGCCACCAAAAATTATGCATTGTAAAACAATTATCTTAATTCAAAAATCTAGATTATCACATGCATGTGATCTCAATAAATAATTTTATAATATATTTTTTAAATACAAATCTTTTAAATTTAAAATCTGTACATATCTATTATTACCCCATGCTTAATTAATTTAATTGAAGAGAATGAAAACAGATCTAATTAAAACAATATACTTGATATCATATTCATATCACAAAGTGTCATGTAATCTTTTAAAAGAAGAGAGAGAGGGAAAGTTCTTTTTCTTCTATATATATATATATATATATATATATATATATATATATATATATATATATATATATATATATATTGCAATGGAAGTAGATATTTGTTTTAATTACGAACATAAATAAAATGTTTTTCCATTTTCATTTTGAAATAAAATTAGTTTTCATTTTACGGTATGACAAAGGCAAAATATGCAAGAAAGAAAATTTCTTTTATGACCATTCCACAACTAATAATTAAAGCAATGTTTAGGAGAAATTTGCTTGACCGTATTACTATAAAGAAAATTCAAAGAAGACATATCCACTAGTTTCATCGTTTTCCTATCAAAATCAATACTAGTTGTGCCAATGCCCCAATTTGCATGGCAAAGGAAAAGACTTTGAATTATGATGACAAACTAGTGAACCCTACCATCATTTTCATGTATAAAACTATTGTTTTTACATAATATCTATCTAGGACCATACATAAAAAAAAAACAATATCTTATTTTCTCTATATCTATTGTTTTTACATAATATTTATCTAAAAAAAACTCTAAAGTGACTTTTAGTATTGGATAGATTTTTACAGTAACATCCTGATAAGATTATAAAAATCTCAAGGAATGTTCTATGAATAATTATTTCTAGAAATCCCTCTGAATTATTTATGGTGAATTCAATGACCTCCACTTGAAGATCACGTAGGCATTTCCTTGGTAAATCTTTCTCTAGGGGAATGGCAACTCTTCTAGAATAAATACCTGCACAAAGTCCCCTAAGGAGTGTTGATGGGGTCCCTCTGAAGATCAAGTCATTACCAGGTATATTTGTGTGAAAAACAATATTCATGGAGATATTAAAGAGCTTTTTGAACATATAGAAAGAGTTGGAGAAGAAGATCTAAAAGTGAGGTTCGGAGAACTCCTCTTTCCTCTCCTTTTTCCTTTCTTTTATATCACCTAATTTTTACTGTCTCATGCAACGTGGGAGGGGTAGAAAAGTAATCTTGAATTGGTAAGATTATATTATCTTATTGATTGTACCATCACATCTAATTAATATAGATATGGACGGCAGTTCGTATTTAATGGGATCATGATGGGCATTATGATTATTAATTCAGGCTCAGGGTATGGGAGACTTAGTGTAGAGTGACCCTTCAGTTTCATACCCGATCTGAGGTATATTGGGCTCAATTCACGCCTGAGGCCAAGAAGAAAACAAGGCACGGACATATCTAAGTCTAATATGAGGTGACTTTGTGTGATGCCCTTTTAAATGGGGTTGGTTTATAAAAACCATGACCCATCACATCCCTTCCAACAAATTATCATCAACAAAGAAAGTTTAGATTCATCAAAGTTTTTTCAAGTTTCATCACTAGTAGTACTCCATTTCCTTTCTAAAATATTAATTTGGATGTAAATAAGGAGCTGTATATTTTATTAAAATACATAAAAAGTTATGATGTATGTAGTTGATTTTTTCTTTTTAGGATGTATATAGTTGTTGACATCCATTACAAATTCAAAATTTTGCATCATGAGGAAAATTTAGGTAATTAGCTTGATATGTGTTTATAATTTAGGTTAAGTCTACATAATCAACACTATATTTCAAGGACAAAATATGCATGAAATGAAAACTTAGACTCCCTCACGGAACATTATTCACCCAAATAGTATCTTTTTAATCTTTTTATATTTTTTTATCTTGGTCACCAAACTTTTATTTTTTTCAATTTATCCTTTCATGCTACATTGTTTCAAATTTGAATCTTATAAATTATTTGATACTTAAGTTGGCAAAATCTAATTTAATTTTGATATTTGAAAAATATTGAAAATGAAGGGACCAGATTTGACATTAGGTATAAAACCGAGGGTTTTTTTCTATTCAAATCATGCCTTTTTCAAAAACAAATTTGCATTTTAGAATTAGTGTCATTTTTATTTTCATCCCTTTAATATTTAAAATTCTTTATTTTGGTCCAAAACTTTATTTTGTTTATTTTTAGGTGTGAGAGAAGAGAGCGAGTTACCTAAAGATGATGAAAGAGAGTGAAAGTTGATGGTTTTTAAAATTTTAGCTATGAAACTAATTGTTTTTTGCATCAACATGTTTCATTTGACAAGAAGAGTTCCATTTAGGTTATTTTACCCTTTATCTTGTAAAAAAAAAAAGAGCTTGACATATTTTTTTTCTTGTTTTTTGGACTAATTTAGAGGTGTTTTGAGTTGAGAGATTGGGTTTTTTGAATTTATAAGGGTGTTTTATTTTGAGTTTTTAGATGAAAATAGGTTTAAAATATGATTTTTAGATAAAAAAAATCATTAGCCCTAATTTTCTGACAACCTCTCTAATGATTGAAAGTTGGGTTTCAAGACGACTTGTCGTCTATTAAAGTAGATGATGTGTCGTCCACACCTTCATCAAACCCAAAAAAAAGTAAAAGGTCAAGCAGGTGGACCTAACTTTTTCTTTTTCGGACTACGCCCACTCACCCATCTAAACTTAGTCGTTTGGCCTTCTCTTTATTTAAATTTTTTTACTATTTAATTTAAATCTAAAATCAATAAAAAAAAAATTTAATTTTTTATCTTTAGTTTCAGTTTTTTTTCTTATGAATGTCTATTTTTGTGTCATGTAATTAAATGAAAGGTTAACTAGTTTGACTTGTTCATAACTTGGATCATGAGTTTTATTGGTTAACTAGTTTGACTTGTTTCAATCCAAAACATCATTGTCTCGATATTAAAAAAAGGGTTAAATGATTCTCTTTCCAATATTGTTTTTATTTTTAACTCAATCTAGGTCTTGAGATTTTTTAACTGAAATTCATTTAAATAAATTAATGAAAAATATATTTGGGATATTATTTAATAAGGTATTGTTATTTCTTTACTTTGTTTTTAATAAGATTATAACAAATATTTTTTAAATTGACTAGCATTCTTTTATACACCCCTTCATGCTATTTATTTTCTTAAATTTTATTCAATTTCTTTCCTTCCCGTGTCTATTTTTCAATCATATAGTTAAATAAAAAGATTTGTTCTCCAAAAACAAAGTTGTAAAACCCAATTGGATCCTTGACCTGTGTGATGGATTTGGATGACTGACTCAAGTTAACCCGTGTTGATCAAAACATTATTATCTCAAAATTCAAAAACAAAAAATGGTGATGCCTTGAATTGTTTTTAGTTAAATCGAGTTTCAAACAAGATGATCGAGTTCTGGTTGGAACCATTAGGTTGAGCGGTCACAATTTTATTCAAATCAAGTTTCGAATAAGATGATCGAGTTCTGGATGGAACCATTAAGTTGAGTGGTCACATTAAGCCAACTCCAATATGGTTGAATTTAAAATCTAAGTCATGTTGTTGGGTCAAGTCAAATTAATAAAAAAAAGAGGAAATGTGTTATCTCATTATTTTGTGTTGGTTTAATTTTAATTTTTACTTTTTCTAAAAAAATATTGGCATATAACTAAATAAAAATAAATAAATACCATAGTGTGGCACTATATCATGTTTCTTTATTTACATCTATCTTTGCTTTTTGGTGTAGTCTCTAATTATCACTAGCTGCTCTTTTTAGCATATATTTATGCATATGATTATTGGTTAATTTTATTAAATACAAGCATCAAATTTTTATTAAATTTTTATTTTTGTTATTAGAAGAAAACTTTAACAATGCCTATATATATTTTTTTATGTTAAAATTAACCTCTAAATTGGTCCATCGTGAAGCGCAGATACCAAGAATAATTAACTCTATATACCGAGTAATATTTACAAGGCTAGAATAGCTCAACGATAATAATGACTCTTTAATAAGTCAAAAAATATTAAAATTAGGTTGGACAATTTTATGATGAGTGTTAAAGATGTTATATGATTCTTTTGATATATATAAAAACTCTCTTTATTTAAAGATGTTATTTGATTCTTTTGATATATTTAATAACTCTCTTTATTTATTTAATGATCACATGTGATTTGGGTAAATAATTTTTACTCTTTTTTTCTTTTAAACTTAAATTAGCAACATTTTGGTATAAATCAAATAAGATATGCTTTTTTAGGTTTGCATCCACTTATACATTAAATAGCACTTTAAAAGAAAATTAAACTCTTTGTTTGGGATTTGAGGAACAATTTAATAAGATATTAATGTGTTGTATGTAGATTGTGTAACAAGGCCTATTAAATGCATAAATGGATCAGATGGTCAAATTCAAGCCTAAGATGAGGTTTTAACTTGCCAAACAACTTTTCTGACAAAATTGACCGTAACTTTTCATTTAACCATTGGATTGTGATTACATTTTTCTGGTTGAGGTTACGAGGGCCCTCAAAGTAGACTTATAAATTGTTTGGTTTTTTTATATTTTAGTAATTTTCTATTTAATTTTAATTGCTGACTTTTTTTCTCCTCTTTGCTTAGAATTTCTTTTTCTAGATGATATAGGTGACAAACCTATTTAGGATACTATGATTCTTATATTTTTGAGATATTTATTGGAAGATTAATTTTATTAAGAAATAACAATTCAACTAGGGTTTTGTTTGGCCCTTTTTGTGATATCATGTCTTTTTATTTCCTTTGAATCCTACTCTAGTTAGTTTAGGTTGCATCATTAGTATTATGATCTTTATTATCGATTGAGCTTGGTGAGAGATTTATTAGTCCCTTTGAATGTATATGGGGTTTGGGGTCTTTGAATTTGATCTTAAGCCTCTTGTATATCATATCCATCTTTATAATTTCTCATTCTCTTTTAGCTAACACCATGTAAGAATATTTGATGTGATCCTTGAGGCTTTTAGGATTTTTCTAAGATTTAGTTTTTCTGTGGGACATGATAACCCCTCCACCATGCTTTCTCTTGTCTTTCTGTAAATATGTAGCCAACATCCTATCTTTCAATCACCTTTTTTTCTCTAAACAAAATTAATAAAAGATAAAGAGTTGAAGGAACTTGTATATATATAAAAAAGGAAGTTGTGGAGAGAAAGGGCTAGAAAGAGGAATAGTAGGGCCACCATTATCATCTACCTTGTCATTTTTCTTCTAATTTATAAGTGACACAACCAAAAGATTGATATTTTCTCCCAAGTGCAGGAGTGTCAAAGTAATAAATAACTCGGCAAGACTGGGGTCGAACCACAGAGATATTAACTATATAAACAACAACAACAACAACAACAACAACAACAAGAAGTTAAAAAAGACTTTGAAATGTAAGATTACTGTGAGGATTAAACAATGATAAAAATAAATATGAAGGTTAGAGGATCCACTAATGGTATTTTAAACAAGTATAGTATAAGCTCTTTTTATTACCCAACTAGAAAAAACACACAAAGGCGATTCCAATTGCATTATAAATTGTTAACATGATTACATTAGTTATCTTATTCAAATAATGCTACTACTTGTAAATCTTGTCAGGTATTCATGATTATAACTTATGTTAACAACAAATCAAGTTCCTTTCATAGCACGTGTTGGTTATACCATACGGTTTGGGCTATGAAAGTGTCAAGTATTTGTTGTACAAAGAGTTATATAACATAAATCTAGATTAATCATTTAACAAACAAAGTATTAATAGTGAATAAGATAACAAATACAAAACATATTAGTATCAAATATTAAAGTTCATGTCGAGTTTATACTATACTTATTCTTACACCATTAGTGTAACCTTTTCACCTTGACATAATAAACTTAATTAAACATAATGAATAAGAGAAACATAAATAAACAAGATAAGAACATAAATAAGATATAAGTTAACTAAGTAAAGGAAAGGAAATGAAAAGCATAAATAAGAAATTAATATAAACAAAACTTAAACATTACAAAAATATAAAGAAAGAGAGCAAAAACATGATCTTGATCTAAAAATTAAAATGCCTAAATGCATGACAAATGCCTTTTTTTATAGGTCAAAATTTGAAATTATTGATTTGATGACTAATTATGTATATATATATATATATATATATATATATATATATATATATATATATATATATATAAGGTAATGACAGATAATTATGTGTATTTGCTTAGCGGCACACGGCGAAAAAAAAAAATCTGGCTCTGGCCATGCGTATATGTGAGTGCTTTATGTCAAAGTTTCTTTTGGCAGAAAAAGGAATCATCATCCATCAAATTTACTAAAGATTGAAAGTTATAGCAAGACCAACAAGGTGATGGTTACAGAAGACTATAAAGGAGAAAAGATCCAAAAACAGAGCTTTCCTAAAATAAAAGGCTATCCAAGACAAGCGACGTAGTCCTTGTTTCATGAACAGCCTGCCTTGCTAAACTGTCTGCTACTGCATTCGTTTCTCTCCTTGTAATAAAAACAACATTTCCATAGTAATATAAAAGCATAAAGTAGAGCTCCATTGATGAAGACCTTATTTCTTAACCAGCTATATCTGCTAATTAACTAAGGATATCCACTTGGTGTACCGGGTGTACTGGGGTTGTCCATCGGCGCATACGTACCATTGTTAAAATTATACTGGAAAAGCTTCCTTCCTGGACCAAAATGCCATAATATTGATCAAAACAACATAAAATGCTAGAGAAAGAAGAATCTCTGTTGAAATGTAAATAAGAATAGAAAACTTGTTCAGTAATTTTATTGGCAGAAAAACAACCGTGCCCAAATCAGTGCATCGCAGTCACAAACCTTGTATAGGTTTCGGTATTGCGGTGGACATCCCATTGGACAGGAGGAGCATGATTGTTATAAAAATTGCCACGGCGATCACTTGGAAGCGAGCCATGGTATCTTAGCTATGTCAGGAGGTTGAGGTAATCAAGAATGGGAGGCAAATCGATGGTGATGAATATAGTTTGAAGCAAGGTATTTATAGTGAATAATTAGGGGAACAAGTCGGTAAATAAAAGTGATAAGTAGTACGACTTTATTATAAAATAATATGATCGATTTAAGGGAAATTTGACGAAGACCTTATAATAACAACATTATTTTCATAGCGACATAAAAGCATAGAGTAGAGGTACATTTATGAAGAGGGTATTTCTTAACTATTACCTACTCTAATAAAACAAATGGAAAATTACGAGGAGTATAACTCAACTGGTAAGGCTCTAGGTTTATTGTCTAAAAATCATCAGTTCAAGTCCCACAAATCTCAGGGCTATGGAAGGCTTACATGATCGTTAATTTTAGAATCCATAAGATTAGTCGAGTTGCGTGCAAGCTGACTTAAATATCCATGTTAATAAAAAAAATACAGTAAACCCATCTCCTTCCCTATTTTTATGCACAGTGAAGGAGTTACCCCATTTTTTTTTCCTTTCTCAATTTGTATAATGAGGTGATGCTAGCTTGTGATAAGTATTAGCTTCTACTAAAGCGAGAGTGGGCCTAAATGATGCCCCGTCTACGAGGTAATCATATATATATATATATTCCATTTCTTTTCTTTTATAAAAACAAGGAGGTCAAGTTAGTGTAAGTTAGTGTGTGTAAGATGGAAGAATATTTGTTTTCCTTTGATAAGTGTTAGCTACTACTAAGTTTATCATTGGCTTCTTTAGTGAGAGTGGACCTAAATGATGCCCCGTCTACGAGGAAATGAGTGTAATTGGTCATTAATTAACTTTAAATTGGTTGAAACAATTTATTTCAATTTATCATAATCTTAAATAAATATTATGATATTTGATTTATTCTTAATTTTATAAACATATATTTGTATTATTATATCATTAAGTAAAAAATAATTAAAAAAATAAAGATGTTAAACTCAGTAAAGTCTATGACCTAGACAACAGGTTTTGTGGGTGAAGCGGTGTAGCTCAGGTTAATCTAATATGTCACTGTCTCAATATTAAAAAAAAAATCATCTTGAGATTTTTTTAAATCACATTTTTACTAGTTGTCCGGATTGTATTTGAACCGTCAGGTTAACCGAGTCATGTCGGGACAACTTCTATTCAAGTTAATTTTAAATCTATGTGAGACAAGAAGATGTATTGAGCGGTTTCAAAGTTGACACTCTGGGTCGGGCCTTTCTTTTCTTTTCTTTTTAACGATTGAATCTTTTTTGTTTTTATTTGAATTTATCGATCCTTCAATATTTGATTGATTTTGAGTTGGTTTTCATTATTATTTTTTTGTTTACTTTATATGAGGTTATTATAATTTCAAATAAATATCTTTGAATTTGATTGATACTCAATTTTATGAGTTTTTATTTTTGTTATCATATCACATTACGTAAAAAATATTTTTAAAAAAAAAAACAAATTGTTAAACCTAGTTGTTAATATCCTATATCGAGTTTAATAAGAATACCAAATAATTGTTTTTAGTATAAATATTTTTTTAACATTCAAATTTTTTATCCCACCATAAGGCAAGCCAATAAACTAATATCTTCTAATTAATTAAGGGTATCCACCAGGGAAATTTGACGGCTTTTTTTCTAGACACTTGCAGAACAATTGAATATAGCAACTTAATTACTAATTCATTGTTTTCTCACACCTTAATTTGGTGGGGTTTGGAACTAGTGGAAAGATATATAGTCATTCATTTCCCCAAGAAGATTTTAGTAAAAAATAACAGGTAAGATGGATGTCGTTTCTCTATCAAAATCAGTACTTGTAGAGTCGCAGTGCCAAATTTGCATGGGGAAGAAAAGAGGAGGAATAATCTGCATTCCTCTCATCTTTCTTTTATGAAACTAAAACATCATGGAAGATGATAGTTTAATTGGTCAGGTTCTAATTTTATTCTTTAAAGATTTCATAAATTTTAAGATCATTGAAAACTTACATAGTTGTTAACTTTAGGGCCCGTGAGATTAGTCGAGGTGCAAGCAAGCTAACCCGGACACTCACGTACGTTAATCAAAGAAAAAAAATACAGGAAAAAAAGGTTCGACGTTGTCTTCTCTTCCACCAAAACTCAACTCTGGCAATTTTCCTGCAGGTTCAGCTCGCGCAAGTCCATTTCCTTCCTAAAATATTAATCTGGATTTAAACAAGGAGTCTCATCTTTCATCAAAAATAGACTACTCCATGGCATGTAGCACAGATTCAAATCAATCTGACGACTATTCCTCGTTCTAATATGGAATCAGTCTCCTCATTTACCTTCGTTTGAATCAGTCTCCGAATGATCAACGTTATGTCGATGACACTTCAAGGACGAAGTTTGCATGGTCGTCAGGATACTTCGAAGAATAATCCACGAAGAAAATTCTCCACCGGCAAAGTTGAGGCATACAATTCTCTATGCAACAAAAATCACCCCCACATATGTCCAAGAATTTATTCTCGTACGTACAAGGAAGACGGTTTCAAAATCACTCAAACAATAAAGAAATTTTAAGAAAGAAAGATTTTATTTTTTATCAAAAAATGAAATCTATGTTTTTGTGTAGGTCAAAGGCGTTCAGAATCAAGAATATATTTATGTTTGGGATCAAGAGGTTTGCTCCTTCTGTGGTTTCAGATTCGAGCCCTGTGGTTGCTCATATGACGGCCACTGTAGGCTTACATGGTCGTTAACTTCAGGGCCCGTATGATTAGTCGAGGTGCACGCAAGCTAGCCCGAACACCCACGTTAAACTAAAAAAAAAAGAATATATTTATGTTAATTAAAAAAAACACATTATAGATTATACAGAGAAATAATCATTAATTTCCACGCAACTCATTTGCCAATAAGCTTGTGCTGCCTAAATTTGCCTTGCAAGGAAAAAGAGTTTGAGTTGTGAGATGGATAATTTTCCACCGGTCAATAGCGGCACTTTCTATGCACATTCACTTATAAGTCCATTTTTTTTCTTAAAATATAAGCTTGCAGGCAAACAGTTGCAAATAGTTAAATACATAAGATGTTCTGGACTTATTTATTTCTTTCTCCCTTAATAAATTTTGAATTTATGACTAATAAGGATCTACTCTTGATCTCATTTTCTCATACGGAAAATTATTTACACATAAAATATATACAATAGTTGTAATTGTGGATTAAAATTATTTTTTTCTTTTTTATCCAAAAGGGGGCGCCATTATGTATAAAAAATCAAAAGTTTTGTAAAATAAATTATTAAACTTCAAAGAACATTTTAAATTTTGAGAAACTTAAAAACCCACGAAAAGTGCGAGAAACAGTCATCTCTATTAATTGAACATAGCAAATAAAGTAACTAACTATCCATAAAAATCTCACTTGATCGATGTCGAGTTGAGTCAGGTTTAAATTAAATTATCATCGCTATTAATTTACTATTTTAATATATGTTTTATTGTCAATAATAGTGAAGTATCTTTTTTTAAAAAATCCTTTATTTTAATTGAATTCTTTTATAGTCTAATTAGATAAAATTATGCTACACATTAAATTAAAGGATAGTGGATTGGAGTGTAAAAAAAACAAAAAAAAAACATAATTAATCTCAAATTTATGAGAATTCTCATTTAGATCTCAAAGTTCATTTTCTTTATTATTTTAATTTCTAGATTAGAAAAAGCAGTGAGAAACTCATTGAAAATAGTAAGTAGTGAAAGTTGTTGATTGGACCACTTTTCGATAATAAAACTTGTCGTTCTTGATGTCAAAAAAATTAATTAGATGAAAGGAGTTCAATGTTGGTGGTTTTGAACCTTTATATTGCATGCAAAGGTTGATTAGAATCGGTTTAGAGTTTTTTATTCTATTATTGTTTTTAGTGATTTTGGGGTGTTTTAAGGCTAGTAGGTTTTTTATTATGGTTTTTATGATATTTTAAAGATGTTTTTAGCTGAAAATAACTTGAAAAATAGAATTTAATGCCAAACAATCTCTCACCTTGATTTCTTGACCACCACAACAATAACTGAATTTTGGGTTGGGATCTAGTAGGTGGCCTATCACTATAGGCGACCTGTCATCTATTTTTTAAAAAAAATCTAAGAACGAACAACCAGTCATCTTTTCCTGGGAAAACAAATATATAAGTAGACAACACAATGAAAAAACCTTAATGGAGGCCTTGGCTCTTTTATTAAAAATAGACACAAGAGTTACCCTATTTATTTTTGTATTTTAAAAGTACTTTTGAGAAAATTTAATTTTTTTTCTTTGCTTCAAATTAATATTTTTTGGTGTTTTCATATTATTTCGATGTGCTGATATTAAAAATAATTTTTAAAAATAAAAAATATATATTATTTTTATACATTTCCAAGTAAAAAATACTTTGAAAATAAACCGTAACCACACTTCCAAATAGGCAATAAATCCATTAGCACTTGGCCTTTTTTAGGTTTTTTTTTTAATTTCATCATACAACAATTGATTTTTATTGATTTTCTTTTTCTAATTCCTTCTTTTAATATTTGACTGATTTTAAATTGAATTTCAGAATTTATTTCGGGTTATTTTCTAATTAAATGTTTTTGATTATATTAGTTCTCTATCAACAGCTTAATTTGTACTATTTCTTGCACCTTTTGCGTGGGGTTTGGTCTATCCTGTTTCTTTGAAAAATACTAGTTTTTCTT
This sequence comes from Populus simonii, assembly GCA_007827005.2. Taxonomy (NCBI): domain Eukaryota; kingdom Viridiplantae; phylum Streptophyta; class Magnoliopsida; order Malpighiales; family Salicaceae; genus Populus; species Populus simonii. The sequence continues at coordinate 2,734,861 of CM017479.2, forward strand.
GCATGTGAATATTTTATAACTATTCAATAATTTTTATTAATAGAAAATATGTTTCCATTGCACTATAATAGTTTTATATTAATTCTATAATAAGCACAAATATATTATACGAATAAATAATTAGAGATTAAAACAATATACTTGATATCATATTCATATAACAAAGTGTCATGTAATCTTTTAAAAGAAGAGAGAGAGAGAGAGAGGGAAAGTTCTTCTATATATATATATATATATAGAAGTAGATATTTGTCTTAATTACGAACATAAATAAAATGTTTTTCCATTTTCATTTTGACATCAAATTAGTTTTCATTTTACGGTATGACAAAGGCAAAATATGCAAGAAAGAAAATTTCTTTTATGACCATTCCACAACTAATAATTAAAGCAATGTTTAGGAGAAATTTGCTTGACCGTATTACTATAAAGAAAATTCAAAGAAGACATATCCACTAGTGTCATCGTTTTCCTATCAAAATCAATACTAGTTGGGCCAATGCCCCAATTTTGCATGGCAAAGGAAAAGACTTTGAATTATGATGACAAACTAGTGAACCCTACCATCATTTTCATGTATAAAACTATTGTTTTTACATAATATCTATCTAGGACCATACATAAAAAACAATATCTTATTTTCTCTATAGCTATTGTTTTTACATAATATTTATCTAAAAAAAACTCTAAAGTGACTTTTAGTATTGGATGGATTTTTACAGTAACATCCTGATAAGATTATAAAAACCTCAAGGAATGTTCTAGGAATAATTATTTCTAGAAATCCCTCTGAATTATTTATGGTGAATTCAATGACCTCCACTTGAAGATCACGTAGGCATTTTCTTGGCAAATCTTTCTTTAGGGGAATGACAACTCTTCTAGAATAAATACCTGCACAAAGTCCCCTAAGAGGTGTTGATGGGGTCCCTCTAAAGATCAAGTCATTACCAGGTATATTTGTGTGAAAAACAATATTCATGGAGATATTAAAGAGCTTTTTGAACATATAGAAAGGGTTGGAGAAGAAGATCTAAAGGTGAGGTTCAGAGAACTCCTCTTTCCTCTCCTTTTTCCCTTCTTTTATATCACCTAATTTTTACTGTCTCATGCAACGTGGGAGGGGTAGAAAAGTAATCTTGAATTGGTAAGATTATATTATCTTATTGATTGTACTATCACATCTAATTAATATAGGTATGGACGACTTGTTCGTATTTAATGGGATCATGATGGGCATTATGATTATTAATTCAGGCTCAGGGTATGGGAGACTTAGTGTAGAGTGACCCTTCAGTTTCATACCCGATCTGAGGCATATTGGGCTCAATTCACGCCTGAGGCCAAGAAGAAAACAAGGCGCGGACATGGGGTGACTTTGTGTGATGCCCTTTTAAATGGGGTTGGTTTATAAAAACCATGACCCATCACATCTAATTAATATAGATATGGACGGCTTGTTCGTATTTAATGGGATCATGATGGGTATTATGATTATTAATTCAGGCTCAGGGTATGGGAGACTTAGTGTAAAGTGACCCTTCAGTTTCATACCCGATCTGAGGCATATTGGGCTCAATTCACGCCTGAGGCCAAGAAGAAAACAAGACGCGGACATATCTAAGTCCAACATGGGGTGACTTTGTGTGATGCCCTTTTAAATGGGGTTGGTTTATAAAAACCATGACCCATCACATCCCTTCCAACAAATTATCATCAACAAAGAAAGTTTAGATTCATCAAAGTTTTTTCAAGTTTCATCACTAGTAGTACTCCATTTCCTTTCTAAAATATTAATTTGGATGTAAATAAGGAGCTGTATATTTTATTAAAATACATAAAACGTTATGATGTATGTAGTTGATTTTTTCTTTTTAGGATGTATATAGTTGTTGACATCCATTACAAATTCAAAATTTTGCATCATGAGGAAAATTTAGGTAATTAGCTTGATATGTGTTTATAATTTAGGTTAAGTCTACATAATCAACACTATATTTCAAGGACAAAATATGCATGAAATGAAAACTTAGACTCCCTCACGGAACATTATTCACCCAAATAGTGTCTTTTTTTTTATCTTTTTATATTTTTTTATCTTGGTCACCAAACTTTTATTTTTTTCAATTTATCCTTTCATGCTACATTGTTTCAAATTTGAATCTTATAAATTATTTGATACTTAAGTTGGCAAAATCTAATTTAATTTTGATATTTGAAAAATATTGAAAATGAAGGGACCAGATTTGACATTAGGTATAAAACCGAGGGTTTTTTTCTATTCAAATCATGCCTTTTTCAAAAAAAAAAATTTGCCTTTAGAGTTAGTGTCATTTTTATTTTCATCCCTTTAATATTTAAAATTCTTTATTTTGGTCCAAAACTTTATTTTGTTTATTTTTCATTTTTTAGGTGTGAGAGAAAAGAGAGAGTTACCGAAAGAGAGTGAAAGTTGATGGTTTGTAAAATTTTAGCTATGAAACTAATTGTTTTTTACATCAACATGTTTCATTTGACAAGAAGAGTTCCATTTAGGTTATTTTACCCTTTATCTTGTTAAAAAAAAAAGAGCTTGACATTTTTTTTTCTTGTTTTTTGGACTAATTTAGAGGTGTTTTGAGTTGAGAGATTGAGTTTTTTGAATTTATAAGGGTGTTTTATTTTGAGTTTTTAGATGAAAATAGGTTTAAAATATGATTTTTAGATAAAAAAATCACTAGCCCTAATTTTCTGACAACCTCTCTAATGATTGAAAGCTGGGTTTCAAGACGACTTGTCGTCTATTAAAATAGATGATGTGTCGTCCACACCTTCATCAAACCCAAAAAAAAAAAAAGGTCAAGCAGGTGGACCTAACCTTTTCTTTTTTCAAACTATGCCCACTCACCCATCTAAACTTAGTCGTTTGACCTTTTCTTTATTTAAATTGTTGTACTATTTAATTTAAATCTAAAATCAATAAAATATATTTTTTATTTTTTTATCTTTAGTTTCCGTTTTTTTTCTTATGAATGTTTATTTTTGTGTCACGTAATTACATGAAAGGTTAACTAGTTTGATTTGTTCATAACTTGGATCATGAGTTTCATTGGTTAACTAGTTTGACTTGTTTCAATCCAAAACATCATTGTCTTGATATTAAAAAAAAAAAGGTTAAATGATTCTCTTTCCAATATTGTTTTTATTTTTAACTCAATCTAGGTCTTGAGATTTTTTAACTGAAATTCATTTAAATAAATTAATGAAAAATATATTTGGGATATTATTTAATAAGGTATTGTTATTTCTTTACTTTGTTTTTAATAAGATTATAACAAATATTTTTTAAATTGACTAGCATTCTTTTATACAACCCTTCATGCTATTTGTTTTCTTAAATTTTATTCAATTTCTTTCCTTCTCGTGTCTATTTTTCAATCATATAGTTAAATAAAAAATTTGTTCTCCAAAAACAAAGCTATAAAACCCAATTGGATCCATGACCTGTGTGATGGATTTGGAGGATTAATTCAAGTTAACTCGTATTGATCAAAACATTATCATCTCAAAATTCAAAACAAAAAATAGTGATGCCTTGAATTATTTTTAGTTAAATCAAGTTTCAAACAAGATGATCGAGTTCTGGTTGGAACCATTAGGTTGAGCGGTCACAATTTTAGTCAAATCAAGTTTCGAATAAGATGATCGAGTTCTGGATGGAACCATTAAGTTGAGTGGTCACATTAAGCCAACTCCAATATGGTTGAATTTAAAATCTAAGTCATGTCCTTGGGTCAAGTCAAATTAATAAAAAAAAAAAAAAAGGAAATGTGTTATCTCATTATTTTGTGTTGATTTAATTTTAATTTTTACTTTTTCTAAAAAAATATTGGCATATAACTAAATAAAAATAAATAAATACCATAGTGTGGTACTATATCATGTTTCTTTATTTACATCTATCTTTGCTTTTTAGTGTAGTCTTTGATTATCACTAGCCACTCTTTTTAGCATATATTTATGCATATGATTATTGATTAATTTTATTAAATACAAGCATCAAATTTTTATTAAATTTTTATTTTGTTATTAGAAGAAAACTTTAACAATGCCTATTTATTTTTTTTATGTTAAAATTAACCTCTAAATTGGTCCATCGTGAAGCACAGATACCAAGAATAATTAACTCTATATACCGAGTAATATTTACAAGGCTAGAATAGCTCAAAGAATAATAATGACTCTTTAATAAGTCAAAAACTACTAAAATTAGGTTGGACAATTTTATGATGAGTGTTAAAGATGTTATATGATTCTTTTGATATATCTAAAAACTTTCTTTATTTAAAGATGCTATTTGATTCTTTTGATATATTTAATAACTCTCTTTATTTATTTAATGATCACATGTGATTTAGGTAAATAATTTTTACTCTTTTTTTCTGTTAAACTTAAATTAGCAACATTTTGATATAAATCAAATAAGATATGCTTTTTTAGGTTTGCATCCACTTATACATTAAATAGCACTTTAAAAGAAAATTAAACTCTTTGTTTGGGATTTGAGGAACAATTTAATAAGATATTAATGTGTTGTATGTAGATTGTGTAACAAGGCCTATTAAATGCATAAATGGATCAGATGGTCAAATTCAAGCCTAAGATGAGGTTTTAACTTGCCAAACAACTTTTCTGACAAAATTGACCATAACTTTCCATTTAACTATTGGATTGTGATTACATTTTTCTGGTTGAGGTTAGGAGGGCCCTCAAAGTAGACTTATAAATTGTTTGGTTTTTTTATATTTTAGTAATTTCCTATTTAATTTTAATTGTTGACTTTTTTTCTCCTCTTTGCTTAGAATTTCTTTTTCTAGATGATATAGGTTACAAACCTATTTAGGATACTATGATTCTTATATTTTTGAGATATTTATTGGAAGATTAATTTTATTAAGAAATAACAATTCAACTAGGGTTTTGTTTGGCCCTTTTTGTGATATCATGTCTTTTTATTTCCTTTGAATCCTACTCTAGTTAGTTTAGGTTGCATCATTAGTATTATGATCTTTATTATCGATTGAGCTTGGTGAGAGATTTATTAGTCCCTTTGAATGTATATGGGGTTTGGGGTCTTTGAATTTGATCTTAAGCCTCTTGTATATCATATCCATCTTTATAATTTATCATTCTCTTTTAGCTAACACCATGTAAGAATATTTGATGTGATCCTTGAGGCTTTTAGGATTTTTCTAAGCTTTAGTTTTTCTGTGGGACATGATAACCCCTCCACCATGCTTTCTCTTGTCTTTCTGTAAATATGTAGCCAACATCCTATCTTTCAATCACCTTTTTTTCTCTAAACAAAATTAATAAAAGATAAAGAGTTGAAGGAACTCGTGTATATATATAAAAAAGGAAGTTGTGGAGAGAAAGGGCTAGAAAGAGGAATAGTAGGGCCACCATTATCATCTACCTTGTCATTTTTCTTCTAATTTATAAGTGACACAACCAAAAGATTGATATCTTCTCCCAAGTGCAGGAGTGTCAAAGTAATAAATAACTCGGCAAGACTGGGGTCGAACCACAGAGATATTAACTATATAAACAACAACAACAACAACAACAACAACAAGAAGTTAAAAAAGACTTTGAGATGTAAGATTAATGTGAGGATTAAACAATGATAAAAACAAATATGAAGGTTAGAGGATCCACTAATAGTATTTCAAACAAGTATAGTATAAGCTCTTTTTATTACTCAACTAGAAAAAACACACAAAGGGGATTCCAATTGCATTATAAATTGTTAACATGATTACATTAGTTATCTTATTCAAATAATGCGACTACTTGTAAATCTTGTCAGGTATTCATGATTATAACTTATATTAACAACAAATCAAGTTCTTTTCATAGTACAGGTGTCGGTTATACCATACGGTTTGGGCTATGAAAGTGCCAAGTATTTGTTGTACCAAGAGTTATATAACATAAATCTAGATTAACCATTTAACAAACAAAGTATTAATAGTGAACAAGATAACAAATACAAAACATATTAGTATCAAACATTAAAGTCCATGTCGAATTTATACTATACTTATTCTTACACCATTAGTGTAACTTTTTCACCTTAACATAATAAACTTAACTAAATATAATGAATAAGAGAAACATAAATAAACAAGATAAAAACATAAATAAGATATAAGTTAACTAAGTAAAGGAAAGGAAATGAAAAGCATAAACAAGAAATTAATATAAACAAAACTTAAACATTACAAAAATATAAAGAAAGAGAGCAAAAACATGATTTTGATCTAAAAATCAAAATACCTAAATGCATGACAAATGCCTCCTTTTATAGGTCATAAGTTGAAACAATTAATTTGATAACTAATTATCACTTTATATATATATATATATATATATAAAAGGTAATGACAGATAATTATGTGTATTTGCTTAGCGGCACACGGCGAAAAAAAATATTCTGGCTCTGGCCATGCGTATATGTGAGTGCTTTATGTCAGTTTCTTTGGGCAGAAAAAGGAATCATCATCCATCAAATTTACTAAAGATTGAAAGTTATAGCAAGACCAACAAGGTGATGGTTACAGAAAACTATAAAGGAGAAAAGATCAAAAAACAGAGCTTTCCTAAAATAAAAAGCCATCCAAGACAAGCGACGTAGTCCCTGTTTTGATGAACAGCCTGCCTTGCTAAACCGTCTGCCACTGCATTCGTTTCTCTCCTTGTAATAAAAACAATATTTCCATAGTAATATAAAAGCATAAAGTAGAGCTCCATTGATGAAGACCTTATTTCTTAACCAGCTATATCTGCTAATTAACTAAGGATGTCCACTGGGTGTGCCGAGTGTATCGGGGATGTTCATCGTCGGATACGTACCATCGTTAAAATTATACTGGAAAAGCTTCCTTCCTGCACCAAAATGCCATAATATTGATCAAAACAACATAAAATGCTGGAGAAAGAAGAATCTCTGTTTAGAAAACTTGTTCAGTAATTTTATTGGCAGAAAAACAACGCCCGAATCAGTGCATCGCAGTCACAGACCTTGTATAGGTTTCGGTATTGCGGTGGACATCCCAGTGGACAGGAGGAGCATGATTGTTATAAAAATTGCCACGGCGATCACTTGGAAGCGAGCCATGGTATCTTAGCTATGTCAGGAGGTTGAGGTAATCAAGAAAGGGAGGCAAATCGATGGTGATGAATATAGTCTGAAGCAAGAAGGTATTTATAGTGAAAAATTAAGGGAACAAGTTGGTAAAGAAAAGTGATAAGTAGAACGACTTTATTATAAAATAATATGATCGATTTAAGGGAAATTTGACGAAGACCTTGTAATAAAAACATTATTTTCATAGCAACATAAAAGCATAAAGTAGAGGTACAATGATGAAGACGCTATTTCTTAACTATGACCTACTCTACTAAAACAAAACCCAGCTCCTTCACTATTTTTTTTCCTTTCCTTTTCTTTTATAAAAACAAGGTTGGAGATCAAGTTAGTGTCTGTAAGATGGAAGAATATTTGTTTTCTCGATTTGTGTAATGAGGTGATGCCAGCTTGTGATAAATAATAGCTATTATCAAGCTTTAACGACTTATTTAGAAATACAAAAAAAATCAGCGTGCTGGTAAAAATATTCTACCTTGTTAACTATTAGAGTAACGTTATTTTTATATTTTATAACATTACAACGAGTGTAATTGGTCATTAATTAACTTTAAATTGGTTGTATCAATTTAGGACCCATTTTTCCAGCCAAACCTTAATGCTTGATCCAACTCCAGCACGACTCTTAATCTTTGGGTGAGAAGGTAGCTCTATTGACTTACGGTAGGAAAGAACGACTGATAAGTTAAGGAGCACTTTGACTGTCTCTATTCTCCCTTGACCTATTATAATTTATTTTCTATAAAGTTATTATAATCTTAAATAAATATTCTGATAATTAATTAATTCTTAATTTTAAAAATATTTATTTTTATTATTATATTATTAGGTAAAAAATAACTAAAAAATAAAGTTGTTAAACTCAGTAAAATTCATGATCTGAACAATAAGTTTTATGGGTGAAACGGTATAGCTCTCAGGTCAATTTAATATGTCACTATTTCAATATTAAAAAAAATATTATTATAGAATTTTTTAAAGTCAAATCACACTTTTACTGATTGTCCAGATTGTGTTCGGACTTGTCAAATTAACCGGGTCATGTCGGGACAACTTCTATACAAGTTAAATCTAATTTCATGCTAGACAAGAAGATGTATCGAGAGGTTTCAAAGTTGACACTTTGGGTCGGGCCTTTCTTTTCTCTTTTCTTATGATTGAATCTTTTTTGTTTTTTTTTTAATTTATCCTTCAATATTTGGTTAATTTTGAGTTGGTTTTCATTATTATTTTTTTGTTTACTTTCCATGAGGTTATAACAATCTCGAATAAATATCCTGGAATTTAATTGATACTTAATTTTATGAGTTTTTATTTTTGTTATCATATCATTAAGTAAAAAATAGTTTTTTAATTTTTTTTTGTTAAATCTAGTTGTAATCTCCTAAATCGAGTTTAATAAAAATACAATATAGTTTTTTATAGTTTAAATATTTTTTTCACATTTTTTTATCCCACCATAACACCAGTCAATAAACTAATATCTTCTAATTAATTAAGGGTAACCACTAGGGAAATTTGATGGCTTTTTTCTAGACATTTTCAGAACAATTGAATATAAAAGCTTAATTACTAACTGACTGTTTTCTCACATCTTAGGTGGGGTTTGGAACAAGTGCATATATATATATATATATATATCTTTGAAAGTTAGTAATTTTTTTTTGTAAAACTGAATCTTGTAATTGTTTGTCAATTTGATAAAAGTTAACAGTGTTTTGTAAATCATGCAAATAAAATTGTTAGCCATAAATTAAAGCATTAACATGAGAGGTATGTACAGAGCACGCTTTAATCATATTTAAATTTCTAATTTTAGATTTTTCTAAAAACAGGAAATGGAGTTTGATTCCATTAATCTTTGAAGAAATACAGTCATGATGTGCTTTGTAAGGTGTGATCATGTTGATGAATGGAATACCAAAGATGATAGTATGATTTATATCTTTTGTAACTACGAAAAATATTTAAGAAAAATGCTATTGTTGAAAACAGAGGCTAGGGTTTTGCCTGTAAAATGTAGCTTAGAATTATTGGCGGCAGAGAGTTTCTCAAAAGTAGTTTGTAAAAATCTTTTTGAAATGACTCCTTCTTTGATACAATTTAAATCTGTACCTGTGTCAAATAGTGCAATAGTATCTAGTTTAAAATCATCTGAGAAGACTAAGGACATTTTGATTAAATACTTTTTTGAAGATATTTAGGTTAGAACATGCAAGAAATCATTAGGAATATGTTTAATGTTTATGAGTGCAGGATGCAATGCATGAGACTCCAGGGTTTGGTTTTCTATTTCAGACTCAGTGTCAGATTGGTTTTTGATTTTGGATGGAAGGTGTTGTAGAATTGCTGAGTCTTTTTATTAGGCTTGCTTGAGGGTTTGCAACTCAGTTTTGAGGGTCTTGATCTCAGATTATAATTCTGGGATAGTACTTATAACTTTGGATTTCTTTCTGTTGAGAATTTTTGTAAGATCATAGGTGTTGGCACCAGTTGTAGGTAGGACTACATGGTTTGGAAGGTGAGGGTTGGATGTCGCTGGTTCGCTGAAATTGTTCAGTAACTTATCTAGGTAAGTTTTTTGTAGCAAAGGGTCATCAAGTCTTTTGATGACTTCAAGGATGAATTTTTTATCTTGGGTCAAGACACTAATTTGTTTAGAATTTATAGAGGTATCTGAACTGGAACTAGAAGTTTCTAGTTCATCAATTTGGAATTCTTCTTCAGAAATGTCAGAAGAACTAGAGTTTGCATATGAGGTTTCAATATAAAGATTTTGTGTCTGGTTGATGATGTCTTTTTCTATTTGGAGTTCATGTAGTTTGGTATTAATTTTGCAAAAACAGAATGTATGACCTTTTTTACCACACTTGTAACAAGTAATGGTTTTAAGATCAAAAGGTTTTTTGGGTTTAGAAGGGGATGGTTTGGTGGTTGTATTAGACCTTTTGTAAGGTTTTTTGTAGTAAGTTTGTTCGTGTTTAGGGTAAAATTATTTTCGGTATTTGCGAGGTGATTTTTTATAGGGGGCTTGTGTTGGTATGGATGTGTTCTTAGTTTTGAGCAGTTTCCACTGCAGGAGGGTTTTGTGGTGGAAAGGTCATTCTGGTGGCAAAAACTACCAAGTTCTTGTTTAGTACGTCATAGTTCCCATTTCAAATGTTTTTGGAGTTTGAGATCTTGGCAGATCTTAAGTCCTTCTTTCTATGTGAAACTCACAAGTTCACCGTATGTAAGCTGGTCATATGGTATGGTTTTAGTTATAAAGGTATCTTTGATTTTGTTTCGGACCTTTTCTCCTGAGAGAATCGGTAAGCCTGCAAGAAATTTTTCTTCCAAAAAGGCTGTTTGAATCCTCTTGAAGCATAACATGGGTAAGAAAGGTATTTTTGTACCACGGAAAGTCACTGAGCTTCTTGCACCGAAGGCTAGAGAGAAGGTCAGCATTTTTATCTTTCAGATGAGAAGGATCTCCGACAAAATATAAGGAGATGGTAAGGATAAAATGATAGTCCCCTTTCTAAGGCTCTACGAGTCCCCTTTTATAGATGAGTTGCCACGGAAGAGGCCAAAATAGCTTTTAAAAAGCCTGGATGTGCTATTGTCTTCCATGATTAAATGATGACAAATTGGAAATTGCCCATGGTTTTTGTGGGATTTTTGTCTCTTGTCTTCTTGTTACCGACACCTCATTTGTCTATTTGTAGTATCAGGTAATATTTATAGAAAAGGCCTAAAACAATGGGCCTAAAACAAAGGAACTCAAAACTGTTAAGTAAAAAAGATATGGGCTCTAAACAGATGAGCCTAAAATACGTTTTATTTTCTTTTTGCTGTTGATAATTTTGTGGGGTCTTCAATGTTTTATAATGGCTGGTAAAATGCCAAAACAGTCATCTTCGTTATCATTTCCAAGAGAATATGCCGGAGACAATGAACCGAAGGAGCTAGATTTAGACAGCATTGTTAAAATTATTGACTTTCAAAGTAAGATTGAACAATAAATTTGTTCCGACTTACCCATTGCCTTCTGGAAAAGAAAGCAACGTGTTGTTGATCTTTCTTATGAAGATACTTTTTCGAAGAAACAAATACCCACCAAAGCTAGACCTATACAAATGAATGCTGATTTAGAACAGCATTGTCGGCTAGAGATCCACGATCTCGAGTCCAAAAGGTCTAATCCAAAAATCTTGATCACCATGGTTGTGTGCTGCCTTTTATGTAAACAAGAATTTTGAAATCGAAAGGGGCACACCAAGACTCATGATCAATTACAAGCCTTTAAATTTCACATTAAAATGGATCAGGTATCCAATTCCAAACCAAAAAGATTTATTGCAAAACCTACATTCTGCATTCATATTTTCCAAATTTGACATGAAATCTGGCTTTTGGAACTAGAAAACAGGCTGCAAGTTATATGGAATTACTGCCCTAAATATCCAACGGGACTTACATCATTCAGTAGCATTCACCTAATTTCTAATGGTCTCTTGTCTTACTAGAGTTTCTGTAACTTATGTTACTATTCCTACCCAGATCCCAGTAGGCTCTGATACCAATATTATTCTTACCATCTCCTTACATTTTGTCAAAGATCCTTCCCATCTGAAAGACAATTTTATGATTACTTTGAGTCCCATTAGGTACAAATTTTATTCTTTGATTGGTTTGAATTTCATTATACACCAGCATAACATATTACATATCCATTTGCATCTATCAAACATGCATGTCTTATTATGACCCATTCCAAAATTCCTGTATAGAAGCTCACCAGTGGACCTTCAATTGAGTCTGGCCATCTACCTTTACAAAACATACAACTTACCCACAAAAACCAAACAGTTGATGCAACTCCATACAAAATATCCGGAGATGATACCCTCATAAATACCAAACATATCATCCAACAAAACAATTTCACAAATACCAACCTCAATACCATAGGTAAACAGCTTACCAGACTGGAAAAACAAATACAAAAGAACCCGATCAACTTCATGACTGATAAAAACCCAGTCGACCTCAAGCTTAAAAACCTAGTATTTAAACCATACCAAGTTACCAAGACAAGCCAAACACAAATTTAAAAAATCAAACAGATAAATATTTACATATATTTTTCCATACTGCCAAACAGAATGGTTTAGTCATTTCCAAAACCAAAATTTCTATATTTCAAATTCGTGTTCGTTTCTTAGGTCATTATATATGTCAAGGTACTGTGATACCTATAGAGAGATCCTTATCATTTACAAATAAAATCCCTGATAGGATTACTGATAAAACCCAGTTACAAAGATTTTTAGGTAGTCTTAATTATGTCCTCAACTATTATCCCAATATTAGTCATATTGCAAAACCTTTACATGACAGGTTAAGGAAAACCCCGGTTCCTTGGTCTGACCATCATACAAATCTTGTCAAACAGATCAAACAACAAATACAGACCATTCCTATCCTCTATTTAGCCGATTCTTTAGTTCCTAAGATAGTTGAAACAAACGCCTTAGACTTAAGATAGGGGGGATTCTCAAACAAATACAAACAATAAACAAATTCTCTAGTTTACCTCTGCTCATTGGAACGACTGTCAAAAAAATTACTCCAATGTCAAAAGGAGATTCTTTCAATTGTTCTCTCTATTTTAAAATTTCAAAGCGATTTATTAAACCAAAAATTTCTTTTACGTGTTGACTGCAAATCTGCAAAAGAAGTTCTCCAAAAAGATGTTCAAAATTTAGCTTCAAAACAGATTTTTGCCAGATGACAAGCTATTTTAAGTATTTTTTATTTCAATATTGAATATATAAAGGAGATACAAATTCTATTCCTGACTTTCTAACCCGAGAATTCCTTCAAAATAGGTCATAATGCCTCCAAAGACTCGGACCAAAGACAAAGGAAAAGCCCTACAAACTCAACCTATAAAACCAGATAGCCCAAAACCCTCTTTAAAATTCATGGCTTCTACCATTTTATCTGCAAAACCAATCAAAACCTGGTATGAAGCAATAGTGGAAGAAGAAGAAGAAGAAGAAGAAGAAGCAACTACAAAACAATCCCAAACACAAACGGACAAAATCCAACATTGGGTTGATACCATTTCAAAATCTCCAGAATTACTTCTGGCATTACAAAAGGTCTCTTAGTAGGCCTCTAGTGACCAAGAGTCACAAACAGGTAGTATTTCTAAAACCATTTCAAAACCACAAGCAGGTTTTTCCTCTCAAAAACCCTTGCTTACCTTACAAACCCAACAAACATATATTTCCAAATATAAATCAAAATATATTTTTAAAACTCACTTTCAAAATATTTTGACTATGGGAGAAGGTTTTTATCATGAAAATCCTTCCATCGCTATCTCCAAACTTTTTCCTCCAAACTAGCACTACAAACCTTGGGATATCACAAAACCTCAATCCTACTACTCTACCATTCTTGAAATAACCAATTTGGTAAATTCAAACATTTCAAATTACATCTAAATCACCCTGAACTTGCATATTCCACATGTATAATACATAATATTATACATCCTTCAGATTGGCACTAACCTCTTCACAAACCAATCCCTTTCCCTATACACCTTCGTACATCCTTCACAAGCACCGGTCTTTCCTATACATATTGGGATTACCAACAGGCCTGGTTCAATGCCTTTTTCCTCCAAAACTCCAAACATAGTCATTCTTGGCTTTTCTACTTTCATAACTCCATGACAACTACAAAGCTTCCATTTGGTTCCTTCAATGGTGGGATTATTTTGGTTGTCAGGTTGAATTCCTCAAGGACCACCCCCTAGTTGAAAATGGATATCTTCATTTCAAACAAAATTTTCACCAACTCTTTTTGAAAGGAAGTTTTCTTCCCTTTTAATATTCTGTATAAAGTTTTTTTGTTCCATGGGTATGTTCATGCTTTTATGATTATAACCTCCAACAAGGACATCCAGTTCTTGTACGCAAATTTAAAATCGAATGGTGGGATTCATTGGCTGATGAATCCAAAAGTTCAAAATTAGCTGTAATGAAATGGTTACAAAAGAATCAATCCGCCCTCATCATTGTCTATCATCCTCAGTCTAAATTTCTGGCCCGAAAGGCTCATACTACAACCCTCCTTGCCTCTGCAAAATCTGAGGAAGAATACCTCAAATTACATCAAGATCACCCTGAACCTGCATATTCCACATGTATAATACACAATATTATACATCCTTCATATTGGTACCAACCCCTTCACAAACCAATCCCTCTCCCTATGTACCTTCATACATCCTTCACAAGCACCAGCCTTTCCTATATATATTGGGATTACCAAAAGGCCTGGTTTAATGCCTTTTTCCTCCAAAACTCCAAACATAGTCATTTTTTGTTTGAATCCTCTCGAGGCATAACACAGATAAGGAAGGTATTTTTGTACCACTGAAAGTCACTGAGCTTCTTGCATCGAAGGTTGGAGAGAAGGTCAGCATTTTTGTCTTTTAGATGGGAAGGATCTCCAACAAAATGTAAAGAGATGGTAAGGATAAGGGTGGACACAACATCTTGGATGGTGTTTCCTGAAGGGTCAAGGATAAGTGTTTGGTCTTCATAGATTTGTATGGAGTTCAAGATATGTAGGTGATCTGTCTCAATAAGATGGTAATCCCACCATCCTTTAAGTTGGCCAGAGAAACCTGCAATAAGGAGTTCAACTATAGCTTTGTATGGGGTTTTCTATTTGGGTTTTGTAGGCATTGGTTGTCATGGTCATTTGTTGGAGGATGTTTAAAATAATGTATTCAGACATTCCATCTATGTTCCATTCATAAAGGGATGAGGCATTGTATTTATGTTGGTTTAGAACATTGGGTTATGTAGGTAAGGAAATATCAAGGGCATTGGTTGTTTTGTGATCTTTCCAAATAAGTTTGTTTATTTCAAGAGGTTATTCTTGAAAAGTATATGTATCGGAGGTTGATATGGGGTTATGTTGAAGAGTATTAACTTGGTTTGTAGAGGATGAAGGGTTGGATTGTTGAGGTGTGTCTAGGACAATCAAGGTTTTGTAAGTGTGTTTTAATGGCTCTAAGAAAATCTATTTGATTTTCTTGAATTTGTGTTTGGCTTGTCTTGGTAACTTGGTATGGTTTAAATACTGGGTTTTTTAACTTGAGGTCAACTGAGTTTTGATCATTCATGAAGTTGATTGGGTTTTTTTGTATTTGTTTTTCCAGTCTGGTAAGTTGTTTACCTATGGTATTGAGGTTGGTATTTGTGAAATTATTTTGTTGGATGATATGTTTGGTATTTGTGAGGTATCATTTTTGGGTATTTTGTATGGAGTTGCATTAACTGTTTGGTCTTTGTGGGTAGGTCGTATGTTTCATAAAGGTGGATGGTCAGACTCAACTGAAGATTCATTGGTGAGGTTCCATACATGAATTTTGGAACGGGTCGTAATATGACATGCATGTTTGATGAATGCAAATGAATATGTAATATGTTGTGCTGGTATATAATGAAATTCAAACCAATCAAAGAATAAAATTTGTACCTCATGGGACTCAATGTAATCATAAAATTGTTTCTGGATATTATTTTTTTTTGTTGGAGGAAGTTTTGAAAAAACCAAGATCGTTTTTCAAAATTATGATCACTATAAAAATCTCTTTTGAAAAGAGTTTTGTTATGACAAATTGCTTATTTGATATCATTCAGTTCATTTTGAATGTTTTTAATAATTGTCGAAAAGGTTAGGGATGTTGGAAGAGATAGTTGTTCAGTGTCTATATAAACAGACTTTGGTATAGTTGTAGTATAATATGCATTCTAAAAACGTTAGGCCGAATCAGTCTCCTCATTTACCTTTCGTTTGAATCATTCTCCGAATGCACAACGTTATGCCGACGACACATTTTAAATGCAGGGAAATTCTGACGACTCTTCCACAGCCAGTTATGATTAAAATAAATGCTACATCAAGGACGAAGTTTGCATGGTCGTCAGGATACTTCGAAGAATAATCCACGATGAAAATTCTCCACCGGCAAAGTTGAGGCGTACAATTCTCTATGCAACAAAAATCACCCCCACATATGTCCAATTAAGAATTTATTCTCGTATACTAGGTAGACGGTTTCAAAATCACTCAGTAGGCCAAAGGCTTTCAGAATCAAGAATATATTTATGTTAATTAAAAAAAAACACATTATAGATTATACAAAGAAATAATCATTTCCACGCAACTCATTTGCCAATAAAAAAATGCTTGAGCTGCCTAAATTTGCCTTGCAAGGAAAAAAAGTTTGCGTTGTGAGATGGATAATTTTCCACCGGTCAATAGCGGCAATTTCCATGCACATTCATATAAAAGTCCATTTGTTTCTTAAAATATAAGTCTGCAGGCAAACAGTTAAATACATAAGATGTTCTAGACTTATTTATTTCTTTCTCCCTTAATAAATTTTGAATTTATGACTAACAAGAATCTACTCTTGATCTCATTTTCTCATATGGAAAATTATTTACACACAAAATATATACAATAGTTGTAATTGTGGATTAATTTTTTTTCCTTTTTTATCCGAAATAGGCTATCTTATGAAACTTAAAACCCCATGGAAAGTACCTAACTATCCATAAAAATCTCACTCGATCGGTGTCGATTCGAGTTAGTTATATATATATAACTAACTCGAATCGACACCGATCGAGTGAGATTTTTATGGATAGTTAGGTACTTTATTTACTATGTTCAATTAATAGAGATAATTGTTTTCTGACACTCACTTCCTGTGGGGTTATATATATATATATATATATATATATATATATATATATATATATATATATATATATATAAAGAATTGGTGTTTTATTGTGGATAATAGTGAAGTATTTTTTAAAAAAAAACCTTTATTTTAATTGAATTTTTTTATAGTCTAATTAGATAAAATTATACTACACATATTAAATTAAAGGATAGAGGATTGGAGTATAAAACAAAGAGAAAAGACATAGTTAATCTCAAATTCATGAGGATTCTCATTTAGATTCATCTCAAAGTTCATTTTCTTTATTTTTTTTTTAATTTCTATGTTAGAAAGAGCAGTGAGAAACTCATTGAAAACAGTAAGTAGTGAAAGTTGTTGATTGAGCCACTTTTCGATAATAAAACTCGTTGTTCTTGATGTTAAAAAATTTAATTAGATGAAAGGAGTTCAATGTTGGTGGTTTTGAACCTTTATATTGCATGAAAAGCTAGATTAGGATCGGTTTAGAGTTTTTTATTCTATTATTTTTTTTAGTGATTTTGGGGTGTTTCAAGGTTTGAAGGTTTTTTATTACGGTTTTTATGATATTTTAAAGGTGTTTTTAGCTGAAAATAACTTAAAAAATAGAATTTAATGCCAAAAAATCCCTCACCTTGATTTCTTAACCACCACAACAATGACCAGATTTTGGGTTGGGACCTAGTAGGTGACCTGTCATCCATTTTTTAAAAAAAAAACTAGGAACGAACAACCCGTCATCTTCTCTTGGGAAAACAAATATAAGTAGACAACACAACGAAAAAACCTTAATGCAGGCCTTGGCTCTTTTATTAAAACTAGACACAAGAGTTGACCCTATTTGTTTTTGAATTTCAAAAGCGCTTTTAAGAAAATTTAATTTTTTTTTCTTTGCTTCAAATTAATATTTTTTGGTGTTTTCAGATCATTTCGATACACTGATATCAAAAATAATTTTAAAAAAATAAAATAATATCATTTTGAAGCATTTCCAAGTAAGAAACATTTTGAAATGGAACCGCAGTCATACTCCCAAATAGGCAATAAACCCATTAGCACTTGGGCTTTTTTAAGTCTTTTTTTTTTAATTTTATCGTTCAACAACGGATTTTTATTGATTTTTTTATTGATTTTCTTTTTCTAATTTCTTTTCTTAATATTTGACTAATTTTAAATTGAGTTTCATAATTTAGTTCGAGTTATTTTATCTCAAACAAATTTCTTAAAATTGGGTTAGTGATAATATTACGAGTGTCTATTGAAATTATTTAGTGAAAAAATTGAAATTGCTTATATAATTTCCAAGATAAAAGAAGAGACCATTTTAAAAGTTTTTCCAAGATAAAAGAGAAAGTATATAACATTTTTATACCTGAGATAAAACAACAATCACATATTTATATTATCATCTCAAAGTACAAGTAGTAACACTCAAACTTATCGTCTCATTAAAACTCTAATATCATATAATAAAAACCTTAAATCTATACCGAGATAAAAGAACGTGCTCTTAAATTTTTTTGATTATATCAGTTCTCTATCAACAGCTTAATTTGTACTATTTCTTGCACCTTTTGCGTGGGGTTTGGTCTATGCTGTTTCTTTAAAAAATACTAGTTTTTCTTGCATGTGAATATTTTATAACTATTCAATAATTTTTATTAATAGAAAATATGTTTCCATTGCAGTACTATAATAAAAATTAAGAGCAAAAAACTGTTAATTTGCCCTTAAATCCTTATTCATTAGCAGGTATACCAGTTAGGAGATATATAGCTTGTGTATAATATTAGAAAGAAACTTCGGGAAAGCATTTGGTTTCTCCTCTAAAAACAATAGCCACCAAAAATTATGCATTGTAAAACAATTATCTTAATTCAAAAATCTAGATTATCACATGCATGTGATCTCAATAAATAATTTTATAATATATTTTTTAAATACAAATCTTTTAAATTTAAAATCTGTACATATCTATTATTACCCCATGCTTAATTAATTTAATTGAAGAGAATGAAAACGATCTAATTAAAACAATATACTTGATATCATATTCATATCACAAAGTGTCATGTAATCTTTTAAAAGAAGAGAGAGAGGGAAAGTTCTTTTTCTTCTATATATATATATATATATATATATATATATATATATATATATATATATATATATATATATATATATATATATATATATTGCAATGGAAGTAGATATTTGTTTTAATTACGAACATAAATAAAATGTTTTTCCATTTTCATTTTGAAATAAAATTAGTTTTCATTTTACGGTATGACAAAATATGCAAGAAAGAAAATTTCTTTTATGACCATTCCACAACTAATAATTAAAGCAATGTTTAGGAGAAATTTGCTTGACCGTATTACTATAAAGAAAATTCAAAGAAGATATATCCACTAGTTTCATCGTTTTCCTATCAAAATCAATACTAGTTGTGCCAATACCCCAATTTACACGGCAAAGGAAAAGAGTTTGAATTATGAGGACAAACTAGTGTACCCTACCATCATTTTCATGTATAAAACTATTGTTTTTACATAATATCTATCTAGGACCATACATAAAAAAAAAAATATCTAATTTTCTCTCCCCCTATTGTTTTTACAAAACTCTAAAGTGACTTTTAGTACTGGATGGATTTTTACAGTAACATCCTGATAAGATTATAAAAATCTCAAGAAATGTTCTAGGAATAATTATTTCTAGAAATCCCTCGGGTGAATTCAATGACCTCCACTTGAAGATCACGTATTCATTTCCTTGGCAAATCTTTCTCTAGGGGAATGACAACTCTTCTAGAATAAATACCTGCACAAAGTCCCCTAAGAGGTGTTGATGGGGTCCCTCTGAAGATCAAGTCATTACCAGGTATATTTGTGTGAAAAACAATATTCATGGAGATATTAGAGCTTTTTGAACATATAGAAAGGGTTGGAGAAGAAGATCTAAAGGTGAGGTTCAGAGAACTCCTATTTCCTCTCCTTTTTCCCTTCTTTTATATCACCTAATTTTTACTGTCTCATGCAACATGGGAGGGGTTAAAAAGTAATCTTGAATTGGTAAGATTATATTATCTTATTGATTGTACCATCACATCTAATTAATATAGGTATGGACTGCTTGTTCGTATTTAATGGGATCATGATGGGCATTATGATTATTAATTCAGGCTCAGGGTATGGGAGACTTAGTGTAGAGTGACCCTTCAGTTTCATACCCGATCTGAGGCATATTGGGCTCAATTCACGCCTAAGGCCAAGAAGAAAACAAGGCGCGGACATATCTAAGTCCAACATGGGGTGACTTTGTGTGATGCCCTTTTAAATGGGGTTGGTTTATAAAAACCATGACCCATCACATCCCTTCCAACAAATTATCATCAACAAAGAAAGTTTAGATTCATCAAAGTTTTTTCAAGTTTCATCACTAGTAGTACTCCATTTCCTTTCTAAAATATTAATTTGGATGTAAATAAGGAGCTGTATATTTTATTAAAAAACATAAAAAGTTATGATGTATTTAGTTGATTTTTTCTTTTTAGGATGTATATAGTTGTTGACATCCATTACAAATTCAAAATTTTGCATCATGAGGAAAATTTAGGTAATTAGCTTGATATGTGTTTATAATTTAGGTTAAGTCTACATAATCAACACTATATTTCAAGGACAAAATATGCATGAAATGAAAACTTAGACTCCCTCACGGAACATTATTCACCCAAATAGTGTCTTTTTTTAATCTTTTTATATTTTTTTATCTTGGTCACCAAACTTTTATTTTTTTTCAATTTATCCTTTCATGCTACATTGTTTCAAATTTGAATCTTATAAATTATTTGATACTTAATTTGGCAAAATCGAATTCAATTTCGATATTTGAAAAATATTAAAAATTAAGGAATCAGATTTGACATTAGGTATAAAACTGAGGGTTTTTTTCTATTCAAATCATGCCTTTTTCAAAAACAAATTGCCTTTAGAATTAGTGTCATTTTTATTTTCATCCCTTTAATATTTAAAATTCTTTATTTTGGTCCAAAACTTTATTTTGTTTATTTTTCAATTCTTAGGTTTGAGAGAAGAGAGCGAGTTACCTAAAGATGATGAAGGAGAGTGAAAGTTGATGGTTTGTAAATTTTTAGCTATGAAACTAATTGTTTTTTGCATCAACATGTTTCATTTGACAAGAGAAGTTCCATTTAGGTTTTTTTACCCTTTATCTTGTCAAAAAAAAAATTGGGCTTGATAAAAAAAATTTCTTTTTTTTGGACCAATTTAAAGGTGTTTTGAGTTGAGAGATTGGGTTTTTTGAATTTATAAGGGTGTTTTATTTTGATTTTTTAGATGAAAATAGGTTTAAAATATGATTTTTAGATAAAAAAATCACTAGCCCTAATTTTCTGACAACCTCTCTAATGGTTGGAAGCTGGGTTTTAAGACGACTCGTCTTCTATTAAAGTAGATGATATGTCGTCCGCACCTTTATCAAACCAAAAAAAAATAAAAGGTCAAGCAGGAGGACCTAACCTTGCAAGCCCATAGGAATGACCTTTTCTTTTTTTGGACTAGGCCTACTCACCCATCTAAATTTAGTCGTTTGACCTTTTCTTTCTTTAAATTGTTTTACTATTTAATTTAAATCTAAAATCAATATAATATATTTTTTTAGTTTTTATCTTTAGTTTTCATTTCTTTTTCTTATGAATGTCTATTTTTGTGTCATGTAATTAAATGAAAGGTGAATTCTGAAAACAATTTAGCTAACTCAAGGAAGTTCATAACTTGGATCATGAGTTTCATTGCTTAACTAGGTTGACTTGTTTCAATACAAAACATCATTGTCTCGATATTAAAAAACAAAGTTAAATGATTCTCTTTCCAATATTCTTTTTATTTTTAACTCAATCCAGGTCTTGAGATTTTTTAACTGAAATTCATTTAAATAAATTAATTAAAAATATATTTGGGATATTATTTAATAAAGTATTGTTATTTCTTTACTTTGTTTTTAATAAGATTATAACAAATATTTTTAAAATTGACTAGCATTCTTTTATACAGCCCTTCATGTTATTTGTTTTCTTAAATTTTATTCAATTTCTTTCCTTCCCGTGTCTATTTTTCGATCGTATAGTTAAATAAAAAGATTTGTTCTCCAAAAACAAAGTTATAAAACCCAATTGGATCCATAACCTATGTGATGGATTTGGAGGATTGACTCAGGTTAACCCGTGTTGATCAAAACATTTTCATCTCAAAATTAAAAAAAAAAATGGTTATGCCTTGAATTGTTTTTAGTTAAATCGAGTTTCAAACAAGATAATCGAGTTCTGGTTAGAACCATTAGGTTGTGCGGTCACAATTTTAGTCAAACCAAATTTCAAACAAAATGATCAAGTTCTAGTTAGAACTATTAGGTTGAGCGGTCACATCAAGCCAACTCCAATATGGTTGAATTTAAAATCCAAGACATGTCGTTGGGTCAAGTCAATTTAATAAAAAGGAAAGGAAATATGTTATCTCATTATTTTGTGTTGATTTAATTTTAATTTTTACTTTTTTAAAAAAATATTGGCATATAACTAAATAAAAATAAATAAATACCACAGTGTGGCACTATATCATGTTTTTTTATTTACATCTATCTCTGCTTTCTGGTTTAGTCTTTGATTATCACTAGCAACTCTTTTTAGCATATATTTATGCATATGATTCTTGGTTAATTTTATTAAATACAAGCATCAAATTTTTATTAAATTTTTATTTTTTTATTAGAAGAAAACTTTAACAATGCCTACATATTGTTTTATATTAAAATTAACCTCTAAATTGGTCCATCGTGAAGCGAAGATACCAAGAATAATTAACTTTATATACCGAGGAATATTTGCAAGGCTAAAATAGCTCAACAAATAATAATGACTCTTTAATAAGTCAAAAACTATTAAATTAGGTTTGATAATTTTATGATGAGTGTTAAAGATGTTATATGATTCTTTTGATATATTTAATAACTCTCTTTATTTATTTAATGATCACATGTGATTTGGGTAAATAATTTTTACTCTTTTTTTCTTTTTAACTTAAATTAGCAACATTTTGGTATAGATCAAATAAGATGGGCTTTTTTAGGTTAGCATCCACTTATGCATGAAAGAGCACTTTAAAAGAAAATTAAACTATTTGTTTGGGATTTGAGGAACAATTTAAAGAACTTGTTCCTATTTGAAGCATCTCTCATCAAGATTTGTATGATATTATTAGTAGATGCAATAGTAATTAGAGACTTTGAAGAGTCGGATATTAATGTATTGTATCTAGATTGTGGAAGAAGGCCTATTAAATGCATAAATGGATCAGATGGTCAAGTTCAAGCCTAAGATGAGATTTTAACTTGCCAAACAACTTTTCTGACAAAATTGACCATAACTTTCCATTTAACCATTGGATTGTGATTACATTTTTCTTGTTGAGTTTAGAAAGGCCCTCAAAGTAGACTTATAAATTGTCTGTTTTTTAATATTTTAGTAATTTTCTATTTAATTTCAATTTTTGACTTTTTTTTCTCCTATTTGCTTAGAATTTCTTTTTCTATATTATATAGGTGACAAGCCTATTTAGGATACTATGATTCTTATATTTTTGAGATATTTATTGGAAGATTAATATTATTAAGAAATAAGAATTCAACTAAGGTGTTGTTTGGCCCTTTTTGTGATATCATGTTTTCTTATTTCCTTTGAATCATACTCTAGTTAGTTTAGGTTGCATCATTATTATTATAATCTTTATTATTGATTGAGCTTGGTGAAAAATTTATTAGTCCCTTTGAATATATATGGGGTTTGGGGTCTTTGAATTTGACATTAAGCCTCTTGTATATCATATCCATCTTGTTTGATACAGTAAAATCTTGATTCTTTTTCACTTATTGAGTAGGCAATTTCCTAAAATAAACAAAATTTGGTGTTCTTTATTTTATCTTTATAATTTCTCATTCTTTTTTAGCTAACACCATGTAAGAATATTTGATGTGATCCTTATGGCTTTTAGGATTTTTCTAAGCTTTAGTTTTTCTTGGACATGATAACCTCTCCACCATGCTTTCCCTTGTCTTTTTGTATATATGTAGCCAAAATCCCATCTTTCAATCACCTTTTTTTCTCTAAACAAAATTAATAAAAGATAAAGAGATGAAGGAACTCGTGTATATAAATATATAAAAGGAAGCCATGGAGAGAAAGGGCTAGAAACAGAAATAGTAGGGCCACCACTATCATTCACCTTGTCATCTTTCTTCTAATTTGTAAGCAATGATTTTTAGATTTCATCGTAGTTGTCTTCTTTCTTTTTTGTTTTCTCTATAAAACCAAGCCAAGAAAAACAAATTTATATTTCTTATAGCATTTCTCAAACAAAACAAATAGAAAAGAAAGTTTTATTTTTTTGTTTCGTGATCAGCTCACATGTTTAGTTTTTTCTTAAGTTGTTTGAAAAAATAGGAGGATCATTTTTTTTTACTGGTGTCAGAAATGAATATTTGATATTCGATGAAATGTTTCAATGAGGTTTACACTTTAGAATTTTAGCAGTTTGTTGTACTTGTAGCCGATATTACGACGAACACTCCTTTTTTAGTTTTGGTTTTTTCTTAAGTTGTTTGAAAAAATAGGAGGATCATTTTTTTTTACTGGTGTCAGAAATGAATATTTGATATTCGATGAAATGTTTCAATGAGGTTTACACTTTAGAATTTTAGCAGTTTGTTGTACTTGTAGCCGATATTACGACGAACACTCCTTTTTTAGTTTTGTTGAGAAAGGGAAAAGATATGAAAGATGTATGAGATATAAAGGGTTCTCCACCTAATATTATGATCACAAAGAACCCTAACTAGTCTTTCAAAGTTCTAGGCAAGGGATTGGTTATGATAAAAAGAATATATTATCACCTTAAAGCATTTTACTTGAGATAAGTTGTATTGTTATTTGTCTTTTATTCCTATTATGTCTAATCTACCTATATATTGAGGGTCTATCTACATTGGTGCATGGATATTTATGGTTAAATATGGGTTTAACATAGGGAATTAAACCCAATAAAAAAAAAAAGGGCTAGTTGGGCCAAAGTTTATCCTATATGAGGTTTAAATGATTTCATCATTCCTGGTTGCCACCTGAATTACAACCTATGATGGCTCATTTATTCTAAAAATAATTAGTGAGTTGATATAACCACATAAGGATTGTTTATTTCCGATCAAGGTATATGACTAGTGACAATATTTCAAACATCATTAGTGAATAATGAGATGGGCCTATATAGGGTCAGGTTGACCCAACCTAAACTTATGGTTGAGATAGTTTATCTCACTAAAGTTCATCTATCCTATATAGTGAATCAAACCCAATCTTTTCTTAATTATTTTTCTACCTTCATTCCTCATTTTCAGATAATGATAGTTGATGATTCATCTATCTGAAGGAAAGATCTAGAGGTATCTAAAAATGAACATCT